>JAIXND010000621.1:15432790-15536891 GCA_023646645.1 Varanus salvator macromaculatus
CTCTCTCTCTCTCTCTCTCTCTCTCTCTCTCTCTCTCTCTCTCTCTCAAATTAATTGCTCACCAAATAGCAGGTGCTAACGGGGGAGGGGGGAATCCGTTTTTATCATATAAGTACAAGGATGCCCTTGCAGCTAAAATGGCTGCTCCTGCCTGTCTTTTGCAAGCTTTATCCTATCAGAAGTCACAAGAAAAATGTACATTACAACAAATCTTGGACTACCAATGGACAACTGCCAATGTAATAAAATTGACCATAGAAAATGATAGTTTGTTCTCTGCTTTCAAAAACTGGTAAGTCAAAAGCTTGATTGCTCAAAGACACCAGGATCTGTTTTACATTGCAGGTTTCTTTTTTGTCAAAAAGTAGAGACATTATCTATTTGTTTTTCCTTTTAGTCATGAGAATACATTCCCCTTTGGATGATCTAAAGCAAGGTTCTAATCCAGATGAAGGAAGCATCTTCTAAAGGAGCTCAAGCCCAATGGACTGGCTTTCCAAAGGAGCAGATCTTATCTTTGGTGCTCCCTGCCTCTCTGCAAAAAATGCTAAGTTAAAATAAACTTGTGAAAATGATGGATGGGTGGATTTTGCAGAAACCTGATATTTTGTTAGTGCGGAGCTGCTCTCCAACCTTGTTAGCAAGAGTATACGTGTTTCCACCTGGAAATGTGTAACACAGTTCAGAATTTGATAGCGGAGATTATCTACAGAACCCAGTACTTCTGGCAGGACATTCTGTGTTCCTATTAATGAGTCAAACACTTCCAAGGGATGCTTTGTGCTCGTGGTTCCACCAGCTATCTAATTGCTCATCCAAATTGCCCTGGAATAGTGTGTGTGTGTGTATGTGTGTGTTTTAATAATGCATAGTCCAATTCTTTACAACAATCACAGGACAGCATGGTTTCTGGAATGTGTTCCATCCCACTGGGGGTGCCATAATGAATGTTTGGGACATAATGGAGGTTTTGCTAGAACTGGTTCTGTTCTTCTCATATTCTTTTAGTCCTGAGCAGCTAGCAAATGGCCCGATGGGATTATAATTGACCATAAACACAATGCTCACTTCTACAAAATGCATTTTTTTCTTTTTGACACCAAGGGCCATGCTCTTCTATCTACCACAGTTTCTGTCACTATCTTTGATTCTGAGACAAATTAATTGTTACATTTTTATATCAGTGAAGAGCTGGAGGATGGGAATTAATCCAAAGGCTTGGATGTGTTTGTGTGTTTGGATGGGCTGTAAAATTGACACCACTAACCAGCGCTGCACATTTTGTGAATTCTGCTGGTGGAGAGAGATTGGGAGATGCATGCTACACTTCCTTCAGTCATTGAATCTATCTTTGCAATTTGCAATATGCCCTAGGGAGGGATGAATCTGCCTACTTCTAGTCCATGTCACTTTTATGCATTTTTACCCATTATTCCATTCTTTTGCCAATCTGCAGTTTAAAAATGAAACCGTACACATTGAAGTCTAAATGGCATCACATGAAGGTAAGGGAAAGTTCCCATTGTGCTTATGCTAATTGCTTGATGAATCTTCTAGACCTTATCTATTGCTGCCTCCTACATGGTATCCATGAGTTACAACTGCCCTCCAGATGTTTTGGACTTCCACTGTCATCAGTATAGGTTGGCATGGTCTATAGTCAGGAATGCTAAGAATTGTAGAGTGAGCATCTGGAGAGCACCAGGTTGCAAGGAAGTCTTCCACAGAAGATTCCCATTGAACTTGAAAACTCTATTACTTCAGTATTAAATATTGTTACTCCATGAAAGAGTAAATTTCATGCAGGTTTAATTCCCTGAAGCTACCATTCCCCCCCACTCCCCCAGGGGTAGCATGTCTTGATTTATTCATGAATTGGTTGCCTTTGAAAAGATAAACAACCTGGTGTTGGGGAAGCATTACATAAGCATGGAGCCACCAACAAATAAGGATGTGTGAAGAATCTATGTGGGAGCAAGAAGCCATTGGGTTCCCTGGACTCCTGTCCACTTTACTGCAGCCCTGGGCTCTAGGTGAGCATGCCTAACAAGCATAGGATGCTAACCAAGAATTGAACTCCTCGTGATGTGCACCTGCCATGCCACGTGGAACCCGTACTTGGGTGGCTGCACCTGATACCAAAGAGGTTGGTCGTGAGAGGCTTGTCAGGGAAGGGGCCCCATGTCACCACTGTATAAGCAGCTTGCCTCTCCCACACCGCTTGCAGCTATCACCTGATGCAGAAGGGGGCCGATTGTCTTCACTGACTTCCTAGTTCACAAGACTTGGCCGAGCACAAGAGGTTGCCCAGAAATGCTGGGAGGATGGATTCTGATCAGGTTTACACCAACTGTAATACCAAGAAGGTTCTGATATTTGAAATGGTCAGATAGTCATTTGTTAACCACTTTTTATTTTTCAGCAGAAGAAGTGTGTGTGTGTGTGTGTGTGTGTGTGTCTATATATGCAGCAATATGTTAGGTAGAGGATGTAACACTCTCTAAGATTTCCGCCAGCAACCATTCCATTTAAAAGGCAGTGAATGCATATCAGACTAAACACCATGCTCAGAAAATTCAGACCAGCTTCTTCTAGAAAAGGAAAGTAAAAGTACGTTGAATGAATGAACACGAAATGCCTCCTTCCCCAGCGCTGACAAACATGTCAAGTGTTTAAATGAGGGAGGAGACACACAGACATTCTTTTAAAAGCTTATGCCAAAATCATTGCATCTTCCTTGGTATGATCTATTACCAGGCCTGCTTTACCAGAACAAAAATTTAATTGGAAATTAGATTCCTGTCGTAACAGCTGCTAGTGGGTTTTAAATGTTTTGTCTCTGACTTCTGTATCAATTCAGAATATCTAAGAACAGCGGGGATGATACAGCCAATTCATGAAGCATAACCAGGGTCTCAGTTAGTAGAGACTTTTATTCCACAGCCATCTTTGGAGCTACAAAGAAAATGTGACCCCAGCCATTGCAATTATGATATGATGAAAGTTTTCCCCATCATTTGTTCCTCTAACTATTCTCATTCAGGTTGATAGAAAAGGAGTGTTGGTTGCATTTTTTCTCAAAGAAGAAAAAGATGGAATAAGAATGAATTGCACTGGTCTACAAGGAGAAAGCCTCAGAAATGAAAGTAGCTAAATTTTACCAGAATCGGGTAACTAATAAAGGAAAATTAAGTCCTGAGGATTAATTGGCTCCAGTTTCCAAGTTACAGCTTCAGGTCAGAATTGCATCAAAATAATTCAAAATAATGAGGGGTATGTGTGATTATGCTCCATAACTTTTCTGCAAATGTGATATAGTAATGAGAATGGTGCCACACCAATCATTATAAATTTATAAGTGCTGCATAATTTCCTGGTGGAGAAATTGAGGAGTTTTGGGATAGACCAATGTGCTGTCCAATGGATTAAGGCATGGTTGATGGACCAAAACCAGAGGGTAACTATTGGTGGGGAATCATTGAGATGGCAGATGGTGAAAATTGGGGTCCCCCAGGGCTCCGTCCTGGAACCAAACTTGTTCAACCTTTTCACCAATGACCTGGAGGAGGGGTTGACCAGCCTGCTGGTCAAATTCGCAGATGATACTAAAATGGGGGTGGTGGCTACAACTGAGGATCAGGTACTCTGGATCCTGAAGGATCTGAACACACTATGGAAGTGGGCTCAGGACAACAGGATGATGTTCAATACAGGTAAGTGCAAGGTCTTGCACTTAGGGCATAGGAAGGTGTGTCATAAGTACAGGTTAGGGGACAAGTGGCTGGAGAGCAGCACTTGTGAAAGGGATCTTGCGGTACTGGTCAACTGCAGGCTAAACATGAGCCAGCAGTGTGACGTGGCAGCCAAGAGGGCAAATGTCACCCTTGGATGCATAACTAGAAGCATGGCTTCTAGATCAAGAGAGGTATTACTGCCACTCTATACAATTCTGGTGCACCCGCAACTGGAGTATTGTATTCAATTCTGTGCCCCTCATTACAAGAGAGATATAGCAAGATTGGAATTGGTGTAGTGCAGCAAAGGGCCACAAGGATGGTGGCTGGTTTGTAGGGTAAGCCATATAAAGAGAGACTGAGGGAACTGGGTCTTTTTAGCCTTGAGAAGGGGAGAATCATAGGGGGCCTGCTAACATACAGATATGTGAGGGGGTGTCACACAAAGGTGGGTCATGACCTTTCTTCCCCTGCGGTGGAGGACAGGATGTGTTCCAATGGAGAAAAGCTCAGGGAACCAAGATTTAGGGTGGATGCCAGGTAATACTTCCTTACAATTAGAACCCCTATGATCTGGAATGGGCTTCCATGGGAGGTGCTTGACGACACCCCAGTGAGGTGTTCAAGGATAAGCTGGACACGCACATGATAGGCATCATATTACGGATCATATTACGTGGCCCAGGGGACTGCTTCTGACTCACTCCATTTCTATTTTTCTGTGTTTCAAAGGTTGCCTCATGCAGAGTAGAGTACAGTAATCTAGGCAAGAGGTTATCCAGAAATGTTTTAATCAGTTATTATGGCATGTGATCATTGAGATGATCACTGAGAACAGGAGGAAGTATATCATATGTTTAGAAGAAAAATGGAGCCCCAAAAGGTGCATTTTCTCCCCACCAATCCACTTAATACATATTATGTAACCTTCATGAGGTAGAGTGGGGGAAAAGAGAGAATGTTGCTACTAAAACATGCATGTTTGAGAAAAGCAAAATAGTTTGTGACTGAAATAGTTCTTCCTAAATTCCTTTCAACTAATACTAACAAAAAGACAGTATTGTTTATTTTAGATGCCCTTTGCTAGCTTTGTTTTCCTCTAGTGCTTTTCTTATTTCACTTTCTTTATGGCATTGGCACCTGACTAGTGACCCTAGACGTGGCCTTGCTCGCCTCTTCCTCCAGCAAGGCATGTGTTTGCAGCAAAATGAGATGCTGTCCTTTCCAGGGGCACGCATATGCATCCACACACACACACTCGCAAACTTTTTTTTTCTCTTTCCCTTCTCTCTCGTTTACCCACTTTTATTTTCTTTTTGTTTTCTATTTATTTTGACAGGGCTGGGCATAAGTCCTTTTATTCTTCCATTAAGTTCAGCTCATGTTTCCCATAAACCTAAGGGGGGCGGGGAAGAAATCTGTGATTTGGAATGCAATGAACATATCCATAAACCCATGAGAAATTGTAAATGATTTGAAGACTTTCTTTTTCTAATGCTTCCAGTTAAAACAGAATAGAAATTAGGATAAATTCAGCTCTTGCATCTCTATTTTCTGTTGCAAGAGTTTTAGACTGCGATCATATACCACACATATTATTTGTTGGAAATTTATTCATTGTGTTCATTAAAAGGTTACCTGAGTGGGACTGGCCAGCAGCTTGGAGAAGTGGCACACTGGGTTCCTTCACTGCAGCTGTGATACAGCTGTACCTGGAAAAAATGGCTCCCACTGTCAACCAATCTCAAATATTCCTTTCCTGAGGAATTTCCTACAATGACTGGTGGTGAGCCAAGTCCGGGTTTTCTTGGATGAAGTTGAGTATTTGGATCCTTTCCAATGCAGGTTCAGGTCAGGTGTGGAAGGTGATATAGATTGCAGTTTCTTGGTGGGTGAATTATGCCAGGAACGAGGCAGTGGGGCTTTGGCATTTGATGACATTGTCCAAAGGGGACCACAATGGGATTTGCAGCAGTTCTGATCTTGTACTGCCAAACACTCTCAGAAATTGGTGCTGCAAGAGTGTTGATCATCCCCACGGCTATTGGCCTGTGGAATTCAGTGATTTATTTTTGTCCCCTATCATTTCATATAATATTGTTAATATTGTGTATTGATTTTAAATTATGTTGTGAGCTGCCCCGAGGCTAGTTGCAAGGGGCAGCATACAAATATGTTAATAAATAAATAAATAAATAAATATAAGATGCAGAATTTCTGTGAGAGGTCATCCAGAGTCTTGGGGTTCGGTTTCATCTCTGTGCTGATGCTACCTAATTCTATCACTCTTAGCCATTTGAAACCATTTATGGCTGTAGAACATCTGAGCTGTTGAAGGTAGAAAAACTAATCTGGGATTGTGGTACTCCCTCTTAAAAGTTCAGGCTGTTGCTTCTGGACCCAGGCTGTTGCACCCCTTCCTGGAGAAGGATTGCCACAATGTCATATATTTAAATAATTTTATGAACGTGGACACACGGGATTCCAGATCACTATAAAACCAACCATACAGAACGCCTGATGACCAAACACACACTTTTCCTAGGTGAAAACATGCAAAAAGGAGAGCAAGGATGGGGCTGCTTTTTCTTCCCCTCCCTCCTTTTCTTCCCCATTTTGTTGCCTCCCATGAATTGACAGGATACCCTCCCTAATCCTATAATCTCCCCACACAATCCCTTTGAAGCCCTGGAAAATTGGGGTTCTGCATTACACAGGAAGTGTATGTAAGTAGAAGAGGATCACTGAAGACTTTGTGATGGAATGGGATGGAGCTTACTTTCTTCCTTGCACATTTTGTCTGCAGAGAGATGGAATGCCTGAATACAGCTGGGGTTCGAGAAAGTGGCATGTGGAATTGCATGAGAAATGCACACTTGCTGTTAGTTCCCCTCTGCTCTGAATGATGAACATGCTCATTAATCTATTTGCAGAACAGTTTCCAGGAGTGATTTTCAGTCTGTGGGTTCCTTGTAAACTGCTTACCCAGACTATTTGCAGTGCATGATTGCTCATCTAAGCCACATGGATCAGTGTTTGGCCAGCTGAAACTTTAATGACTACATAATTGCAAACAGCCAACCATGAATAATGGATAGGCAAGCACACTTGTTTATGCAACTGCCTCCTACTTAATCCTCCTCATCTCTGCAGGGATGTGACAATGGATACTCACCCAACCATTTGAATGTGAGAGGCACCATGTTGGGCTTGGGTAGCAGTGACAGCTTTGGGGTGGCAGTGGTGGTGAGCAGGCACAGTTTACTACAAAGGTACAGAACTGCCCCTTACCTGTCTCTTCTTTCCTTCCTTGAACCTGACTTACTTTACCATTCCATACATATTTTGCTCAGAAACAAGTTTAAAGGGACTTAATTTCAAGTAAGTGCACAGAAGATATTTATTTATTAAAGCATTTATATGCCATCCCATCACAACAAAGCCTTGGGGCGGCTTACAGCAATGGCCATGATGACTGCCGCATTTGGGGGGGCGGGGTTGGGAAGGCGCTTCCTGCAGTTTCCTGATCCATCTTTTGTTTGCTGAGGGGGCAAGATGAAAGAGTTTCATCTTTTTTATTGAAGATAGTTACATACTTCTCCTGACCACAATGGTACTTGCTTGGTCAGATAGTGAATCTCTGGATTTTTGGGAAGGGTGAATTCCTGAGAATCTAGATGACATTTGTCACCGGTGACTGCATTCCATTTTTCACAGGTGTCATCCCAATTGTATTGATTATGAAGATGATGATTATGAGGATCATAATAATTTCCCATCATTATTGTATAGTAAAAAGTAAACCTAGAAGATGTTCATTCCCTTCTAATCAGTTTCACATTCATCACCTGTACTGTTGTAGTGATCAAGAAAAATAGGGATGGGGAATTGTGCTGTTTGGGAGAGACACCAGTTTACAAGCCTTTCTTTAGTTCACATATAATGAAATACAAGAGTTTTAAAAATGAGTTCTACTTGCACTGTCTACAAATGAAGACTGTGATAATGTGCAAAGGACATTTAATGTATCTTGAAATCTGACAAATAGTTAATATCTTTAATTTAAAAAAGAACCTAAGATGTTCCTGTCCAAAATACGGATAATATTGAGACACTGAATCAGTACATTGAAAACATTAGAAAGGGGAAAAAGCTTGAGAAGACAATGTGCAATTACCAAGATTACACTATGAAGTTACATCTGGAGAAGGTGCTAAATATTAATATGAAATGTATTTCTCTAAGATATTATGCCAGTAGTGCTTCTAGACATTAAAAAATGTAGGAAACCGCACGTGATAGTTATCAACATTGTAATACATAGGAAACAAAAAAATGCACATGGAAACAAATAAATGATGTTACTCTTGAAAAAATGGCTTATTTTTAAAATAAGCATTTGTTATGAAACACCTAGGAAATCAATACTTTAAAATGTTACAAAATGTTGTTGTGAATTTTGTGAACAAATGCTACAAAAATCCATCAGTAAGTGGCAGGAAAGGGCAGAGGGCAGAAAGTGTGTCTCATTTATGTACTAAGATCAAATGAGTGCCAATTCCTAGAAATGGAAGTTCCTGGTGAATTTGTTACTGCTCTACAGACATGTTGGTGATGACACTTGAAGTGTAAAGCTACTGAAAATCAGGACCTGGTGCTGCTTCTCCTTTTTCATCAGCCATCAATAAGATTAACTGAGCAAAAATGTCTTCCTGCTGTGTCTGAATCCATGTGGAATGAAAGACAACAAACAGGTAAGAATCATGCTACCTTTCAGTAAGCCAATTACTGAGCTGAGCTTCACTGCACAAGCCCTGCTTCAAATGGAATATATTTACTGTTCTGCCTGAGAAAGAGAGCTTGCAGAGCTCAAAAGACTGCGTTTGCTTTTGGCACCAGTTGGCCATCAAATTAATTGCATCTCTGGCCTTTAAAAGAGAGAGAGGCCCTCCTCCTTTGGGTTAGGGCAAAGGGCTCTTAGTCTACTCTAAAGGGCTAAAGTAGTAGCCTTGGGTAGTATATGGATTCTGAGATCTGAGTTCTCTCATCATTCTGTCCAACTGGACTTCAATCATGATGATGTAGAGGAAAATGCAAGACTGAGGGTAAATGGACCCCAGAAATGTTCACCTTGCTGAAGAATCCTCTTTTGGCTAAGGAGTTTGCACCTTCCCACATGCCTCTCTCTTTTGTAAGATGGTTACCCATTCATTTATTCATTTTACAGGTAGTATTTACATTCCACTAGGGACTGCAGGTGGTGCAGTGGTTTAAACTGCTGTGCTGCTGTGCTGGTTGATGGAAAGGTCACCGGTTTGAATCTGCACAATGGGGTGAGTTCCTGTTGTTCTGTCCTAGCTCTTGCCAACCTTGCAGTTTGAAAGCATGCAAATGCAAGTAGATAAAAAGGTACCACTTCGGTGGGCAAGTAACAGCATTCTGTGCACTTCGGTGTTCAGTCATGCCGGCCACATGACCACGGAGACCGTCTGCAGATAAATGCTGGCTCCCTCAACTAGGAAACGGAGATGAGCACCACCCCCTAGAGTCAGGCATGACTGGATTAATGTCAAGGGGAAACCTTTACCTTTACCTTTATTTACATACCACTACACATCTAAGCAGATTCTAGAGTGGTGACTCCTGAAAAATAAAAGACATAAATTTTTAAAAAATGCATTACAAACAAGGGGACATTGAGACAGTGCCTGCTTGGCCAGCAACAACAATTTCCCAGCAGAAGGATCTCTTTAGGAGATGTTGTTTTCTTTATTTCAAGGCTGCCTCCATGATGAATTCACATGCTACACTTCTATGTTGCACATGTTATCAGTGCTATAGTTCTATGCTGTTATCCCCCAAACCATGACAGAATGTATTGTGTATGGTGGTCTGGTTTTGACCTGCTAACACACATTTCCCTAATTTCTAATGTTCTGCCTGCACCTGCTGTTGACCTTTAAATATTGAAGAATAAGTTTTTGTTTTCCTTTTGGCCTTGCCCTTTGAAAAAAAGCTGAGTAGTTGGGCTACTTTGCTGAGCACTGGCATCTCCTTTCATCCGAGTGCAAACATCTGAAGCAATATGCAGATGATTGGGAGGAAAAAGTCACTCTAGGATCTCCTGTCTAACTTTCTCCTTCCTTTCACTCAAGTACAGGTACTTGAAATATTAATGCTTCATATTGCAATGGGTGGCAAACCTAGTGTGGATACGACTCTTATTAATGAGTTGGTTTCACCCACATTTTATTGATGGCTTGGTCATTATCTGCAATAAACATTAATTTTTTTCAAAAATGCAGAAGGCAGTAAAAGTTATGATAGGCCTGTAAGTCACTCTTATTCTCAGTGACTCCCTATGCAAAGATGTATATCATTATCATGTTGGTTCCAGAAGCTCATGTAAATTAATTGCATTCAAGAATTGGCAAGAAGAACATTTATTCAATTTAGAACAGTCCTGGTTATAAGCTTTATATTAATATAACAACAATTTAACAGCAGCTGATAGACGGGACACAGCTCTGCAATTATCAAAAGCAAGCTACCCTTCTTGGTCTCTAATTAGGTCTATAAGCAAATATAGTTTGCTGGAACTAATTGCCATATTACAGCTGGCAATGAGGTGTCAAGGAAGTTCAGGTTCAGGGAGGGAATGCAGGGTCCCGAACATCCCAAGACTGACTCATTTCTGGAATTAATCGCATGTGTAATCCAATTAGACACACCAGGCAGGTGCAGGTGTCTGAGTGCAATGTTCATTCCAGACTCCCTCTCCATCCTTTCAGCCTTTGGGAGATAGAAAGATGCTGCTCTGGCATCATGTAAATGGACAACATAAAAAGAGAAATATCAAAGCAGGATGGAGCCCCAATGCACTGGAAGATTCTTTCCTTCCTTTGCCATCACATTTATGCCTCAAATGATGCATGAAACAACAGAACTGCTGCGCTCAGCACAGATGAAAAGGATGTTGGGGGGAAGTATGGAGGATATTTTCATTTTCTATAGGAATCCAAACCTTAAAAAATCATTTAAACTTAAATTTAATCAATTCATTTTTAAAGAGAAAAATATTTTTAGTAGGACAAGAAATAACCCTTCCCCCTCCAAAACAATAACACCTTTCTTGGCTTGCAGCTTGGATGAGCACTTGGGTTGATCAATAGGAAGAACAAGGCCTTCTTGGTAATATCTCCCCCACAGGTAGAAATCCACCAGATCTTGTGACTACAGGCCTTTCAGAGGACCCTAAATTTTCACGTCTTTACTTTGGCTTATACCTGAGTCAGAATTCTGCTGAGGCTATTGTGTATATGAATGATTTAATTTTAATTCTCATTGTTGATTTCATCATTGTCCTTACTCTTTGTCATGTCTTATGGTTTTAAGTATTATTGTACAATGTCTTCATAGAGTTTACCCTAAAAGGCAGCTTCTAAATATGTATATAGACAGACAGATGATAGATGAATCAACAATATATCTGCTCTTTACAATGATATAGGCTAAAATTCGTTTTTTTCCTAACTGGCACACATTGAAAACAATGTCAGATCAATTATCTGAGGTTTCTTGTCCCCAAACCTATCTGATTTTGATAGTTAACTTACTGCACAATGCTATAGACATCTAACGAGAAGGAAATCCTACTAAGATTAATGGCACACCCCATAAATGGATTACTCCCAGGAATGTGGGTATTGGATTGTAGCCTTTTCCTGATAAGTTTGTTTTGAAATTTTATTGGCTCAAGTAACATTTGATAGTTTTAATCAGATCTTTCCAATTTATTGTAATTACAACTCTTGCGACTATCAACATTATTTTAAAATGGTATTTGAATCCTTTCAGACCCTATGAATCAATACAGACCCTATAAATCTTACTGTTGTCATTTATTCATTCATTCCAATTCTGGGAATGTTGTCTGTACAGGAATGATCTTTCTTCAGTGAGATGGTTTGTGTTTCAGACAGAAGAAGTAAGGCTTGTAATTCTATTTTGTAATATTTGTGGCCCTTCTTCCTGATAAAGAATACTGCTGTGACTAACACTGCTACTACTAATAGCAACAATTCATGAATACCATTCGTTGATGATTATTCCCATTGCAATTTAAAAAGTTGAGTATGCCACATGTATCATCAGATTTCTTTATTTATTGTATCTATATCCCACCTTCCTTCAAGATACTCAGAATCATGTATGGGATTGTCCCTTTACATCTTATCCTCACAATGACCTTGCAAGATGGGTTAGGCTGTGACTGATGACTGTGTCAAGGACATTCATGATTGCTGGTGATCATCTGTGCTTCCCTAATTCCAATCCAATGCTGTAACCACTATACAACATTGATTCTGGAGCATGCTGACCGATTTCTCCAAGCAAGTTAGTGGAATGATGTAGATAAGCCAGCAATGTTAATTAGGAGCTAGAGACCTTACTCCCTGAGTATTGCACATATTGGCGCTACTAGGAACTGAGTCATAAGGATGCTGCCTCAGAACTCTCCTTCTGGAACGCTGGTGGATATTTGACCTTTATTATACTTCGGTAGTAGATTCTTTCTATCGAGTGAGGTTCTGAACATAAAGTCTGTGTGCTACCCGCCAAGCACCACTCCTTATGATCGGGCTTCCACTTTGGCTTACTCTCCTGAGCAAGAAGGACATAGAAACATAGAAAAAGAGCAAGTCAGAAGGGGTCTCCCGGGCCATCTAGTCTGACCTCCGGCACCAGCCGAGTCCGCTCACTACATGCCCACCATGTGGACGTCCAGCCTATCCTTGAACACCCACACCGATGGGGACTCAATGACCTCTTGTGGAAGCCCATTCCACGCCCTCGGGGTCCTAACTGTCAGGAAGTGCTTCCTGGCATCCAAATGGAACCTGGGTTCCCTGAGCTTTGCTCTGTTGGAACGTGTCCTGCCTTCCTCTGCAGGGGAGAACAGGTCTCTACCCATCTCCATGTGACATACCCTCACATACCTGTATGTCACCAACAGATCCCCTCAGAGTCTCCTCTTCTCTAGGCTGAAATGACCCATTTCGGTCAGTCTCACCTCATACCCCATCCCCTGCAAACTAGCCACCATCCTTGTGGCCCTACACTGCACTGACTCCAACTTGGCTATATCCTTTCTGTAATGAGGGGCCCAAAACTGAACACAATACTCCAGTTGCGGGCACACCAGAGTCGTGTACAGTGGTAGTAATACCTCTCTTGATCTAGAAGCCACACTTCTGACTATGCAACCAAGGGCGGCATTTGCCCTCTTGACCACCACATCACACTGCTGATTCATGTTTAGCCGGCAGTCAACCAGTACCCTGAGGTCCCTTTCACAAGTGCTGCTCTCCAGCCACTTGTCACCTAACCTGCACTTATGAGAGCTATTCTTATGCCCCAAGTGCAAGACCTTGCACTTCTCCACATTGAACGCCATCCTGTTGTCTCCTGCCCACTTCCATAGTCTGTCCAGATCCTTTTGGATCTGGAGTACCTGCTCTTCAGTTGTGGCCACTGCTCCAGTTTTAGTGTCGTCTGAGAATTTGATCAGCAGACTGTTCACCCCTTCTTTCATGTCATTAATGAAAAGATTAAACAGGATCAGCCCCAGGATGGAGCCCTGGGGGACCCCGCTTGTCACTGGCCGCCATCCTGATGATTCCCTGCTTCCGAAACCTTCTGCTTTCGATCAGTCAACCATGCCCTAATCCACTGGACAGTGCTTTGGTGTATCCCAAAACTCCTCAGTTTCTCCACCAGGATATCATGGGGCACTTTGTCAAAGGCCTTGCTGAAATCCAGGTATACCACATCCACTGAATCCCCTCCATCTAGCCATCTCGAAACCATGTCGTAGAATTCCACAAGGTTTGTCTGGCAGGGCTTGTTTTTGCGGAAGCTGTGTTATGTGGCTGTCAGCCTCCCTTCCCTATCTAGCATCACTAGATCTCTCTCTATTATGAGCCTTTCCATGGTTTTTCCTACAATGGACGTAAGGCTAACCGGTCTGTAATTCCTCATGTCCTTCCTACTATTCTACTAACCAGTCTGTAACTCTCTAAGTACTCTCGGGTGTAACCCATCAGTGCCTGGTGCCTTTGTAATGTCCAATGCCCTGAGGAGCCCCTCGACTTCAAGGGGGATGACTCTAATCTCTGCCCCTAAGTCCCCAGCCTCATCTAATCTCCTATGCGGATATCCCCCATCCTGCTTTGGGGAGAACACAGAGGCAAAATAGTCATTTAGCATCTGTGCCCGTTCCCTCATATCAGTCATTGAATCTCCTTCCTCCTTATTTAGTGGTCCCACCACTTGTCTCCCCTTCCTTTTCCTATTTACATGCTGAAAGAAGCCCTTTTTGTTGCTTTTGATATTCTTGGCAAGTCTCAGCTCATAATCAGCCTTAGCCTTGCAAAGAATCCTTCTGCAATGGGCCTCCTCCTCCCAGTATACCATTTTTGTCTATTTGCCCCAGTACCCATTTCCTACTTTTGTCGTCTTTTGTCTAATCCCTCTAACCACCTCCTTTCGCATCCATGGCGGCACTCTCCTCCACCTCCCCACCTTACTGACTAGAGGTATCGTCAAGGCTTGCGCCTCCAAAACCTCCCTTTTGAGTGCCATCCACCCCTCCTCAACTCACTTACCTTCCAGTAGCCTATCCCAGGAGACTTTCCCCAGTCTGGCCTTCAGTTGGCCAAAGTTGGCCCTCTTGAAGTCCCAGCTTCTAGTGCTCACCCTGCTGCACGGCCCCAGTCCCCTGATCCCAAAGCAAAGGATGGAGTGATCACTCACATCCAGAGCTCCCCTAATCTGTACTTCATCTATCAGCTCCTCCCTATTGGTCAAGACCAAGTCCAGGATGTTTCCCCCCCTCGTCGCCTCTCGGAACCTCTGTGTGAAAAACCCTCCCTCTATAGCTTCTAGGAAGTGACGTGACCTGGCTGTCACCGCCGAGTGAGTCTCCCAACTAATATCCAGGAGATTGAAATCTCCCATAATTACTGTGTCTCTGCCCTGAGATATCCTTAGAATCTGGCCTGTCAGGACATCATCCAGGGTCTCAAGTTGACCTGGAGGGTGATAACATACCCCCACTGTCAGGTCTCTTTCCCTGTCAAAACCCCTAAGTTTATTTATTTATTTATTTATTTTATTTAAAAATTTATATGCCGCCCCTTGCAATAGCCTCGGGGCGGCTTACAGCATGACACAAATATATTGTTAAAACATATATCAAAATTAAAAACTAGCCCATCTCAGGTTATTATAAAAAAGATACAACAAAAATAAAAACAAGTTTAAATTAAACTTAAATTAAACATAAATTAAACATTAAATATAAATTAATTAAACATAAATTAAACATAAATTAATTAGAGATAAACTAAACCAAAATATAAACCTAAATTAACAATAATATTAATTAAAATATTGTCTAAATAAAAAGGTCTTCGCCTGGCGCCAAAAAGCAAATAACGATGGCGCCAGGCGAGCCTCTCTGAGGAGCGCATTCCATAAATGGGGCGCCACCGCTGAGAAAGCCCTCCTCCGGGTACTCACCCTCCTAATCTCACGCACGGAGGGTTCCCGGAGGAGAGCCTCTGCCGCTGATCGTAAGGGGCGGGAGGGCATATATGGTCGCAGGCGCTCCTTTAGGTAGCCAGGGCCCAAGCCGTTTAGGGCCTTATAGGTAAGAACCAACACCTTGAATTGGGCCCGGACTTCAATGGGGAGCCAGTGGAGCTGACGGAGAACTGGGGTGATATGAGAACCACGCCCAGTCCCCGTCAGTACCCTGGCAGCTCTATTTTGCACCAATTGAAGTATCCGGACCGTCTTCAAGGGAAGCCCCACGTAGAGCGCGTTACAATAATCCAACCGGGAAGTCACCAACGCATGTGTCACCGTCGTCAGGCAATTGAACTCCAGGAAGGGACGCAGCTGATGTATCAGCCGAAGCTGTTGGAAGGCGCTCCTCGCCACTGCTGACACTTGAGCAGTCAAGGTCAGCTCCGGGTCGAGGAGCACTCCCAAGCTGCGGACCCCGTCTTTCAGAGGGAGTGCAACCCCATTCAAGACTAGGGTCAAGTCCCCTACACTGTAGCCAGACCCACCTACCAACAGGACCTCCGTCTTGTCTGGATTGAGCCTCAGTTTATTGGCCCTCATCCAGCCCATTACCTCGGCCAGGCACCGGTTCAGCACAGCCACCGCCTCACCTGGATCGGTGGAAAACGAGAGGTAGAGCTGGGTATCATCCGCATACTGATGATTCCACAGCCCACACCTCCTGATGACCTCCCCCAGCGGTTTCATGTAGATGTTAAAAAGCAAGGGGGACAAAATGGAGCCCTGCGGAACCCCATGGCATAGTTGCCATGGCACAGAGCCATAGTCCCCCAGCACCACCTTCTGGTATCGGCCATTGAGATAGGAGTGGAACCACTGCAAAGCAGTGCCTCCAACCCCCAATCCCGCCAGCCTCTCCAGAAGGATACCATGGTCAATGGTATTGAAAGCCGCTGAGATGTCAAGAAGGACTAACAGGGACGCACTCCCCCTGTCCCTCTCCCGGCATAGGTCATCGTACAGGGCGACCAAGGCGGATTCAGTGCCAAAGCCGGGTCTGAAACCGGACTGAAATGGGTCCAGATAATCAGTTTCCTCCAAGAGTGCCTGGAGTTGTCCCGCCACCACCCGCTCCAGCACCTTACCCAAAAACGGGATGTTGGCCACCGGTCTATAATTGGCGACCACCTCTGGATCCAGGGAAGCCTTCTTTAGGACTGGCCGGACTACCACCTCCTTTAAGGGGGCCGGCACCCGGCCGTCTCTCAAAGAGGCGTTGACCACCTCCAAGATCCAGGGTTCAATCCCGTCCTTGGCGGTCTTTAATAGCCAAGATGGGCACGGGTCCAGTAAACAGGTGGTTGAGCGTACTGATCAAAGCACCTTGTCCACATCATCGGGCCGCAAAAACTGAAAGTCATCCAATAACGCGGGACAAGCAGGCATGGTTGGTCCCTCCCCAAAAGAATCTGTATCAAGAGTGGAGTCCAGCTCGTGACGAATCAGAGCAACTTTCTCCTGAAAATGCATGGGAAACTCGTCACAGCGGGCTTTCGAGGGTGGCACCAGTTCTTTATCGGGGCCCGGTCTCGTCAACCCCTGCACCACCTGAAAAATCTCCGCTGGACGGCATTGTGAGGAGGCAATGGACGCGGAGAAGAATCGCTTCTTCGCCGCCCTCACCGCCACAGCATAGGCGCAATAGTGTGCTCTAAGATGTGTTCGATCGGACTCATCACGAGATTTCCTCCACCTGCGCTCTAGCCGTCTCCCAACCCGCTTCATCACCCCTAATTCCGATGTATACCAGGGAGGCGAACGGGCTCTGCCAGGCTGGAGAGTGCGCTTGGGAGCGATCGTGTCGATGGCCCTGGCCATCTCCCCATTCCATGTTTCGACCAGGGCCTCCACAGGAGCGCCAGCCTTGTCCGCCGGAAAATCCCCCAGAGCCCTCAGGAATCCGTCCGGATCCATCCGACTCCGGGGGCGGACCATCACAATCTGGTCCGCACCCTTACAGAGGGAGAGGCCGCTCTCGAGCTCAAACCGCACGAGGAAATGATCTGACCATGACAAGGGCGTCAAACATACATTCTTCACCCTCAGATCACCTTCTTCCTCGCCCGTCGAGAAAACCAGGTCCAAAGTGTGTCCACGTTCATGGGTCGGGCCGGTGACATGTTGAGACAGCCCCATGGCCGTCATGGCAGCCATGAAGTCCTGAGCCGCCCCAGAAAGGTCAGTCTCAGCATGGAGATTGAAGTCCCCCAGGACCAACATCCTGGGGGTCCTCAACACCAGGTCCGAGACGACTTCTGTCAGCTCAGGCAGGGAGTCTGTTGGGCAGAAGGGTGCTCGGTACACCAACAGAATCCCCAATCTGTCTCGATCGCCCAACACCAAATGGAGACACTCCAGCCCCAGTCTCGAAGGGACAGGAAGCCCCATGAGGGAAAAAGCAGCCCGATAAACTAAAGCGACCCCCCCTCCCCTCCCCTCCAGGCGTGGTTGGTGCTGCACTAAATACCCGGGCGGGCAAAGCTCCGAGAGGGAGACATCTCCCCCCTCGCCCGCCCAGGTCTCGGTGATACAAGCCAGGTCGGTGAAACAAGTTTCACCCAGACTGCCTCTGCTGAATCCCCATCTGTGCTGCATTCTATCTCACTGCATCCTATCCCTTCCCTGATGCATAATGCCACGCCCCCACCTCTCTTTCCCTTCCTGTCCTTTCTAAAAAGGAGATACCCTTCTGTGTTCACATTCCAGACTTGCCTTTCATCCCACCAAGTTTCTGTCATTCCCACCAGGTCATACCCTCCTATTCCCAGGAGAGCTTCAAGCTCTTCTTGCTTATTACCCATGCTCCTAGCATTGGTGTGCATGCACCTCAACTCCTTCCCACTGCTTCCTTTCCTTGGAGTTCCCAGCATCCTCCTTCCTCCCATTCTCCCTGATACTTGACCCCTCTCTGTAGGAGTCCTGTCAGTCCCTGCAGTATCTCTAAAATTCTGCTCCCAGAGCCCTGATCCTCCCCGCACACTTGTCCAGTGCAGATACGTTACTGAGGGACCTGAACCCCCGCCCCCGGCTCAGTTTAAAGTCTTCTGGATGAAGCTCGCTAGAGCATCTCCAAAGGACCTTTTCCCCATCCTCGTGAGGTGTAACCCGTTTCTTCTGGTCCCACACCCTAAGCCAGTCGCTCACCTCGGAGGCCCTCCTGTCCCTTCCTGGCCCAAATTCCCGGACAGGTAAGATTGACAAGAAGGCCACTTGGGCCTTCAGCTCCCTGAGTTTCTTCCCCAAAGCCTCAAAGTCCCTGGTGATCCCAACCACACCCTGCCTGACCACATCGTTTGTGCCCACATGGATCACCAGGAGTGGCTGGAGACCCCCGGAGCGAACAAGATGCTCCACTCTGTCCTTCACGTACCGGATGCGTGTGCCTGGCAGGCAGCAAACCTCCCTTGTCTCCAGGCTGGGGCGGCACACCGCCACCTCAATGCCCCTCAGCAGGGAGTCCCCAACGACAATCACCCGCCGCCATACCTTCCTGGTGCTGGCGGGTGGCCATGCCCTGGCCCTCGCCTCTCCTGCAGCGGCCCCCTTGCTGCCTGACATCCCGGCTGTCTGCTCCCTCCTGGCCTTCTAGCCTCTCTGGCCCTGCCCCCTTCCTCTCTGCTGCTCCTCCTGGCCCTCTGCTCCCCTGTCCAGCTCCTACCTTGCCTTCACCAGTCCCCTGGCCACTCTGCACTCTCTCCCAGCCTGTGCCTCTGCTGCTCTGCTGCTCTGCCAAGAGGCCAGAGCCAAAAGGACGTAGCGATTGGGATGATAGGCCTTTTAATTCTGTATGAAACCTTGCTGAGGCATCACCATTTCTTGCATTTTTAGCTTTCCTTGAGGTGTCTTGATGTCCCTTTGGTTTCTTAATGCACAGAGGCTTGCCCTAGAGTCCCCTCCCCTTGAATGAAGTGGCTTCATCTAGTCATGGACTCCTTACATCAGCTGACTTGGAGGAACGTTTTCCATCTTCAGAATGCAGGTTTTGATTGTGAATGTGTGTTTGATTTCAATTATGTATGCACTTTCTGGGTACAGTCCATTAGTACAATTCTGGGTAAAATACACATGATGCACATGAAAATCAGTTAAGGTCCATCATGCCTTTGAAGTAAGACCTGTTGACTTCAATGCAACTTTGCTTCCAGATAAATGCACTTTGGATTTCAGCCTTAGTTTTATTTATATCCCATTAATTTCAATAGGACTATAGCCTGCATAAGTTTTTCTGATCACCATGTCACTTCTGAGTTCTATACACAGCACAGCAGAGTCCTGGGGCAAAGTGGTCCTTAAATAGCAACACTTTTATTTCTAATGTCAAATACATCTGCTCACTACTCTTGAGTATTTTCTTTTCCATTGCACATGGAAAAGTGTTCCAGGGAAAAGAATCAAGGGTGGGAAAGGCAGTAAAAGGAAATTGTGCTTATTTAAGAATGACTTCATGGCAAATTGTATGCCAGACTTCTAGCTCTTACTGTTATGAATCTAACTTGGGATCTGTGGTTTAAAAGGACAGGACACTGCTTGGAGATTTCCTTTTAAAATAGTGTTCTTATAATTGGGATGCTGTTTTCATTAGGGTTGACTGGGGGATTAGCTATGTTTCTGATCCATGCCACTTTTGCGTGATTTATGTATTGGATTGATATCCCAAAGAACTCAAGGTGGCTTAAGTCATTCTCCTCCTCCCACACTGAGGTGTTTTAACCCTAAAATCCCAGTTTGCCCTGCTTCTGCATTAAGCTATTAATGGAGGTCTGTCAATGTCTGCCTCACCAGGCATACTGCTCTGTCTCTCTGCCCCCTCTCCCTCATGCCTCCCCTCTCCCCCCGCCCCCATCCCTAAGGGCTTTTGGGCTGTCCCTGCAAATGGCAGCAAGATCACTTGTTTCCACAGACATGCAGCAGTTTTGCTTCCACCACAGTGCAGGAACAAGGGGTCCCTGTTGTGTCCTGGGAAGAAGTATTTTATTTATTTTTATTTATTTAAAACATTTATATGCCGTCCTTCACTATCACATCTCAGGATGGCTTACAAGATTAAAACCAATAGTCATAAAAACAATCAATAAAATAGTACAATAAAATTACTATAAACCAATACAGATAAATCAGATCAAAAGCTGCTGTGAACCACTAAAAATGCTAATTTTTTAAAATAATGATTAAATAAAAAGGTTTTGGCCTGGTGCCAAAAAGAGTATAAACTTGGCACCAGGTGTACCTCTCTGGGGAGGACATTCCAGAGTCTGGGTGCCACAGCAGAGAAGGCCCTACTCCGAGTTGATGACCTTTTCACCTCTCTTAGAGAGGGTTCCCAGAGTAGGGCCTCTTCCATAGATCTTAAGGGGCATGAGGGCATATAAGTAAAGCTGGAATTGCCTCCAAATCTGTCCTCCAGTTCCTGTAAGCTTTCTTCCCTCAGGAAAAGGGCTTCCAAGCTTCTGCCTCAGAGGGTATTAGCAATGTTTTTGAGCTTCCTTAATTATTTTGAGGTACTCAAAGATGTCGGGCATGTGTCTTCTTCCCATTGCATATATCTCCTTTGCTCTGCAGCTTGTGCTTCCTGATATGTGAAGATATCTTCCCCTGGACTGTAATTGAATTATAGAAAGCTAGGGAGTTAACCAAGACTCCACAGTGGTTTTTGTTTTTATGAAGTAATATAGCTCCATTGTTAATTTTGTTTCACTCCTCTGGAAACTGCATCTTAAGCCTTTAGTCCAAACAAGTCAATGGCAGCCTGCCCACATTCAATTCTTGTTTGGTGCTAGCAATTACCTTGGATTAATTGCTTAAGGGCAACTCGCATGGTCTCTCAGCATCATCGCTAGGCCGTTATCATACACTCTCACATGGTCATTCCCTCCGTTTCCAGTGCTGGTTCAGATGAAAGGTGAATGGACAATGCAGCCACAACGGCATCAAGCATGCCTAGGAGAGGAAGGGAGCAGTTGCATTGGTAGAGCTTCATTGTTTGCAGAAGTTCAAATAATATTTAGGGCAGCAAACCTGAAAGGGAGCATTCTCCCAAACAGCCAAAGATGTATGCTCTGACTCATAAGGTGGGGAAATCAGGTGAGGGAATAGAGTATTCTGGAAGAGAACATGGCGGAAGTCTCCACAGTGCAACCTGATGTCAAATGGAAGTCATAATGAGGAGGAGGAGGAGGACGGCAATTACTGCAGGCATGTTTACTTCATCGTGCATCTGATGAAGTGGATTGTCGTCCCTAAGTGTTCTTGTCATGTCTTAAGGTGCGGCACACCCCTTTGTGATTTTATCATGCACCCAGCTTCCAATTGACTTGACATTCAGACTAGAGTGGTATTCAAATAGCTTCTCAGAATTCTCCATTCTTCATTGGCAGAGACATGGGGGAGGAGGAGATATTCCACCCCATTTCTCCAGGAGGAGGAGAAATTCTCAATAATTTTTCACAGTGGGAATCACAATTTAATGTGGCATAACCCCCTCCCCAGAAGTTTTTGTAAAGGTTTGGGGTTTCTGCTTCTTTTCATATTTTTGCTACCACTGCAGGTGGCAATTGTCTCAACTATGCTGGCCTGCCCTGGGCCACCATGCAGGAGCAAAAAGCCAGCATTGCATCGAGCGCCAGGGAGGAGATGGAGCAGCACTGTGCCCAAAGCTGCCCTCAAATTTCCTGAACATTTATTTACCCCATTAAAGACTCTTCTGTGGTTATGCTCCGTTTCAGGGGTGTTTCTCAATGTATTTTTGTGGTGTTTCTGAGCTTTCCTATCTACTGCAAGGTGGCAGAAGGCATTGTGCATTTTCTACTACACGTTTCTCCATCGCTCTGCAGCCTCCCAGGCTGCCTGCACTTCCTGATCTTCGGGGTTAAAGGCCCAGTAGGAAGAATAAGCTTATGATGTGGGAAGCCAAGGATGCTGCAGGCTAACAGAGATATAATTGTAAAATGAAAACCAGGACAATGCTAAGCCAACATAAGTAATGTGAACACAAGAATCTGCTAATGACAATTTCTGTGATCACCCCCTTCCCCCCGCTGCCATTGAATTGACTTTCAAAAGTCAATATTCTGAATATTATGGAAGAAGTCCTTACATTCCACTTGTAAACCCTAAAAGGCATTTGGTCTGATGTCTGACACAGGCTCTAAAGAGTGTACTTTAAAAAACTGTTGCTAAATGAGTACTTCTAGTCTTTACTGAGGTAGTTAAAATACTTGTCTGAAGATATGAGAGTTCTCATGGACTCAATAAATGCAAAGAGGTGTTTGAGGCCAATGTCTGGTTTTATATTCTCTCTCTCTCTCTCTCTCACACACACACACACACACACACACACACACACACACACTTGTAAACTGAATCTGACTGAAGCCTCCTGCAGCTAGTTCAGGATTGAACTGGATGGGTTGAACTGCTCCAAATTCTAATTTTCTATAACTAGAAGAAAACATGGGATTAACATTTGGACTTTATATGATATAGAGACTGCTGTTTACATGTTTACAAGTCTGTTCAGAAATGTGATTCTCTTCATTCTCTCATGAACCAAACGATCTGGATTGCTAGCCCCCTCTTATTTTCTGATCTCATCTCTGGGCATGCCTCAGTCATTTTGAATCTTTACTTGGCCACTCTCTAAAGAAGCTTGTCATGGTTTGGCATGCAGGGTATGTCTTGGGCTCTCTTACTTCCCGTATTGAAGGTTATGTTGGCTCAATTACCCCGCTTTTCATTTTGCTTCATTTAGGCAACAGTGACTCATCTCGGATGCAACAGCTCAGTCTTTTCAAAGAGACACACTATGATTTGGTAATTGTTGAGCAACAAATCCCTCAAGCCTGCTTAGTTTGATCCAAAATATTATCAGGAAATATTTGGCACAGTAATTCAAACTAGGAAAAAAAAAATCAGTAATGCCTCTAAAGGATGGGAGATGAGGAGGGAGAGGAGGAGGAGGAGGATTAAAAAAAGTAGAAATATATTTTCTTTAGGAATTTGCATCAAGATATTATAGATAATATTTTGATGGCTTTGTATCAGAACATTACCTATAATAATTTCCGCTGTTTAGGCCAATGGTGCGCATCATTCCATGGGTTGTGATCTCTATTTGGATGCATAGCAAGTTCTTCGGAGCATTTTCTTCTGAATCTAAAGCATGAAGCAGTGGAGGATGTTGGCATAATCCTAGGCGGATTCTGTCCTTTAGTTATATTCAGTCCTGGGAGAGAGAGAGAAGAAGAGAGGTAGTGTTTGATCATATCAAACACTATGACTTAAGCAGGTTTGGTACTGGTAGCAATGGCTAACACTTCCCAATATGCAAAACATAGCTTGAAGTGCTGTTAGTCAGGTACAACTCGTGTTTCTTTTCCTCATTCAGAAATTCATGACATTCTTCCTTCTGCAATGAGCAGCACGTGTTGAATTGTGACGATCCGTTGGGTTCAGTTACATGTACCTTGGGATGGTGGGAGGGGGGGTGTGGGATAGAAAACCATCTATTTAATCAATGTCAGAGGGGGAACCTCAAGACTCTGGGAACTACAGCCACTCCAGGGTACTACGCAGTTTTGCCGTGCTCCCATCTGCCTATATGCCATGCCTGAGAAAGGGCTCAGGGTGCACACATTTAAAATTATTTTTGACGGCTCTATTCATTTCATATTTATGATCAATAGCCCACTGTAATTATATGTTCAAGTTTGAATGTACTAATTCAAGGTTATTGGCATATATTTACACAGTCATAAATATGGTGAATGGACCACTGATTGAATTGAGTCTGGCCTAATTTGAGGCAAAAACATCTCACTTTCTCATCTCCCACCATCTTCAAGTTTTGAAACCATTTCAGCTGTGATAACACTCTCAGAATTGCTGGATCCCAGGCACAAAATGCCTCACTTCTGTACAAGCCTTCTAAGGATAGAAGAGCCGAGCATGTTTGAACTTGCTGAAATTCAGTTTCAGTTCAAAGTCTAGTTCAGTATGTATTTCTTTTTGCATGTTTTTGCAGATTTTTGCAAATCTGGGCACTTCCCTGGCATTAAATACAAGGTGTGTGCATGTGTACACATCGAAAATGCACACTGGAAATTCTTTAATGCACTCCTGTGGTTGATGAAATACAGGTCAGAGCCTTCTCTGCTTCGTACACTTGATCCTGCATTTGATCTGTATTTATAGCAAGATATATGGATGATTTAACAATAGCAGTAGAAAGAGTATTCCTCCCTGTCCAAAATGATAAATTAAAAAGAAACATGGGGCAATCAAGTGCAAATATTTATGTGGAAAGATTATAAGTTCAGTTCAGTGCTGCTATTCAAAAGTAATTCCTGGTCTTGGTATCCTATAACTCTACATTTTTGCACCAGACTTGGTTGGCAAATTTTCAGAGTTTTCAACTTTCGCACAAGCCTGATGTCCAAACACTTTTCCATACATTCTGAGAAGACAACATAAAACTGTTCACATCCAATGACTGTGAATTATGAACACACAACTAGAGGGAGCAGAAAGTCATGTTGACAGTTTAGTTGGTAACAGTGGACCAACAGAATTAGAAGCATATTTTGCAACTGTGTATATTTTTCAGTTCTCCACAAGGTGGTCTTTATTTTAAAGACAAATTAACACCATCGCAATACAAGGGGGGAAATGCATGACCCCATGGAATGCTACTGATTTGGCTTCCATGTGCTTTTGTGCGCAGTGAGGAAGGAAAGTGACAGACACAGCTCCTTGGAAAAACTAGGACCACAGACCTGCGTTTCAGCAGAAACACACTGAAGAGGATCTGTGCAGAACTGCAGATTAATACCTATTACTTGGGTCCTGGCATTAAGATTCCCCTACTTTTCAAATGCTTGATTAATACACTGCAAAGTGGCCAAATGACTCATTGTCATTACTCATATTCTTCTGATGCTTCATTAACTGAAATCATTAGTGCTGATGCAACCTTGTAAGGTGTGATTGTTTGCATTTTAATGCTCATTGTCACCAACTTAAAGTAGCTGAGAGGAACTATCTCCACTAGGCTTTTGTTTATTTGTTTTGTCATTTGAAGTGGAAGCTTCCATGGACATGTTGCTTGTTTGAGCATAGCCAACCATCTACTGAGTCTAGTAATTGGAGCTTAACTACTTCTCTTACTCTCAAAGAATAAAGTGCTTTGGATGCAAATAGCCCAGAGCATGGGAGACTTGACAACAAATACATATTTAACCAGAAGATATATTCATTTTTATTTTAATAAATAAAAACATACTTTCCACTACTGCACCTCTTCTTCATTTCACATTCATTTATGTGAGAAATGGAAATATAGAAGAGAATGACAATCCATTCATCTTGATTTTACCCATTCACTTCTCACAAGAGGAATTGCTGAAACTGATGAGAGCCATGGAGTTGTATTTCTTAGAAAATTGATACAGGCTGGGCTGGTACATTCAGGGAAAATTCTGTAGGGAAGGAGGGTCCTAGAGTGATCTAAAAGTTACAGAATAGAACACCTTTCCTATGTAAGTACAACATAATGTGAAGTTTACATTATAATTTCTTATACTCCCCTTTTGAGTACTTTTAAAATGGTGACTGAGAGCCAAGGCTCATAGGCTCTGGTACTACAACATCTCTCACTTGAAATGTTGCTATACTGGCTTGCGCAAGCCCACCAGCACTGGCTGGATGGAAGGTGCTCAACTTTTTCTGGATGGAGTTGCACTCCTTTTGAAGGAACAGCTTCATAGCTTAGGGGTGCTTCTTGATCCATCTTTGTCACTTGAGGCTCAGGTAGGGAATGGAGGGCCACGACCAGCTTCAGCTGGTGGCTTAGCTAAGCACTTAGCTGGACAGATAGAGTCCGGCTTCAGTAATCTATGCTCTGGACTAGATTACTGCAATGCACTCTACATGGGGCTGACCTTGAAGGCAGCTTAGGAGCTGCAATTTCTACAAATGCAGCAGCCAGGCTAATGACTGGAACCTGAACATGTAGCCCCCATTCTGACCTGATGGCACTGGCTTGTCAGCAGGGATGAGATGCCTGGTGGCCAGGCAGAGGGCTCAGCAGACGCAGCTGCTTTGGCTGATATTGGCACAGCTCCACCCTATGATGCACAGGGTGACTCCTCCCATCTGGCACCTCAGAGGTTCAGCTGAAGCACCAGGCAGGGAAAGCTGAGCTGCTATCTGCTTGGCCCTCTCCCATGGCCCCACAGGGTGCTGCCAGGCAAGAGGGATGAGAGCTGAGGAAAGGATTCTGACAGTTGGATTGAATGCTCTGGAAGCAGCTGTCAGTGATGCGTGCCCAGCAGCTGCTTGGCAAGAAGGGCAAACACTTCCTGCCACTATTGCCAAGAGCCTCTGTGGCTGTTTGGCCCACTCCTGGGCTTGTGTATCACCTGACAAATCAAGACTGTGGTGGATCTACAACAAGTCATGGCCTGCCAGGGGAGCTCGCCATGCCACGCAAACCCTGTGCAGCGTTAACATTAATTTGACATGGATGCAGGGACAGTGCTGGCTGAAGGCACCAACAGCAGTTGCTTGCATGCCCTGTTTGGGAGGTTCCAAGAGGCATCTGACAGATCTCTGAAGGGAAAAGGATGAAAGATGGAATCACTTTAATCAGCAGAACTCTTCTATCCTTATTCAGGGTCCAGCATGGCAAGAAAATCACAAGCCACGGTGCATCTTGTATGATGCTAGACATGTTTGAGTCTGTTTGCTTTATTTCTATAACTTTTTCAGCAAGGGTAAAATATAAAGGGCTAAGAACTGAATGTCAGAAATCATTATATTCACATAACATATTAGATTCCTACATCAGCAAAAGCAGTTGCAAAAGCACAGTGTAAGCATAATTTCTGGGGATGCTTTCTGGAAAACAGTATAAAAAGACATTGTTGGGTATAAAATTCCATTAGGTCCTGGTGTTTTTGTTCTAGTATCCATCAGGAATATAAGCAGAAAGAGGAAAAATCAGTTGACCCTACTAGGGACCTCATTAATCATTGCTTATATTTTACATTAAAATATTGGAAACAAAAGCAACTCACCACAATGGAAGAATGAACAAGGAAACTTTGGATTTTGAGGTTGATGAATAAGCTCATTGAAAAAGTTCCTGAGAAAGCTAAACAAAACACGAGTGCTGTTTTTGGAACAGAGTGCACTTTGATGTTTTCCTACTGAAAACAGAATTAGTAATGGATGAATCTGTCTGTTTCACTTTCTATAATGTTTCTGAAAGCACAAGTTTGTCCCATTCCATTTCCACATCTATTTGTGAATTTTTATTTCAAAAGTCAGAATGGACCCCAATCTGCATTTTCATGCTAATTTTCACACATGTGAACATTGGCATGAATTTTTGGTAAGCATTTGGTCCAGTTACACATTTTTGCAAGCAACAGTCCTCATCTCTATGTATACTGCTTTGCACAAATTTGCTATCACTACATATGTTCTGTGTATGCTAGTTTTACCTGGAGAACATTGAGACATTTGGAATGGTATTAAAAAAAAAAAAAACCTCAATCACAATTTGGTTCCCAATACTGGAAATGAAAATTAGGGCAGTGCAGGTTAAAATGCAAACATAATCAATAAGTTTATGGAATACCTAGGTGGAATAAACCTGTTCAAATCTTCAGGGCCTGATGAACTCAATCCCAGAGTAATAAAAAAGCCAGCGGAGGAACTCTCAGAAGCACTGGCTATTATCTTCAATAAATCTTGGAAAACAGGAGAAGTACCAGATGACTGGAGAAGGGCTAATGTTGTCCCTTTCTTCAAAAAGGGGAAAAAAGATGAACCTGGGAACCATAAACCAGTTAGTCTGAAATCAATCCCTGGAAAAATTCTGGAGCAAATTAATTAAAAATCCAGCTTGAAAAAAATGCATAGATTTATCAAAAATAAATCCTGTCATTAATTTAATATCACTTTTTTGACTGGGTAACCTTCCCAATGGACAGAGGGAACACTGTGGACATAATCTACCTAGACTTTTGACACAGTGCCACATGACATTCTGATGAGGAAATTAGCAAAAACTGGACTAGATGGAAAAATATTAGGTAGATCCAAAATTGGTTGCTAAGTCAGACACAAGGAATGTTCATGAATGGCACCTTCTCAAATTGGATGGAGGTAACTAGTGAGGTGCCACAGGGTTCAGTCCTGGGCCTAGTGCTCCTCAACTTCTTTATTCATCATTTAGAGCAGAAGAACAAGAAAGATAATAAAATTTTCAGATGATACAAAACTGGGTGGAATGAATAGCAAACACCCTAGAGGACAGAATGAAGATCCAGAGCAATGTTGATCAGGCTGAACACTGGGCTCAAAGCAACAGAATGAGATTTAATAAGGACAAATGCCAAGTCCTCCACCTGGAAAAAGAAACCATTGGTACATGATGGGGAATATATGGCTCAACACCTGAAAAAGAAAAAGATCTTGGAGTAATTGTGGACAATAGGCTAAACATGAGTCAATAAGGTGATGCAGTCTCCAAAAGGGCAAATGCATTTACCCTTCCAAATCATGGGAAGTAATAGTTCCTCTATACTCCTCACTAGTCAGACTTCATCTGGAGTACTGTGTCCAGTTCTGGGCACCAAGATTTAAGAAAGATGCAGGAAAATTGGAAAGTGTTCAGAGGAGGGCACCAACAATGGTCCATGGTTTGGAAACACTGACATATGAGAGAAGACTGAGAGAACTGGGCATGTTCAGCCTTGAGAAAAGAAGACTGAGAGAGAGACATGGTTTCAGTGTATGAGTGCCTCAAAGACTGTCACAAAGAGGAAGGTCAAGATCTCTTTTTGCTGGTGTGAATGTGAATGTAGGACACGAAATAATCATTTCAAACTTTGACAACCCAGATTCAGGTTAGATATCAGGAAAAGCTTCCTCAGTGTCAGAGAAATACAACAGTGGAACCAACTGCCTAGAGAGGTGGTGGGTGCTCCCACACTGGAGACTTTCAAAAAGAAACTGGACAGTCATCTGAGTGGGATAGTGTAACATGGTGCCCTGCAACAGGAGGGGGCTGGACCAGATGGCCTTCATGCCCCCTTCCAACTCTATTATTCTATGATTCTAAGTTAAATTAAAAAACAACTATCCCTAAACTGAACTAAAGGTGAAAATAAAGTGCAGGTGGTTAGATGAATCACATGGGGCATCAGAATCTTACTTGCTGGCCATATATTCTATACTTTCATTCAGGATAACTTCCCAAATTTCAATAGATGTGATAGAAATTCAGTTTACAAGTACGTTGACTCTCCTTTAAATTAATCTTAACAAGTATAAAAGGTTGGATCCATTGGTGGGTTCCTGTTTCCAGCTTGGGCCAATCTGTCAAGTTCACTTTCTAAAAGGTTTTCATTTTTCTCCTGCACAAATTCATGCTGTTATTTTTCTATGGACACTGCATCAGGATTGAAATGATTTAAGAGCCATACTTGTGTGCACATGAAATCTGTACATGCTTTTGGAAGATGGTTGTTTGATGTACACTTTCCATCCCATCCCAAAGCAATTCCCATAACGTGCCCTGTTTCCAGGTTGTTCCCCAAAATGTACCCATGCTTTAGAGTGATGAACTGTATTAAACAACCTCAGAGAAGCATGAAAACAAGATGTTTGCACTCCAGCTTCAGTGTTAATTTGGGAAGTGTGTATTAGATCAATGTATATGTGAACCCAATGAATGACTTTTCTGGCTTTACTTCTGATTCATCTACCTTGGTATATTGCTTGAATAGTTTTAGGATTTTTTTGTAAATATGAAACTATCTTTCACTCAGTTAGACCAGTATACCTAGCATATAGTGGATGAGGTATGGGCCTTCCACATTTGGTTCCTTTATGTTTAATTTTTATTTTCCTGGGCTCCTACAGACGGTGACTGCAGCCAAGAAATTAAAAGATGCTTGCTCCTTGGGAGGAAAGCTATGGCAAATCTAGACAGCATACTAAAAAGCAGAGGCATCACCCTGCCGACAAAAGTGTGTATAGTCAAGGCTATGGTTTTCCCAGTTCCAATGTATGACTGTAAAAGTTGAACCATAAGGAAGGCTGAGCGCCAAGGAATTGAAGCCTTTGAACTGTGGTGCTGGAGGAGACTCCTGCGAGACCCTTGGACCGCAAGGCGATCAAACTGGTCAGTCCTAGAGGAGATCAACCCTGACTGCTCTTTAGAAGGCCAGATACTGAAGATGAAACTCAAATACTTTGGCCACCTAATGAGAAGGAACAACTCATTGAAGAAGACCCTGATGCTGGGAACGATTGACTACAAAAGGAGAAGGGGATGGGAGAGGATGAGGTGGCTAGATGGAGTCACTGGGGGAGTGGGTGTAGGCTTGGGTGGGCTCCAAGGGATGGTGGAGGACAGGGGAGCCTGGAGGAATGTTGTCCGTGTGGTCTTGATGGGTCAGGCACAACTTTGCAACTAACAACAATGTTTAATTTCTCCCACATGTTGGGGTATTGGTCTTCTTCACATTCTTGGCTCATATTCTGCTGTGTAAATTTATATAAGAATAATTTTGTGGGATACTTTTATACCCCAAACAAAAGACTTTCCACACACATATACACAAAGGCTTAGTGCAAGACATCTCAGTCTCTTTTGAACATCAAAGGATTTTAGTCAAAACCATGAGCTAGCAGGAGTAAAAACAGAACTGAAATTCATTGCTGGAAAGCCTTTTTTAAAAAAAAGTTAATGCCAGTTTAAAGCCTGCAATGTAAACTATTATTATCCGGAATGAAAATCACTAGACCAAGCATTGTTATGCAGATTTTATTGTTATGCATAGCTGCAGAAAATATTAAGTCTTGAACTATCTGTATTGGCTAAAACCTGAAAGCCATTTTTTTCCGATCTTATGGGTGAAGCATTCAGCCAAAGAAAGTCCTTTTCATATGCAGTATTTGCTTACCAAAGGCACTTTTTCATATTGATACAGGCTAAAGGTTAATTTCTGCTGTAGCATAGGTTCTGCTGTATGAGAAAGTTTACTTTCTTTGATTTTAATATAAAATCTTAAATGTTTCTTTTTTAAAAAAAAGTCAATTCAAGTGGCAGTCAAGGGAAACTGTTAGCAGACATATTATGTGCAAAGAATCATCCAACCATTAAGGCACAAATTCTTTCATCTTTTGGAGCATTAAAATAACTAGGAAGGCATTAAATAATAGCAAAGAAAGACGAGACTGATGACATACATTCTTTTTTCATTGTTTGATATGGGGGAAAGTATCAGATGCGGCAATAATCCGAGGTGAATCTGTCCACTTAGTCCAGAATGAAGCAGGTCTGCTGGAAGGCATCAGACCAGATTTAGCATCTTGGGGGAATGTCTTTGCAGGAGAGAAGGATAATTTAATTCATTTGTAAAATTTCTTCAAGCGCTGCAAGATCTCCATAAATGGAAAACATGAGGTAGTGTGGAAGAAATATAGAAACACAGAAACAGAGCGAATCAGAAGGGGTCTCCAGGCCATCTAGTCTGACCCCCCCCCCCCCGGCTCCAGCTAGCTCTGCTCATGGCATGCCTACCATGTGCATGCCCAGCCTATTATGATGAATTTGTTTCGGTTGGTTTTTAGGCAAGATTTACCCAGTTCTCATCTTCCAACTTGAACAAGGCCTCAAACACACTCATCAGTTGAGGTCCATATATTTCCAACATCACATGTTCTCTTGTCCAAAGAGATTGCCTAGCCTAAAGACACAGCAAAGAGTTGGATTGCTGGGCTCTGAAATGAAGAAAGGCACAATCCCACATGTCTTCCTGAAGGAGTAGTGGAGTGATGGGGAAATGTTTTTAGCACAGGAGCTGAATGAGCTCCAAGCAAGTTGGGATGGTGCATGCCATCAGCAGGTAGGACCTCATCCCAGTGTGCATGAGGACCACCAATGGCTTCTATACCTTCTATATTCACCTCTAAAGCATTCTCTCATACACTTTGTTAGGTATTTGATGGGGAGGGGAAAGGACAATTGCGACACATGAGCTAGACTTGGAAATCTACAGCTTTATGTACAACTGTCCTGTGTTGTCCACCAAGACCACTAACTAGAACATTGCCTTAGGCAGTAAAGATTTCCTGGATACCACTCTGTCTCCATCAATTTCAGCTGGCCATTGCTTTTCCTCACCACAGACTCTTCTTGTTCAAAGAGGGGCTTTGGCTGGATGATGATAGGTTTTACTGATCTCCTTCTTGAAGTTGCATATGGTTCAGCTCTTTCATTATGTCCCCCTTTATTTTCTTCCTGGCTTTTAAAAAGGCAGCAAGAACAGAGCTATTCTGTGAGCTGGGGTAAAGATCATTCTTCAATGTACAGCATATAACAAGAAGCATCAGTTCAAGAGTCAAGCTGGGCTCAACAGAGAAATGCCCAGTTTAGATCCCACCACCTTGCAGTCTTTGTGATCTCCCCAATAAAGACTTCCTGTAAAAGAGAAATCACTCATTTTCTCTCTCATTTTAATATTACAGAAGTAGACTCAGATGGCTTGAACTGTCCCTTGGAATAATGGAGTCTGTGGCACCTGAAGGAAGAACCATGTGCCTCAGAGCATCCCAAGGGCCCTTTACAATTCCCAACCTTTCTTCAGGTCTCACCTATTTTAGTTCTTGTGCAAAGGCCCTCTTTCCCTTACCCACTGAACCTCCTTCTGGCCCTCATTTTCAGGACAGGATAATCATAAGGCAAACTTTATTTGCTTTGTTCCTATCATTTACACATGTGCAGCTTTCGGCTCCCCAAAGTACAGTTTGAGTGTCAAGGCATTGTTTAAGAAAGCGGGTTTAATCTGTGTGTCTGTGGATTAAATGAAGCCTCACATGAACAGCTGGTTAACAAGTACTTTTTCAGTAGGCACTGCATCACTTTCTAGGACACTTTTGCAGTAATAAATCCACATCTATGGGAAATAAAGAACATATTTAATTTCTTGAAGCCTGCAACCTAGCTATGTATTCTCCACTGACTGAAGCTATGGCACCACTGCAAATGCTGATGTGATAAAATTAACTCCTTAGGTGAAATACGGGAACAGTTTGAACAGAAGCAAAAGACAACAAAAGAAGCAAGACTCTTCTATTCCGGCATGCCTGCTGGCAAGAAGTGGGGAGGGGGGAATGGTTAGTGCCATATTTTTCATTGGAACACAGTGATACTTTGGATCTTGCCATCCCAATGATCCTCCACTAATAGGTCCCATCTGCTTTCAGTCTGTCAACCATGCCCTAATCCATTGAACAGTGCATATATCTTTCCCAAAACTGCTCAATTTCTCAGCCAAGATATCAGGTGGCATTTTGTCGAAGGCCTTTGTTGAAGGATTTCAATCCAGGTAAACCACATCCAGCACATCCCTTCTGTCTAGCCACCTCAAAGCCTTGTCATCTAATTCCACAAGGTTCATCTGGCAGGCCCTGTTTTTGCAGAAGCCATGTTGAATGGCCACCAACCTTCATTCCCTATCTAGGGTTAGTAGATCTCTTGCTAGTATGAGCCTTGCCATTGCCTTTCCTAGAATGGATGTAAGGCTAACTGGTCTGTAATTCCCCATGTCCCCTCTACTACTTTAATCCACTTGATAGTTTTTCTATCTAGTCCAGTTTTGCTAATTGACTTATCAGAATGTCATGTGGCACTCTGTCGAAAGCTTTGCGAAAGACTAGCTAGCTTATGTCCACAGTGTTCCCTCTGTCCGTTGGGGAGTTTGCTTGCAAACCCATTTGCTTGCAGATGAATATTTTAATAATTTGCTCCAGAATTTTTTGAGACTTTGATGTCAGACTTATTTTATTTATTTATTTATTTAAAAATTTATATGCCGCCCCTTGCAATAGCCTCGGGGTGGCTTACAGCATAATACATTATTAAAAACATACAACAAAGTTAAAAAACTTTGTTATATGGTCTATAGTTCCCAGGTTCTATAGACTTACTGGTCTATAGTTCCCAGGTTCATCTTTTTTCCCCTTTTTGAAGACAGGGACAACGTTAGCCCTTCTCCAGTTGTTTGACACTTCTCCTGGTTTCCAGGATTTATCAAAGATAATAGCCAGTGGCTCTGAGAGTTCCTCTGCTAGCTCTTTTATGATTCTGGGATGGAGTACATCAGACCCTGAAGATTTGAACAGGTTTATTTCACCTAGGTATTCCTTGAACATTTGTCTGTCAATTATGGGCTACCACCTCTCACTTTCAGCTTGTGCTTCCTCTTGCTTGTAGTTTTTCTTGTGTGAGAGGACTGAGGCAAAGTATGGAGATTGTCTTTGTGTGCTGCATTGGCTTGCCATCCAGGGCCAGGAGTGTATGGCACAGGTTCCCAGAGATGGTTAACTTTCACACAGAAAGGGGTCAAAGCTGAAGAAGCTGGTCTTGTCTAGTAATCCTGGTCAGGAAAGCAGGATCACAGCAAGGTCAAGCCCTTTCAGGACCTTGGACAGCACAAAGGAAGGGATCCCAATGGAAGTGTTGCTCCAAAGAAATGACTGTCCTAGCAAGGCCCTGCAGGCAATTGAGGCTTTGTGAAGGCCAGCAGGGCAATACCCCTGCTGGATGCTAGATTTCACTCTGAAATATTCTTTCTGATGTCAGGCAACCCCCTCTTTATATTCCAGCTATTTTAACATTTAATTGATTTTAACTGGCGTTTTACTATAGCAGTTGTCGAATTCTGTGGTGTTTATTTTGTTCTACTCATTTTTCGTACACTGTCCCAAGATGTCTGTAGTGGACAGGTTAGAAAAGCTTTTAATTAATTAATTAGTTAATTAATATAAATATAAATAAATAAGCAGGCAGGCAGGCAAACAGTCTGGACACACCAGAAGCAGGCATTGGAGCAAACTGCTGTATGTCGGAACTCAGACCATCTGCAAATACATCTTGAATCCAAGGGGACCCGGAGTTGGTAATCAGCATATTTGCTCTATCAATTCCACAAAAGCCAATTATATGTCCTGGGAAGTGGAGTGTTTTGTCTATTCTAATGCCAGAGGAAGATGCAAATCCAGCTGCAGTTGCAGCAGGAAGCTCATTTGATGAATCCCCAGTGCCAGCTGATTTAGAAGAACCTGCCACCACCAGCAGTTTGGGAACTGCTGAGAGATATTTAAACAGTCTCTGGAGCTTCCTGGATACTCATAGATGACCCAACAAGCTCAGAGGAAAGAATGAACCAGGAATCCCCTTCTCTTTCTATTAATGTTTAGCTTCATGTATTTACACTGACCATCTTACCTTCAAGTTGGTGTAAATACATTGGGCCTGTGTGTGATATTGTATTTTTTAAACAATAATGATTGTGAGACACAACTGCCATTGGCAATGGATTGATGTATATGCCAAAATGAGCTAGTTTTGAAGGTAGAAAGTTGGGACAAACTGATGGAGGCCAGCTTTTACTGAGCATTTGCACTAACTACAAAGGAGCATTTCTCAGCTTTTTTGGGGGGGGGCGGGGTTGAGGTTGTCTTTGTGATCTAATTACAAATCTCAATCTTAATATTTGAGAAGGTGAAAAAAATGAGGGGTGTTCACATTTAACTTTGTCTCCTTTCTGCCAGCACCACTGGTTTAATCTCTTTGTGTGGAATGGCACAAGGATTTTTATTGGTCTGTCACTGCCTTAAATGGCAATAATGGTAGAGCAAGTCCCCACTGACATAACAATGGGACCAACATTTTTTCCCTCTATGGACTTGTGTGCCTTCTACCTGACAGTCATGATCTAAAACTTCTTTGTCATGTTGAAACAAGACTGGCTCCCCCATCCATGCTTTGGCAATGGGCTTCAGCCAGGATCCTAATGTTGTCTATAGGGTTTGGCCCTGCCCTTGATGTCTTCTGATCAATGGAAGACTTGGTGGGATCACAAGACTCCATCTTCATGCAGCTCTCCACCTCTCTCAGAGATAAAATAAGCAGAATGTACACCATCTTGATACTTATTTACAAAAGGTGTGATACATATGTAATCCAGCCATGGAATTCCTTATGTGATGAACCAATAGAGAGAAAGGACGTCGTACTCATAAGGAGCGTAACTGGAAGTAAATACAAGTTCGGGTTCAGTGAACCACCTGGTGTTTGCTCAGCGATCCATTCTGAGTGTTAGTCCTTCTGGAAAACACTTTGCTCAGTAAAGAAAGTTCTGCAAGAAAGGTCTATGTCTTTGAATAGAAGGGGGGAAATCTAGCTCATGACAGGTGGCAATACTTTGGGTGTGGGGCAGGGGGAGAGAAAAACAGAGATTCTCAGGTGTTTAGTCTTTAAAATAAGACTAGATAATCCTATCTTAGATTTTTCCCATTTATTTTAAAATCTGATCTTCAATGTAAGTGTGTGTGTTCAGTGTGTGTGTGTGTGTGTGTGTTTGTTATCCTAGTACAAATAATACATACAGGGACACACAAAAAGATCCAATTTACATATCAATAGCACACTCATTTACATGTTGAATGCAACTTAAATTCAACTGCATTCAATGAAGTTTATTCCCAAGTAAGTCTATCTAGAATTTCAGTCTAAACCTTCCATATAAAAGTGCTGCTGTGCATGAACTTCTGGTACGAAGTGCACAGGAGTTTCATTCTTCGGTTGAGACTTCCTTCCCGCTGTGCCCCAAACCAATTCAACAGAAGCAGCACACGCATTGGACAGAATGCAATTAGTCAGACTGGAGTCTAGCCAGATTGGCATGGGGCACTTCCAGGATCAAACAGCCTGACTTGATGGATCGGTGTTTTGATCTGATGTGGCAAATTGTACCCTCTGTTTCCCTGAGAAAAGAAAATGTGCAGTCAGCAGCACCCACCCAGCCCCTCTTTGCATTGTGAATCAAGCACTTAATTGTCTAATGGAACCTTTTGCAAGTAAAGAAAAAAAGACATCTGGCAGGGTTTTTTCCCCTCATAAATCTTGGGCTTTTCACCTGGTGGCTGGAGGCTTCAGCAAAGCTGTTAAAAAAAGGGAAAGGAAAGAAGATGACTGTGTTAACTTCACTAGAAGAGAAGCTGCATGGCCTGATTAAAGCAATTCCAGGAGAGTGATGTCAGCATCCCTAGACTACCTCTCACTAGAGATGGGTGAGAATTTAGTTTCACATTCATTTTCAATCAAAACTTACTTTAATTCTCAAATGTCTCCATTTTCAGTTCTTTCAGCTTTTTTGTTTTGGGGTTTTGTTTTGTGTGTGTGTGTGTGTACATTTCCAAGTGTACAATGTGATTTATGGATCAAAAATATGCATTCAATAGCATTTGCATGAGAAAATGTGCACATTTGAAAAATCCACACAAACATGCATAAATCAGTAGAAGAAAGAATATGTATAAATGCAGCATGTATACATGAAGAAAAAAACATTTCAAAGACATGCAAAATTAATGAGGACATTTAGGAACATGCATATGAAAATACAGATGTATGTTTATTAAAAAAAAGAAAAAGAGAAGGTGAACAGATCAGGACCTGATAGGGACACTAGATCAAAGGGGCTTCAGTGCAGAATTCAGAGAATTTTGATGAGCTCTAGTTTTACTTTTATACCCATAGACTGCAAGTTATTGAATCCTTTCTCCCTCCTGGTGCCAAATTTACTATCTTTTCAGCTCCAGCTTAAGGCTGGCCTCTTTGCTGAAGCATTTACCAACTCCTGATAGCACCTGGGTGGTGGGGAGGAGCTGGTTTGCCAGTGGCTATTTTAGAACACTAGAGCTATGAACTGGGTTTAGTTGTTGAATGTAGTTTTAAAATGTTAATACAGTTTTATGATGTGTTATTGTTTTGTGCTTATTTATTATTTTGCTTGTTTGTTTGTATGCCACCCCATAACCTAAAGGCTCGTATTGTATTTTTTTCTATTTATTAACTTGTTCACTCCCCAGATAGCTTCAGCTATGAGGTGTTATAACAATGAAATAAATTGAACCCTATTTACAACTATTATTTATTTATTAAAAGCTTTTATAGACCATCCTATTACTAATGTCTTGGGACAATTTATAACAAGCACAGATAAAAATGGCACAGCATCTAGCAATGCACAGTAAAATCACAATTAAAACCAATTAGACATTAAATAACAGGAGAATGAAAAAGGTTTTCACTTGTTGTCCATGAGGTCATGAAGGGTCAGGTACAAGTTAGTGACTAAAAAACAAAACAAAACCCCAAACCCGCATCCATTTCTCTGAGATATCAGATGGTATTGTGTACATTTAAGGATTACATAGACTCAAAAAGGAGAGACAGAAGAGCACACAGAGAAGAAATCAAATTCTAAACAGTCTTGTGTTTGCCCAGCAGCAAAGTAGAAGGGCTGATTTAATCCCTTACTTATTACCTTGTTTAAATTTATTCTGGCAATATGCAGGCAAGACTCAGTGAGATTTTGGGTAGGGGTTACAAGGGATCTCAATCTCCTGCTAGCTCAGTTGTCTGCAGCCAAAGACTTGTTGACTCTGCTTGAAATGACAATCCTGTCAGCTTGTTTGTTACATTTGTACCTTGCCATTCCACTGGCACTTTGAGAATGTTATCAGTGAGGACGGTTCATAATGGAGTATCTAGATGGCTTCCCTTGGGATCATTCTCAGGCTTAGGTCAAAGCAGTATTATCATCTCATGCTGAGGTGATAATACTGCACAGTTCCTCCTACTGGAGATATTAATGTCTGCCATGTTTGATAGTCAAATGGCCAAACTGCCAGTTATGGACAGCCAAGGTGGCCCAAGTAGCCTCCACCAACATGGTGTCCTGGATATTTAAGAAAAAGCAGGTTTTGCTTTATTGGACTTGCTGAGAAGTCCAAGATGCTCCCTTAAAATGAATAGGATGTCTTACTCTGAAATACAAGTGACAAACTTTACTGATGGATAATCAAGAATTTGAAAATGCAAATATATAAAAATGTAAGTGTATTAAAGGGAAAATATATAGCAATGCAGGCAGGTTCACAATGAATGAATGGTATCCAAAGATAAAATGCTGAATTAAAGCTGTATGTCTTGGCAAAAATTAGTGTTGACCAATGGAAAGGTATCAGAGTATACTATTTCAGACCAAAACTAAGGGAAAGATGATAGAGGTGTCTGGAATTATGCACGAAGTGCAGAAAATGGAAAGGGGGTTCTTTTTCATGGGGAGGCAAAGGAAAGTTCTGCCGTGGATGCAAAAAGAGGTGGTAAGAGGTGGCATTAGATGTAAAAATTTACCAAATCCAATTATGGATTGCTTCCTGGATCCAGGAGGTTATTAATGCCTCACTGAGGGAGGGCTGGGTCCCTGCTTCTTTAGAGGAGGAGGTGATCAGGCCTGTCCTAAAGAAGGCATCCCTGAACCCAGAGATGGCCGCCAATTATAGACTGGTGGCCAACATCCCATTTCTGAGCAAGGTGTTGGAGCGGGTGGTGGTGGCGGGACAACTCCAAGCACTCTTGGAAGAAACTGATTATCTGGACCCATTTCACTCAGGCTTCAGACCCAAGTACGGTACTGAATCTGCCTTGGTCGCCCTGGATGATGACCTGTGCAGGGAGAGAAACAGAGGGAGTGCGTCCCTGTTGGTTCTCCTGGACCTCTCAGGGGCTTTCGATACCATCGACCATGGTATCCTTCTGAATATGCTGTCAGGACTGGGAGTAGGAGGCACTGCTTGACAGTGGTTCTGCTCCTACCTTGCCAGCCGATTCCAGAAGGTGGTGCTGGGGGACTTTGGCTCTGCGCTATGGCAACTCTGCCATGGAGTACCACAGGGCTCCATTTTGTCCCCCTTGCTATTTAACATCTACATGAAACTGCTTGGCAAGGAAGCTTAGGAGTGCTCCTCAACCCGGAACTGTCTCTGGAAGCCCAGGTGACGGAGGTGGCAAGAAACGCTTTCCTTCAGCTCCAGCTGATCTATCAGCTGTGTCCTTACCTGGAGGAGAACTGCCTGACAACAGTGACACATGCACTGGTTACCTTCTGTTTGGACTACTGTAATGTACTCTACGTGGGGCTGCTCTTGAAGACAGTCCAGAAACTTCAGATGGTGCAAAACAGAGCTGCCAGGATGCTGTCAGGGACTGATTGTTATTCTTACATAACTCCAGTCCTCTATCAGCTCCATTGGCTTCCCATTGAAGTCCGGGCTCAATTCAAGGTGCTGGCTATTATCTATAAAGCCCTAAATGGCTTGGGACCAGGATACTTAAAGGAACGCCCTTTTCCCTATATGCCCTCCTGCCTCCTAAGATCAGCAGCAGAGGCCCTCCTCTGGGAACCCTCTTTGAAAGAGGTTAGGAGACAGAATACTTGGAGAAGAACTTTCTCTGCAGTGGCATGTGCTCCCTAGAGAGGTCTGTCTGGTGCCGTCATATGCTTTTTATTTAACCAATATTTTAAAGTTAATTAATTTTAATGGTATATTTATTTATTTAATTCATTTTAACTATGTTATTTTATACTGTTGTGGTATAGCCAATTTATTTATTTGTTTGTTTAGGATCGGTAGGTTTTAATGTTTGTAAACCACCCAGAGAGCCCTCTGGGCTATTAGGGTGGTATAGAAATGCAAATAATAAATAATAAATAAATAAGAAGAACCTCCATAGGAGCTGGGACAAGTAGACAAAAGGGTATACCAGGAGGAGGAGGCCTGTTGCAGAAGAATTCTTCACAAAACTAAGGCTGATTATGAGCTGAGACTTGCAAAGAATATCAAAAGCAACAAAAAGGGCTTCTATCAACATTTAGAACCCGGGTCTAAATGTACCCTTACCGTACCCGGGTCTGAAGCCAGACTGAAATGGGTCCAGAAAATGAGTTTCATCCAAGAGTGCCTGGAGTTGTCCTGCCACCACCTGCTCTAGCACCTTGCCCAAAAATGGGATGTTGGCCACCGGTCTATAATTGGCAGCCACCTCTGGATCCAGGGATGCCTTCTTTAGGACTGGCCAGACTACCGCCTCCTTTAAAGGGGCAGGTACCTGGTTGTCTCTTAAAGAGGCGTTGACCACCTCCAGGATCCAGGTCACAATCCCGTCCTTGGCATTCTTAAGTAGCCAAGATGGGCACGGGTCTCGTAAACAGGTGGTAGGACGTACCTGTCCAAGCACCTTGTCCACATCATCAGGCCGCAGTAACTGAAATTCATCCATCAATGGAGGACTTGATGGCGTCATTGGCACCTCCCCAGTAGAATCTGAGTCAATAGTAGAGTCCAGCTCGAGACGAATCTGAGCTATTTTCTCCCTAAAATGCCTGGCAAAGTCATCACAGTGGGCCTTTGAGGGTAGCACTAGACCTTTTTTTGGGCCAGGATTTATCAGCCCCTGCACCACTTGAAAGAGCTCTGCCAGACAGCATTGTGAGGAGACAATGGACACGGAGAAGAATTTCTTCTTTGCCGTCCTCACCACCACAGCATAGGCCCAATAGTGGGCTCTCAAGTGTGTTCAGTCAGATTCGTCCCGTGATTTCCTCCACCTACACTCTAGTTGTCTCCCAACCCACTTCATCACCCATAATTCAGGTGTATACCAAGGAGATGAATGGGCTCTGCCAGGTGGGAGAGGGCGCTTAGGAGCGATTGTGTCAATAGCCCTGGTCATCTCCCCATTCCACAGTTCAACCAGGGCATCAACAGGAACACCAGCCTTATCAACCGGAAAATCCCCCAGAGTCTTCAGGAATCCATCTGGATCCATCCGACTCCAGGGGCGGACCAACACAATCGGGTCCACACCCTTACAGAGAGAAAGGCCACTTTCGAGCTCTAACCTCACGAGGAAGTGATCTGACCATGACAAAGGCATCAAACATAAGTTCCTCAGCCTCAGATCACCCTCTTCATGCTCCGTTGAGAAAACCAGGTCCAGAGTGTGTCCACGTTCATGGGTCGGGCTGCTGACATGTTGAGACAGCCCCATGGCCGTCATGGAGGCCATGAAGTCCTGAGCCGCCCTGGTCAGAACCGCCTCGGCGTGGAGATTGAAGTCCCCCAGGACCATCATTCTGGGAGTCCTCAACACCAGGTCCGAGATGATCTCTGTCAGCTCAGGCAGGGAGTCTGTTGGGCAGAAGGGTGCATGGTACAGCAACAGAATCCCCAATCTGTCTTGGTCACTCAACACCAAGTGGAGGCACTCCAGCCCCGGTCTCAAGAAGACAGGAAACACTGAAAGGAAATAGAAGTGCGATAAACCAAAGTGACCCCCCCTCCCCTCCCCTCCCCTCCAGGTGTGGACGGTGCTGGACCACATACCCGGGCAGGCACAGTTGCGAGAGGTGGTGTCACACAGAGGCTGGTAGAGACCTGATTTCCCCTGCAGAGTGATGTATTCCAGTGGAGCAAAGCTCAAGGAACCAAGGTTCAGTTTGGACACCAGGAAGTACTTCCTGATAGTTAGGACTCTGAGGGTATGGAATGGGCTTTCATGGGAGATGGTTGAAGCCCCATTGGTGAAGGGGGCCTTTTCTGACTCTATGTTTCTGGCTTTCTGTTTCTATGCTATACCAATGTCTAATACACACACAATTAAGTTTATTCAGCACATTTTGAATACTGAGTTACCTTCTTCAAGGAATAATTCAAAATTGATCTTGTCTAGCCTGAGGAATGTATGTGTAAGCCTTTCTGTATTTTCTATTTTTAGGAATATTAAACATCAATTAAATTAAGAATGTGACCCCCAATTTATAGGGCAGTAGGTAATGTTAAGTATGCAGTAATACTATGCAGGAAAGGTATAAATATGTGCTGAATTTAGAATGCAAGATGTTCCTATTAGAAATTCACAAAACATGTATCTGTCAGCTGAATTGGCTATTTGATATTGGCACTTAGAATATCTCTCTTTTTAAGGTAGTAGGACTAGTCATGTCAAAGAACCATAATTGTTTAGGAAAGTCTAGTTCCTGTTAAACTATTAAGATTGCAGCATCATCCAGTCATAAGTCTTGGCTGCAGAATTCCTTTAGTTATTCAGTGGTGGATCCCATGTTTTGGATGCTCCTCAGCCAATGTAGCTCCACTAGGCTTCTTTCTTCTTGTGAAAATCCTCTATCTCTCTGAAACCAGTTCCCATCCATGCCAAAGGGAGAGGGAAGGTGTTTGCACATATGCAGAATCCATATCTACTCAGCCCCGGTATCACTTTCCAACTTGGAGGTGGTAGACAGCAACAGCAGGAAAAGCAGCAGGACAAAGAAAGAAAGAATGTTGGCAAGTGAAGCCAACCACCAGTGCTGATCCTTGGATGAACATGAATGGCTTTCAAGAGTGGTAAGACAAATTCCTGGAGGATAAGGTCATCAGTGGCTCCTAGCAAGGATGGCAACCCTGGCATCAGAGGCAGTGAGCATGTCTAGAGCTACATAGTTTGTGAGAATAAGGCTACATTGTGGACTTTCCATAAGCATCCAGTTTGTCACTTTGAGAACGAGTGCTGCTGCAGTAGATAAGACTTTGGACTGATCCTACATGGGTCTACTCATGTTCTGAGCTTTCTACTGTGGTTTATTCAGGTTTAGCCCTGAGACAGTCTTGGGGCAAATCTATCTCAGAGGTAGAAATGGAGGCAGACGTTAGAAGTCCAGGCAAACAGGCAAGCGAAAGCACAAAGTAACTAGGTCTTATCAACCTGAATTTCAATTTCAATCCAAGTGTTTATTCGGTCCATAGACCTTTCCACAAATTGATACACAAAACATGCCCATGCATTGATTTAAAAATTAATTATTATTAAACCATAATTATTAAAACTTTATTAAACAACTGTCCAAACTACAGAATCGGGTTATGAATATATAAGAAAACTGAGCAGAGTAAAACACGAAGGTACTCACTAAAAATTGAACAAACATATTCATATGCATACCATCAAAACATAGTACCATACCATTTATCTCAGAGTTTTATCAAGGATCCAGGGGTCAACAACATGAGAATCTAGCCACAGAAGCAAGGTCAAGAATGTTAGGTGCTGTGCATTCATGTTCCGCCCATAAAAGAATTATTCCAGCAGCCATGCCTGCCCAGGACCAATGCTAATAAACTGGAGGTTTGGTGCCTCATCTAGGACTCAGCTGTAGGCAGGGATGTCAGAAAATCCTACAACAGTCTCAGATGAGTGTGAATGTCTAATTGTCTGACCCACAGATTCTGCATTTTCTTACCAGCATTTTCTAAGTTGCATCGATTCTGTTAATTTGCAGAATGATTTTATTTCTTTATTTGCCTGTTTATATTTTCTATGACTTTACATAAACTTAGTTGTAAAAATACAGAAAAATAAAATGTACTAACCAATAATGCACATTTTCCCATAGGCTAAAGCAGGAACACGCACATTTTGGGAGAACGTGTGCATTTTTCACCATGTGAATTTTCACAAACACATAGGAAGCTATTTCTCAAAATCTGAAACCATGGATAGGTGGGCAACAGAATGAAAAGCACCTGACAAACCATGAAAAATAAATACAACAGATTTTACAACATCCGTACATCTGCAGCTGAAGCACCTCAGAGGCTTTTGGGACAAGCTGTCCTTGTCTGGAAGATTACTTTATTTATTAGGAGCTTTCATTTCCAGAACACCCCAACTCACAGTTCTCCTTTTTTTTCTTATTACAGAGTCCCACTGCCTGTCTCCCTTTCTCTAGCTATTCACATCGTGATGGAAGCCCTTTTGTTGCTCCTGATATTCTTTGCAAGCCTCAGCTCATAATCAGCCTTGGCCTTGTGAAGAAGGCTTCTGCAATGGACCTCCTCCTCTGGGCATACCTTTTTGTCTACTTGCCCTAGTGCATTTCCTACAGAGGTTTCTCTTACATCTAATCCCTCCTATCACCTCTTTTTGCACCCATGGTGGTGCTCTCCTTTGCCTCCCTGACTTATGAACTAGCAGTATCATCAAAGCTTGCACTTCCAAAACCTTCCTTTTGAATGCCATCCTCCCCTCCTGAATTCCCTTGCCTTCCAGTGTACTCTTCCCAGTCTGGCCTTCAACTGACCAAAGTTGGCCTTTGTGAACTCTCAGCTTCTAGTACTCAACCTGCACTCATCCCCATTCCCTTGGTCTCAAAGCAAAGGATGTAGTGATCACTCACATTCAGAGCTCCCCTTATCTGCACCCTATCCATCAGCTCCTCCCTGTTGGTCAAGACCAAGTCAAGGATATTTCACCCATCATTGGCTCCCGGACCCTCTATGTGAAAAACCCTGCCTTTATAGCATCTGAGAAGTGACATGTTCAAGCCATCACCACTGAGTGAGTCTTGCAACTAATATATGGGAAATTGAAATCTCCCATAATTACCATGTCCCTCTCCCAAGATATCCTTTGAATCTGGTCTCTCAGGGCATTGTCCCAGGTCTCAAGTTGACTTGAAGAGCAATAAATTATCCTCACTGTCAGGTCCCTCCTCACATCAAGACCCTTATTTTGACCCCCCCCCACCTCTACCAGATCCCCATCTGCACCACCCTCTGTTTCATTACATCCTATCCCTTCCCTGACAAATAACTCTATGCCCCCTCCTTTCTTTCCCTTCCTGTCCTTTCTAAACAGGACATAGAAACATAGACAGGACATGCCCCTCTATGTTTGCATTCCAGTCTTATTTTTCATCCCACCAAGTTTCCATGATCCCCAGCAGGTCATACCTTCCTATTCCCAGGAAAGTCTCGAGCTCTTCCTGCTTGTCTCCCATGCTCCTAGCATTGGTGTATACGCATCTCAACTCTTTTCCACAGATCACTTCTTTGGTCCCCCAGCCTCCTCCTTCCTCCCATCTTCCCTGATACTGGTAACCTCTTCTCAGGAGTCCTGCTAGCTGCTGCAGCACCACTAACACCCTGGTCCTCAAACCCTGGTTCTCTTCCCTCACTTGTCCAATCAGGACAAGTTCCTGCAGGGCCTGAACCCACCACCCCTGGCTCAGTTTAAAGTCTTCCAGAGGAAGCTTGCAAGAATATTCCCAAAGGACCTTTCCCCCATCCTCATGAGGTGTACCCTCTCTCTTGTCAGAAGTCCATTGGCAAGAAACTGGGTGCTGTGGTTGAGGAACCCAAAACATTCCTTCTGACAGCGCACCCAGAGCCAGGCATTCACTTCTGCAATCCTCCTTTCCCTGCCTGGCCCAAATCCCTGGCCCAGCAAGACAGAGGAAAAGGCCACTTGGGCCTTTAGGGTCCTGAGTTTCTTGCCCTCAAGATGTGCTCTTATGGATTTGTACTGGACAATGATATATGGATAATTAGCTGTTTCTAATTTAGCTCCAGCTTCCTATGTGTTGTGACCCAGGGTTCCTCTGAACATACTTTTCTTGCAAAAAATTCTTTATTGGTCATTTCCAGAAACACAGTCAGCTAGAATAGACCTCTGAGCAGTTTGTTGAACCCAATCTAGTGTTCAACTCCAGGAGCCTTCCTTATGAACATGCATGGCTCCATTCCTTCAGGAGGGGTCTTCTGAAAATGAGCATGCCTCCTCTCTGCATGCTGAACCTGTAATTAGGCCACCCTCCTCTGCTGATGTCACATTGTGGCATCAACTACTATGCCCACCTCATCCATCTCTGAGAAACTGCCGTGTTCCAACTCTCCTCTTGCCAACTCTGCATCTTGGTTATCCACAGAGAATGCCTGCATGCCTGAGTAGTCTGGCCTTGGGATGAGCATCTGTGCTTCTTTCATCTCAGTGTCTGAGAATGGACCACATTGCAAGCCATTCCCTGCCCTCTTCTTCGCCCTCTGACTCCTTTTCTGGAGACCAGCTAGTGGCTCTTGGGAATCTACGCTCAAAGCAGCTAACTTTCTCATGCCCATCACTATCATTCTTAGACATGGCATCCTAGGAAATAAGAAAAAGATGCCTCCTCAAACATTTGAACCATGTTCCAGGTGCAAGCCTTAGAACAGAAAAAATAATCCAGGCTTGATGGCATGATCAGTGTTAAGAACATGCAGTCAAAGTCATATGGATAGCTACTGAAATTTCAAAACACATATGAAGAGAAAGTGCTTTAAAATACTCTTCTGATCAGGATAATATTTTGAAATGTTGCCTGAATTTTGTTTGTTCTAAAATGTCAGTTGTTCAAGCTGAAAAATGCTCTTGCTTTCAATATTTGGATGAGAAAATGGTTTTGCTGACATATCCAATCACATTGTTGCTTTCCAAAGATATCCCCAGCTCTTCTGCATTGATTTCTCTATTCAGAAATTCTCTCTCTCTTCCCTCCCTTCCTTCCCAAAGGGCAAAAATATTTTTCCCAAAGGGCAAAAATCAAGAGTTCAAGAGCTTCCTTGGAATTCAGGGATGTATTATAGTGAGTCACACAACTGAATTCTTAAAGCAAGATGTTTCTGCTTCCACCTTTTCCAGCTATTCTGATGTTAATTGAAGGTTAGTATAGTCACAATGGCTATTGCAGAACACTGATTATGGAATATTCTGAAGTGTGCCATTAACTGTACATGAACAATGCCATGTATTATCCTCCAGGATGAGACTATGTGGGGTTAAGAGGTCAACTCTATATATCCAGAAGATTTGCCTTTATTTTAGATAAGATGAAATCTCTGTTGCCATGACATGCATGAGAGCCTGTGATTACCTGAACTGAAGTACTTTGTGATTGGTTGTTCCAGTTTTGTTATCAAGAGTGTGCCATTTCTAAAACGTGTGTGTAGGTTGGTGTTGTCTTACTTGTGTGCTGAATGCAGCAACCTGTGTGCTCTTGAATTATGTAAATTATATTGCAGGTTCTGAAGATAATACTTTTGGAGTGTCTGGCTGCTGTTTACTTTTTTGTTTTTGCTATGCTAAGCTCTGTAGTTGTAATGTTCTTGGAGTTAAACACAAGTGATACTGTATTTGGATTTGTGAGAACTGGTTCTTGGTGCAAGCACTGCTCTCAATACTGATCTGTGTAGATTTGGATGCTGGCAGTGTGTTGTGTCAGGAGGCTTGTTTTAGCAAGATGATCACATGTGGCAAAACGTGAACTCCTTTCCCTGATTTCCATGTGACAAGGGAAGGGTTGTATATGCAAGCAAAAGCTGAGCTTGTTGAAGTTTTCGCAATTAAACTTCAAAGCTCATAAAAACTTGGAAACAGAGTGAGTCAGAAGAGTCCTCCCGGGCCATCTAGTCTGACCCCTGGCTCCAGCCGGCTCCACTCATGACACACCTACCCTGTGCTTGTCCAGCCTACCCTTAAACACCCTCAGCGATGGGGGTTCAACCACCTCCTGTGAAAACTCATTCCATACTCTAGGAGTCCTAACCATCAGGAAGTACTTCTGGGCATCCACCCTAAATCTTGGTTCCCTGAGCTTTGCTCCACTAGAACACATCCTCAGCTCATTGTGTCTCATGTTTGTATCAGATTGTGATTTTTGAGTGGAGGTTTATATGCATATTTGGTCCCCCCCCCCCCAAATTTAGACATCCATTGTGTTCACCCTTGAAACATGCACACTCTTCTCCCATTTGTTATGTTATATTTGTGTGCTTTAAAAAGAAGGCTGGCCTTGACTCATTGGCATATTTCAAAGGTATACAAGTTGTTGAACAGATTCTGTGTGTGTGTGTGTGTGTGGGCAGGGTTCACAAGTTTAGAAAGGTACAGACCATGTTTGAATCCATGTTCAGTCTGAAAGGTACAAACTAAGAAAGTGTGAGGAATTGAGTGGTTGGAAGAGAAGGAAATCTGATCGGTTTTCTCAGCTTGGCCCCATGGATTCTGTTCAATGAACTGTGTGATGATCAGTGATCACACTGAGAGCCATTGTGGTGCAGTGGTTAAGAGCGTGGAACTGGGACTCAGGCAATCTGGGTTCTAGTCCCCACTCAGCCATGGAGCCAGCTGGGTGACTTTGGGCCAGTCACAGACTCTCAGCCCAGCCTACCTCAAAGGGTGGTTGTTGTGGGGATAAGATGGAGGAGGAGAATGATGTAAGCTGCCTTGAGCCCTTTGTAGGAAAAAGGCAGGATATAAATCGAAGAAAAAAAAAAAACCTGTGTGCTGGTACCAACTTCATCTGATATGAATCAAGACAGCATGCAGACTTCTGCTTTTAAAACAGGCCACATTTTGCAAATAAACAAAACAGAGAAATTAGCACAAAATTCTGACTTCTGCTTTATGAGGTGCACAAATTTGTGCAATTTGCATAAATTTGTAGAAATTGTATAATTGCAGAGCAGAGGTCTGAATTTTGCACACCTGTGAAAAAAATCAAAAGGACTAAGGTGGAGTGTGTTTGTACACAGTGAGATGAAGATGCTTCCATGCTTTTCAGGTTAAAAGCTTAAACCAGAACAAAAAGGCCTCCATTCTAACAGGTGGCACCAATTTATATATATTTATACAGCTGCATTGTACATACACAGAATCCAGCTCCTAATTTTCACAATTGTTTTGATCACTTTTGCATGACGAACCCTGCTCCCCCAGTACGGCCTTCTTTTAGCTGTCAGGTTGCAAATCCATTGGAATTCTATTGAGCCAAAATTGAATGAGTGTTTCAGTGCCACACATCCCTAGCATGAACTACTTAGGTTCTGCAATTAACTGAAATGAATTTCTCGTGCAACCCTAGATAGGTGATGCTTGATAAAAACTCCCAAATAAATATATATATATTGCTTTTTTTGTCGTTGATTTACTTCTTTCCTTCAAAAATAAGAGTTTATCAAGATAAGGTAGATGCCCAGTTGATCTTAAAACTACCTGCACTGCTTTCAGCTGCATGGTATGGCTAAAAGCAGAATGCATCCACCTGTAAGAACAAATGCAGGTTACCAAAAAAGAACTGATGAACTTATTAAAGAACACCTTCTGCACAGAGAATTGTGTTCAAGTGTAAAAGATGGCATCCATTGGACATCTATCTTTTTATAGCATCCTGCTCTCCTTAGATTAATTTGAGAGATGGATTTAAACTGCCAATCAGTAATTCTAGATTACATGCTTATGAAATGAAATTATATATCATCTGTGTTTATCTCTAGGAGACCATTCCTTTCAACAGCCCCATGTCTGGCAGAATTTTCTACACCAAACAAAACATCATCTGCAGATTCTGCAATGTAATGCACATGGCTGAATGGAAGTGCACAAGATGCTATATTTGGTATATGGGGACAACAACAGCTGAACTATGCACATGTTTTAGGAATTACAAATCAACAATATTAATGACAAAGAACAGGATAACCAGCTGCAGTTCAGATATTCAGACCCTCTCTATTTATATGTTATTGTACATATGATTTCCTCTGATCCCGGAACAATGGATGCGAGAAAAGAAACCGTCTGATTATATTGATTAGACACTTTAACACTACATGACTTCAGCTGGAAAGGTGTGATGTGACATCACCCTTCTGGAGCTAATGTCACATTTCAGAATATTCTGTCCTTGGTGTTGTGTTATGACCACCTAGGCTACAGCGCCCTCTGATTCACATCAGAGCAGCCGAAGAAAGTGAAAGTTGGAATGTTTTGCTGTCAAATTTTAATATTTCCGTTATGCTAGCCACTGTGAGAGATATATATGGTTTTCATGATTAACTGCAAAATTTTAGGAACCAAAACAAACTTACTGGAAGTGCTGCCTGGAAAATGCTCCCCTCTCTCTGCTGCTGCTGAAAGGCGATGAACCAGTTCCGTGCATTGGCATCAATGGGATTATTACATACATAAGCAAGCAATTTGCTCCCTAAGTAGCAGGCATGGAGAAGTTGGACAGTTTCATAAACCAGCCTTGTTTTTTAAAAGGAGCCAACCACATACTGCTGCATAATTTTAATTAGGCAGTGTAACATTATTGTGGATGAAGAACCTCTTTGTACATTGGAACAGACAGGCTGTTTAGCTGAAAACTGCCACAGTCAGAAACTGACAGCAGGAGTTCTGCGGTGCTGTCTGGCAGATCTCTTGCTGCAGATCATAAAGGATTAATTAAAATTGTATAAAGCTGAAAAGAGGCCCAAGGTAAACATAGAGCCAAGTGGAATTGCACTAAGCAGTATTCAGAATGTTAGTTCTATAGCCTGGGGCTGGGTAGTTCGACAGATTGCTCTTCAAACTGGGCAACACCGAATTCCCGTGCAAGTATTGGTTTGACTGGCTTTAAAAAAAAGGCTAAGCAAATGTATCTTGGGCAGATGCACTCATGTTCCCTCCATCCTCATAAAATAATTTGAGTGGTGGGATTATATCTTATGTAATCCAATCTTTTATTTAGAAGCATGAAATGTCAGGTTTCTTTTCTTTTTTTTCTTCCATGGTACTGACGGTGGGAGAATTAAGCATCCAATAGATTAAAGGCTTTCTGTCATTCTGTTCCTTTATTGTTTCTCTTGTTTGTTTTATTACTTGCGACATTTTTAAATCACCCAATAACCATAATACTTTGGGCAATATACAAATAAATTGCAATTATAATGACATATGGGTGACTATGTCAGTTTTTTCACTCTTTAAAAAATCTCAGGTTATCCTCTGAATATGAACAACTGGCAAATCCTAATCAAAAAGCAACTCAAAGGAAATGGTCATGCTTCTGGTCATTTAGTGGATGCAGCTATTTCCCCCATAGAGAGGGCCATGATGTGCCACGTATTTGTTAAAAATGAGAAATTTGCAAAAGAGGTGGCAATTCAGTACTGATATGGTTAGACACAGGAAAATAAACACAGACATCAAAAAGCAAAGCATTCAAATAGATACTAGACCATCAAGGTGACACAACTGTGAATGAAGGTTGCTTATCAGAGAACAAGGTATTGCCATGTAGAAGGCTTAGCATGCAGAAGTAGTGAAAGGAGGCCCTGGCCACCTCAAAGCAAGGTCTTCCTGATGTAGATGCAGTTCCAGAAGCTTCCTCATCCCTTCAAACTTAAGGGATGAGGAAGGAAGCATGGAAGCACCTCATCTGGGATGGAAGTTCCAAACTTTCCCATCTCACATTATTCCTCAAACATTATTAGAAATCATAGATAGCATCATAGAATAGTAGAGTATCATAGAATAGTAGAGTTGAAAGGGGTCATGAAGGCCATCGGGTCCAGTCCTCTGCTGTTGCAGGACACCACATTACACCATCCCACTCAGATGGTTGTCTAGTTTCACCTTGAATGTCTCTAGTGTGGGAGAGCCCATCACCTCTCTAGGCAGCTGGTTCCACTGTCACATTTCTCTGACAGTGAGGAAACTTTTCCTGATATCTAGCCTGAACCTGGGTTGTTCCTGATATCTAGCCTGAACCTGAGTTGATTATTCTGGGTCCCACACTCTGGTATCAGCAAGAAGAATAGAATCATAGAATAGTAGAGTTGGAAAGTGTCATGAAGGCCATTGAGTCCAACCCTGTCCTGCAATAGCAGGACACCAAGTTATAACATCCCACTCCAAATATTTGATTTAGTTTTAATTGTCTGTCCTACTTCCACTCATTACAGTTAGGGAGTGAGCGATGACAAGGATCATAAATCAGATTAAGAATAAGCGTAAAAAAGAAGAATAAAAATACTTCTCACTCTTTGACCTCATATAAACATTGAGCAGGAAAGGAGATGGGATACCTGCAGAAGTCTGGGTGTTGGGTATCAAGGCAGAAAGTTTAGATTTATTATCTTTATCTTGTTTGTTCTCATACATCCTATATCATGATTATTCCATGTTATGGGAGGATGAGAAATGCAAGGAGAGAGATAACTGACTTACCTAGGAACATTTTAAGATTATGTGCTATGAGTTGCATTCATTGTACTAACCAGATTCTGCTTGCACCTATATTTGGTATTTTTCAGCTTTAGATGCCTCTTCCTGACTTACCCTGATGTGTGGTGGAACAGGGACATTACCTTGTACAATTAATAATTTTGATGATTGCAGGTGTTTGTTTTGTTTTGTTTTCTTTTGTTTTTAATAGTGCATGAGTGACTGCAGCAGCACAAAATAACTAGGTTTGCCCTTTTGCTTTTTCTAATTCCAAAATACCCCCAGGCACCAGTCCACCTTCTAGAAAAATAACTTGCGAAAAACCTTCAGATGAATTTCTTTTCTTTTCTTTTTTTTAAAGCAGCATTTTGAGAAAGAAGGAGCGAGGGAGAGGGAGGGACAAAGAACAGCAGCAGGAGAAGGGAAAGTCAGGGCTTGCTTCAGGGAAAGATGGCTACATCCGCCGACTCATGTGGATGCCCAGAACATAGAATAAGAAAGACTGCTGCAGGGCAAGACTGAGCAGCAGGAACTGCTGAGACTGTAATCAAGGGCATAGTGTGCAGCAGGTTTGAGACAACTGGGGAAACTATGGAGAAATGCAAAAAAGTGGAATTGCAGGACCTGATGAAAATTGAGGCCTTTGTGTAATGTTACATTTAAAGGGAAACATAACGGTCTTTGGATTTGTAAAGACTGGCACTCGAGAGACACCTGATAACTCCCACACATCTCTCAAGTGATGGAAGTTACAGTTACAATGAGAAGGCTTTTAGAAGCCCCTCAAAAGCCATTATCAAGCCCCAATGAATCAAATTTTGGAACCCCAGTGGGGAGCTGGCTGTTAGTCCAAGTGGCCAGAAGCAGACTTTTGGTCCAAAACAACCTTGAGTCATAAGAAAGAATCATAGGATCATAAGATAGAGGGTTGAAATTGTCCAAGAAGGCCATCCAGTCCAATCCCTGCTGGTGCAGGATGCCAGTTACACCATCCCATTTAGATACCTGTCCATTTTCTTCTTGAAAGCCTCTACTATGGAAGAGCAGACAACTGTCTTGGCAATGGATTCCACTGTCGTATTGTTCTCGCAGTTAGGAAATTCTTCCTTGTGTCTAGCCTGCACCTGGTGTCCTGTAGTTTTTCATTGTTCCATGTTTTACAATCTAGGATAAGTGGGAATAGGTCTTTTCCTTCTTCTTTGTGACAGCCTTTGAAGTACCTTTAGAGTGCTATTATGTCCCCCTGTAGTCTTCTCTTCATCATAAGGCTTATTTTCCAGGCCCTGTATCATTTTCGTTGCCCTCCTCTGAACCCTCTCCAGATTATTAGCATCCATTTTAAACCTGGGTGCCCAAACTAAATACTGCATTCCAGGTGAGTTCTGACTTAAGCAGAGTGGAGGGGAATCAATGACATAGGAAGGTGTCATTGCAACCAGCTGGCAGAGAAGAAGATGAGAGACAACTAACATGAAATAGTAGCAACTATGGGTGGTAGATATGTTGCTGCTGCTGCTTCAGCTGCAACTCCTCTCCCCCTCCTTCCTTTCTACAGCACCAAATAGTTCAGAAATCTTGAAAGTCATCATTAGTATCCTTAGAAGTCCACTACAACAATTCACTATATACCTCAATGCACATTCCAGGAAACTGTGGCAGGGGAATAGAATGGGAACCCCGAGGCAAGTACAATAGAAACAATACCTTGCAGTATTTTTGACACCCTTCACCAACTGAAGGATGCATCTTGCTAAGAACACCTCCCCCCACCCCCAACAGAAGATTATCAATGGTGGAGTTCATTCAAATGCAGAGGGTAGTTTGCAATAGAAAATACTTCCCTTCTGTTTCTGGCATGTCCTCACTTTAGTATAAGTCACAGCATCCGTTTTTTCCAGCAACATCCAGTTTCTAAAGACCCATGCAGTGAACTGAAAACATACACTGGAGAAAGCCTAGTTAATAAACACAGAACTATAAAAGCGGGAATATCAGACAGACCCTGAATAATGCCAAACAAAACATATATCAATATAATATGCAACCAACTGGGGACAATTAACTTTTTGAGTAATTTAACAGTGTGAGCTTGATTGCATTCTATACCCACTTTAGCTGGTCTTAAATAAAAGATGTGTTCTAACAGAGACTTCCTTGATAGTATTCTTGCTATATGAGTAAGCAAGGGATTCCCAGAGGCTGAGCATCCCAAATAAGACTAACCTCAGTTCTGGTCCTTTCTATTAGTGATTTATCTTCTCCTTACCCTTGCAATGCTGAATGAATACAGATATTACTTGTTATGGTGACAACATTCTTTTCTTGGTGGTTATAAAAATTGGAGGTCACTGCTTTCTGTTCAGCTATGCTATGGGAAATGAGATTGGGAGCCTATGGCTGGTAGAGGAGAAAGGATGATCAAGCTGCCCAGTGAACAATGTTCCTGAGAGCTAAAGTTCTCAAACAGTAATAAAACCAACTCAGCATGTTCAACAATTCCTTGATCTTACTGGTTCATATTACAAACTGGGAATTACATGATTGGATATTCATAGAAACATAGAAACAGAGTGAGTCAGAAGGGACTTCCTGGGCCCACTAGTCTGACCCTCAGCTCCAGCCTGCTCTGCTCATGACATGCCTACCATGTGCATGTCCAGCCTATCCTTGAACATCCTCACTAATGGGGCTTCAACCACCTCCTGTGGAAGGCCATTCCATGCCCTAGGGTGCCTAAATATCAGGAAGTACTTATATCCTGCTGCCTGGGCTGGTGATCTACTGTGGGAATAGATCACTGCCAGAGGCTGGTCTTTCCCCCTCCCCTTCCTCCTTCCAAGCAAATCAAGATGAAAAGCATCCAATGATTGTCTTTATAGTGGTCAATAACAAAAACCATTGGTCAAATGTAGAATCTAGATAATTGGAGAAATTGCTGATCATGCCAAGAAGTTGATTCCATCTGCATTTCCCTTTTCCCTTCCTAAGCAACCAGAGTTAGCTCCATCCTCAGGGAGGTTCCTGCTGCTTGTGGGCTGGACAACAAAACACCAGATGCTACTCAATTGGTTTGCTCTTTTCATCTGAGATCAGATCATTGGATTGATTATTTATATAACCATAACAACTTAAATGTATCTCATACTAACCCTTTAATTGTGAGTTATCATATTGTCTGAACCCAGCCTTAGTTGTGAACTGAGTGTGAGCTTTGATATGTTATCATTCTTTGAATATTGAGATTTTATCTTTCAGGACAGCCATCAGTACTGCGACCTCCCTACAAGATGGGATGTATAAGGAATTGCCCAGGGGAGGGAATCTACTGGATTCCCTGGGCTTGGCTCCCTGGACTCCAGTCCACTCTGAAGCAGCCCACAGTCTGAGTTCCTGGTGAGTGTTCCCAGTGTTGGGGAGCACTCACTCGGAACTGAGCCTCATGTGCTGCTGAAGTGGTACCCCATCTCGCATGCCTGGAGCAGTTGATGTTTGGGGGGATGCAACTGATGTCAAAGAAGGCTGATTATGAAAGTTTTTGCAGGAAAGTCTCCCTCCCCCATGAATACTAGAAGCCCCTCCACCCCCCGCGTGCTAGGAGCAGCTGCTGTTTGGGTAGGTGCAATTGAAGGCTGATCATGAGGGGCTTGCCAGGAGAACAGCCCTGCTTTCCTGGAAGCCCCATGCAACCACTGCACAAGCAGTGCCCCCCTTCTGTGCCAGGAGGAAGTGGATGTGGAAGAAAGGTTGTTGGTTGTAAAACAAGAGTCCATGAGCATTTTGAAAACTGGGCCGAGCTCAAGAGGAAGCCTGGTATGCTTGGAGGATGTAGTTGGACAAGATTTGTCCCAGTGCTACCTATAAGCAATATGAGTGAGTAGCTCCAGAACTGTTTACCTGGACAGCCAAGGGATGAGAGGGATGGTTTAACTCAGTGTCTTGAATTCAGCAGGGGATTGGATTATATGGTTCTACAGTTACTGTATATGGTTCTATTGTATGTGTGGGCAACCCATAGGCTGCAGCTGCTGCCCAAGACACATTCTCCCCAGGGTGCCAAACAGCTGTTTGTCAAGCTAGAAAAAGCATTGTTTAAATGGAAAGAACCCGTGATATGCACAATCACTCTTCACCACACCTACTGAACACCTACTGGGTGAACTGGAGGGGAAACAATTTAACTGGGGGAGACTGCACATGGGGCTCCCCAAGTAATGTCCTCTCTAGTGCCTAATTTATTGACACTGGGATGAAAAATCTCTTCCTGTAACTGATCCATTTGGCACTGATGCAATGAGATTTCAATGCATAAGGAGATACCACCTTAAGCACTTCTGTCCCTGTACAGTGGTGTGGGGGAAGGGAAGGAGCTGTGTGGCAAGGGGGATCTTTGTATAAATATGCTTGTAAGAGTATATCTCAGTATAGTGCATGTGAGATTGAGAAGATTTCTACCCTAGCGGTGCCCACGTCCACCTTTGGCTGTATCTGCCATTAGCATGCATCCCTTGACCATCAGCATGTACAGTGCCTGTGGCAAGAAACAGTTTCCCACTGAACTGACAAGTCATATATCGTATCTAGACATATTTGCACATCCTCACCCACTTGCCTGCCTCTTGCTATGGGAGAAAAGAGAAGACAGAGGAGGATCAGTCCCAACTGAAGAACTTCCAGCACAGGTGGGCGGGGGAGAGAGATCTGCAAGGTCAACAAGATGGGAAGGCAAAAGAAGGACGGTGCCATACCAATCAAATGTTCTCTTCTTTTTCCCGTATAATGCTTAAACTTAGAGAACGAAAATCAATGGAAACAGTTGAGAATCTCCTGAGCATCTCATCTGATCATGCCCCAGGGTACTTGTCTGAAGGCCTATCAGGTCCACATGATATCTGGGTGAGATGCTGTTTGAGAATTACCTTTCATTCCATTAAAGAAGTGCAGGGTGCCATGTGAAAGTGTGTGGGCTGGTCTTCTCACGGTTCCGTGAAGGTCCCCCACTGCCCACTGCATTGGCTTATGCAATTTCTAACTCCTGTACTGCTATGGCAGAGGGGGGAGAGCTTTGGCCCTCCATTTGCTTTTGCCTACAACTCCCACCAGTGGAAGTCAGCATAGTCAAGGATGTGGAATCATGGGGACTGTGAGAAAAAATCTGGAGGCTTATTACTGAAGACTATTTGATTTCATTTTACACAAGGGCTGATTGGAAATATATATTCTTAGACTATATGGATCCAAATAACCAGAAGTCCTTTGCTCTGCTTTGCTTGAGGCTGATGAAATTATTCTACTGAATGAATGGGATTTAGAATTTAGAATGAAGAGGAAATTAGGCCTGTGGCTTACCTTTTCCCTGATGCATTTGCTTTCCACATGCATAGATATTTTGATATTGGAGCTTATTCAGGCCAGTAATACCTACATGCATTTTTGAGTGCTGAAAGGCACAATCTTATACATGCTTAAGCAGTAGCAAGTCCTGTCATTCCAGTGTTTCTGTGGTCAGACATACTGGTTGGGGCATTCTGGGAACTGTCAGACCTCACCTGTAGAACTTCACATTCATGGGATTCCATTCTTAGTTCTGTGTGGACTGTACCTCTTTTCTGAATAAAGACACTCCATGATAGTTAAATTTACTGCCTTTATATTTATCTGATTTCTCCCTGCCTTCTGTCTCTTTAACTGGCTTTGCCACTGATGGGAAGTATGTAATGGTAGTTTTATTCTTTACCTAAAGGAGTTGACATATGTTAAAGTGCTCTTCTCTTCATAAACTGTATCTTGTTCTAATCCTATTCCAAAATCAAATTCTATAAGCAAAGCTCCCTCAGGAAAGGAAGCTAATTTTGAATACATTTCCTTTGACAACCACAAACCTTTACACACAAACAAACACCCCACCTGCATTTGGAGAAAGCAAAATGAAAACCTCTCACTGTCTAAACAAGGAAGTAGGCTATGTTCCCCATTAGGATGACAAAACAACAATGACAACAACAAGTAAAGTCTAAAAACTTTAGAAAGTAAATACCTAGAATAGAAAAAAAAATCTCTAATAAGATTCATGCACCGATACAGGCCTGGCTTGCAGTTCAAATTACATAAATGCAAAAATGCAGTAAAGTAGAATTACATCAAGAAAGACCAAAAACAAAACAGAGAAGATTCAAAGTGATAAATATCTTCCCTGGTTTCTTTGCTGTTGCTTCCTAACACCAGCTAACTGTCCTGGCATATTCAGTTGATTATTTCTGCACCTGCCACTGTCAACGGCACAAAGAGAGATGAACCCAGCCTCTTGAAAATGGCAGCAATTCACGACATGGGTTCACCATTCGTACCAGTCCTACAGATGCTCTGTGCAAAGTCCCAGGTAACAGATGTACATTTCCATGGAATACACTCCCCAGAGAGGTTTGCCTGGTGCCGACATTCCTTTTGACATCAAGCAAAACCTTTTTTATTTCCCCGTTATTTTAATATTGAATTGATTGTAACTGGAGTTTTAGTTTATCAGTTGTCAGATGCTGTGATGTTTGTTTTATTCTACTCATTTTTGTAAGCAATCCTGAAACACTAGTAGTGGACAGGTCAGGAAAGCTTTTAAAAAACAAACAGATGAATAAATCCCCAAGTGGGTGTGGGCAACCTGTGGTCCTCGGCCTAATTTTAAAAACTCTCCATGTGCAATCAATCAGTTCAGACTTCCGGCCAAAGCAATCTTTTTAACCTCCACAGCCCACTGAACAAATAGAAGAGGACAAAGAAGATGACAGAAAGGGGAAAGGGGACCAGAGAGAGAGAGAGAGAGAGAGAGAATAGGTGCATGTGTGTGTGAAAGAGAGGGAGGGAAAGCATGGCACAAGAGAGAAAGAGAGAGAGAAATGGGTAGAAAAAAGAAGATTAAAGCAGAGAGAGAAGGAATGCCAGAAAGAAACAAAGAGGGTGGCAGGGGATAGAGAGAGATACAGAAAGGGCCTGGCAGTCTCCACTTTAAGCCAAAGTATACTAGCCTTTTAATAATATATATTTATGGTATTTTTATCTTTGTTTTAACCCCATCTTGCTTTTGGCCCAGTTGCTACACTCAAATGGAGCAGAAGCTATAAAGTACCAGCATTACTTATGTGTGGTATTAGATGGCATTTGCAGGGAGTCCCTGTATGTTCAACTCCTACCTAACATGAGACTATCTGAAAATATTCAGAAACTAATAAATGCATTAAACTCAGACATGCATTCATTGCACTCTAAAAAAAAGTGTAATCGCTACTCTCCCAAATCAATACAAATTAATTATATTTCTGTTTATAAGCCTCACACAAACTTTGAAGTGTATGCCTTCATAGCCTACTCTGCTTGAGCTGGGTGAGGCAGGATCAACTCTCCCAAATTGGACCATCCTATAATATCCCATCCTATCCATCACAGGCAGCATGGCTGAAGAGTTCCCTTCCAGGCTGATCCTGGAAGGGAATGTCCTGTATGCTTCCATCCTTGGGGATGGGCGATGGCTAGGTGGCCAAGCCCGTGGCCTTGGTGAACAAGGATCCATGCACAAGGATCCATGCTCTTGGGTCATCCTATTCAAGACAGAGTGTGGACAAAGTGGAGTCGCATGGAGTAATTGTGTAAGCATATGGTAGCTACCTCTGTTTCTATCCTCAAGGGGAATAAGAGACATGCATTATCTGGTTTGTTTTGTTTATCTATTTATAAAAATAAATAGACCAAGAACATGTTGCTGTTACTTGACATCAAGTTGGCTTCAACCTATGGAGACCATATGAATGAATGCCTTGTCCTTAACAGACCTTCTGCTTGTAAACAGAAGGTGTCCTATTTTGAAATAACAGAAACAGCCCACTTATCCCACAATCACAGAACAGAAGAGTTGGAAGGGGCATGAAGGCCATCGAGTCCAACTCCCTGCTGTTGCAGGACACCATGTTACACCATCCCACTCAGAGGGCTGCCCAGTTGGTTTGTTTTGTTTTGTTATGTTTTGTTTTTTGTATCTACTCTTCCTGTCTGCAGAAGGCCACCTCTGGTCCTTGGAACAATGCTGGGCATATTAACAAAGCTGCTCCGCTCGTAAGAGCCCCATTTCATGACCAGGCAGAATCTCAGCCTCTATCCGCACAGTTCAAAAGCAGGCCTGAAGCATGAATGCTGACTCAGCATTGCCATGGACATTGGCATACCAGTGTCTGGGCAAGTCGCAAAGATGCACCATGCTGAGGACTGCCTGTTTGCAGGGACTGTTTGAAAATCCTGGACAGCTGCTATGCATGGCAAGGAATTGCGTGCCTTCCTTTTTCTCCCAAGGAGGGTGTCTTTCCATTGAGTGTGTCCAGTAGCCGAAGAATATTAAATCTAGCAGGAGCTCCTCTTTTTGACTGCCCAGTCTTTAACAGAGACTGACACTGGAGCAGCATGACAGCTCTGCCTGCACCTTGTCTTTTTCTCAGTTTGTCAGAAGTGTGTTGTGCATGTGACAGAAACAATCAAGGGGTAAGATGATGCTGTGTTTTTTCAAACCTACAGTGAAGGCTTCCATCCCCCATCAGTCAAAAGAGCTCATCAGGTTCATGAGGTTCTAAACTAGTCTGACAAACATCAGAAATGGAAGTGACAGATGGCAGGAGCAGCAGGTCTGGCTAATATCAGGATGAGCTTCAATATCTGGCTCTGTTTGCTTAAACTTTTCAAGTAGGGCATCCAGTGGGGTTGATTTTCAAAGGTACAGGAAGCTAGTGTGACTCCCTGACTAAGAGAACATTGAAATTCAAGCCCTCATTTCAGTCAACCTGTTATTTTTAGGTATGTATGAATGAATCACAACAAGGGCTTCCTCTCCTATTACAGGTGTCTGTGTGCATGTGTGTGCGCACAAACACATATGCAATATATTACAATGTCTAAAGTAAGAGAAATATTAAAGTCAACATTTTAGTTTTCATCTTATAAAGCTTTTGCAGTGTGAATTGAAAAAGCCTGTAGCCGAAAAATGGAAAGCTCAAACATGTTCGTTTAAAATATTAATATCTATTTTAGTTCAAGCACAATTTGGCAGTCATTAGATAGAGAGATGGGATTTTTGGAGTCCTACTACAATCCTGGAAGTTTGTCCCAAGTTTTCTGAAACCTTGTTTGCCCAGTCCATAATTCTGTTGCAGCTTGTTTGTTTAAGACCAGAGGTGGGACTCCAAACTTGGAGTGCCTTCCCTCCACCATTGCAGCTGTAATAGAAAGAACCATGCCAGCTGTGGCTCTGAGGTCATAAAAGCACTCCGTTAAATGCTTTTAGGGCAGGGAGACGGATCAGAAGCTGAAATCATCTGTCCAAATTTTTGCATTGTGCAAGGAGCATAGAAGGCACCTTCAGGTCCATGTTCTTTCCACCATGCATAGGATGCCTGCAATCTTCTGGGGCTTATGATTGGCTTTAGTGATTGTCTTTCTGTGTTTAACCTCTGCTATCTCCCGTTCCAAGATTCTTAGAGAGCAATAAACATTACTGGCTTTGAAGGGCCAATGGCCCAAACAGTATCTATAAACTATTTGGGAGGTAGCACATTCCACATCTCCTGAGCTGTTCTCTTATTCTTTTCTTAGACCTATGCTGTTTTGTTCTTTAGTGCACAGTAACGCAGAGCAATGATTGCTAAAGAATTTGACCAAGTCCATGTTGTGTGTTACAACTGGCATGTATGGGTGGTGACCCAAATGGTGCCATGCATGTATTTTATGCATTCTGGGTGACAGCTGAGCTTGCTGAAGCCTTACGTCCCTAGTCAATAATCTCCTTGTAGCTTGTTTGCTTAATTGATTGCAATGCTATGTCAACTTTCCTAGGCTAAAGCCTCAAATATTTGCAAGCTAAAATATACATTATGTTGGTCACGACTGCAATATAGCTGCAGATGCTGCAGTTTACACAATACAGAATAGAAGACAGGAAGCCAAACATCCTAAATTAATTAGGGTTATATCCATAGATGTTTGCTAGTTTTATCAAACTTGTGTGTAATTGTTGTTTCATATTTCATCAGAGGTTGAGCTCATTAGTTTAACAAGGATGTTTTCTGAGTGCTCATCTATGGAATTAAAGGTGACTGAAGAGTTGGGGGAATAAATGGGAAAATATTATTTTCCCAATGGACAGATTTCTCCTCATCTTCAGTGTTTCCTTTTTAATTCTGTTTCTTCTATGTCTGCTCCAGCCAGTAAAATGACTATGTAATGAAGGTCAGGTTTCATCTATGCTCTGAGCCACTTTGGACAACCAGGCTGTTTTCTGTTGTTTTCTGAGGAGATTTATTATTATTATTCTGGCTGGAGTTTAAGGGCACAATGCTGCAGAATTTCTGCCTGCTAGATGGAAGTTTCCAATCCCTGAGCATCTCAGATCTCTGAGAATCCTTTGCCCTTCTGGGCTGTGACCAACAGGGTGAGAAGCATGGCAGAGGAAATTTTTGTCCCAGTGTCCTTCATTGATCAATATACATTATTTTTTTAAAAAAAATCTGATTATGTCCATAAAATTGTGGCTGATCAATCAGGGAAAGACTGTTGTTGTTGTTGTTTTTTAAACCAACACGTCACTTGTAGCCAAGATACCCACTGGCAAGATGTTCCATACAGGGGGACTCACTGCATGGACAGGACCCCAGCTCCACACAAAATCACTAGGAGTACTTTATCTGGACCTCAGGACCAGGCAGGCTGGTATGTGAGAAAGTGTTCTTTCACATATTCTGGCCCCAAACCGATTAGGGCTTTATATCGCAACAATGACATCTTATTGTAAAGATAAGTAAAAGCATTAGATGTGGAAAAGGGGAAGAGCCCCAGCACAGTAAAGGTGCTCCATTCAGTACTTCCCAGGCAACTTGTTGGGCAGCCCCACATTGCAGCAATCCAGTCTTGAGGTTTCTAGTATTTGCATTATACATTACCCTTGTCTAGGAGCTGTCCTATCAGGTGTTCCAGAACAAGTTCTTAGAAGGCATGAAGACTGGGGCCTCCACAGACAGAGATGGATCCAGGCAGTTCCCCAAACTATGGATCTGATCGTGCAATGGACATGCAATAAACTTGTCTAACGACCGGAGAGTCACTGACCAAGGGTCTCCATCTTGCCAGAATCCAGCCTAGCTTATTGGTCCTCAAATAGTCCTTCACTGAGTCTAGGCACCGGTTCAGAAATTGCTTGGCCTCACTTGATTCAGACGTCACAGAGAGATGTAGTTGTGTGTCTTTAGCACACTGATGGCTCTTTGCTCCAGATTCACATTATTGTGGTAGTAGCTTTCTTACCACTTGTTCCAAGCATATCAGGACAAAGATTTTCTAACCAAAAGGCTTTATTGTTTTAAAGCTGATGATCCAGGCTGACTTTGTAGTACAAAAAGTATAATATTGCAGAAGTCAATAACAAAAGAAGCAAGGAAAGTTAGGGTAATGCCATTAGGGAAATGAAGCTTAATGATAATGAGGTGGATTCCAAAGTGGATACCTCTCCTGCCTTCCACACTGAAAATTGCTATTCCCATCATCAAGGTGGATCCTGCTGCTTAAGGGCCAATTACTTGGAGCATCTGATGCTTCAAACTGGTCCACCCCCTTAACCTGGCGCCATATCATCAGACTAATGATGTTGTGTCCATCCCCTCCCATAGCAGTGTACATACTAAACCATTGCATAGGATTTAAAACTGCCCGATTTTCTGTAATCCCTTAGCTTATCCCTGGGTCTGCTGCCCTTGGCAGTTTAGCAAAAAATTCTGGCCTCTTCTCTTTGAATCAGAATCTGATTCAACAACTTTTGAAAGCTCTGTTATAGGAGGGGTGAGTCTGATCCATGCATAGATGACAACTTCCAGTGACTCCATAAGTAGAGGCACCTGGCCCCAAGCAGGAGACATATGAGAAAAATCACCTTTCTCTTAAAATGAAATATACCTCTGAGGGAGGAGAGGGAGCAACAACAGCAATCAAAGGGAAGATTAAAGCATAGCATCATCTTATCATTAAGAACATGAGGAGATAAAGAAGGATGTATGAGAATTCCATTTTTGTTTGCCAAATGTGTGAGCATGACCCATTCAGATGCAAGTGTGGACATGAATCTGGCAGCACTATTTGCAATAGGTCAGACATGCATACACATTTAATTTGCACAAATTTCCTAAGTAGGTGGAATTGCTCCCTTTTTACCCTAGGGAGGAAAGTTGCACAAATTAGGTAATGTGTGCACATTTAGGAAGATTTTTTTCCTGCCTCGCACTTGATCACTGCTCAACTTACACAAGTTTTCCATCCATGTGTTTCACCCTTGGGCAGGGGACTCAAGCATGAGGGAAGAGTAAGCTGAAATTTGGAAAATCCTGGTGATCGTGACCATCATTCATTCCACCATCTGAAGATGTAAAAATAGCTGTGCTGGATCAGACCAAAAACGTATCTACCTCTCTTTATCCTGCAATGACCAAGCAGATGGCAGTGTGAAGCCACAAGAATGAAACACGGAGCTCTCCTTTTGGCCTTGGGCTCCTTTTGACACAGTACTTTCCTTTTAACCCTGGGCATAAAGTATAGTCATCATGGCGAGCACCCATTGATAGTTCTAACTCCCATAAAAGTGTCCAATTTCTTTTTAAAACCATGCATATTAAAGACACCCCTACTGAGGCCTGTTATAACAGCCTGTACAAATGCAGGAGGATTTATAAGTTGTGCCACTTTTGGAATTCCTTGCAACATTCTCTCTTTTGGACTCTGGGCATCCTCTGGAAGGCAGGAGCAGAACTGAGGTAAAGGTTATTCCTGTACTTCTCTCACTGTGCAAAACATTTCACTACTTTCAACCATCTTTGTGTGGTCCTTTGGAATGGGATGGAAGGAAGCTGAAGGGTCACCAGAATTTTGAAAGCACCAGTCTCATCCCCTTCCTGCCCCTGAGAACATTGCTGGAAGCTGCTCTTTAAGATTGCTCTTATAGCCTTTAAGAAGCAGCTGGCAATTTTCTTTTCACACCAGCTGAGGACTGTGTACATGGAGGGGAATCCAACGATGGATTCCCTGTTAGGAGGTTGGAACTAGATATGTCTGTGGAATCTGCTTCATTCCTTGGACTCAGTCCCAGACTCTGGGTTCCTGGAAAGTTCTCCCAGGGTTTACAGAGTGCTTACCAGGAATCAAGCTCCATGTGCTGCGCAAGCAGTGCCTCTTCTGTGCGACCAACTGCACTGGGCACAGAAGAAGTTTGGCCAATGGGGTCATCTGAAATGTCTCCTGGCCAACCACTGGCAGTGCCCCACTTCTGCACCCACACTGCAGCAGCCTTTCGCACCTGGCGTGGAAGACGGTTGGGCACCAGGAATGATGCCTGGAGTGACCGTGAGCAAAGCTCCTCTTCCGCACCCTGCAACCACCCTTTGAGCAGCTGCACTTGATGGGGAAGGTTGCTGGGTGGGCAACTGGGATCTGCAAGCCTTCATGACCTTCCTCTCGGCTTGGCTCACACTGCAGCCCTAGTCTGAACATGAGATGCTCGAGGGACAAAGGCTCAGCCCAGCCCTAGCTGCAGCAATTTTCCAACCTCATTGCTTGGAATCTGAAAAATCCTGTGGCCATCTTGCCCATCACCATTCTAACCAGAATGCTGGCTTTCTTCTATAGTCTGTAATGGACTTCTGCTGTATCGCTGATCATTTTCACTTACTAGTCTTCCTAGTTCATTGTCCTATTCACAGAAAGCTTAAAGAATTCCCATTCATCTAATCAACCAGCAAAAGCCACTGTTGATTGGCTGCTATTAGCACACATGCACACAGGCGGGCAGGCAACAAGCTGAATTTCAAAAGCCCTTTTGAATGTGAAAACCAGCAGTGATCATCGGAGACAGGCTGGCTATAGTGCAGTATCTCTAGTCTATTTAAATGCTTTATATAGCTGTGAATAATTCCAATGATAAGCACTTTAGTTCCTCATTTTCTTCCCCATTTTGGTGGCAACTAAAAAGGCTGCCCTCAGTCAGAATCAATTTATTGCTTTCAAAAGGGAAGGATAATAGAACTAACATTTCTGGTTCAGGTTGCTGCTAATATTACAATATTAAAGCAATTTATATGGACTGATATTTCTAGATTGAAGGAGAAAGGCAGCCAGATGCAGTTTAGCATGGTTAAAAATCTGAATAAATGTATGTGGATAAAATGTATATTGAAGCTCTGCTGCCCCCACTGCCCCAAAATGATGGATATGAAGATGGATGTATAGATGGATAACTCACCTCTCCACTGTTATCAATGCTCTGGGATTTTGCTTAGTTGGTATTTCGAAGCAAATCAGCCAGATCCACATTTCTGAGATTGGATTTGTTCTTACCACTTGATGGTCAGGAGACCTCAGTAACTTAGAGCTCCCATGACCAAATTCTGCCGGTGCAACAAGTGCACCCATATTCAGAGAGAGAATTCCCAGTGTTGTGCATGCATCTACATTACAGAAATGGATGTTTTCAATCTTCCAAACTTGTCTTCATTTGCAATTGTACAATTCGTGTTTCTAAAAATGCACAAAAGTTGAATCTGTCCCACCACCACAATTCCTATTTTCACATTGTGCCTTTGGGGTGAATGTGAAATTAACATTTCCCCATATGTTTCTATAGCTAGATTTGTATAATCCATTGAGTGGTGGAATTTGCAGGTTGGATTCTTTGAAATGCAAACTGATTTGATATCATTGTGGATTTCATCAACACGCTGCTTCTAAAAGCTTGAAACATCTCCACTGAAGCTTCGTTTCTGGTTAAGAGTCTTAAGCTAAAATAGGTTTGCATTTTGGGTCCAACCTATGTTACCATTGATCCAGCCCCTTTAACTTTCAATCCTGAGAGGATCTCCAGAATGGAATTTGGTCTTGGGAATGCCAAGAGGTCAATATCATGGGATAACCCCTATGCTGACTCTTTGTTGCTAGGCTCAGATGAGGGAAAGAAATGAAGAACTGACTTTCTTTCTTTGCCAGGTACATAGAATAGTACCCTACATTGATGCCCTTGGCCAGGGACACTTAATTTTTTGCCACAAACCCATGAGTATCTTTACAGCATGGAAGGATTTGGTTGCCGTAAACATAAACCCATTTAATTCATCTGAAAACATCGTCCAAATTACATGCCCATGCAAGCAGCCGAAATATGTGAATAATTTTAATCGCATTTAACTTTTCTTCTTCTGCTTGTGCATATTTGAAACACCACCCTGTGTGCTGAACAGGTTGTCCTCTTCTTGCCTAAAGCAATTATGGAAATCCTTACAAAACATCAAGGTCACACTGGATGTTTTTGGCACCAGTGAAGAAAACTTACCTCTCTATGTTTTCAGTCACAAAAAAATCTGTCTGGAGAATTTTCTTTACCTAAAGATGAGCAATGAGGTTAGCACCTCTCCTGCCCCCACAAAAGGAGGCTAAAAACAGCCCACGTTTTTATATATATATATATAATGTGCAGCATATATATATATATATATGCACAGATGTACACCTAATGCAGCACGCACACACACACACACACACACATATATATATGCAGCATATATATATATATATATATGCGCAGTGCAGTGCAGCATATGTGTGTGTGTGTGTGTGTGTGTGTGTGCAGATGTACACCCAAACACACACACACACACACACGTTATGGACTTAGAGTCAAGCATGTAGCATTCTATTTTTAAAAAGTGTTTTTATTCCCCTTTTAAAGCAACAAACAGAACAATGATGAATAAGAAATGCAGAATCATGCATGACATATTGTTCCATATTGTGCACTCATTTTGCATTGTTGTTTTTCTCCACACCTGCCACAGACAGACATGCACACGTACACACACAGGTAACAGGAAACAGTGTCCAATGTGGTAGCCTCTGATCCCTGAAACTAAAGATTCTGAACAGGTAGGAAGAGGCTGGAGGTGAGGTGTGCTCCATGTTTCCCTGACCCCCAGAACCAGCATTCTGGCCAGTGAAGATGAAGGACTAGGCAGCCCCAGGATGCCAAAAGTCCCCCTGGAGCCTTGTTCCTCCCCACTCCGTAGATCATCACTCAGCTCTGAAGCCACAAGTGTGTTTTTGCAGTCACAGCCAGCGCAGCTGTGAAGGCAGAAAGATGTTCTGAAACTGCGGCCCCAACATCAACCTTGGACTATTTTGCTGGGGTTGGACCTGGGACTCTGAATTTTCCTATGGCTATCTAGACAGTATATAATGGCCATAGAAATGTTCCTGTAATTACTTTATCTATGTATATATGTGTATAACAACAACAACAACAACAACATGTATATATGTGGGGGAAGGAGGGAGAGAGAGCATTGTGTTTTAATTTCCTAACTTGTCCTAAAACAATGCTACACTAAGGACAAAGGACACAGTTAAAATATTAGTCCTAAGCTTTCTCCTGTCAGTGCAGCATGGGTTCAGTGGCACTGCAAAGACCTTGTGTGCTGATCGGGGTGGGGTCCAGCTCACACATCTCTTCCTCCCACCTCTTGCTCTCGGATGGAGAAAATAGTGCTGTACTTTGCTCAGAGGCTAGGCTGGGACACAGTCACTCAGGAACAGTTCCCTCCACAAGCATGGGCTCTGCATTTTGCATCCTTCCTCTGCACCTCACCTCCCCCACCCTGCAGCAATGCATAATTATGAGGGCATGCACATGTGCACAAGGGGGCAAAGCTATACTTGCCCCTCCAAAAAATTCCACACAAAGCTCTTTGTCAATGGGGTTTTCTTTGCTGTGTGCATCATTAAAAAACTCCCCTACAGTCAGATTTCAGTTCAAAGGCTTATACTCAATGTAGAGTTAATTTAAGCCAGCAGAAATGCTGAGGGCAAGCAAGCACGACTAATAAAGCAAAAGCAACAGAATAAATGTAGCCATATTAAATCCCAAGCAGCTTCAATGTAAGTATCTTGAATAATGAGAAAAAATCATTCTACAATCCGGAGTGTCAAAAACTGAAGGGATGCTTTCCATGCAGGCCAGAAGGCAGGCAGGAAGAGAAGAAGGAAAGTTGGGTGGGAGAGACCTGACAGATCACTCATATTGTGCTACTTCCCCACCCTATAATGAAGCCAGATTCAATAACTGATTGTTGACTTAGTACAAACCGCTGTTACTTTTGTTCTGTGCAAAGCATAGGACAATGTGAGGTTTTAAAAAAACTGAGTAGCTTATTGCTATGTTCCAACTCCCCCTGTTAAGCAGGGGCAAATACTACTTTTAGTGTCTCTAATAAATGACTGCTTTTTTCTTTCATGTATAATTAAAATTCATGTACCGTTAAAAAAAAGTGTCCAGGAGCATATATTAAAACATCTATACTTTTGAAAACTACACACAAATATGCTTTAGCTAATGGGAGAAGAATGTATATATTTCAAAGAAATTCACAACTGATGAGTACCTTTGGAAAAATATGCACAGAAAAACACATGGATGTTCATATATAAAAAAAGAAGAAAGCTTGCAATCTGGTATGGACTCCAGTTAGAACAAGCAAGACTTGTTGGACTTCAGAAAGCTTGAGTTTGCAAAAACCAAAACAAACCAAAATACCACAAGGCACCAACAGAAATGGTCAAGCATTTATCAAACGTTGTCTTTCTTGGAGCTCTTGTAATGCTATAGCAGCTCCTCTCTTGCTCATGTCTTTGGTATTATCTGGAAGCAATTCAGGGTACAATCCAATGGCCCACACCTTCAAGTCTCCAAACTAATGTGCATCACATGCCCAGAACAAGGTGAGGCAATGGCGAGCCTGTTTCAGGCATTTTGTCTAGGAAACTGTTTCTAGCTCTCTAGAGTTAGCACCTGGGGAAGAAGCAGTTGGGGAGACCAGTTGTAAGGGTCACCCCCAGCCCTCAGGACACCGATTGCAAATGTCACCCCCTATCCCAGTGGTACTTTCTATATGTCATTTATTTGCTGGTGATAAAATCTTCTTCACCAGCTGCAAGGAAAGGGGCTTAGCCTTCAGAGCTCCAAGGCCATAGAACTTCTGTACCCTCCCAGATGATGTCAGGAAGCCCGTAGGAGGACGACCTAACTTGTTTAGCTTGCTCATTTTTGACACGTTGACCAACACTCAGTTCCCCCTAACTCAGGAAGAATGTCACCTTCTCCGTATTTCTCATCAGAGAATGGAATAAATGTTGCATTAAGTCCTGCATTTCCTCATGGTCATGCATGGAATCTGGTGTTTCAGGAATATTGTAGTATTTTGACAAAATGTATAATAGGAATTTCATTTTGTTTACAAAGCACTCAGAAATGCCACATTCACTATTCAGGATGCAAACAGGAAAACATTTTCCCCTAAAACATTAGCAAATTCCTGAACTTGCTGTCATAGGAACAAAATGTAGACTTGAAAAATGTGAAACTTTCATAAAATATATGAATATGCACATTTTAAATTACCTATGCTTTAAATTCTGGGAGAATTTTGTGCAGTCTTGGAAATTTGCACAGCCATGGGAATTGCTTGTGTAACTTTGCTGTTGCAGTTGCTACTTTTACACATGTTTCCAGTTCACAAGAAACAAACAGCATTTGAAATGCAAACACAAATCAAGAAGAGATGTTCAGTGAACTGATGATCAGAGAATCTTGGTGAGATTGAGCATTGCTCATTTTCCTGTCCCTAAAAGCAGGAATAAAACATTGCAAAAATTAAAAAAAGGCACCAGTGAATCCACACACGGATGCATCTAGGCCTTTACACCAAAGAACCCTATTTGCAGTTAACTTGATGTCTGCTACGGTTTCAGCACAGATTTTTGAACATGTCATGGGAGAGTGCAAGGTTCTTTGCCTTGCAATTTTAAATATGCCTTAATTCTCTGCAATTTCCTCAACTGGAGGAACTATAATTTATGGTTAGTGGGATGAATAATGCAGGCTCTTCCATCACCCCCAGCAATTGGGTCCTCCAGTGTGCAGCATTGCAGAGGGTGGGGCGCAAGCTTTGAGGTGAGGACAGTTAATGATTCTGTAAGTGCTCTTATGGGAAGAATATGGTAGGTGACACCATCCTCTTGCTGAAAGCATGAGTCTCTGGCAGAAGCCTGGTTTCCCCAGCCTCACCGAAGGCTCTTGCTACAAAATCTGTCAAAGGCCCTTTGAGCAGCCAGATCCTCCAGGAAGGAGTGAAGTGACCACCCTGCAATTGCTGCCAGCTTACATAAGGCTGTAGTTGTCTTTTAGCCAACAGTAAAAGGGGTAAGGCAAAACTAAATGAAACAAAACGAAGATAAACAAGACCAGCACCCTAAATTTAAACCTCATACTCCCATCCACTAGGTCTAAGAAAAGGCATCCTTCCATTCTTTTGAATGAAGATAGCTCCCCAAAAGCTGGAAAACCAGCTAGGGAAATAGAGTGGCATTAGGGGGAAGGAGCACATGGAATTCAAGGGGAATTCATTGCTGGCACCTTGGTCTATCCCAGTGGAATGAATAAAAGAAGACTGCAATGGCACACTTTGAAGGAGCTGTTCTGGGGCCTGCACAGTTCCAATCCATTCCAAAGCACTCAAATTCAATGCAAGGAAAAAAGTGGGATATACCACATTTTTTGCTCTATAAGACTCACTTTCCCCCCGCCCCTCAAAAGTAAGGGGAAATGTCTGTGCGTCTTACAGAGCGCATATGTGTGTGCAGTAAGTCTGCCAGATGTGCAGCCCATGGGGAAGTGATGGGGAATGTGCCTGTGATTATGTGCCCGTTTGATTCAGAATATATTTTTTCTTGTTTTCCTCCTCTAAAAACTAGGTGCGTCTTATGGTCAGGCGCATTTTATAGAGCGAATAATACGGTAATTGCAATCTAGCAACAACATAAAAAGAGGTACATGCCACCAAAATGTGGGCAGGATTTTTACACTCTGAAATCAATGCTGAAATCAAATATTCAGGGTTGATAAAGAATACTAGATCTATTTGAATATATTTTCCAATTTGTTCCTCTGAGTATTATGGTTCTTGAATTAATATTTTCCTTTTAAAGCAGCTTTGGGATTGATAGTGTCCCGCTCTGTCCAATAGGGAAAAGGTCATCTAATAATGGAGCATGGAGATTTAATAAACGATTCCTTCATAATGAAAATCTAACTAGAAAAAGAAAAGGTGACATTATATATTTCTTTGATCATGATTGCTTAATGCATCCTACCAGAGCCTACCGCAGGGATGCATTCATGGCAACAGTAAGAAGCAATTTCATTAGTGTTGATTCCCACTGGAACAGGGAAAAGAAAAGACCTTCATGTAAAATTTCACAACATCAAAAAGGAGCACAAAAGGAAACGGATAGTGTAAACTCTAGGAGCAGAAGCCTAGGGGGTGTTCAGTGTGCAGCAGGAAAAAAACAAGCGTCTAGGGGAAGGTTCTGTTGCTCCATGGAACATCAGGCGCCTTTCGCACGGCTGACCCCATGCTCAGCCCTGCCATCTGTGTGGAAACAATGGTGACGACCACTTTAGAAAATTGGCAAAAAGCCAGCCTGCCTAAGAACTTGGAAGCCTGCTGCTCGTCTGAAGTGGACATGGCTGTTGGAACAGTGTGCTATTCTAGCATGAGGCCATGTCAAGTTCCTCTTCATGAATTGCTTGTTTGAAGAAGTAACGGGGGAGGAAAGAGCTGTGGGGCCTTCCCTACAGTTACACACTGTCTCCTCTAAGTTATGTGCAAGTTAGCATGGCGGTCTAAAGCAGGGAGGCCTACAAGTGCGCATCTCTCTACTCTCGGTCCTCGGGCTGTTCAGAGTTCCAGAGACCAGGAAAGTCAACACAGGCAGAGGTCTGTGTGCCCAGGTTCCCTTGCATCAGACATCCACACTAACATATGAATGGGGGGTACGGCAGGAGCCAGAGGTATGACCCCATATCCCCTGTCTGCCATGCTGTCCCTTCCGAATTAGTTACATTACTTACTATGTTCGAACAAGGCAGATATTTGTCATTATTTTTACTCCATTAGGAAGGATCCTTAATTTTGTGGTATCTTATCTTTCCATGGTAATGTATTGTTCTTATTTTGTTGCTTGGATTTGCCAGACCTCCTGCCATTCATGATGGTTTGTTTGTTTGTTTGCTTGCTTGTTTAAGGTTTTTATGAACTGTTCGGTTAGCAACAGCAGTCAGAATAGCAAACAGCTTAAAAACAGATGGTTCAACTCCTATTTTTAGTCTTCGGCAAGGTAAATCTTTTGAAATATATATCTCATGCCTCAGTGCAAACGTGTTTAAATGAACACACATGAACATGAAAGGATCATATTTCCATGTGATGTAATTTTGTGGAATGCAAGATTTGTCAATAGGCCCTCAAAGCCAGTTATTTAATACAATTGCTTGGTCTGCTACACTGCTGGACTTATGGCAAAAGTCTCAGAAATCCTAAATAGATATTCAGTAAATACATGGTAATGAGCAGAATCAGAATGATACCAACTCACCTGTGTACATGCACTTGAACATGTGCAGGAGTGTATATGATACATGTGCTTAACTTATCTAAAAGAGGGTCTTCTCAGTGGTGGCCCCTGGTGAGGCCCACTTGGCTTCAACATTGCCATTTTTTCAGTCCTTTTCAGTCCTCTACTTCCTGGCATTTAATAACAATGATACAATATACAATTGTATATTTTATATACAATTTTAATGGGTCCTGGGATTTGCCATTCACTGTTTCCACATTTTATTATGGTTTTGTATTGTTTTTATATTGTATTTCATTAGGTTCTCAACCTGTGCAGATTGTTCAGAGACCTTTGTTGATCAGGTGGTATATAAATAACAAATGAAATGAAGGTACGATCGTCCCTTTTGCAGGGCCATTCGTTATTTGTATAAGCATTAGCAAACAAGTCCAGTTGTTGAATGCAATGAACTCCTTACCTGACTGCACTAATTGCACTGTAGTCTAATTGTTTAAAATGAACTTCACATCGAAACCAACCAAGTACATATTCTTTGCATCTCCAAGCTTGTTAAGCTATCCAGAAAGGAAAGTACGCATTTTACAGATCTTGCTCATTCTACTGAGGTGTCTAGTGGCACTGAAGTATGTCTGTGCTTTTCTATTCAAGGAATTCATTGGGATAAATCCTGCCAAAGCAATCTTACACTTTGGGACTCCTTGGGGAGATAAGCAGAGGAGATGGCACATTCACAAACAAGCCATTATACATCTTTCAGTGGGTTACAAAGAGCTGCTTGTAAATTCCTTACTGCTGAGAATGTCCAAGTCATCACAGATTGAATGGCTACAGACAGCTTTCCTTTTGTGATTCCCAAAGTTTGAAGATGTGGAGAGAAATCCAGCACTCCTCTGATGGCTATTTGGCGTACTATATTTGAAACCTCAAAGCAAACCACCTGACTGGAAGCATTACCGGTGTTGATTCTAAGAAGGAGTAGGTGGAGATGTACACACATGCACTGCACACACACATACACACTTCTGTTGCATCTAGAGACTCTGTGAAATCCATTCCATCTGTGTTTTGTGCCAGTTATTTTCCATTCTAGCACCCAATCGTGGATGGAATCAGATTTTCTCACCTGGGATAAGAATGTCATCCCTGCTAGAAAATGCACTTTTGCACAAATCCCCCTAAAATAAACATCCATTAAATCTAGGCAACTCAGATAAAAGCAGTTTGCTGTAGAATTCACAGGTTAGAGCCTTGGAAATAGAACTTATTTTAATCCATTAAGGATTCCTCCAGTATCCCCAGATGCCAGATATGCTCAAGCTGCTAGAAATGATGGAAACAGAGATGTTGGAGAAATCTGCAATGGCCAGACTTTTCCTGAGATGTGCAGATTCTATCATCTATCTATCTATCTATCTATCTATCTATCTATCTGTCATCTCTCTATTAGATAATAGAATTAATTTATAATTGAATGGTGGTTAAGAAATGGATACTTCCAATGGATTCTGAAGCATTCTTGCTTCCTTTCCATGCTTATGAAAATTCCACCTGCAATAGGCTCAGTGCTTTGAGGTGTCTTTCAGCATTGAATTGTAAATTCCCTTCCTTCTCAAAATACTTCCTGACAGTTAGGACCCCTAGAGAGAAGGTGGTTGAGGATGTTCAAGGATAGGGTGGACATGCTCATGAGTGGAGCTGGCTGGAGCCAGGGGTCAGACTAGATGGCCCAAGAGACCCCTTCTGACTCACTCTATTTCTTTGCTTCTAAGTGCTCCCGCATCTCCCCTCAGTCTTTGCTTCTCAAGGCTAAAAATGCCCAGCTCCCCTCATTTCAATCTCTCCTCACAGGGCTTTGTTTGCAGTCCCTGGACCATCCTTTTTGCCCTCCTTTGAACTGTTCCCAGCCTGTATGCATCTTTCTTAAACTGCAGTGCCCAGAACTGCAGGCAGTACTCCACATGAGGGCTTACCAGTGCCAAGTAAAGGAGAACTAGTACTTCACATGATTTAGAAATGATACTTCTCTTAATATATCCTAAAATAGTATTTGCCCTTTTTGTAGACACATCACATTGTTGACTCTTATTCAGCTTGTGATCTACAACAATTCCAAGATCTTGCTCACCTACAGTATTATTGAGCCAAGTATTTCCCATCTTGTAATCATGCATTTGGTTTCTTTATTACTAAGTACAGAACTTGGCATTTGTCCCTGTTGAATTTCATTCTGTTGTTCTCAGCCCAGTAATCTAACCTATCAAGATCACCTTGAATCTTCTATCCCCTCCAGTTTTGTATCATCTGCAAATCAGATAATAGTTCCCTGTACTTCCTCACCCATACTATTAATATGAATTGAAGTGCACTGGGCCCAGGAATGAAACTTGTAGTATCCTACTTATTTCTTTCCCCAGTTTCAGAAGATGCCACTATGAGCACTCTTTGAGTGCTCCAATTCTGTAGCCAACTGGGAATCCATCTAGTCCAATTTTGGCTAGTTTGCTATTCAGGATCTAATGGGGCACTTTGTCTAAAGCTTTGCTGAAGTCAAGATAGATTATGTCCACAACATTCCCACAGTCCATAAGGGAGGCTACCCAAGCAAAATTGAAATCAGATTAGTTTGGCAGGCTTTGTTCTTCAAGAATCTGTGTCAGCTTTGAGTAATCATTGCACTGTTTTCAAGGTGTTTGCAGATGGATTGCATCATAATCTTCCCAGGGTATAATGTCAGTGTGACTGGTTTGTTTTCAGATTCTTCCTCTTTTTCCTTTCTTGAAGACAGGAACATTTTCCCATCCCCAAACAACAAGAAAAGAGAAACAGTTTCATCCTTTCTCTCAGTGATGTTTACGTCCCTCCTTCCATATACACAATCCAAGCAAGGCTTTCAGAATTTACATAGCACTTGCCTGATGTTTCAGAAAGCCGCCCCAAAGCAAACAGTGCTTGCTTATACGCAGCAAAGAAAGTAAGTAGAAATTTGCCCTCCTTAGCAGTTTCTCAGCCCAGGCAGCAAAGCCTGGAAGCACAGACCACACAAGACATGAATGTGCACTTTGACATCATGCAGGGAGATGCTGGTTTTAATTTGCAAGACTCTGGGCACTGAGACATTTGCATGCGCCTGGCAGAGTCTCCTGCCAAATGCTGCTCTCTGATTCTTGGGAGAGCTGTTCTTACCCCTAGTTCCTTGGCAGTGTGTCCTGTTGTCCGATGTTAATGAGATCACCCTGTTCCTATATCCTCTCCTGTGAAGACCCACACACTGCCCTGCTTTTAATAGGGGCTAGAACTGACCCCATCTCTCCATAAACAGATTTCACCTTAGTGCTCCTAGGAACACAATCCCCCTCTAGGACAATCTGAGCCACGGATTAATTAATTATGGTATTCAAGCTTGCCAAGCTGATTGAGTTCAACTTAATTAGCCTTTCCCTCCCTGAAAGCTCCTCATTGGTCCTATGGAAATTGTTTTTCCTAACTTTGAAAATGAAGCAAAACACAGGCACAGAAAGAGAGAGGGGGAGAAAAATTGAGAGTAGAGGGAGAGAGAGAGTAGAGGGAGAGAGAGAACAAGTCCATACGGAAACTCTGCAAAACAATTTGGGAATGTTTGAGATGCAGAAATAATGCTCATAATGCAGAAAGCATAATGAGTTTTATTACAAAGTAAACGGCTCAAAATGATCCAGCACTAAATCTGCTGAAAGAGGAGTCATTAGGGTTAGTAACCTTTCAGTCGAGCCTGCAGTGGTCTCTTTAAGGGTGTTTTTATTTGCAGCAATTGGCAGATCATGGTATTTATCTCCAAAAGTGTAAAATCATAAGGGGATGTTGACTAAGCATAAGAATGATGCTTGTGACAGTACAAGGTGTTCCACAGTGGATCAGACTACTTTGGGATGTGTCAGAATCTCCTTCAACCATGGGTTTAAGAGGCATGGAAGCACTTGGCAAGCATTCTCAAGCAGTGAATTTCCCACACTAAATGGTGGCGTCATAATTCACCAGAGAATTGTAGCATATATCGAATTACTATGAAAGATCCAGTGGCTGCCTAAGCCCACACCCCATCCAGTAGTTGGCTAACTTAGCATCCAGGGCACAGGCCTCTATAAAAAGCAAATAGTCCAATTTGGAATCTCAGCTGTATTATCCCACATTCTTGGCATTTGAATGCTGTGGCTTATCAGGATGAGCAAGGAAGATATGAATACGTCTCTGGCTTTTTCAGAGTGGATTGTATCTTCTTTGCCAGGGCTTGGAGATTCTGAGAGAAGAGGCAGACTGCATGAACTGATTAGGGTGAAGCAAGCCAGATCTAGCTGAACACAGATCGATGCCATCAAACCAGACTAAGTTGCAACTGGCCAGTTTGTTACTTGGTTAGCATTATCAGATTCAGGAAAACAGAAATCAGGACCATGGACAGCTCAATTAGGTAACTGGAGAAAGAAAGTAAAGGACTGAAGTTAAAAAGACCCCGAGAGCCCAGTTTTCCTATGGCTTCATCCTTGCTGCCCATGGCTGCTTCTGTCATCTCATGATGTGAGGGACAGGAGAAGCTGCAGGAAAGTTATCCTCAGAGTTAAAGGCTGTGATGAGAAAGCGATGTCCTTATATACTTGGTTCAGGGCATGTGATGCTTTCCCTCCAACCCCCAGTTGGGCCAATCTGTGTATGGGCATGGCCATCTTGACTAACCAGGAGCTCTGCACTGTTATTTTTAATAAGAATGAAACTCATCCACCCTTCCCCACATGTGCATATTGAGAAAGTGCTGCAAAACATAAAAGGGTCATGTGGTGGTTACACGAGGGGTTCCATCGAGATTCTTTTTGCACGGCATTGCATTCTTTTACCGGTATAGGGTTGTTCAGGGAGTAGAATTTGCATGTACATGACTGCATGCACACTGTTCTCCAAACCCTGGCCTCAATTAATTATTGTCCTCATGGAGACATTTTGGAAGTGCCTTTTTGAAATGCCTCTTACTTGGTGCACAGGTGCCTAGAGGTGGACAGCCAGCACACTGGATACTGACTCTTGAATGTTCAGTGAGAGTGATATTTGCTTCTATCTCTTTGTCCTTCTTAATCATACTATAGAATCAGTATCAACAGAGCCTGCTTCTTACTGTGTGCCCTTCCCTCATAACACTCATTCAAATAGCAAATGCTATTAAATGTGCTTGAATTGCAACTCTCCCGTAATACATCTAGTCCTCTCACTGAAGGATAAAATCCCTTGTACCACATTTGTGTTTTCATCTGTTCACAAAGGTATCCATACTGGTTCTCCCAACATCTTTTTTCTTATGCTTTCAGCAGCTGTGTAACTGCCTGATTCGGACTTGGGTAATGGCATGGCATGGTGGGATTGAATGTCTGCATAAGACAGACAAAATATTTAAAGCCTCCCTCCTTTGCTTTGTGGAGGCAAGATTGTTGGAACTGCTGGCTAGCTAGCTTCCAGCCATCGCCAGCTTTCTTCAGGAGAAAATGGCCAGGCAATACTTCAGACAAAGATAGCAGGTACTTGAATTCCAATGTCATTGTCATCATCACAGAAATATGGAAACAAAGTGGGTCAGAAGGGGTCTCCCAGGCCATCTAGTCAGTTCCCCCAGTTCCTGCTGGCTCCACTCATGTAATCTCCAACATGTGCTTGTCCAATCTTTCCTTGAACATCATCATCATCTTTTAAGTGTATACCCCACATTTTCCCTAAAAGGAAGTCCAAAGCAGCTAATAACCTCATACATACAGACACTATCAGATAAAATATTGGAAGGCAGCAATATTTCAGAGATACTTGTAGATATATTACTGTCACAGACTAGTAAAAATAGGACTAAAACCAAAGTTGTAAATAACAAGGATGTATTATAATGCATGCATAACTGGGAAGACACTCCACTAAATTCAATAAGACTTACTTATGATTAGACCTATTTAGAATTGCACTCTTGATCTGGATTTCTCCAGTCATGTTTTCATTGCATTTGTTTTTGCTGCTGCATAACCCTCAATCTGTTATCTGTTATTTTCAGAAATAAAACATCCAATTAGCTCATTCAAAGAGTCCCTTCATTTATCTTGAGAGGTGCTGTTTCATTCTGTTAAGCTTTGCTTAATTCCAGGATTTAGCCAAGAGACTTCTTTTATTCTTGAACATGAATAGTCAAAAGCCAGGGTGGGCAATCTGTGGCCCTCCAGATGTTTTGATCTATGAATTTCATTGGCACAATGATGATGAAAGCCAGGAGTGAAAGATGGTCAGAGTTGTTGGGCAAAACATCTGTGGGTTCATGCTCCCAACCCTGGTTAGAAATGGGTTGTAAGTTGGATACTAAAGCATGCGATAATATTTAGCAGTTTTTACCACTTCACTTCATTTCAATACATGTTGATGATATGCAATTTCAGCTGAGAGCCAGATGGTGCAGGTTGCTTCATATCTGGTACCACTCAACTGTGGTATTTTCCACTTTGTTAGGAACACAGTCGGAGTGAGGAATGTCTAGTCTATATTCAGTGGCAGTTCCTCAAAAGCCAGTCGTTTGAACCCAGGAACTTTGATTCATGCCAGCTGTTATGGATAGGGCAGTAACTGTATCCCCAGAAATGCTTTTCATATATGATCTGAGTCAGATGCATAGCTTTCCATCAGACAAAGATTTGACAACCTACACATATTGAATTCCTGATCACTGCTTTTTGGAAACCATGCTTCCATCCTTAATTGCATTGTTTGACAAAGCATGCAAACTTCAAGTATTTGAGTGGATTTCCAATCTCACACTCTTTTTAAATTAACACACACACACACCATGTTCCTTTTGTTAAAGTGATCAGCAGCAAGTGAGGTGGCTGGATAGGACAGATAGAACAGGGAAAATCAATCTGGCCAATATCCTCCCCACATTTTATTTCAGGTTATCTACAGAAAATAGTCACAGTGACAGTAAAAATAATCCTCCTTATTTGAAGGCCCTACTGTAATGCCAGGTCACTTTTGGAGTAACACTAATCCAGGATTTAATTCTGAATAAAGATACTGTCCTGCCATGTAACTGAGACCTGGCTGAGGGAAGAACAGGGGATATGTCCTACCTGGTTCTCCCTACCAGTTTATTTCATGCAGTGGGCTAGGGCTGAAGGGCAGGGAGAGGGACTGACAGCATTTCATAGGAATTTGGCATTTCTCAATTAGCAGTCTGCTAATTTTGAACATGAGCTGCTGGGTAGCTAGAGTAGTGCAGGGATTCTGTTGGTGTACCATTCATCTCTTCCTAAACATTCTCTTTTCTTGACATAGTGAACAGAATTAGAATTTTCTAAATTAGAATGAGAATGTATAAGAATTCACTTTTGCTTACCAGTATGAGTGTATACTCCATTCAAAGCTCCAAAGTGAACACAACGCATGTACAAACACACACACACACACACAAAGATTAAAAAAACCCCCCAAACTGTTCAACACATGCTTGTGTTTGTTTTATTCCCCTGCTCCTGACTGGATTTGTACACATTTCATCAACAGACTGAATCTATTCCACTTAGTTTGTGTGGGGAGATCCATATAGATTTGGAGAGACTTGCCTAAACTTCTCATGATGTGAGCGGCAATCATAAACATGAATGGGAATCAGGCATGAGACGAGTGATAAAATGATGTTCAGAGGGCCCTATTAATTTAACACATTGTTCATTCAATAATTCCTAGTGCTAGATCACCAAAGGCGATCTCAGGGATTTCAAAATATATGTTAAGGATGGTCAGACAATGGCAACCATGGACCTGTGCCAACTACAATCTGGCAGGGCAGTGAGGGCTCTCCCAATTCGTTATTCTGCTCTGATGGAAATGATTTTCTGAAGATAGAGAATCATTTTCACCTTTCTGTGAATCCATTGTCATAGACTGATCACTATCTTGTTAATTTCAGACCAGTCTTGGTGCTAGTCAGGACCTCTTCAGGGGAAAGAACTGATGAGCAGGGTCTGCACCAGCTTCCTGATTAATATGAAAGATTTCTAAAATCATTTGAGATTTTTCTACCTTCTGTGCCAATGGTAGTATCAACACTCTAATAAATCTGGCTGATCTGTGGAATACAGAACTTGCTCAAGTCATTGGTACTATTGCTTCTAAGTGCCTTCTTTCTTTTAGGTCAGTTTCCTGGTTTAACAGGGAATTGAGAGCAATTAGACAGGAATGACATTAGGAAGGACCTGGCCAAACATTAATAGGTAAAAGTAAAGATAGAGTTTCCCCCACACATGTCTGAGTCTGGGACTGGTGCTCATCACTATGTGTAAGCTGAAGAGCCAGTGCTGTCCAAAGATGCTTTTGTGGCCATGTGGCCTGCATGACTAAATGTCAAGGTACATGGAATGCTGTTACCTTTCCCACCAAAGTGCTACCTATTTATCTACTTGCATTTGCATGCTTTCAAAGTGCTAGGTAGGCAGCAGCTGAGACAAAGCTGCAGGTGGTCAGATTTGAACTGCCGACCTTCTGGTCAACAGCCCAGTGGCTCAACAGTTTAACCCACTGCACCACCTGCATTCCCAAACATAAATAAGATACCATTTAAAGAAAAATACCATGGCAGTGAGAGCAACAAAGGAAGCACACATTTCTGAACTCACATCTGCGCAGAATGGATGTGTGGGGTGTTCTGTTATTGCAAAAGTTCTTCATCAGAATGCTGCACAGGAAAGCTGGATCAGTCACTGGACAAAGCCGGCTGGATCTGTCTGACTTGGTTTCCATTATTGGGTCATGTAAGGACTATGCAAATTTGGCAACTGTTTGCTCAGTTGGTTTGGATTCTTTTAGGCATGTTGATCTCAAGGATGTGGACCGGTTATCTGGAGCAGTAAGGGACACCATCTGTATTTTTAATTCTCAGCCTTCTTGTCTGCCTAAACCAGACAAAGTGGGCCAGATGTGAAAGCTAATGGAAATGATAAAGGTATTTTTCTTTATCATTATGAGGGAACTACTTCATCTTGCTTTAAAGAGGTAGTAATAAGACCTGCATTAAAGAACATATCCCTTGATCCTGGAGATTTCCTTGACAAACTAATTAACTGAATAAATAAACTATAGACAAGTTTCAAATATACCATTCTTGGCCAAGGTGATAGAAAATATGACCTTTTCTATCATATATGGCATTAAATCCTGAGATGCATTTGGTGAAACCAATTATCAAAAATCATTTCAACCAGGCTTTCAGCCAGGATATGAAAGCAAGACTCTTTTGACCACCTTGTGGTTGACTTATGCGAAAACCTGGATGTGGGAGTGTGGCCTCTCAGTGACTTTCAGCACCATTAACCATAGTTTCCTCCTACTGCTATAAGGCTGGATCTGTTCATAGTTCCCTTCTGTCAAAAAGTTGTGCTGGTCCAACAGGGTTCTATCTTGTTCCCCAGTCCATGCAATATCCCCATAAATCTACTGGGGGAGGTCACTCAGAGCTTTGGAGTAAGGTGCTGCCCATATGCTGAAGATGCCCAGCACTATTTATCTTTGTCACCTAGCACAAAGGAATCCATTGAGATCTATTGCCTGGGTTTAATAATGGGCTGGATGTAGGTGGAGAAGCTGAAGTTAAACCTGGATAGGATGCAGGTGTTGCTGTGCTGTGCAAAGCCTGGTTCAGAGGGTGAATTCAGCCTGTTTTGGAAGAAGTTGCTTGGCAAATCCTTTGCTTGGCAGTGTTCCCTTAGCTCAGGCTGTCCCCTGCATCTCCCGTAGCAAGGAGGGGATTTGACAAATTATGTTTGCTGTTCTTCTGAATCAGGCTAATATGGCCATGGTTATCTATGGCTTCATTATATCATGCTTAGACTATTAGACTATGCAGTGTTACCCTTGAAGAATGTCCAGAAGAATGTCCAATTGATACAAAATGTATCAGCCAAGCTGCTAAACAATGCATGATATCTAGATCATATTATGCCATTTGCTTTCTAGGCTCAATTGGAGAAGTTTAAATAGGATGTAAATAGGCCAGGAACCCACCTGGCAATTCAAATGTGCAGGACAGACCCTCTAAGGACCGCTACTGCCCAAAAAGGCCCATTTGGGGACACACATAAAAGGGCTTTGCCGCATGGAATACCCTCCCTCAAAAACTGTGATTAGTCTTTGCTTTTCGACCATTAGAAAGGGTGTGAAATAAATCTGATAATTTAGACTTTTAAAATGTATTCTTTTTAAGAGTCTTTTACCTTTTCAGGGCTTTATTGTTTCAAATTGTTGTACACTGCTTTGATGGTTTTTAAGCAGGCAATGTGACTCATATTGGTACATAAATCAATAAATATTGCTCTCACTGATCCAAAAGAAAAAGAATTTGTCATTTAAACATGAGAGGCTAAAACTCCATTTTATTTTGTAATTATTTCAAGAGATGGGCTAACGTTGTGTGATTTTTCTTAGCAACGATGTCATGAAAGCAAATGTCATACATGTAACTTTATCTGCATCAAACACTTTAGGGTTGAGACCACTTCTTAGAAATTTCAATGATTCATTTTTTGCTTCACTGAACTCAAATCACACTAATTATGCCTTTTCTTGGTTGTTCAATTGCATGAAAAATTTGAATGTGAAATAACTTGGGATGGTGTTTAAATAAATTCATAAGGGATGCAAGATTCAATTTGGATGCCAGGAAGTACTTCCTGACAGTTAGGACAACCCGAAGGGTATGGAATGGGCTTCCACAAGAGGTGATTGAAGTCCCATCGGTGAGGGTGTTCAAGGATAGGTTGGACATGCACATGGTAGGCATGTCATGAGTTGAGCCAGCTGGAACAGGGGTCAGACTAGATGGCCAGGAAGACCTCTTCCGACTCACTCTGTTTCCATGATGTTGGTCACCCTCCGTGACATATTTTTCTCCCCAAAGCATCTATCAACATAATCACTCCATTTTTCTGCCTTTGAGTGGACCATTTGGTTGAGCCTCCAGATGGTACCAGATTTTCCAAGACTGTAGTAGCGACTGCAGCTAGGAAGTGCCATGTTCATAAATACTCTCTATTACATAGCATTTTCTGGGCACAGCTATGATTTTGCATATAAACAGAAACAGTCAAAGTTGTGAAACCTTGTCCAGAAAAGCCTGGGGAAAATTGAATTCATTTTAAGGCTCAACTTTTTAAACAGCTACTGCTGTACAGAAGGGTATATCTTCACGTTGCAATGTCCACCCTTCCTCTCCACACACAAAACAAAGTAACAGTTTACTGAATACAAGGTTCTTTTAAAGTTCAGGTAGCAAGGGTATGTTAGATATTCTTTCTGTCAGTAAGAATTAAATTCTTGTGGCAGCACATGCTGCAATTTGTTTGCATGTTTGTTTTCTTTTTTCTTCTGGGCAACATTTCATCCTTGGAAAACTAAGTAGAAGTGAAGCAATGGGTTCGTTGATATTTCCAAAATACGTTTGCTTTTTATTTAGAGTTCTCAAACAAATTGCACTGAACAAGCGATGGTATCCTATAAATTCATATAGGGCAAATGTAACAATAAATGGGAATGCGAACTGTACAGAGACATTTTGCTGGGGTTGCCAATGTTTCAGCTGTCTCTCCCATGATAGCTGCTTCTTCAAAAGGGGTTTGATCTTCAGATAAACGTAGGCAATGATATTTAGCCCAAGGTCATGAATGCTTGAATATTTGTAGAGCAAACTTATACTGAAGACCTCTACTGAGCAGCATGCTAGGCTTGTTTCTGGTCCGTTGGCAACCCTACATCTGTACTTGCCAGGTGCAAATTAGTTCTGTGTGTACCTACCCGACTGAAAGTGGAGGAAGGAGCTCCATCACAAAGTCTCCCATTCAGCAGAACCTCTTTCCCTGATAGGAGTCCCGATATTCTATCACCACCCACCACTCATGCTTCTATCATCTTTCAGGCTACACATGCCATGGTCTAATTTAAGGCTTATATCCAATATTAGTCTAATTTCATTTTAATCCATTTCAATGGATCAGCTCTAAAGGGAGCTATCACTGGATATATCCCTACATCTCTCACTGAAGCAGGAAAAGAGTCATCCAAGTTTCCACCAGACCATTTCCTTCTGGATCTCACTTCCTGTAAACTTTTTTCTTCTTCTAAATGGTGGATGAAAGTATTTACCTTGTATAGGAAGTAAATAGGGAAATAAAAATGGATAACTGAATCAAGGTGGGGTTATTCTGCTATTTACATTCACTTTTAAGGCCATAAGAGGGAGCTGAAGCAACAATTGCGGAGGAGACCCTTGTTGTTCCCCAAACCCAACATTTGGCAACAAGACAGTCTAACCGCCAACTCTGAAAGCTGAGCTGTTCCATGTGGGTTTTTCTGGAGTCAAGAGACAAATTCTTGAGGTCAGATTTGCCCTCCTGGGGTGGGGGGGAAGAGGGAGGGTGGAAGAATTTCTACAGATAAATAACAAATATATAATACTCTTATATATGTATTACCTGAATAGGAAGATAGGTATCATAACTAAAAAGGATAAATGTTATAGTGTTAGATAATTTAAATATAATTTCTTATAATACAAATGGCCTAGCTCACCAGCCAAATGTTACAGAATTATGAAGACAATCCAAAGGTTGGGAGCTTATGTAATTTTACTACAGGGAAAACATTTTTTTTTAAAAAAGGACAATATATTATCAAGCATTCATCCTTAGGAGATCAATACACTACAAAAGTAACAAATAAATCAAGGGAGTAGCTATAATTTTTATGAAGGAATCAAATTTTGAAGTAACACACTAGTTGACGGATCCAGAAGGTAGATACATACTGGTGAGAGGAAACTTAGAAAATAAATTGCTAACGATTGGGTTTTACTATGAACCTAGTGCTGGTGGAGCATTGTTTATGAAAAGCTTAATGAAGAAAGTGAAACAGTTTGCATGGAGAGAAATTATCTTGTGGGGAGATACCAATTGTATTTTAAATGCAAAAAAAAATACAACTTCAAAAACTAGGAAAAAATCAGCAGATGGAATAAAAATTGGAAAACTAACGGAAAGGGAGGGTTTAATTGATGGATGGAAATATTTAAACTCAAACGGGAGACACTACACATTTTTCTCAAAAAAAGAGAAAGAAAAAGAACCTATTCAAGGACAGATCACATAATTTTGTCTGAATCATTGGCACCACAATTAGGCAAAACTGAGTTTGCCCCAATTATAACTTGTCACCATTTGCCAAAAAAAGTTCTATGGACTAAAGAATAAGTCCATGATCTGGAGGTAAGGTTCTAACGTATTTACAAATCCACAAATTATTGAAAAAATATATATTAAGCTATTTTATGAAACAAATGATAAAGAGGAAATGAAACCCACAGTTATATGGGATACTGTCAAAGGATATTTAAGAGAGACATTTATACTGGAAGGATCAAGGTTCAAAAAGGAAAGAAGTAACCTGCAAGCACAACTAGAAAATAAATTTTCAGAGGAACCAAAGAAATCAGGATCTAAAAAATTACTTAAGGAATTGTTGTTGTTGTTGTTGTTAGACGCAAAGTCGTGTCCGACCCATCGCGACCCCATGGACAACATTCCTCCAGGCCCTCCTGTCCTCCACCATTCCCCGGAGTCCACTCAAGCTCACACCAACCGCCTCTGTGACTCCATCCAGCCACCTCATCCTCTGCCATCCCCTTCTTCTTTTGCCATCTATTGTTCCCAGAATTAGGCTCTTCTCCAGGGAGTCCTTCCTTCTCATTAGGTGGCCAAAGTATTTGAGTTTCATCTTCACTATCTGGCCTTCTAAAGAGCAGTCAGGGTTGATCTCCTCCAGGACTGACCAATTTGATCGCCTTGCGGTCCAAGGGACTCGCAGGAGTCTCCTCCAGCACCACAACTCAAAGGCCTCAATCCTTTTGCGCTCGGCCTTCCTTATGGTCCAGCTTTCACAGCCATACATTGCAACTGGGAAAACCATAGCCTTGACTATACACACTTTTGTTGGCAGGGTGATGTCTCTGCTTTTCAGTATGCTATCTGGATTTGCCATAGCTTTTCTCCCCAGGAGCAAGCGGCTTTTAATTTCTTGGCTGCAGTCCCCGTCTGCGGTGATCTTGGAGCCCAGGAAAATAAAATCTCTCACTACCTCCATTTCTTCCCCATCTATTTGCCAGGAAGTGAGAGGACCGGATGCCATGATCTTAGTTTTCTTAATGTTGAGTTTCAAGCCAACTTTTGCGCTCTCCTCCTTCATCCGCATCAAGAGGCTCTTTAGTTCCTCTTCACTTTCTGCCATGAGAGTGGTATCATCTGCATATCTGAGGTTGTTGATATTTCTGCCAGCAATCTTGATTCCAACTGGCGATTCATCTAGCCCTGCCTTTCTCATGATGTGCTCTGCATATAAGTTAAATAGGCAGGGTGACAGTATACAGCCTTGCCGAACTCCTTTCTCAATTTTGAACCAATCAGTGGTTCCGTGTCCAGTTCTCACTGTTGCTTCTTGACCTGCATATAGGTTTCTCAAGAGACAAATAAGATGGTCTGGTACTCCCATCTCTTTAAGAACTTGCCACAATTTGTTGTGATCCACACAATCAAAGGCTTTAGCGTAGTCAATGAAGCAGAAGTAGATGTTTTTCTGGAACTCCCTAGCTTTCTCCATGATCCAGCGTATGTTGGCAATTTGATCTCTTAAGGAATTAACAAATGTTAAAACAGAATTAGAATCACTAGATATAAATAGATCTCAAGTAGCAATGAATTATCTAAAGAGGAACTACTATGAATACAGAATAAAAATTCTAAATAGTTATCAAATGTTATGAAAAAGAAAGCTATTTTTAAAAGAATTGTTAAGATAAGAACTAAAGATGATTGAATTGTAACATTCCAGCAGCAAATTTTATCAGCTTTTATGTAATATTATAAAGAGTTGTATGAAACAGAAATAACACCAGACGTAATACCAAAAAAATGGTAAATTTCCTCCAATTAATCCAATTCATGAACAGCATAAAAATGAACTTAACTCACGAATAACACTTTTGGAGATAAAAGCAACTATAAAAAACGTAATAAAGGAAGACACAGGATGCAATGGTTTCATGGAGGACTTTTATAAATAATGAGAAAAACATAACTACACATCTCTTGAAAGTATATAATGAAAAAGTACTGGTGAAAAGTACCAAAATCATGGAAAATAGCGAGAATTATAGCTATTCCAAAACCTGAAAAAGACATTACACCTCCCACTGCATATAGACCAATAACATTACAAAATCAAGATCAATGTTTTTCTTCTGTTTTAGCACAAAGACTGAACAGCTTTATTACAAATTACATTCATGCCTTTATGCCAGGAAGGCAAATGTCAGATGTGATTCATAGGGCACTAAATATTATATATACGGTGACAGAAAAAAATGGAAAGTAGCAATACTTTCATTAGATGCCCTTAAAGCCTTTGATCACTGGAAATGGGCGTATATGGTTAATTTGTTGGAGAAAATGAAGATGTGTGGAAAATTTATTAACATGCTAAGGAAGCTATATGAAGGTTCAAAGGCCACAGTAATGATAAACTGTATAGATTCTGAAAAAATTGAATTACAAAGAGGAACAAGACAAGGCAATCCTTAGTCTCCTTTAATGTTTGTTTTGGCAATTGGACCACTTGTGGCTTATTTTAGAGAAAATGATAATATTGCAGGGGTAACATTTAAAAATAAACAATATAAAATCAATTTATATGCTGACAATATGCTTTTATTTTTTGAAAACTCATTGGAAAATTTAGAGATATTGAAACAAGTACTAGAAAAATTTAGGTAATATACAGGACTAAAAACAAACTACCAAAAATCTAAAGTGTTGTGTATAAACTAACCCTATAGTAGAACAAAAGAAAATTAAGAAAACATCAAACTTAGATCTGCGTTATTCTAGCTCTAAGTATTGGGGGATTTGGTTAACAAAATAGACAACTAGGGTATAGAAACTATAAAAGTGTGTTTATATATATAAAGGAAAATTAAATCAAATCAAATCAAATCTATCATTATTAGGAATAATAGCAACAGTAAACGCTTATATTATGCCAAAATTTTTATTTTATTCCAAAATATACCTTTACAACTAGAAATGAAAAAGATAAAACAGTGGCCAATTTTTTTAGAAAAATTCATTGCAGGAAAGAGTAAAACCGTAAGATTTATAAATGCAGTAAGATATGGACACAGTATAAAAGGTGGATTATTATACAATGGACACAGTATAAAAGGCACATGTATTGACACATTATGAGGCTTTCCAAATATCCCAAGCAGTTGAATTCATACAGGACAATGAAAGCTCTGAATGGGTTACAATGGAAATCAAGGGGAAAATAGACCCAATTAATTTATACTTGTATTCAAAAATCCTTTCACCACAGAATCACTGCAAATATGGTGCAGGCATATGGAAACCTTTACTCCCCCTATATCCACCTTGTGCCCTATAATAAGCACCCTGAATTTAAATGCCAAGAGAAATATGTATGCTTCAAGCATTGGACGAGAATGGGGATTTACTGAATAAGGGACTTATTTATATAAGGGAAACCTGTTACAAGAAAAAACTTCACAAATAGCAACTAATTGGCTTCAATTATTTCTGATAAGAAATTTTGCAATTCGGTTGTATAAGGAATCAGGGAATCTGTTAATGAACAGAGTTAGAAAGCCACTGCATTAAAAAAAGGATTAATTTCAACTATTTATAAAGACATTATTGATAAAGAGTATGGTAGTAATATGGGAATTAAGATAGTTTGGGAGATTAATTTAAACATTAGTATATCAGAAATAATTGGGGAAAAATATGGTGTAGTCAACCATGCAAATCGGTATCATCCAAATCTAAGGAACTGGTGTTAAAAGTAGTACACAGATGGCACTTATGCCCTGTGAAATTGCAAAGAATTAATAGAGTGATACCAGAAATGTGCTGGAGAAATTGTGAGTATAAAGGATCATTAGAGCATATGTGGATAGCTTGTCCAAAGGTAGAAGCATTCTGGCATGAAGTAATTAATTGGTTAGAAAATATAATAAAAGAAAAATAATTTTAAATGAAGCTCTATTACTTTTTTCATTATTTATGGATGGAAATGAAAATTTATGTAATAAAGAGTTGGAGGCAATACTTATAGGAGCAGCCCAAAATGAAATTGCCTGAAGCTGGAAATATGCTGAAGACCAATCTTCGCAAAGGTTTCTGAATGGAATATGGATGGTTGCATTGATGGAGAAATTGTCTAATCGGATTAGACTATATCCAATATTTGTCTGTGATAGGGACTCAAACAATACAGAAGACCGAGTGAGAAATTGGCTGGAATGCTGGTCAGCTTATGCTTTGGAAGCTATTGTGTGTATAATAAAATGACTATCCAATTGTATTATGATGTAAATGGTTTAACTTTGAGATTTTTCTCTTTATTTTTTCAATAAAGAAAAAAAATCCAGAGGAGACCCATAATTTCATCTTCTCATTTAAGAGACATCTGGTGACTAAGGGTGGTTAGGCCTGTAGTCACCCTAAAAGGGAGACTTTGAAAAGACAAAGTTGTATACTTTTAAAACACATTTCTTGGTTAAAAAATCAGGAGGGGAAGATAAAATTTGTCCACCCATACCCTGACTATTGTGTTGGAATGCTAAAAGATTTAGTTTGAGCTGCATTTCTAAGCAAACTAATCTGTTCCAAACTTCCTTGACTAACGTGCAGATGCAAATGACATTATGCTTCTGTGGATGTTTTATATCTCTAGCTCTAAGGCCATAACAGAATGGGTACAAAGTGTGTATTGTAGAATAAAAACCCTACATTTAGAAATGCATGTTTTGTCAAAAAATATATGTATTGAAACAAATATCTTTGTGAATTTTTAGAGCATAGATTAATGCAGAAATGGAATGGGGGAGATTTAATGAAATGGATATGGACAGGAAATAGACTCAGTCAAGGAGGAGAAAGATTCCCTCCCCCCACCCCTTCTTAATGGGAAAATCATTCAGAGAAGTGTGAACCACTCCAGTGTGAAGCTAGGTCCCACAAGCGAGGTCAGTGACCTGGCAACCTAGCGACACCTTTGCATTAATATGCTGCTTTTCTTTTTTCAGATTATCCCATGCCTTTTAAAAAGTAACTAATTGCACAGAACATGATAAATGAACAGAAACCTGCACATGTCGCTATTCATCCATCCCCTCCCTCTCTTCCCTTGCCCCCCTGAATTCAGCTACCATAACTTTTGTTTTCTTCTTAATGGAGAGTCATTCAAACATGCAAATGCTCCCTGGAATCTCTGCTTGGGATTCTACACCAGTGTGTGCTATGTTGTAGCTTAAGTAGCTCGTATGTCTGGAGATGGAGAAATGAATTATTTGCCAGCATAATAAATGTTGTCCACTTCTGGTCTTTAAAGTACATGGGAAGTTTTCATGTCTGATGCTTCACAAATCCAGATGTGTCTGCATTTTCTAATACACTCACGCATATACATTTGGCTATACAGATATATAAATGAAAGGAGTGGGTTAATACTACCCTCAGTCTCTAATGGAATGGAGCTGTGATTATGTATGTGTAATTTCTTGAAGTGAGTGTCTGCCTCCCAGGGCACCCCAGTTCTAATTAGATTAACTGTTACTGTCAGGGCTACCTAATTGCTTGTACTGAAGAAAGCAAATTGCAGACAGTACGTATCAGTGTAAAATCAAACACAAAACAGGTGTTTGCTAATTAAAACTGAGATTTTAATGAATGACCTGTGCGGTTTTGGTGAATAAATACCACTGTAGCATCTGCTCTGTAATTAGCTTCCAATTCCTCTCCCTTCCCCCACAACAAGTCCCAGTAAACTTGAGAATGCCAAGTTTAAACAAAACCTACTAATCTTTACTCTTTAATGTACAAAGCCAGATGTTTTCTGTCCAGGTAAATGTAAGCATGGCAAAAATAAGTAGGACTTTTTTTAAAACCCAAATGCACTGTCTGTCTGTCTGATCCATGCCCTGCAATTCTTGGAGCACATCTTGGGTCAGAAGCACATTGGGAGGTAAAAGGTCTGGCTAAACCTTCCAGAAAAAGCCAGCAATTTGATTATAACCCTCTTGGAGACTACTGCCTCTGCCAATCTAGGGAACATTTGCAGTTTTATTTTTAGCTAATTAGGCTGCCTGCTGTGATGACCTCATTCAGCACATGTTGTACTTTTCTTCTGGACCCATTTAAAAATGCAAAAGAACAACTAATTAAGGGCCAGATCCACCAGGCACAGCCTGCAGATGACAACAGAATGGAGAGATTCGTAGAACAAGACATGAGATGCAAAGTAATGTAGACTCATTTCCAAGTCATAACCTGGAAAGCATGTCTGTTTCTTTAACCACAGAAAAGAATATTGGTGTGCCCATAGTTTTGCCAGAACTTTCCCACCCATTCTTTCCACCCACTTCTAGTTTTAGAATGTGTTAAATCAGGGATGGGGAACATCCAGCCTGAAGGCTTAATCTGGATTACTAACATTCCAGAACTGTCTGACTCGCCCTTTAACTAAGTGTCCCCATTTGTCTTTGATCAGACTTCAGTTTCTCTTGCTTGGTCTCTCTAAGTTTACATTTTAAAGTATTTCACCCCCATTTATTTATTTAAAACACACTGCCTATTGTGTCACAGCATGTCTGGGTGGCTCACAATCATCTTTTTAGGTTTTCGAAAGCCTGGCAAAGCTTTGGGGTGGGAGAAAGAAGGAACAAAGGTCATATGCACTGTAAAAAGGTAAAGGTAAAGGTTTCCCCTTGACGTGAAATCCAGTCATGTCTGACTCTAGGGGGCGGTGCTCATCTCCGTTTCCTAGCCAAGGGAGCCAGCGTTTGTCCACAGATGGTCTCCGTGGTCATGTGGCCGGCATGACTAAATACCAAAGTGCACGGAACACTGTTACCTGCCCACCGAAGTGGTACCTTTTAATCTACTTGCATTTGCATGCTTTCGAACTGCAAGGTTGGCAGGAGCTGGGACAGTGCACATGTGCAGATTCGAACCGGCGACCTTTCGATCAACCAAGTCCAGTAGCACAGCGGTTTAAACCATTGCACCACCTGCAGTCCCCATATGCACTGTAGAACATCCAAAATAATATCACGGAAAAGAGTGAACAAGTCTTCCAATATTGGAAACTAAAGTAATATCCTTTAAAGTGTATTGACACATTTTGGGGAATGTGACATATGTTGGATCTTCTCAGCCATTATAAAACATATGAACAATGCAAGTCATTAATATGTATTTCATTGACTTTTTTTTGATGCGACAACTTGACAACTAATAGCACCAAATTGGAAAGAATCTACAGATCTGTCAATAGCTGTGTGATAGAACTATGTCTGAAATATTGTATGTGCTGAAAAATAACTAAACATTTAAGGGGGCAAAGGCAATAAGGGAAAGAATCTGAGAACAAATTTGATGTGAATTTACTGGCTTTATTAACAAACAAGTTTCCCAGGAGTATCAACAGCATGCCTTGGACAGATAGGGAAGGAAACTATGCTCTTTGTACTGCATGTAATCATCAAGTTCTCTTGATGTATGTAAGCTTCTGAAAGTTAGAAAATATGACAGTAGAACCAATTATCTAGGGAGGCTGGAGAAGTTAAAGATAAGGCTGGACTGCAACCTGAAAGGGATGTTTTAACTTGGAGTCCTGTGTTCAACAGGGGGTTGGACTCAGTGGTCAATATTGGCCCTTTCAAACTCTACCATTCTATGATTACAGGATTATGTGAAGATGTAGGCTTATGTGCATTCAAACCAGGGCATGAGGCACGAAAGCCATGATCACTAATTGCATCTAGATGGCCATGTTTGCCATCCAGATGGTGGAAGATCGGGAGGCCAGCGTGGATACAAGGTGAACCTTTGCCCCCAGACTCCCCACTTCCCATCTAGTGTGTCCTTTTCAGCCCTTCCAGATTCTGATTTCTGATCTCAAGGAAGTAGCTGTCACAGTTCTTTCCCTGCCCAGTGCAAGGAGTGGGGAAGGGACTCTGAGACTCAGACTCTGACTCAGAGGACCTTGGAGCTGGATCTCCGAGTCATCTGACCTTGCCCCAGCATTGACACCAGGCCTTAGCATTGTGCCTTTAGATAATTACCTCTGATTAATATCTGTGAATTAATCTGAGTTTGTTAAAATATTGACATTCCTGTGATTCCAGTTAACCATAACTAAATTTTATATCATGCATATGTTTTACTGTAATGTTATAACATTTTATATACTCATTGCTTATACTGAAAACATGCAATTTAAAACCCAATAACATAATATTTAAATATGCATTTATATATATACACATTTTAAACTATCACACTAGCCTGAACTAACATGCTAACACTATATCTGAGTGCTTTTACTTAAAATTGTAAGGTGCTTGACACTGGATTGGTTCACATGACAAGTTAGGCTGTTGCCAAGTTAGGTTGTTGTTTTAACCATTGTTGTTCTGTCATGCTGTCAAAAGGCTGACATGGTATTTCAGCATGGTATCTTTGGTCTTTAGACACTAAGATCACCTCCCTGCTGCTCTTTAGGACATGTTGTGTGTGTGTGGCAGGGACTCCTTGACAAGTGCAGTGAGCCAAGCTTGACTTGTCAAACAGCAGAAACTCATTTCCGCCAGCAGTGTTTCCTGGGCTACTGCCTGGCGAACTGAGAGAGAAGGAGATCCCGAGTTTGATCATCTGTCAGACACATGGAGGGAGGGGGAGGGGAGGGGGAGAGGGAGGGGGAGGTGGATGAACCATAATAAATCAGGGCTGCCTGCCATGACTTTGGTCTTTGAAGCTCCAGGCAAGAAACTCAAGGACCTAAATGCCCTGATGGTCTTTTCCTCTATCTTGCCTGTCCAGGGATTTGGGCCAATTAGGGAGAGGAGGGTTGTGGACTGGGTCAGGGAGTGGTGTGGGAAGGAATACTTCAGGTTCCTCAATCACAACACCTGGTTCCTCACCAGTGGATTTATGGCGAGGGATGGGGTGCATCTCATGAGAATGGGGAGAAGGTCCTCCAGAAATGCTCCAGAGAGCTTTGTTAAGAAGGCTTCATACTGAGCCGGGAAGGTGGATTCAGCCCCTGATTTGAAAAATTGAGTGGGGAGGATCAGGGTTCCAGGGCCAGGGTGTTGGAGGTACTGTAGGGGCTGGAATTGCTTGAGGCTCTACTGAGAATAGGACCATATGACCTGGTGGTGATCACAGAAACTTGGTGGGATAAAGGGCAGGATTGGAATGTGAACATAGAGGAATACAGTATGTCCTTTTTAGAAATATGGTAAGGAATGGACTTTTACGGGAGGTGGTTGGGCCCCATCACTGAGGGTGTACAAGGACAGGCTGGATATGCACATGGTAGGGATGGCATGAATGGAGTTGGCAGGCAGACTAGATGGTCCAGGAGACCCCTTCTGACTTGCTGCTTCTATGTTTTTATGATACGTGAATCGACCAAAGGCTACATAATTTTAGCCTTCACTCAGCGTGATGGCATGGTTAGCCATAGCCTGGGGAGCTAGATCCAAGGGGTTGTCCCCACTCACCCATGAAATTCATTGGGTGAGTTTGAGCTAGTCCATCTCTCTCAGCCTAACCTAACCCACAGGTTTGTCATTGTGAAGATAAAAATGGAGTTGAGGAATCTATTTATTTATTTATTTATTTATTTAAATATTTATATGCCGCCCCTTGCAGCAGCCTCAGGGCGGCTCACAATACAAAAACAAATATAATATTAAAAACATATACAATATTTAAAAACTGGCCCATCTCAGGTTAAATATAAATATAAAAACATACAGCAAAAAAAATAAATAACAAATTAAATTAATCTTAAATTGAACATAAATCTATGTAATCATGCAGAGTTCCTCTCAAAGAGAAAAATACTGGATATAAATGCAAAGTTCATCATCTTCATCAGTATGAAACCCAACATTAATCACAAAATGGGTCATTCCTGACCTCAGACAAAGGACTTCAGCGAAGGCAGGTGCTGGGTAGGAAAGGTCTTAGTCTGACTGAATGTTTTCTGCATGAGATTTGAATCAGCATAAGAATGGCTTTCAGGTTTCGCCAGTGCAAGTTCCTTAAGAGGATCTTTCCTGTAGCAATGAGTAACAATAAAGTCTGCACAGCAGCACTTGGGCTATTGGCCTTTGATCTGCATAATCAAGATCTGGCCTACAAAAATCAAACCAACCCTGAAAGTCTTTCCTCAGTGGATTTCTATGCTTTGGTGGAAGTTTTAGCTCACACTCTTGGCTTTGAAAAGAGACTAAGAAGACCTGTATGTAACCCTCTTTTGTTCCTCTGTTTGAGATCTTTTTTTGGGGGGGAGGGGATGTATAAAAGGATCATATGAAACAATTCTTATGCAAATTTTATGCCATTTAGATACCCAGGCATGTTTTAACTTATGGAAAGAAAATTGAAAAGGCAGATGGCTCAAATTTGGGAACAAGGCAGTCTTTGACAATTACTTAGAAGAACTAAACTATAGGTTTACTTATATGTAAATTTCATAAAAGAATTTGAACCTGGGAATAAGGTTAATGCCACCATCAGCATTGTCATCCCAACCCATTTCTCTCTGCTGCTCTGCTTTTTGTATTTGTTTACTTATTTATTTATTCAAGGCTTTTCTATCCTGTCCTATCACCAAATCCTCAGGACAGTGATATAATAAGAGGTACAGCATCAACATCCTCAATAAAACCTAATTAAAACAACAATTACTCTTACCATGTTGGAAAAATAAATTGGTTTTGGCCTGGCACCAAAAGGAATAAAGTGTCAGTGCCAGGCATATCCCTCTGGGGAGTGTGCCACCAGAAGTGGGGTGCCACCACAAAGAAGGCCCTTCTCCAGGGAGCCACTCTCCCAATCTCCTTCAGAGAGGTCTCCTGGAGAAGGACTGCTGACCCAGGTATTTCTTGCCTGATCAACATATCTGGAGATCTCAAAAATCTGCCCATAATTTGGGCTGCATTTGCCTGGTTCTAGTGAAGGTCCAGTTGCCTGAGTGTGGATTTTGGTATCATCATTGCAGTTCACGTTGCATTAGTCCTAATAAATAAAACATTGTGATACATAGGAATGACCACTAAGCCAGACAAGGCAGGCAAGGAAACATCTAGGCAAGCCTGGTATAGAAACATAGGATTTTACAACTGGAAGAAATGGCAGGTGATCATGCATGTTCCCTGGCTGTGTTTAGCAGCTTGCACTGTGCATGACAGAGAGCTGTCCAGCCTCTGCTTCATTAACTCCATTGAGGGATGTGGAACTTAACATCCCTGAAGTTCGCCAAATGTATGCACCAATTATATGCACCTTTGAGATGTACAGATTTTGTCCCATTGATTAAAATGCAACTGTATGCATCTTTTAAAATGCAGTCATTTAAAAATGTGGATTCCTCAAATATAGGCATGCTGTTGACCACAGGTTTCTTGGTTTGCCCTCTTTGCAACACTGAATGCAAACACAAATGGCAATACATACTAGTGCATGAAAATATGGTACAAAATGACATTTTTACTGTTTGGGGGGAAATTGCAATTTTAAAATGCACGAAATAAGGAATTTCATGTTCATGTAGAACTGTATATGCATCTTCGTGCATATTTTCCATAAAACATCTATTTTTGTATGTCATTTTGCCTAATGTGCACTGTTTTGCAAGTGATTCTTCTAATACATTATTTCCCTTATGATCCATACCTTGTTTTGGATTGGACTCAGTTGCAAACTCTGGATAAGTGGGCAGTTTGAAAGATGACTGAGCTGCACTTACTGGTTTGAAAATACAGAAATTTCTCCTCAGTCTCTCTATATGCAAGGCATTACTCTTTCCTTTTCTCTGCAGTCATGCATCAAACATGGTCACTAGTTAATGCAAATTTTTCTATCATGCCTAAGAAATTGAGCTCATAAAAGCCAGATTGTAGTGTTTTTAAAGTAATAGTTGTGGATGGGAAAGAGGAACACAATTTGTCACTTCTTTTAATTAAAAAGAGAGTCACATCTGGTTGTCTAGGGCTATTTTATTGACTAATTCCACTAATGTGGCATGATAGATGCAAATTGTGCTGTGAATTCTCACTACATCTGCACCTTTCATATGATATTTATGGAATACATAATGCATTAATGGAATGCTCCTGAAACACCACCTACATTTTCTGAGATCTGAGGATTTCAGGTTTTTTTCTGTTTTAAAATGTAAATGTTCCACCAAGAAAACTAATGACCAAAAGGTCACTTTCCATTTCCTTCCAAATGTAATGTGAAATCCCATTTGCAGATCTACAACTCCCTAGAAGTCTTTCTTTCCTTATACACCTTTCTGCTGTGAAGCTGACCATATGTGAAGAGGCCTTCTGGGTGATGAAGTGGAGAAAATGAATTTTTCTTTAGCTCAAAGAGAACCAACAGCTAATACGTCCTAGGTCAGGAGGCTGCCTGATCAAGAGGAGCTCCCAGTCACCTGCCTAGCCCAGAAGCTGCCATTTCTAATAGGATTTTTTGTCCCTCTAGCTCAGCAGCATCTATATGGAGTAGCAGTGGCACTCCAGGATTTTAGATAGGTGTCTTTTCCAGCTCAACTAACAGATGTCAGGGACTGAATACAGGGACATCCGCATGTATCATATATTATCTCTCCCTAGGCTATGACCTGTTCCTATAGGTGAAGTTGCCAGGTCTCCCAAGAACTGAAATCTCAGTTGCATTGAAGTCATGAATGAAGGACTTCTGATGCCATGGAAACAAATATGATAACTAAGCTGGGTCTTGGGATGTCCCTAATACAATGGGGTGGCCAGGGTGTCTACGTCTGCATGACATTGGGGAGAAGGCAGTTGGAATCCTGATGTCTCTGGCAATTCTTTCCCAGGTGATGGTTCCTTTTTGCAAGTGGTGGGTCCTGCCAACAGCAGTTCACAAGCTGGAACCACTGCTTACAGAAGGAGACTTACCATTTCCTTGGTGAGCAGAAGTGCTTGTTCGTGAAAGGAGGCAGGTTGGCAGAGCTCCTTCCTGAAAGCTCTGCTGACCCAATTCTTTCTGGAAATGAGTTTTCCCTCATTTCAGATTGTGCTGGAGGTGCTGCATGGCCATTGTGTCAGTGGTGGGGCCAGTTGCACAGTGAGATCTGCAGGACGGAAGAGACTCAGCGGGAATAAACACCCCCTTGGACTGTGCCTATTGTAGAGAAGTCAGTCCTATCTTTGATCAGCAGTCAAGGACAGCTGTCTCTTTGAAGGGATCCTTTACTGGAAATCCATCCAATCCAAGTTTGGTTTAAAGGACTATAAGAAAGCAGAGCAGAAGCATTGCAATTTTCTATCAGAGCACTTAGCATCTGATGAGCAGACTGGGCAAGGATGTAGTTTAGTGGGTTGTATTATATTTCTAACCTATGCATTCTAATTCTTCATGTGCATCTGTACACATACATTGGCCCAGGTGCAGCTTTTGCAAATCTCTGTTGCCCATTTTGGTGATGCATTTCCTCATTTTGGTGACACGGAAGTGGCTGTCCTAGGTGAATTGTATTAGAATTCTTGATAACACATTGCAGGGTGTCTAATTATGGATTTTTATTTAGATTTTGTTTTTTTGTATATTTATCCTTAACCAAAAAACATGCACACTCTGGGTTTTTAAAATACTGTTGGACCAGCTGCTGCTATGGAATGCAACGCCACATAGACCCTTCTAGAAGTGAATTGAAACAACTCAAATAAAGCAAAATCATGAATAGTTTTCTGAGGACTTAGTTTTTAAAGCTCAGCTGGAGAATGTAACTCCATCACATGCCCACACGGAGACAAAAACTGTTCTGGGAAACTCCCCCTTGTGCTACCCATTAATATATTGGAAAATTTGGGGCACAAACTGTGTTTTCATTTTTAACTGCACACTCAATCCTCCATACAATTTGTGGGGAGAGAAATTTGGGGGACAATTTTACCAAATTTCTCTGTGGGAAGAAATTGTTCTCAACAGAAAGATAAGCTTCACCACTGGAAGGGGTTTGGCTTGGTTCAGTTCAGTTCAGTTTGGTTCGGTTCAGTGTGACTGGCTCCAGGGAAGAGACAGACCTAGTGCAGAGCCAAAATCTATCCTCTCACTCCCTGAAAGTTTTTTTTTTCTCCCAAAAAAGTGTCTTTAAATATTCTGCATTATTCTCAGGGTGTTTTATAATTTAATTTGCGGTGTTTTGGAGTTTACATAATCAGAATTAGCTTCCCAGGCTGAAAAGGTCCTCAGGAAGGCATTACCTTATGATGTCTTCCCCTGGGCTTTAAATGAAATGTGAGGCACTGAATAGTCTATTGGAATATTATACTGCACAAAGCAGGACAACTGTGCATCCTCCAAAGGGATTTCCTAAGTAAGGTAAGAACAACCCAACCCACAAGGATGTCTCCAAACTTTCTACTCCGCTGAATTTCTTTCCCAAAGCTATCTTTGTTGTAGTTGTTTAGCAAAGCCACATCTGACCCTTTGCAACCTCATGGACAACATTCCTCCAGGCCTTCCTGTCCTCCACCATTCCCCGTAGTCCACTTAAGCTCACACCAACTGCTACAGTGTCTCCATCCAGCCACCTCATTCTCTGCCGCCCCCTTCTTCTTTTGCCATCTATTGTTCCCAGCATTCGGCTCTTCTCCAGGGAGTCCTTCCTTCTCATTAGGTGGCCAAAGTATTTGAGTTTCATCTTCAGTACCTGGCCTTCTAAAGAGCAGTCAGGGTTAATCACCTCTAAGACTGACTGGTTTGATCTCCTTGCAATCATTTGCTCTCAAATTGAATGATTAAAAAATGTGGGAGAAACGTTCAACACAACATTAGTTTTAATGCTGTTTATTATTATATCAATATCATAGAAGAAAGCCATGAGTTTGTCCACAATTCTTCCAATCCTCCTCACTTATTCTGCTACTTCCTTTATGTCCAAGTGTGAACCAATCAATACAGTTTTGTTCAGTACAGATTTAGGTGAAATTTCTCAGAAAATAATTTTTCTGAGAATTTTCTTTTATGTCAACCCTTTCAAAAACCTTACAGAGCATTTAATTACTTACTTAGTTGCCTCCTCCCATATGCACACAAAGAAGGTCACCACTAGCAAATGCAAAGATGGAAAGCCCTGGGGCTTCACGCACTATGTAATGCAGGTGTGGGACCGCTTGAGCAATTACTTTTGGCCTAAGAAAAAAGCTATGTCACATTTATCCCTATTCTCATTTCTGAAGCATTGATGGGTACGCCTGTAAAATGTCAGTGCAAAAGAGCATGCTGTGACTCATCACACTGAATGCAGCCCACCAGCAACGTATAGTACAATTTGCCAGCAGTCTGACAACCGTTTCTCCACCCTCCCTTTTTTGGCAATTCTAGGCAGGTGTCAGGGCTTCTCAAGCTCTCTTTGGGCTGCTGCACAAAATGGATGGGTTGCATTCAGCTGGGTGAAGGATGGGCATATTTGTCAGAGGTGGCATAGTGAAATCACCCGACACCATTTAGTAAGCTACTGCTTACAATTGTGCTAATGCCACCTCTGCATAGTGAGATTGAAAACAGCCTCCCTTTCAGAATTACAATCTGTAAATCACTCTTAAGGAACTACTTGGTAAAATCTCTCCCTTTCACTCATATGCGTGCCCCTGCTTGCTTGCTTGTTTTTCTGCTTAAGCTGATGTATACAAATACACTCCAGGTGACTACACAATGTACAAATTTTTCATAGGTTATCACCTGGAATTCGTCAATGCAAACTGGATTTATCAATTTTTCTATTTCTTCTTTGTTTCTATAGGAAAAAAAAACAACTGCCCCTCCCCTTTTTTCCTTCTTTTTACAATAAGCCAATTGGCACTTTGCTGGTCAAGAATGCCAGACTTCAAGCTCAGTGGATTGAAAACCAAGAGCTTTCAATTGGCAGCATGAATATGGCTTTTCTTTCATCTCTTGTCTTCTTGTTTCACAGCAGCTCAGGGGGAAAAAAAGTAATTTGATCATTATGCAGCTCTGGTCATATTAGAGCTATTCTGCACTCCCTAACATCTCTCAGTTGCTTTATGACTAGTGGGAGTGTTTAGAGCTGTCAACATGCTTTCCGCTAAGTTATGATTAGCATCACTCACTCTGGATGCATGTTTGGGAGAACCAGACAGCTTTATTTATCCATACAACCAAGCTACAAATAGAATTTGGGGAGAGGAGAGGAGAGGAGAGGAGAGGAGAGGAGAGGAGAGGAGAGG
>JAIXND010000621.1:15546804-15590087 GCA_023646645.1 Varanus salvator macromaculatus
TGGTGTGGATCACAACAAATTGTGGCAAGTTCTTAAAGAGATGGGAGTACCAGACCATCTTATTTGTCTCTTGAGAAACCTATATGCAGGTCAAGAAGCAACAGTGAGAACCGGACACGGACCACTGATTGGTTCAAAATTGAGAAAGGAGTTCGGCAAGGCTGTATACTGTCACCCTGCCTATTCAACTTACATGCAGAGCACATCATGAGAAAGGCAGGGCTAGATGAATCACCAGTTGGAATCAAGATTGCTGGGAGAAATATCAACAACCTCAGATATGCAGATGATACCACTCTCATGGCAGAAAGTGAAGAGGAACTAAAGAGCCTCTTGATGCGGGTGAAGGAGGAGAGCGCAAAAGTTGGCTTGAAACTCAACATTAAGAAAACTAAGATCATGGCATCTGGTCCTCTCACTTCCTGGCAAATAGATGGGGAAGAAATGGAGGTAGTGACAGATTTTGTTTTCCTGGGCTCCAAGATCACCGCAGACGGGGACTGCAGCCAAGAAATTAAAAGATGCTTGCTTCTGGGGAGGAAAGCTATGGCAAATCTAGATAGCATACTAAAAAGCAGAGACATCACCCTGCCAACAAAAGTGCGTATAGTCAAGGCTATGGTTTTCCCAGTTGCAATGTATGGCTGTGAAAGCTGGACCATAAGGAAGGCTGAGCGCAAAAGGATTGAGGCCTTTGAGTTGTGGTGCTGGAGAAGACTCCTGCGAGTCCCTTGGACCGCAAGGCGATCAAACCGGTCAGTCCTAGAGGAGATCAACCCTGACTGCTCTTTAGAAGGCCAGATAGTGAAGATGAAACTCAAATACTTTGGCCACCTAATGAGAAGGAAGGACTCCCTGGAGAAGAGTCTAATGCTGGGAACAATAGATGGCAAAAGAAGAAGGGGACGGCAGAGGATGAGGTGGCTGGATGGAGTCACTGAGGTGGTTGGTGTGAGCTTGAGTGGACTCCGGGGGATGGTGGAGGACAGGAGGGCCTGGAGGAATGTTGTCCATGGGGTCGCGATGGGTCGGACTCGACTTCACGACTAACAACAACAACAACAAACCACTGTTATGTGGAAGCAGAATGTAGTTCCTTAATTTATCATAGGTTAATGCCAATATGACAGTATGCAAATACTCACATACCCTTCTGCAGATTTGGATTAATGATTAAGTACATGGGGCCCATGTTCCACCCAATACAGGGATCTCATCTCATTATTTCTGCTACCACCACAAATGCTGGATGGAACACTCACTGGGGTCTTAATGCTTACACAGTATCATGGTGTTAATTTGGTCCCAGGACTCTTTTCTGCAGGGCTCCTAACATCAGAACATGCCTAACCTTGAGGACCACATCCACTAGAAATCACAAGGAAAGAACTCACCTTGGCCTGATGCATGTATAGAGCTCTCATAGAAATATTTTCATGGGAATGAAATGCCCATGCATTTGTTCCATATAAAAGATACCCGTATAATGACTTTGTTTCAATAACATGGCTTTACCTGGGAGAGCTTTGTTTTGTCTGTTCATCTTTGATCGTATTTGATTCTCTGCTGCTTTCTCAATATAAATGTACTTCTGTTGAGGTTACTAGAGCCTAGCATGTTCTGATCTGTTTACTGCATTTCTTGGAATATTTCTATATATAAATAATCTCCCTGAGAGGCAGGAATCAGTCTGAGTAAATCTCTGGCTGAGTTTGTACTGTAATCCTCTGGTCAGAAAGGACAGAGATGCAGTGCTTTGTTTCTTCTCAACTAAGTTTCTTTAAGATGCATATATGCTGGGCTTTGGAAACAGTGCAAGATGTGGCAAGTGAGTCACAGAGATTTCCAGCTCGTGGTGGAAAAAATCCTATTTGAATGAAAAAGCTAACTACAGGGATTTTGGGTTCTTACTTGGAGCTCTGTTGTAGGAAACTGAATTTGCCAGATTTATCCATCCCTCAAGAAAATATTCCTCTGAAAATGATCTGAAAGGTACTGTATATCTATGGTTACTTCAGGATTCTGTGCATATGCACTTGATAATGCAAGCTTGTATTATGTATTTTTAGTGATGTCCTTGTATGCATGAAAGTTCTGTTTAGATGGTGTTCCTTTTTCAAAGAGCACAGCACATCGATACTATAAAGTGGTGGAAATGACAGAGGTATTGAAAGCTAAAGCAGAACTGTGCATGCATGGCCTTTTTTAATTTTTGTTTTGGAAAAAGTTGGAATTGTCTGTTTAATTCATGGTGTCCATTGTGTCCTTTGGAAACAAGGCCCAAAAGTTAGAGGTCCAAATCCATAATAGGAATTTTTGGTGATGAGAAGCTTTCCTGGTTTTAATGCTATGGAAGGCAGTGTCCATCATCAATCCTGGGGCAGAAAATCTGGTAACTTAACAATATCCTTTGTGAAGAAGCATTTTCTTGCATCCCGGACTACCTGCCAATCAATGTCAACGAATGACCTCAAGTTCTAGTGTTATGAGAGAAGGAATATATTTTTTCTTTGTCCCCTTCCTCCAGACCATGCATAATTTTATAAAGTTCAATCATTTCCCTTGCCCCACACTTCTTCCCCTTTTCAAAATTAAAAAGCCCTGAGGTGACTAAGGTTATATTGTTAGGCATCCAATTATGCCTGACTCAGCTAAAAATTCTCCAAAGACCTCACTGCATACACGCTTACCTGCTCGCATGTGGTGTAATGAGATCAGATGTGCATTGGAGCAGATTCAGTACATGCTCTGGAGATGCCCTGCAGTGCTATCATTCTGGTGGGCTAATGTTTTTAAGGGTACTACCTCCTACTAAATATGCATACTTTTTCTCATGCTATTGTAGGTTATGTACCAATTAGACGGACATGATTTGATTCATATCAAGCCTTGCCACACTGAGCTTACATAATAGCCAAATGGTTTATTCTTACAAACTGGAAATCAGTTATTCAACTTCAGATTCACAACTGCCTTGCTGAACCTTGGAACCTTTGGGAGCTGGGAGGTTAAAAATATGGGGCTTGATGGACCTTCTTGGCCCAGTATTGCCCCCATTTGCTAACATTTTGGTGATGTCCAAAAGTGGAACTGTTTTCTTCTCTGAAACCTGAGCCAAAGTTCATACCTTTGTCTCATTTTTGCAGGAAGCAAAACAGGAAAACTTTTCTCCTTCCAGGATTGCCAGTTTGGCAGTGGCATTGCCTTTAGAAACAACAAGACTCCTCCTAGATACATTGCATTGCACTCAGCAGCAACCATTTGGTAGTCTTATTTTAATTTCCCCCATAAATCCACCATGAACAAAACTATAGCATTATGTAACGTATTTAGCAGGTGTATTCTAGGGGGAAATGACAACCACTAATGAGGGGCTGCTATTTCCCCTTATTCATATATCCATCAGATGGTGTGATGCAGTGTTGAAAGATAAGGCACAGGAGCAAATTAATGGTGATAACAACAGATGGTAGAGCGGGACAAAATGAACCTGGAGAAACCAAAACTGAGTAATTTATCTATTTAGGTCACAAACTTTGAGTGCTTCCTTCTTAAAAGTTCAGGTTTGAATTCCTTTGTATTTGACCATATAAACAAGCAAAAAACAAACAAGAAAGCAAAACAGGCTGTTCATTTTTAGCAGCTGTAAGATAGGAAGGTGCATCATGGTCTCCCCCTTGTTTGGAACTGCATCTATTGCATTTGGTTGCTGAAAATGGGAGTGAATTGCATTTCACTTTGTTTGTTTCTATAAGATCTTGAGGCGAGAAGATGGAATGGAAACAAAACTTTCAAGTGACAAGTAAGGAAGACCGACAATTCATTAATCCATAATGGAGGATGATTCAGACTGAGGAAGTAGCTTGGAAAGAAATAGCTATGTGCATCTTCTATAGCACTTCTATATGCATCCCAAATGTCAAGGGAGTTGTGGGAAGGATTTAAATAATATTTAAATTATTAAAAATAGCAAAAACAAACACACAATTGATGACCCTCAAAACTGCATGACATCAGGGTTATGGAATTCCCATGTTCTCTTTGGATTGTTACTTGAATATAGTTTGCCTATACACTTCTAAAGCCTTTCCTCCTTCCACTGCATGGTAGATGTCATGGGAACCAATAAAATTTCTGGGGCTGCATGTAACTGTGTATGTAATTGCGATCTTAACTTGGGATGTTGACAAATTGCATCCTGTTCATGAATGATACAAACAGATCATGTGAATCCACAGTGTGCCCAGAGGCAGGAACACTATTTTTCAGGGATTTTCCCATGTTTGCTTAAATTGCATCCATGTTTGAAAGCACAAAGTTTCACACTCATTCACTTGTGTAAATGGGCTTTTGCACAAGTGCATATGTGCCTCTCCCCTCAAAATCCACATTTCAATGGCTTAGTATATGAATCATGAATCGAGTGTGATTGGCTTTGAAGAAGGCTCTCAATGAATTTTTTTATTGCAAGCCATCCCAAGATGCTAGCAGTGGATGGGTTAGAAAAGCCTTTAATAAACAAACAAACAAACAAACATCACAAGTTTGTGCTACCTAACTGCCCTTTGAACATGACTCAAATATTTTTCATAAGATTTTTTTTTCCTTTGAGATGGTATTTTCCCTTCTTTACTCTCTACAGATGGATTGAATTTCAATTGGCAGTATTAGGTGTACATGTTGAGATTTCATTCTTATTAAGCACTGCTTTCCCAGCCATTGCTTCATTCTCTTTCTGGGGAGTGATGTCTACATCCTTCCTCTCTTATCTTTTACAGAGGTTGCTTTGTGCAAGGGAGCACTCTATCTTTGCTAATTCCACAGAATTGGATTCTATTTCAGATAAACAGTTTCTCATGAAGAACAGAAAGTCACCAGGTTAGCTGTCTGGAATACCATGGGGTTTCTGCAGAAAAGATGACAAGAGGGGCAAGCAAGCTGGCTCATGTTTTCATATGAACTTAGTTTTGGGTCAAAAGAGGATAAATCCATTTAAGATTATGATGATGGTGATGGTCACAATGACAATGATATCAGAATAGTTTGTAATTATAAAGCTCAAAATTCAAATTGTGTATGTCAAGTCACAGATATACTAAGTGGAAAACAAAACATGCCTGTGACACATTTCAATGTATTTGTGCTTACCATCTTGAACAAACCTCTAAACGTACATTTTTACTGAAGCACAAAATGTCAAGATGGAAATAACAAGCTGGAAAAGTGACTAGGAAGAGTACTGTAGATATTAAGGCACAGCAATTTTATGCTTGGTATTGGGAAACCACCAAGAGCATTTCAGCTATTAGGCAGCATAGAAATTTAATAACTAACTTAACAGATAAATCACCCTGTAGTAGGATTTAACTGTGGATTAACTGTGGATTCAACTGCTGATGAAGCTGGGAATTGCAGTACCCCCTCCCCCATCTTCAGTTCTGTCAGGGCTAGGACATAAGTGAAACACAATGTCAGGAGAAATAAGAACATAGCAATGTAAGAAAATCCATGCTGGATCAGACCACAGGTCCATCCAGTCCAGCATTCCATATGCATGTTGGCACACCAGCTGCCCACAGGATCCCTCAAGCAGGGTGGGTGCTGGACCTCCTTCTGCGCAAGCTCCTCAGCAACTGGTGTATGCAGACATGCCGCCTCTGGTGAGGGGGGGCACCACATGGCCAGCAAAGCTAGTAACCCCTGATAGCTGCTCCCACATGAATCTGGCCAATCCCCCTTTAAAGCCATGCAGATTGGCAGCCATCACCACTTCCCATGGCAGCAAATTCCATCGTTGAACAATACACTGTGTGAAGAAGTGCTTCCTTTTATCTGTCTTAAATCATCTACCATTTAGTTTCATGGGTTAACTGTGGGTTCAATTGTTATGGGAAAGGGAGAAAAATGTCTCCCTCTATACTTTCTTCATGACTTGTGTTATTTTAAATATTTCTATCATGTCTCACCTTACTTGCCTTTTTGCTAAGCTGAACAGTCCCAATTGTTGTAGCTGCTCCTTATAAGGGAGCTGCTCCAGCGCTCTGGTCATTTTTGTTGCCCTTCTTCATACCTTTTCCAGCTCAATAATGTCCCCTTTCAGGTAAGGCAAGCAGAACACAATATTCCAAGTGTTGTGGCACCAAAGATTTGTATAAGGGAAGTAAGATTCTGGCAGTTCTATTTTCTATTCCATTCCCACTGATGCCTCGGATGGAGTTTGCCTTCTTCAGCGATACTATCTTTAATAATGCTTTCAAGCAGTTTACACAGAGTAGATACTAAGCTGCCTGGCCTGTAATTTCCCAGTTCCCCCAGATCCCTTTTTCAAAATTGACCATTCTTCAGTCCTCTGGTACAAGAGCTAATTTTAGGGACATGTTACATATTTTGCTAAGAAGGCCAGTGGTTTCTTTCTTGAGTTCTTTGATAACTCTAGAATGGATAGCATCTGGAATAGGTGACTTGTTGACTTTCAGTTTGTCAACAGGGTGGAGAATTTAATCTTTGATCACTACTATCTCCCTTCCAGAATGCATTTGCTCAGAAACAGGTATTTGCTGTCCTGTGGAGACTGACACAAAGAATTCATTCAACTTCTCTGCAATCTCCTCATCCTGTCATAGTGCTCCTTTAATTCCTTTATCATCCAATAGTCCAACAGCTTCCTTAGCTACTGTAATTCTTTTGATATACTTGAAGAATTCTTTATTGTTAGCCTTGATATTGTTAGTGATGTGTTCCTCAAACTGTTCTTTGCCTTTCTGATGTCCTCCTTGCCTCTCCCTTGTACAAGCTTGTGACCCCATCTGTTCTTTTTCATTTGAGGCAAGACTTCCATTTTTGAAGGAAGCTTTCTTCTCCCTAATAGCTTCCTTGACTCTATGAATGCTGGTGATTTCCCGGACTTTTCTTACTTGTGGTATGCATATTGTCTGTGCCTCTATTACCATGTTTGAGTAATCTCCAGGTGCTTTGAAGTGTTTTAGACCTCTTGATTCCCCTCTTCAGTTTATCCTTTACTAGTTTCCTCATTTTTCAGAAATTTCCTCTATTCAAGTCAAACACAATTGTGTGTGAGCTTTTTGGCAGTCTTCCACCTAACAGTATACTAAATATGATACCAGTATGATCACTGTTACCTAATGGCTTAATAACATTTACATCCTGTCCTGGGAAACCCTGCATAGGACTAAATTCAAGATTCCATCCAAATGTTCTAGGGCACAGTCATTCATGACATTGAGAAATTTAACCTTTCTGTTGAAGTGTAATGTGTGGGTAGCTGAGTTGATAAGTTCCTTATTATTGCAGTACTGCCCTTTTTGGAAGCCTCTGATCTCAAGATTAACCTGAGCATTCTGGTCAGGGCAGGGGGTGGGAGGGTGGGGAATAGTGTACTCCTAGGACTAAGTTAGTTTTGGAGTCAGGAATTTTCACCCACATTGCTTCAGTGTATAGAAGTGGATGGAGCACTTGGTAAGATATAGCAGAAGTAGAAGCAAAGCTGCAGCCAAGAACAGGCAGGAGTCAAGACTTAAATGAAGATAATACAGGGATGGAGGCTAAATCCAGATCAAGAACACAACACAACACCTACAAATACTACTGTGGTAAAGCTAGGGATGTGTGAGAAACCTGTCTGGGCATGGAAAGGCTTTGGATTCCCTGAGCTTGGCTCCCTGGACTCTGGCCCACTTTGCAGTTCATGGGCTGCTCACCAAAGAGCCTTGTGGCTAATGGGCAGGCTAAACACAAATAAACAAGCCTCAGGCACTGTGAAAGCAGCTCTCTTCTGTGCCAACTGTAGCTGCCCAAATGGATTGTTGCACCAGACATGGAAGAAGGTTGGTCAAACAGGGCTTACTAGGAACAGGGCCCTGCATCCCTCTTCTGTGCCACTTGCAGCAGCCTTTAGCACAACCTTTGCTACACCTGCATTTGGTGACTTCCTTTTGGCTTGCCTTGTTTTGCAAGACCAAGGCAAGGACAGGAGAACATCCATGAACGTTAAAGGGCTTAATTCCATTAGGGTTCAGCCCAACCCTATGTAATGCTGGGCCAGATTGAGAAGCCTTATTTAAAGCCACCTGAAGCTCCCAGCCTGTTTGCATCATTGCACTAGACCTAATCCTACAAGTACCTAAAGCTCTGATGCAAATCCTGAAAGGATGGACATGGTGGACCAGGCTGCCTACCAGACGAAGCGGCATCATTCTGCAGGCCTTGAGCAGTTCTAGCTCAGCTTATTGGCACACTGGGCAGGACTCATGTTTATCCAGGAGAGGGGGAAATATCTAATTCTTTGGGACACTTTTCCCACACAGGAATCTTGATACAGTCATTTTCAACTGTAAATGAAAACAAAGTGTTGTTTACAGTTGCATTCTGAACTGATGGTCCTGCATTGATTGATTCAGGTGAGTCTAGAGACATTTTTCCTGCCAGATGATTATGATCACATAATAGACAGAGCAGGATTGGTCCAGAACACACAGTCTTATGGCATTGCTCTAATTTCCCACATGTGTGTGGAGGGTGCACATTGTTGTAAGGATTTTCTTTTCCTCAAGAAAACTCCCTGGAGGCCATGACTGTAAACAGTGTGGAGCATTTCCCTGTTCTACCCCCTTTACAGTCATAATTACTGGGATGATAGATGCAAGTGTGAATAGGAGTTATGCCCCAGAACTCATACTTCCCTTCCTTGTGAGGAGAAACCTCTGATAGAGACCCAGAAGAGGATCTAACCACAGAAGGACCGGTAGATGTTCTTCTTTTCATAAGACCATCAGCCCAGAAGAACCCCTGGGACCAGTTCCTCCACTGCTTCCAGAGGAAGTTTCATTGAGGAAGTTGCATCTGCTTCTGCAGCCATTATAATATCCCAGTTGTCTCAGTGTCCTTGTAGCCATTACTTCCAGTGCAAGCATCTCCCTTTTCAGGGAGAAGTCCTCATTGGTTTGTGGCAGGAGTTATCACTCTCTAAGAAACTCAAGTCCTATTTAAAGCTCAGTCTAAGGCTTCCATTTTTCAGAAAAGTGCAGTTTGTCTGCCTTCTAGCAGCAGTAAGATTTGAAATTGTGGTGTTGTTCTTGATTTCCTAGAAATCCTGACTTGATCTATGGAATCATGTAACTTTAGCCTCACAGTGATGACTGAACATCACAGAACAAACTGCCTAAAATGTGTTGCCCATAACTGTCAAAGCTTCAATGGCGAAGGAGCAGATGAACATGCTCCCCCAGCAACATGAATCAAAAGGGCTTTGATGGTCTTTTCCCTTGAGGGACCAGGAAGGAAGAAAATGCCTGGGACATCAAGAACAGTTGAAGAAGATGGGTCAGAATGTCAGTCTCTAGGATGCAACATCTTATACACTTCAAGATCAAATGTGGACTGGACTCAAGACATGGAACCCAAATGTGCCTAATTAGAGGAAAACAGACAAGGAAAGTGCTCTGGTACATACACATGCACTCACACCAAGGCATGAAGGAGTAAAACTATAAGCAAGCATGGAGGGGTTGTAAACCAAGGGATGGTTTTCCATCGTTTTTAATATCAAGGCACTCATTTACAGGGCAGGTTTCCATGTGTTTCTTCTCTGAGGCACGTATGGATTTCCTTGTCCTACCGGCCCAAACAAAAGATGGGGGAGTGAGGAATATTATGTAATCCTATCATTTCCTCAGATTTAAAGTTATAAAACACTCCCCATTCTTCTTACTAGAAAACAATGATGCTATAATATTTTTTTTCATCTCACCAAGCTTGTGCCTGTTTTAGATATTTAGCTGGAACAAATCTTCGAATTAATGGACTGTAACATCCATAACCATCTTAAATATTGGCAGCAGAAGTTCACAAAAGGTATGCAACAGCTTATTGTTCCTGATCCCTATTCCCTATCCTGGCTTCCATGGCTCATCCTGAATTCAACTTGAATGTTCCTTTGTGGGAAAGAGAAAATAAGCATAATATTACAATAATTTTATCACTTGAAACAAGGGCCAAGTCTGGGAATACTTAGATTTGCTGCATTCGTTGTTATTACAGTCAGTCAAAGCCAAGTGATGCTTTGAACAGGAATGTTTCCTGAGCAAGGCATGGACAATAAAAGGGAAAATGATAGGCAATCTGTTTCAAGGGCAGGCAGTATGATGGAAAGGCTCAGATGCTCATAGACCTGAATGGGTTTGGATGCATAAGAGATGGTTGAATCAATGTAGGGTCCACAGAACATTTGTGAAGCAATTGAGGATATTTAGCCCTGGAAAGAATTCATTTATTTATTTTAGTGAGGGCAATCAAGATCCTTTTGCCTTGGGCTGGTTATTAAGCAGGCCAACAGAGAAAGACTCCTCAGCAGTATCCCTGTTCCTATATTCTTCCCAGGGAGATCTGCCTAGTATCTTCACAGTATAGTATTAGATGTCAGATTAAGACCTTCCTTTTTCAGCAAGCATTGTTGTTCCAGTATACTGTTGCTTCTGTATAGCTTTAAGTGCCTGATCCTGCTAATTCTGGAAGCTAAGCAGGCTAAGCACTGGTTAGAATCTGGATGGGAGACTTTGGTCCTGCATTGAGCATTGGGTTTGACCTGATGGCCTTCTGGGCCTCTTGCAATTGTAGGGTTCTATGATTTAACAATCATTAGCAGTTAACTATACTACTAGCTGCTGGGAGCTCAGGTTTTCCCTTTGCATGTTCAACCTCAGACCTTTTCTTTGCAAAGGATTCTTTATTGACCAAAAGCACAAAATATCCAGAATCACTCTCTGAGCATGCACAGAGCAGTTTGTTGTGAACACAATCTAGTATTCACCTCCAGAAATCTCCTTATAAGCATGCCTGTGTCCCATTCCTTCAGGAGGAGCCTTCCGAACATGACCACGACTCCTTGCTGTATGCTGATCCTCTAATTAGGCTGCCCTCCTCTGCTCTTGATGTGTCATGGAAGCTAGAACTGGGACTGGCTCATCTGTGTCTGAGAAGCTCTGTTCATCTTGGTTATTCTCAGGTACTGCCCACTCACCTAGGAGTCTGGCCTTGTGATAAGAGTCTCTGCTTCTCTCATGACAGTGTCTCGGCATGGCCCACATTCTCACCCCCTGTGCTTTCCTCCTTCTCATTTCCCGTTGGATTCTTCTGAATCCCAGCCAACAACCAGGAGAAAGACATGGAAATGAGGGGATGAGGTGCCTTTGGCATGCCCCTCCATTCTAATCCTGTTACACCCCGCTATCCAGGTCAACCAGAGCAACCCCAGTGTATTCAGGATGGGCATCTGCATAGCACCATAACCATGCAAACATTATCCGGGAGCACTGTAGAAGACAGCTAATGCCTTCATTCCCTGGCCAGAGTGGTCACATTGCAGCATTTCCCCCCATTTGCCAAGAGCCAACTGTGAGTTAGAACATAAACCAGAATCTTTCAGACCTTTATAAAGTAAAATAATTGTTTCTGGGAAAGGAGAAAGCAAGATGTAATTAATTCCCCCAATATATTTAAAAGGCAGTGGAACTATTTTGTTTAACATAAGCAAGTCAACACCAACCAGTGTTTCAAATCCCAGAAGCTGAATCCACATGCATAGTTTCAGGAAATATAATTACCTCATTAAATTATCTTAGTCCCTTAAGAAAGAGGCTGCATTCAAGGCTGGTTCATATAAACTGATAATGGCAGGTGACCCTACTGTCATCTCTAGAAAAAAGAAAACAAAAATAGAGTAATTTGCCTTGTATTTAAAGTACTACCTTGCCAATCCCTTTTTGAGAAGAACAAACCCTTGAGGTTAGATCACTTGCAAGGTAAATAGGAACCCTTTCAGCTTACATTTTGGCTCTTTGAAACTCACTACATTTTGTATATGGTTGCTGGAGCCTGTCTTTTCCCTTCCCTTTTACATAAACCCTGAATAGCATATCAATTTGACCCACCAAATAGAAACACACAGGTGTTGTTATATAGTCATTTATTTACTTGCAGAAGGATTGGAGAATCGGCAAGTTTCGAGCGCACTGAGGTACTCCAAATGTATTTATTTATTTGTTTAAAGCTTTTGTATCCCGCCCTTCACAATGTCTCCGGGCAGATAGGGTTCCACCTTTAAGTGCAACCTGCCTCATTCCCATTTCTTGGCATGATCTGGTTTTCTTCTCGTTCAGATGAGGAAAGGGTACAATTTGGATTTTTTTTTAAGTGTACACCCAAATGCACACTCCCCCATAGACTAAAGCATGGAAATGCACATTAAAATATTTATTTATTTACTGAAAATATTTCTGTGCCATGTCTAAAACCAGATGACTCTGGAGGGTTTACAAATATTTAAAATATAAAACAGTATCACAATACTAGGGAATGCAGGTGGCGCAGTGGTTTAAACCGCTGTGCTGCTGGGCTGGTTGATCAAAAGGTCACTGGTTCGAATCTGCACACGGGGTGAGCTCCCGTGCGCCGTCCCAGCTCCTGCCAACCTTGCAGTTTGAAAGCATGCAAATGCAAGTAGACTTCGGTGGGCAGGTAACAGCATTCCGTGCACTTCGGTGTTTAGCCATGCCAGCCACATGACCACGGAGACTGTCTGCGGACAAACACTGGCTCCCTCGGCTAGGAAACGGAGATGAGCACCGCCCCTGAGAGTCAGGCATGACTGGACTAATGTCAAGGGGAAACCTTTACCTTTACCTTATCACAATACTACATCACAGTAAAATAAAACCAAGAGCAATTTGCAATCAAGATAAATAAAAACAAAATATACAGCCAATAACAGTAGCAAACAGACTATGAAACATTAATAAATAAATAATAACTAAAGTAATTAATCTGCATTTTAAAGAGCACAGGTTTTTGCTCTTCTCGCTTTTTTGCATGCAATTTCAGGGACATGAAAGTAGGCTTTTCCCAGAGAAAGTAAATAAATGGATGTGCTCTTAGTCATGTTCATGTTTGCAGATACAATGAAAAGGAAAATTGAGATAAAAATAGAGAAATAGGCAATTTCCAATGGAAACTGTCCCCACTTGGCCAGACCTGCTGGTTCACTTCCATGGACAGCACCCACTGCTTGTGCAATGCAGAATTATCATATCTGGAATAACCAGAAAGAGAGGAAACATTTGCTTCTGCAACAGGGCAGGCCGATGGAACTCACGCAAGCACTTCAGTGAACTCCAGACCTGGAGAATATCATCCCCGGTCCTCAAAGGGGCTTGCTGCTCAGTCCTCTAGGTCCCAGGAACAGCCCTCCTCTTTCCTCCCCGCCCCCCAAATCAAACGAAATGTTTCATTAAACGTGTAGCATGCAGCTCCCTCTGTGTGTACACAAAACTAAGCAAAAGAGAAATACTAGAAGTATTTTCTGTGCCTGTGCGATGATATTTCTCTAACCTGTACTATGTATTTTCCAAACATTCAGCTTTTCAGGCTTTCAGAAACATTGCCTTCATGGTTTTCCAGTACAGGAGAGCTCACCTATACCAGGTGTAGCACACATGCTAGGTTTTCTTGAGGTTGGAACCAATAGTTGGCTCCTTTTGAAAGTGTATGACCTTCCCCAAATCAACTAAAGCATTTTTCTGCATATTTTTCAAATGTATATATTTTAAATTACACATTTTTCTGACATGATTTTACAAGTTGCTTCGCAAGCTTGGAAATACTAGGATATCGAATGCAGATGGAGCTCAGGTCTGCAATCAGTCCTGGAAAGCATGAATTGCTATATTCTCCTCAATGTTCAAAGGAAGTTGTCGTACATCCCTGACATATGCATATTTCAATCTGAGCAGACAGAAGTATCAAGGAGACATGGTAGAAGGTAAGCATTGATCAGGATCATTGTTGTGAGAGGGCTAATTAATCGAGATTGGTGGAGCATCTGGACTGATTCGAAAGATAATTGAGGTCACTATGATCTCACAAAAATTAAAGCACAGTCTTGCAGGTCACAAGAAATCTGAAGATTTTATTTCAAAGTAGCAAAATTTGCAAACTCACCATGTAGCAGTCTATAAATATGCTTGAAGGAATTTAGACAATTTAATGCTCAGCTTATTTTCTCATTGCAGAAGACAAAATACTATTCATGAACCTATTTTATTAAATCTTGTTACATTAAAAATTGCCTCCTTCCCTTAATCTGAGGCATTCAATTTAATTACCACCTTACTAAGAGCAGAATCATAATTAAAAGAAGACTGGAAAAAGTAGTTTTATAAGGATACTACTTGCATCAAGATTCATAATGAGGGTGACCTAAATAGGGTAGTGCACCTTCATCATTGCAAGAACGCCAACTTTCATGAGACAAATCAACAAATAAAGTTCTCCAGAGTCTTAATCCAAACTGTCACTGCTGAAATCAAGGTGTTTTTAAAAGTTAGATCAAAAGCAGCACACCCCACTGTGAAATCAGGGGCTGAAAATACTAGGATATTGACTTTGTTGTACTGCCATGAAAAGGTAGTTCATTATGACTGCCTTGCAGGAAATTAACAACAAAGATGTTCATTATCTTCTCCTCATGAATGCCCCCACCCTGCTCCACTAAAAAGAATTAAAGAGCAACAAATGTTCTTTGAAATTAGAAGGAATCATTTATATTTTGCGGTCAAACAAGGTGATCATGAAGCTCTCTTTTGCTCATAAAATTCTACTAATCTTTTATGGAAAAACAGATGAGAAAGATGATATAAAATGCTCAGCCATGACTGCTATAAGTGAAGTGGCCATAAACCAAGGTCAGCAGCTCCCAAGTTCTCTGGCTCATTGCTTATGTGGCTCCCATTGGTACACAGAATTGATCTGTCTTTATAATCGTTAGAGATGAAACCACAGAAAGTTGAAAGTTGATTAATCATAAGCATATGTGATTAACAGCCCTGCATTTCACAAGAAAGGATGGTGCTTTCTAAGGTTGTGGAACTTCAGTTTTGACTGTTTTTCACGAATGCTTTTGGCATTAAAATTCAACACACACACACCTTTTAGTGACTACTGCAAAAGCTTAGACAGGGATGGCCTGGTGTACAAAATAACAACCATGGGAACTCTGGGGGAGCATCCCTTCTTTAAGTTACTTGAGGAAGGGGAGTGTGAGAAGCCCTCTGTGAAAGAACTACATGACACCTTGGGTAACTCTGAAAAAGAGACAAAAGGCCAATCAAGAAAGGAAAAAGATACTAAAATTTGCAACACTAAAAAGAGAAGTGGTGGGAGATTCTGTCTTATGAGGGATGGGAAAACATGCATGTTGCAATAACCCAGATAATTCCCAAGTATGCTGTCTCCCTGGTGCCAAGGTTAAAGATAAAACCAACAAGTTCATACAACCCACTGACAAGTACCCCTTCCTTCTCTTCCATGTGAGAACTAATGACACTGTCATGAGCAGCTTTGCTGAAATAACATCAGATTTTGAAGCTCTAGGGAGGAAAATAAGAATCATTGGGATTCAGATACTCTTCTCCTCAATCCTACCAGTATGTGGAAGAGGAACTGTTAGGGAAAGAAAAATCCTTCAAGTGAATGACTGGCTACAATTGTGGTGCTGTAAAGAGAGATTTGAATTCTGGGACCACAAGCTAAGCTTCCTGGAATATGGACTGTTGACAAATGATGGGCTGCACCTCACAGAGAATGGAGAGCATGTGTTTGGCCACTTCATGAAAAAGTTCATCAGGAGGGTGATACACTAAAACCTATAGGGAAGGGAGATGTGTAGCATGTAATACTGTCACCTGGCAAGAACTTATATATTTCAACAGAGATAAAAACTCAAGCAAGACCCAACCCCAGTCTCCCAAAAAACCCAAGAAGAAAACCAGGGCACAGCGAGAATGAACTTCAATGTCTCTACACCAGTGGCCAGACTATGAGAAACAAACAACATGAACCTGAGCTCTTAGAACATGAGGGAAATTACAGTCTTATAGGAATAACTGAAACTTGGTGGGATGCCTCACATGACTGGAGCTCTACCATTGGTGGATACAACTTGTTCAAGAAAAATAGGACAAAAAGGGAGGTGGAGTTGCACTATACATAAGAAACACATATATCTGCACAGAAATGCAAGAAGAGGAACTCAGTATCCCCATTGAAAACATTTGGCTTAATTTAAAGGGAGTAAAAAATAAGAAAAGCATATTTATTTGTGTCTATTACTGTCCACCCAGTCAAAAAGAGGACAAGGATGCAACCTTCAAAAAGCAACTTGCCAGCATTTCCAAGAAGAATGATGTAGTCATCATGGGGGACTTCAGTTTCCCTGATATATGCTGGGAGACAAATTCTGCCAAGCATGGCCCCTCCAAGAGATTCCTGACATGTGTTGCAGATGACTTTCTCCAGCAGAAAGTAGAGGAAGGTACGAGAGGATCAGCTATCCTTGATTCAGTATTAACTAGCAGGGATGGCCTGGTGGACAAAATAACAACCATGGGAACTCTGGGAGAGAGTGACCATGCAATACCTGAATTGTTAATTATAACGGACATAAAGGGTAACTAAAGCCAGATACACATCGTGGACTTCAAGAAAGCCAACCTTAATGAACTCAGAATAATGATAAGCAAATTGCCATGGCAAAACACCCTTAAGGGGAAAGGAGTCCAAAGGGGGTGGGAAATCTTGAAAACAAAGATTTTCCAAGCACAACTATGAACAATTCCATCAAGCAAAAAGTATACAAAACAACAGAGGAAGCCCACGAGGCTCCACAAAAAGTTAAGTGACAGTTAAAAGGAAAAAAAAAAGTTAAAAGGAAAAATATATATGTGCAAGAAGTAGAAGTAGGCTCAGGTCACAAAGTAAGAGTATAAACAAATAGCAAGAAGTTGCAGGAACAGCATCAGGAAGGCTAAAGCAGGAAATAAGAGATGCTAAGAACAACAAGAAAGCCTTCTTCAGATACATCCAGAACAAAAGACATGAGAAAGGGAAGGGTGCCCAGCTACTTAGTGGATGGTAGAGTGATAACAGATGACAAGGAAAAGGCAGAGAGGCTCAATTCCTATTTTGCTTCAGTCTTCTCCAGCTAGAAAATCTACAACCAAGAGGAAGTACAAGCTGAAGGTGAGAGATGGCATCCCAAGATTGACAAATGATCAAGGAATACCTAGGTGGAATAAACACATTCAATTCTCCAGGGCCCGATGAACTCCATCCCAGAGTCATAAAAGAGCTAGTGGAGGAACTCTCAGAACCACCAGCTAATTTTTTCGATAAACCTCGGAAAACAGGAGAACTGCCAGGTTACTGAATAAGGGCTAACATTGTCCCTATTATCAAAAAGGGGAAAAATGAACCTGGGAACTACAGACCAGTTAGCCTGACATCAATCCCTGGAAAACTTCTAGAGCAAATTATTTAAAAATCCATCTGCAAGCATCTTGAAGAAAATGCAGTGATTAATAGAAGCCAACATGGATTTATCAAAAATAAATCCTGTCAGACTAATTTAATCTCATTTTTTGACTGGGTAACCTGCCCAATGGACAGAGATAGCACTGTGGACATAATCTACATAGACTTCAGCTAAGCTTTCAACATAGTGCCACATGATGATCTGATAAGCAAATTAACAAGAAGTGGACTAGATAGAAAATGATTAGGTGGATCCAAAACTGGCTGCTAAATGAGATACAAAGGTGTCCCAAGATTGACAGACAAATGGTCAAGGAATACCTAGATGCTCTTCAACATCTGTATTAATGATTTAGATGAGGGTTTAGACAAGGAATGATAATCAGATTTGCAGATAATATAAAACTGGGTGCAATAGCAAACACCCTAGAAGACAGAATGAAGATCCAAGGCAAACTTGATCAACTTGAACATTGGGCTCAAAGCAACAGAATGTGATTCAGTAAAGACAAGTGCCAAGTCCTCCACCTGGAAAAAGAAACGAAATGCATCAATACAAGATGGGGCATACATGGCTCAACAGAACTGAAAAAGAAAAAGATCATGAGCCAACAATGTGATGCAGCTGCCGAAAGGGCAAATGCTGTTTTGGGATGCATTAACAGAAGTACTACTACCAAATCACAAGAAATAGTAGTTCCTCTATACTCCCTAGTCAGACTTCATCTGGATTACTGTGTCCAGTTCTAGGAATCAAGATTTAAGAAAGATGCAGGAAAATTAGAAAGGGTCCAGAGGAGAACAAACATGATGCTGCATTTGGAAACACTGTCCTATGAGGGGAGACTGAGAGAACTGGGTGTGTTCAGCCTTGAGAACAGAAGACTGAGGGGGAACATGGTATCAGTGTATAAGTACATCAAAGGCTGTCACGAAGAGGAAGGCCAAGATCTCTTCTTGCTGATACCAGAGTGTAGCACATGGAACAATCAAGTCAAGCTGTGACAACCCAGATTCAGGCTAGAGATCAGGAAAAGATTCCTTACTGTCAGAGCAATACAACAGTAGAACCACCTGCCTGGAGAGGTGCTGGGCTCTCCCACACTAGAGACATTCAAAAAGAACCTGGACAGCCATCTGTGTGGGCTGGTGTAAATTGGTGTCCTGCACCAGCAGAGGTTTGGACCTGACGGCCTTCATGGCCCCTTCCAAGTCTACTATTCTATGGTTCTATGAACTCCTCCTCTTCCAAACTCCTGTTTGCTCTCCGTGTTCACTTGCTCTGGTTGCTTGCTCTCTGGGAGCTTGGCTGCCTGTATGCCAGAGGCACGAGACCACATGGGGCAGAAGAGTCACAAAATCTTCTGACATTTTGGGTGCCATGCTTTCTGTGCCAAAGCTGCTTCTTAGATAAGGTTAAATAGTGAAGGGAAAATAGGCTTGTCCTTTGAACACTAGCAGCATGTCTTTCCTTTGCTCATCTCCACATTTTGAAATGAGGGATAAATAATTCCAAGATCTTCCAAAACCAAAGATGTGGTTTCAAAAGAAACTGGATTATGTATGCTTCTTCACTTGGTGAATGCATTTCAGGATCAGGTCTAGATAATAGACCCAAAAGCAAAGAAGGAAAAGAGAGAAAAAGAGAGCTCATTTTCTGCTTCTCCAATCCTTCCCTCCCACCGTCTGCTGGATCCATTCATGCCTCCTGTTTTCTGCAACAGCACCTGCCATTTGCCTGGGTAAAATGCCAGTTTCTCCAGCTCAACAATATAAATAAGCAAATTCTAGTACAAGAGGTAAAAATAAGAAAATAACAATGGTTGGTAATACACAGTATAAATGCTGTATTATTATACTAATCTTGCCACATTGCCATTTGCTTGACAGCCAAGTATTTGCATGTCAAAGTACAACATTATGAATTATAACCCTTCTGCAACAATCTATTCCAATTATTCTCTGCTACAGTACAATGGAGTACAATTCCCCTACGTAATCCTAAGCTTGCTACATTTGCCATTTGCCCACTCTTTTTCAAACAGCTTGGATTATTGTAATGAGCTTTGTTTAGGTCTACTTTTGAAGTATGCTTGTAAACTTCAGCTGGTTCATTGTGGAACTGTTACGTTCTGTATGGGGCCTTACCATCTGCTGCTCACCCATCCGACATCGTACTGCACCGTGAAGGCCCCCAGGATGCTGCCGCCACCGCCGCCACCAAGGTACAAGGTCTGTGCCAGGCCCCACCACCTGCTCCTTCTGCTTCTGCATTGCCACCTGAACTCTTACCCCCACCCCAGACACCTGTGAGAAAGGACACTGGGGCAGGAGGTGGCACTCATGGGGGCGGGACGGGACCAGAGGCTGAAGGGCATGAAGCCATTTGGGGCCATTCAGGGTTGGGTTGGGCCAGGTGCCTTGTTGGTTCTGTCAGGGGGAGGCTGGACTTGGTAATTTTAACTGTTGCTCTGGTAGGTCTTTTCTTGAATGGCGCCAGAGGCATTTTGTGCAGTAGGGCTCCATTTTTAATGCACAACATCCTAGTTTTTATTTTTTTATCTTGTGAATTTCATTCTGTATTGTATTTTATATTTATATCCGGGTTTTAATTTGTTATGGGAGTTCTTGGGAAGTGAGGGGGGCACCCCCATTGAGGTGCTTATGGGCAGGAGAAGGTATTGTGTTGGGGTTTAACAAGTCATTACACAAGTGTGTGTGTGTGGGGGGGGGGCAGGTGGTTAGTAACTGTCCTCTCTTCTGCTTTTTCCCCCAGCTGGAAGGTTCCAAGCAGTGATATCAAATGGCCCTCAGGCTTGGTGCTGCTGCTGCTGCTGAATGCAAGGTCAGTCCAGAATAAAACATCTCTCATCCATGATAATCATGGATTATCACGATAATCATATATCATGATGTATGATAATCATTATCATATATCCATGATAATCATGGATGAGGAGGCCAACCTGGCATACATCATAGAGACCTGGGTGGGAGAAGAGGGGGGCATGCTACTTACCCAGCTGTGCCTGCCCGGATAGCTGGTGCAGCACCAACCTCACCTAGAAGGAAGGGGCATGTGTGTAGTCCGGATTTATCGAGACTCAATTTCCCTCACTGGGCATCCTGTCCCTTCGAGGCTGAGTCTCGAGAGTTTGCACCTGGAGTTGGGTGATTGAGACAAATTAGGGATTCCGTTCGTGTACCATGCTGCCTTTTGCCCAACAGTCTCACAGCCTGAGATGATGGAGTTCATCTCAGACCTGGTGTTGAGGATCACCAGGATGTTGGGACAGAACTTAAATAATGTCTAATATATCCCTTTATAGGAGAGCCAGTTCAGAAAGTAATTTTTCATCATGTATGAGCTGTGTATGCAGAAAAGTCTTGATAGATGCTATTATGAAAAGAAGGTTCTTAGAACATGGATGCATAGTTTCTGTTCTAAATCTCATTTCCTCTGATAGCAAACTCAAGTGGCAGCTGCTGACTGGCTAAAATAAGGCCATTGAAAAACAAATGAAAGTATCAGCAATTCTGAGGAATCCTAAGGTTTCTAGGAGTACAAAAGTGCATGACAGAATCCTTTAAATTCCAATGAGCTAAGATGAACAAGCAATGAAGACAATTGGGTGAAAATTGAAAATTGGGTGGGGTAGGAAGTCAAATAGTTGGTAGCCTGGGAATCTGAGGAAATTATTCCTGTTATGATTAAAGTAGTTTTTTTAAAAAAAAATTATATGCTGTCCTTTATGACATCTCAGGATGGCTTATAGCATTAAAACCAATAATCAATAAAAGCAATCAATAAAACAATACAATAAAATAGTATATAACCAGTAAAAAATCAAGGCGACTGTTAAACTCTTAAAATTACTAAGTTTTAAAATGATGTTTAAATGAAAAGTTTGCACTGCAAAGTTTTGTTTTGAGTCTCACATGTACAATTCTTTATTCATAGGTGAATTTTCCATCCTGTGACATGGCTTATACACAGAAATATGTAGCCAAAATGTAATCCTGGATTAGTCCATTGTATCTAACCAAATCCAGATCCTGTGCATTATTGATCTATTGTTATTGCATTGCACATCTTGCATGATGATCCCAGAATGGCTTATTAGGTTCTCCTCCTTTTTATTCTCACAGCAACAGCCTGTGAGAGGTCAGTATGAAAACCCATGAGTGGTCCAAAGTCACCCAATGAGCTTCACGGTGGGTAGGACAAGAATTGACATCTCTCAAATCCAGATACAACACCCTAACACTGAATACAACACTGCCATTACGTATTCATTGGTAGAATGTGGGATTCTCCAATAATAGTGCCAGAAGAAAGTCGAGAATAAGGGCAGCTTTGCTAGGACTACAGGGATTCAGAAGTTGCAGGCTACCTGTCAGAAGTGATATCACCTTTTTTGCTGTCATGGAGGGGGTTGGGTTGGGGGGAGGGTATCATAGAACTCATACATAACGCTCATTTCAGTTTAAAAAGTTGCTTTGTTCTAAGATGTCCAAGAAGTGTATAATTAGAAGAAAGTGACTTCCATCTGGCCCCTCACTGGACAGCTTCATAGAGTTCACCTCTCTGATTTCAAGACATTTTAGCCACCCTGTATACATTTCCATGTATATTAGATAAGTGTCAACAGTGCTTCATGCAGCTAATGCAGTGGGGTTTAATCAACAAACTTAATCCATGATAAATCTGTTAGGCTTAATGGTACCCCAATTTCCATTTATTTTAAATGCTACTTATATTTAAGGTTACAACAATTGGGGCTGTTTGGCTTAGAAAAAAGTCTAATAAGAGCAGAGGAGACATGACTGAGGTGTACAAAATTATGCATGGTGCTGAGAAAATGGATAGGGGGACATTTCTCTCTCTCGATCAATCCTAGAATTTGAGGATGTCCCATGAATTTAGGGGATTAGGGACAGATTAAAAGTATTTACACAATGTATAAATGATGAAACTCACTTCTAGAAGATGTAGTGATAGGCACCACTTTTGAGGACTGTAAAAGGAGGTTGGACAAATTCATGGAGGATTAAACTAGTCCTGTTGGTAATATGTGACGTCCAGTAACAGAGACAGTATACAACTGTATGCCAGTTGCTGAAGAATTTGTGTTGGACAATGCTATGTACTCCTGTCTTTCCTAGATATCATCTGTGGGTAGATGGTTGGCCACTGATTGAACAGAAAGCAGGACTAAATGGACTTTGTTGTGATTTGGCACAGCTCTTGTATTCCACTTGCTGCCCAAATGTTTGACCTTGTCTCAAAACTGATCCATGTTATTCCTTTTGCTGCTTGTAAAACCTTTAGAGAGTCCACAACTTTCTGGTTGGACCCAAAGAACTCAGTGTGGCTTTGACTGGTGATGTGCCTGATTCCTTCTATGTTCCACATCTTCACAATACTCCTGTGCTTGTCTACAGCCAATTTAGTGGAAGGCAGAAAAAGAAAAATGAACGTGTATTTAGGACTCCTTTAAACCGTTTCCATTTAATAGTGAACAATTTCTCATCTTAGGTAGATTACAGTTCTGAACTTTAAACTAGGTCAACAGATTAAAAGATAAAACATTTCCTTTTAAATCTTTACCTGATTTTACCAGCCTGAAAATCTGAAAAACTGCCAGGCTTTTTTTGTGGTGGGTTTTTTTTTTTTTTTTGGTCATCAAATGGGTAATATTAGAATCAAAGGTAATAAAACCATTGATCTATAGTGAGACAATATTAATATTAACACAGAGCTTTTATAATTAATTTGCTGCCAGATGAAAGGCAAGCACCGGGTCCTTTTAGCAGTGGTGATTAAAGTGAGACTAACCCTTTGAAAACTACATTTGCATGTACAGCAGGAAGCCCTGAATCCAGCAGATGACTTTGCAGTGCTTAGTGTTTGCCATTGCGATGCAAAATGCTGAACACAGTAGTCACTCAGAGTTGATGGGGGTGACTTGGCTTTTCAAGATTTTAGAGAATTAAATGAAAAAGGCACGAGTATAGTCTTTGCAGAGTCAGTTTAGGTGTTGCATAAGGTTACAGGTTTCAGAAACATTCATATTGGTATGGATGAAACACTTAAATATAAACAAGTGATGTTGAAACTGATCAAAATGGTTTGTTTCCACTTTGATGCTTATTTTACCTTCTACATGCTCATGGATGGAAGCATGTTCCACCTCCAGCCCGAAAGGAAGACCGAGTCTTTCAGGTAGGAAAAATGCGTGTGTTTCCAAATGTGCACTCAGGTACATATTTGTAAATTATGCTTCCTATTTGGGAAAAACACACATTTTAGCATGCTAATTTCTCAAACACATGTAATTTTCAAAGATATTTGCATTCCCATGTGTGTACTTCCCTTAAAAATTATCATGTTTGGGATTGGAGAAGGGCATTTTTTGTACATTTTTTTCCAAGCAGAAAAAGTATCTTGTACTTACTTATTTAGAGCTCTTTTCCATATTTTTTAATTCCATGCATTTCTTGGAGCATCCTTGTCAAGTCTTATCCATTCAGCTGCCCCATTTTCCCATATCAGCTGATATGGGCCTGCTCTTCCTGCCACTGGCAAGAAACAAATATCACATCCACCTGACACAGGAGATCTGCTTTCTTCTGGCTTCTTTCCCAGAAAGGAAGGACACTTTGAGATACATTCCTATGTACTCACAGGCTGGTTTCATTCAGCAAAAGGATTGGGATATTCAGAGCATACCAAAGTTCTGTGATGCATCTGGGCATGCCTGGATGTCTAGTTCAGGATGTCTGTTTAAGTGCTCACCTGAACATTTAGAAACAGTTCTCTTAGTACTGCACCATTGTGCCATCCTGCACTGCAAGATGCAAATCAGGATCACTCATAAACTATGGATGCTTCCATGAGCATTACAGAAAACTAGCAGACGAAGGCATGCATCACTGCACAGGTGCCTTCTGAGAGCCCGGACTGCTGGTGAGGAGTTCTTTCAGGTTGAAATGTGATGCAAGCACTTACGGTCCAAATCTCCTCCTTTTGTTAAGAAGGGTAGTCATCAATCCTTTCCTTTATTCACCTGGAAACTGTCAATTTATAAATATATAACTCATCAAAGACCCTGAAACTTAGTAGGATCCCAGGAAAACATGATGAGAGGGCTTGGGTTCTGGGATTTCAGGCACACGGTCTCAGCTTGAGTAGGATCTGGAATGTCTGGCTTGGGGTTTATTCTGTCTTGTCTGAACCCAATTCTAGAATTGATCTCCCTGCCATGAACGTTACCCAATTCTGGGCTTCTGGTGATGGAGACACGTACCTACACTGCCTTATCCTCTCCTCGTAAAGACTTGCTACAGCTGACAGATGTCTGCTCCTTCTATCTCATTCAGATTTGCCCAGACACTGAAGAGCACTAATGCCCACTTCTATGTGTTGGACCATTCAGAAGGCATGGAAGCTCTTTCAGGCACTCTTTCTTCCTGCTTATTCCACTTCAAACACCCTCCTTTCCTACAAAATATTAAACTCCTCTGGCTCATTTACATTTCACCTCACATTCCCCACCTATAGCACTCTCCCTTTTCTAGGGCAGCTCTCAAGAATTAACTCATACACTGCCTTTTATTTTCTCAGGGTCAGTTTCTGAGGGGAGGGCTTGCATCTTGCCTCTGCCACCTCCCACACCCTGGAAACATTATTTGGAAACTCCACTATGTGAGTCCACTATGTAGTTTCCATTATTTGGAAACTCCACTCCACTGTGTAGACTATGTGAGTCTTAGCCAACTCCGGCATACTGATTAAGACTGTCATCTGGAAGAACAGAGATGGCACAGCAATGAAGAGACAGCCGCGCCTTAGTCCTGACCCGAATCCCACCAAAGTCATGTGCATTCCAGAAGGGCTTGTTCCCTGAACATAGGCAGGTAGTTTTCAGATGTGCAGAGAGGCATATGTGTCTAACAGCCCATGTGTGCTTTTGGGCCAGGGAAGAAGGCATGCAAGGGGGATTGGTCCTCTGTGGCCTCCACCAGAGGACAATCAAGCACCCAATAGCCCTCCAAATAGCTTTTTGGAAAGCTATCAGGTTCCTAATTATGTCCTGCAAAGACGTCACATGAGGAGAATGATTCCTGAACACCTTCTACCAGGGCACAATAGCATTCGTGGACTGCCAGGAGCACAATTTAAGTCACCCTCATTAAGTTGATGTTTACTGGCATGAAGAGAGGTGCAATTTCAGTATGCAAGGAGAGTTGATTTGAACCTGCCTGAAACATTTATTTCACCCAATGTATTTCAGAAATACAATTCCTTCTTTGGGGGTCTTTCTATGAAAAGAAAAGAAAAACAGAAGAAAAATGCATAAATATTATTACTCATTATTTCAAACATTTGAAGGGTATACAAGATTACCATGACCCAGAAGTACATATGTATATCCTATTATTAAGATACATTTAAAATTTACCCTATATGTGTAGAGTGTGTGTGTGTGTTCTGTGGGGGTGTTTGTGGTCTCTGGGGCAAACAAGTTATTTATCCCTTCTTTAGAGTCTGCCCCATCTCCACAAAATATTTACTTTGTACTCCTTTCAGTATATAGAATCTGAAGTTAAATGGGGAGAAAATAAGAGATAAATGAACCAGGATATTGTCACAAACTCTACTAAAGTGCAAAGTGGAAAGAGAGGTATGACCAAGTGGATTGTTTTGATAGATGAACCAGTGAACCACATATGTAAAGCTTCTCTTATGAAAACTAGGGACCAATTCTATGCACCCTATGAAAAGGAAGCAAAATGTTGATGTACAGAAAAAGTTTAACAGTATAAATATAGCCAAAAAAGAAGTGAAAAGCAGAGAAGAGCCCTGCTTAGTAATTCAGAACCTGAATAAGGCAAGTGGATGAGGAGATAGAACACTCCAACCTTGGATCTCTTCTTTTCTACATTTTCACCTTCAACTATGGGTGCATGAGAATTTCAGTTTTGCTTGAAAAATATGTGACTGTGTCCCATTCAACACTCCAAACATTAGCATGTGTCCACTTACGATATGTACATGAACTTGTTTCTCTCATTCTTAACTTCCAGCTCATCTTCTGCAAATTGCCTGATCCCGGTATTCCCTCAGTCACGCTTTATCTATGGAGGGAAGTTACAGATAATAAGAAATTTATCTGAATGTGGGTAGATTTGCATGCATCTGCCTGTCAGTCACTACTTGATTTGGGCAAATTTCTTCTTTGCAGAGAGTGAGCACTGTTTACAAGTTTGAGTGAAAATCAGACATGAGCTGAGCAGTGAGATAATGTTAGGAAGATCCTCCTAGTCTCGAACATCATTCGTTCACCCATCACCACCCTCTACTCTAACCCTAACCCTCCACTCATGGAGGGTAGCAATCTGAAGAGTAAAACTTCTTGCAAATGTGGAGGATTTGCACAGGATGTCTAATGATGGTTCTTGATGGTATGGAGCTTCTCCCTGCATTGGCAAGGTCCTTCTTCTCAGAAGGTCACCCTCCATGAGTTGGGTACCATAAATACAGTGAAGAGGAGCAGAGGGCCTGGAGCACTCCTTTTCACCACAGATTGGTTCTGATCCAGTTTAGAACACCTGAACAGTGCTGTAAATGGTGAGGAATATGGCAGAAAATCTGTTCCCCAGCGCCAGACCTTTCCAAAAGCAACACGCTAAGAGTCAAAGAATGATATGAAACCTACAAAGAATAAGTGTAGGAACAGCTATTTGACATGGCATGAGCCAGTGTGGTGTAGCGGTTAAGGGTGCGACTGGGACTCAGCTGGCCTAAGTTCTAGTCTCTGTTTGGCCATGGAGCCCACTGGGTGACTTTGGGCCAGTCACAGACTCTCAGCCCAACCTTCCTCACAGGGTTGTTGTTGTGGAGATAAGATTGAGTGCAGGAGGAGGAGAATATTGTAAGCTGCTTTGAGTTCTTTAAAAGAAAAAAGGTGGGCTATAAATCTAATGAATTAATTAGATAATGATAATGATCTAATAATTAAATAATTGATGATAGGCAGAATTGAATCTCTGGATTTAGGGGTAGATGTTGGGGACAATGAACAGGTAGTTGTCTTCATACTTTGTTTGTAGCCTTACCAGAAGCATCCTGTTGGCTAATGCTAGAAACAGAATACTGAAATACAAACATAAGATGAGCTCTGAAAGGGAGCAATGCATCTGCCAGCTTCAGTTTCTCTCAGTTTTTCATTTTGCCGAGTTTAATTTGGCTTCATCTCAGAATCCGAGAATATCCCCTGTCTTCTATTCAGCTATTCTGAATGCTGAGTTTGCATTTTAAGGCCTTCCTGGATGAAATTTATGTTTCTGTATGTTTAGTTCCTAGAAATAAATTACAATACTGTTAAGAACACCCTTTGCTTTAGTATTTAGCATGAGGCAGGAGTGGCAGAAGTGATAGTTTCATGGTGAGCTGTTCGGGAAGTCAGGAAAACTTGGCTACATGGATGAGGGCATGACAAATGTGGAAGAAGAATGAAAGGTCAAGCCATATGCAAAAACTCATCGCAGCCTTATAGTATATTCCCTGGGAAATGAGCTGAGCTGCCGGAATGAGGTATAGAAAACAGCCCATTAAGTCCTTAATACCCAGTTTTAAAAAAGTATAATTGAATTTCTGTTGACACCAAGAATGACATCTGCACTGGAGTAATGCAGCAGTGAGGCTGGTGTAGAAGAGGGCCTCCAGTTTGAAGTCAATAAGCACAGACAGGGCTGGACTGGTTAGAGTAAATGGGCAGCCATTGTTCCATGGAGCTTTGTAATAGCTCCCTGGGAGTTGAAGCTCATATGGCTCCTAATAGGGAAGCAGAAGCTCATTTTGCTGTCTTACCACTGGCACCATCCGGACATGATGTGAAGCAGCATTCATCATGCAGGCGTGAACAGCTGCTGCAAAGGTACAAAGTACCTAATATCAATGAGGAAGAACCTGTCCTTCAGCAGTTCAGTTCCTGAAGTTGCAACTAGTATAGTCCACTCATAGCAACGGTCTGTTCTAGGACAGTGGGCTGCTGCAATGGCTCAAAATTTACTCCTCCGTTATTATGACCTGGCCTGGAGAAACCACCAGGGACCTGCCTTAAGGGAGGAGAGGAGCCACTTGGATCAGAAAGTCCAATGGAAAAAGCTTGCAGAGGCAGGGCCAAGGACAACTACACATAAGCTAACTGTGCACTGTATAACTGAGGCCAATTGCTTGATTTACTCTAAAGTAAATGAACACTGTCACAGTTCAAATCAGCATGAGTGCACTTTGGAAGGAATGGATTTAATCTCCTTCACCCACACCTCTTCAAATTCACTATATGGTTTAAAAAGAAAGAAAACAAAGTCCCTGTTGACCCAGTGAAGAACACAATTTGGTTGTGGGGATAGGTGGGCGATGTTTAAACCACTGGTCATCCTGAACCAAATCTGGACCTTATATTGGAGTATACACTGACATGCTATACGAATAGCATAATGCCCAATTTGGCTCCAAATAAGTCTGAGTTTGAGTCTGTTACCCCAGATAGCTTGCCCATTGATTTAGAGACCCCTGAACCATTTTGGAAAACTTCAGTGTATAGCAGAGCTGTGGATTTTCTGATTCCATGAAGTGGTTACTCAACTTAATTAATTACTGCCAATAAAATGGATGATGACAAGTAACCTAGAAGAACGAAGTGTGGGCTGTATATTGTTCTAAATAAGCAACTGGTCAAAAAATAAAAAACAAAGATGATTGATTTTCCAGCACATTTCAAATGTGCTATTTGTCTGGACTTAGAACATGTTTTATTTCTCTTTTTCACATATAGATTCATTGGTGTTAGAGAGATGGCTGTCATTTTTGATAGGCGATACCAATCATTTCTCACTGCCTTACCAATTTTCACTGATATACTTCTTGAACTGATTTTTGACATAACATCCATTCTTCCATTCAGAACAGCATGACATTTTCATAACAATGATAAATTAGACAAGTTATTTACATCTCTCACTCCAGATAATGATAGTTAATAAACTAAACAAATCTCACACTACTTATATCATGTAAGATTTCCGCAATATAATTATGTTCAGGATTATTTATACACAATTGACAGGCCTGATGAACACAGAGAAAACTGAAGGATATAAGCCCCCAGAACAGATGAACTGTGGGGCTTTCTTCTAGAAGAGCAAAAAAGAAGTAATAGAGATAACTTTCTGATGCTTTACAACCAGCAGACTTGCCAAGCATACAAATTATTTTCTTGATTAGCATGCAAATTGTTTTCCTTGATCAGATGTATGAAATGAGTTAGAAAATCCAGTAAGACCATAATTCCAGTCCTTAAAATGTTCACATTGATTTTGGGTGGAGAGTCTCTAGCTAAGTTTACACAGATCAGTTTTCTCCAACTTCATGTCCTCTAGAAATTTCTGCCTACACCTTCAAGCATTTTGACCATTGACCATATTGGCTGAAGGTGAAGGCAGTGATGGGGCTGAAGTCTAGAATGTATATATGGCACCTGGCTTGGTAAGGATGTCATAGATCAGCAGTTTTCAACCACCGGTCTGCGGACTGGTGCTGGTCTGTGGGAGGTTTCCTGCCAGCCTGGCATGGAGCGGTGGATGTGCTCCACCACCTCTTCCTCAGTTGGCATCACATTCATGGGGGGTACATTGGTGCCAGTTGGGGAGGGGCAGGGAGGGGAGAGATGGCTTGGTAGGAGCTGGCTGGGAACCACATTATGCCGATTGCAGCATTTTGGTTTTTTGTTGGCATTTTTTGTTGCTCGGTTTCTGGTTGTTTTGGAGAATTTTCATTTTCTCCAAACCTAATACACAGAATACTGTATTTTGTGTATGGTGCATTTTGTTTCAGTGGTCTCCAAGGTAGTTTTCCTGTTTTCATGAGTTGCCCAGATGCCATGGCTGAGTGGACCTTCAAAAAAAAACTTGCAAGAATTTTATACGGATATAGTTGAATTAAAAAATGAAAACACTAACCAGATTATACATTGGCTTCCATAAACTAATGTGTGGAAACATGCATTGCTCGTTGTGGGAAAGGCAAGTGTGCCCAAGCGCACATCAATGCAAATTGAGGAAATGGGAAAAACGTGATTTCATCAATGAGTGAAGGATGGGATGAAAGATGCCTGACAGTCTATAAAATGAGGACAGGATAGGCTTAACAAAATCCATCATACATTCCTAGCAAGAACAGAAACCCCATACACCTTTAGCATCTCAGTGAAAGGTGCCTTACATCAGGAAATACCATTCCTCCCTTTAATCCAGGCAGACTACTTGGGCTGGTAGTGCTTTCCAGGGTTCAAAGAAGGAATACAGGTGAGATGCCTCCAGGTCCACAGAGGTCCCTCAAGGCTGGAAGAAGAATCTGACTGGGTTTGCCTAGTTTGCCTCAAGGCTGGAAGAAGAATCTGACTGGTTTTATCGCTGAATAAAGACCTTCAACCAGTTTTTACTCAAAACTAATTCTGTGCACATGTAAGAAGAGAGAGAGTGATTCCATAAATCCACTTGCCTGCTACCTGTTTATTTTAAATAGAGATCCCAGGGACTGAACTTGGGACCCTCTGCATGCAAGAATATGTGGTCTGCTGCTGTGCTGAGCTGTGCTGTGCCCCCACCAAAACTAAGCTGTTACACCAACAGTGTTGCTTCTCAAAAAGTAGTAATGTTATTGCAAAGAGCCCCAATCTTGTACATGACACCATCAATGCATCCATAGTGAAGATACGGAGACCTGACGAAATTTCATGTTTTTAGCTCTGGCATGCCCTGTTCCCAAACACCTTTGCAGGGGGACCAAGCCAGAGAGCATGGCAAGCATGGCAGGAGGAGCGCTTCAGCCCTTCGCTCCTGCAATGGACCTGGTCTAAGCTGGGGCCTGTGCACCAGCACTTGGTGATGGGAGCAAAGTTCTCCTTCCACTGCAAAGAGCTGGCACACAGCCCAGTTAGGACTGGGGGCAAAGCAGGGTGATGGGTTAAGGTCCCTGCTATGCCTTGCCCCTGATTTGGTTTACCAGTCCCCATGGTACTTAACTGTGACAAAGTGCACACCAGAGCCAACTATGCCTAGTTTGATCTATCGAGACCAGTAGATCGCAAATTGTTCACACTCCAAAATCTCCCCAGCCTGAAGTTAAAGTGCAAAAGCATGGCCCATCACATGCATTACTCTCTAGCCACTGTGAATGTTCCTCTGGAGCAAAAACTACTTCAAACAGAGGCCACGGTCCCCACTCGTCCAGCCAGCTGAGCCACATTGTGCCCAGAGAACTCCTGGTCCCAGCACCCTGCACCAGGCACTGGATTCAGCACATGACAAACCCAAGCTTGGGGAAACAAACATTTTTAAAAGGGGTGGAGGGACTAAAACACAGAATCTGAAAAGGACAAAAACAGGGAAGATGGGGAAGGAACTGGGAAAGGGGAACTAGGCAGCAGCAACATGACAAGTTACAGTCAACCAAGATCCTCACTCCCAGGTCCGTCTTGGCTCACTTGGACAAGAAAATAATGAACAGCATCTATCCCGGCCTGTCCACAGTGACTCTGCCTTCGAACAGAACAGGACATGCAGGATGCCACTGTGCTCTTTGGCGCAGAGAATCAGTGCAGAATGGAAACTCCCAAGAGAGGAGCAAAGGCTGCTCTGTTCGTCGGGCTTTATCCCCTGCTGTCAGTCTAGGCCAGGTGACCTGTGGGCTGATGGCCCATCTCCCAGTTCCTGAGGCCAGCCATTTACTGCAGGTGCTGGTCATTTGCAGTCCTCATTGTTATCTCTGGCATCCTTGAGGCCAATTCTGATACTCCCCCCTTAACAGAAAAGGGAGGATGGCATCACCCAAGGCCAGAGTCCCACTAGGTTGGCACCTGGAATTTCCAGCATTTTGTCAGTTCCTAGAGTAACCCTTCCCTAGCTTTCTGGAGCCTGGAAAGGTGGTCGCCATTACATACCCTCCTTTCTCTGCCCCTACCCACTTCAGCAGAAAGCTGTACCTCCCCTCAGGCCTGGAGATCAGCAAAGTGATTGGCAATGCTTTGACACAATAACTTTGTTCTCTCTCTCTCTCTCTCTCTCTCTCTCTCTCTCTCTCTCTCTCTCTTCTTGTGCAATGCAATGAAAGTGGTGAACTGAGTTTGCTGAGTTTGTGCATCATCAACAGCACTACGTATGCTAATCCTGCCCTTTTGTACCTCAGTAGAGTATGGAGTGGCTGGACAGAGCATGGATACAGAGAGAAGCAGGCGTTAGCAGCAGCCCCCCTGCCCAAACACACTTCCGGCCTAGGGTTTGTTAATCCTCTGGAACCATTTCCCAATTCCCTGTGGAAGGGATCCCCAGGCTGTCTGGTACAGCCTCATCTAAGAGCATCTGGTTGTGGAACTGGCTTACTCGCTGGGGGACTAAAGACAGACATATTCTTCTCCTTAGTAAGTTTTCATAGATCTGCATAATCAAGTAGATGTCTATGGGAAATGTTGGTTCTGCTTACTTTTTAACAACAACTTTCCTAGTTTTGAAGGTTGTCTTCTGCATTTTGAATCAAGATGCAAATCAAAATGCAGTTATCCTTCCAAACCATGCAATGCAGGTCTTTAGGGAAAACAGATACAAAAACGCATACAGTAGTTAGTGAAAGTAATATACAAAATTATTAGCATAATGAGAAGGCCTTGCAAAAATGAGCTTTCAGGCAAAAATGTGTACGGCACATAAAAGAGAATCTTGCGAGAGTTCTGCATGAAAAGGTATACGCATTTCCATGCCAGATTTCTAAAATTAATGCTTACTGGTGTAAATGGGATGTGAAAAACAGGACTCCTCAAGTGGAATGGGATGAACCAAATTTAAGGCTGGGAAAATGAGAAGCAGAGAGAAAGTGAAACTGACAGATTGATCCTTCCCCAGATGCCCAGTTATGCAGGCTGCTAAAGCAATGCCTGATGGTTTTTTGGTTTTATTTTTAAATCCGGTTGTACTCCCTCTCTACTTTTCCTAGGAAAGTGATTTATGGAATCACAATAGAATGCCAAGAAATGCTCCACAGACAAAATATCAACATTTGATAGTGATTTGTAAACACAGAGAATGAGTCCACAGAGATGAAGAAACTATTGATGTTTTCATTAATCAAACCTCTACAGAGTCTGTAGATGGACAATGAACCAAAGAATGCAGGATCGTTCTAGCTTCTTATAGGATGGAGGGACTTTGGCCTGTATCTCCCTGTGAGTAAAAGGAGGAACAGCTAATTAAGGGTTTATTAGATATTGAGATAAAGATGAATAGGATGATGAAATGGACAAACTATCCCAGAGTCTCTTTCAAAAGGATGTTGCCAGGGGGTTGCTTTCTACTAGTCCAAACCTGGACAAGATGGAAATACCATATTTTTTGCTCTATAAGACACACTTTTTTCCCCCTCAAAAGTAAGGGGAAATATCTGTGCGTCTTATAGAACGAATATGTGTGTGCAGATGTGCAGCCCATGGGGAAGTGATGGGGAATGTGCCTGTGATTATGTGCCTGTCTGATTCAGAATATATTTTTTTCTTGTTTTCCTCCTCTAAAAACTAGGTGTGTCTTATGGTCAGGCGTGTCTTATAGAGCAAAAAATACGGTCGTCTACACTGTAATTATCTGGTTGGACCTAGTGAAAAGAGAAAGCCAAGTTACAGCACTGTTCTCCTTAGGCGGACCCCTCGAGATGCCTGCAAGCCCCAATCTTGAAAACTATATATTTGCATTTGCAGACAAAACTAGATCCAGGGACCTGTCACTATGCTGGTTAGCAATGGACAGATTTCTCCCTTTCTAGATCACCACATAAGATTAGAAGCATTAGGAATCCTTCTTGATCTTTTTTTAATTTCTGCATTTTCTGAAGAGAAAACCATGTATTGTTTCATGGTTCTGCTCTGCTTGCATTGCACCATATCTGAACTGGAGCATGAACTCTGCTTTAGAGATGAGGGGGCATTTCCATTTTCACTTCCTGAACTACCACCAGAAAACAGATTTCCTTTGTTTTTTGCACCTTGCTGAATTTTGCAGTGCAGCTTTTAGATAGAAATGCGTATACAAAAATGCATATCTTAGGGAAAGCAGCATAGAAAGGGCACATTTTATAGAAGCATTTTGCAGAAAATGCTCATAATATGGAGAATTCAGAAGAAAAATGTTTCCAGTTTTTCATGTCAGCAAAAACTTGCACATCAGGACACAAGAATAGTCAGGATAGATTAGACCGAAGGACCATTCAGTCCAGAATTATGTTCTTCTAATCAGATGCCTATTGGATGCCCACAAGTACAACAGCAACTTCCACTTGTGTTCCCTAGCAACTGGTATTCAGAAGCATGTGGTGCTAATATATGACCATCATGTCTAACATCCATGGATCAGTTTAACTACATGAATTTGTCTAATCCCATTTAAAATACTGTGATTGGTGGCCTGCTAAGATCACGATTGACTGGATACCAGTAGGTGGTCAGAGGAGAAGAGAAAGACCAAACAAGACCTAGCATCAAACATTCCAGAATGACCTAAGAAGTATCAACCTTGCATAGAAGGGTAAAGAAATCGTTGCTGTGGATTGAACACTATGGAAGACATTGTTGCCTGATGTGGCCGTCACTGCATCTTGTGGCATAGAATTCCATCACTTAGCGAGGCGCTGCATGAAGAAGTACTCCCACAAAAAAAAGGGATATTGATATTCAAAATGAACATGGAAATGAAAGGGAAAAGATGTGTTTGACAAAAACTGAACATTATGGAAAGCAAAACTGAATAATTAATCCATCACTGTTCAACTTTCACTTGCTTATTTCCCTATAGTTTGGTAAAACACCAATTTTATTTTCATACATGTGGGCACTCCTCCCCTTATCATGATTAGTGTGCATATGGGGGCAGGGGTGGGGAGATTTTGATGTGATTTAGCATGACCGTATACAAATTCTTTGTTTGTGACATGTTACCGACACCACATGGTTACTTGGTTTGGTGTCACAGTTGTATACACACTTACCTGAGTGTTAATGCCATTGAACATACCAAAATATACTTCTGAGTAGACATCCATAGGATGGCAGTGTTGAACATACCCACACTTCTTTAAATTGATGCAGGGATCTCAGAAAAAAAACATCTTAAGAAATTGGAATAATATTAATCTAGTCTGCTAATATTCAGAAAGAATTAAGAAATGAAACTGCATTACTGGATTGAATCAACATTTTAAGGGGAGCTTTGCTGGTTATATTTTGTGGATGGATTTAGGGTAGATTAGGGTTCTACTAGAAATAGGAACAAGCATTTTCAGCAGCCTTCATCCCCAACACACTGCCAGCCTATGATAAGTGAGACAAAGAAGCCAGCTTTAGTGAACAAAATTGTGCTACCACAAAGGCCTCTGGAGCCCAGTTCCCCATGGAAGGGGTGCCCAGATATCTGGGTACACGCCTTTAATTCTCTACATTGGCCCTTTGCTAATAAAATAAAGTGGCCCATCAGAGAGTACATGGAATCTCAGTAGCTCTCACAGTGTCTGTGCATGAAAAGTCAGCTCAAAATATGTAAAATATCTACACAGATGACACTTATCTATTGACAAGCACATATTCCATGGGACAGGATTTGCTCTCTTAATTTTCTAAGCAGTTTGACTTTTTCACAGTTTTAGATATTGAGACATATGCTTCACAGCCTGAGACTTCTCAGCTGTTCTGCACTTGCAGATCTTTTCAGTTTCAGAAGCTGTCGAAAAAGCTGACAGCCAAAATATGCAAGTAGTGATGGCCTGATTTATTTGTGTCAGATGTTAAAGATGACATTCAAGATGCTGGATGAAGGAGAACAGTATCTCGGAAGAAATCTTGCATGCTTCCTCTGATGTAATTCCCACTATGCTCCTAATATAAAATAAGGGAAATACGAATGCATCTGTATTGGTGGTTCATTTCAGCAAATCTACCTCATGATTGATCCATGCATGGAAGGCCATTTTTACGATGCCTGCGAGCTATAAATTCTACAATATGTTTCCTAGACAACATGCTTTTGTTTATTTATTTCATTTGCATCCCACCTTTATAGAGAAAATGAAGTAAAAATGACATCACCCGAACTTGCATAATTTCAGCAAGGACTTAATGTGCCCTCGGACCACACCTTGGAACACTCTAAAATGCACCCTGGCAAAGGCTGCAATCCTAAACTTATTTCTCGGGAGTAATATCTGTTGTACATAGACCAGTTAACCTCTCTATCAATCTTTATAGGATTGTGCTGAAACTCTGTGTTCTCGCAGGAATGCATTGCACATTCTATCTGCATGATGATGGAATGAGTATTAGTTTATTGGCCTTCACCCTGTGCTTTTAAGACCCCAGACACCCATTCAAGGATTCTACTGCATTATTACAATTTAAGGAACTTTCAAGCATTGGGGCCACAAATGTTAGCCAGCACGTTATGCTCAAGCTTATTAGGTTAGGGAGAAATCCAATACATGTTTAATTGGGAAAATCCTACAGCTCCCAGTCTTCTTCAGCCAGCATGGTTGTAGTAATTTTTCTGTCTAAGCATATAGTGGATTGCATCCTTAAACATACTTAGTAGCATGCTGGATTCTGGTCTTGCCTGCCTGCCTTCTTTCTTTGAGATCTAAGGAACGGAATCATCTGGCTCAGAATTCCTGCATCCCCACCCCCCACCCCCAGGTTTGAACACAGCTCTGGCTTGAACACAGCTCTGGTTTTAAAGCTTACATGGGCACTGCTGCTAATGTGGGAAATAAATTGGTTTTGGAGTCCAAAGTCTTTTCATATAATCAAGTTTGAAAATCATCTCCATACTAAAGAGAATTAGGAAAGGACTTGAAAATAAAACTGCCGAGATTGTACTTCTGCTATATAATCTTTGATGTGACCACACTTAGAATATTGTGCCCAGTTATTATCCACACACCTGAAAAACGACAATATAGAGTTGGGTAATGATCAAGGGGCTGGAGAAACTCCTTAGAAAAGCAAGTAAGGGGCGTTCAAAATCATGCAGGTGTGGAAAAAGCAGAGAAGGAGACATTTTCATCCTACTTAACGCTAGTACCTGGAATCATCTCATGAAGATAATTGATTAATAGGACAGATGAAAGGAAGCACTTCTTCACACAGTGCTGAATTAAATGATGGCATTTATTGCCACAGGAAGTCGTGATGACTACGAATTAGGACTGCTTTAACAGGGTTTGGACAAATTAATGGAGGAGAAGGCTATCAATGGCTACTATTCTTGGTGCACTGACCCCAGTATGCCCAGGTGTGGCAGCTCCTGGGGAACTTGGGCAGGGGCATGCTGTTGCCATCACACCATGCTATGTCATGCTTCAGGGATCCTGTGGGCAGCCGGTTTTCCACTGTGTGAACAGTGTGCTGGACCAGATAAACATTGGTCTTATCCAGCATGGGTCCTTTTGTTCTGTTCTTATCTAGAATGGCAGTGGGAGAGATACAATTGTTCAGGAAGAAGTAGAATGAATGCAGAAGCACATTGTCATTGCACTGAAATAAAGGCAAGAAAATTAATAAAAGAAAAAGGAGGAAATTACTATAATAAAGTTGTCATGGGGAGTTTGGCTTATAAAACAGTTAAATAAAAATAGCATTCAAATAAAAGGAATTTTACACCTCCCCACTCCCCCCCCCCAAAAAAACACTTTGTGGTATGCACTATCTTTAAAGAAAAAAAGCAAGAAAAAGCAGAAATGCTGTTTATGAAAGCTGTGCTAAAGGCAGCCTAAGGGGTGGGGGAACAGTGGGAGGTTTAAAACTGGAAATATGCTTAGAACAATTGAGAGTGAGCTGAAAAAAGGAGGAATACAATAATAAGAGTCAATCCAAAACTCACTGAGCAAGAAAAATCAGTCAATTAAGGGGAAACTTTGAAATTTTAATTGATTGAATAGGGCACATCCTATTGATTGCATTCACACTGCTTGAACGGTCCTGAATTCGGAGGCTTTCAAGTTCCATGTGCCTGGTGGGACCGAAACCTCTGATCTTTGCTGTTTTAATTAGAATGACTTTTCAGCCCACCCCATGAAGGAGCTTTCCCATTTCTTCCTCCTTCTCTTTGGTCCTCAGAGAGGTGACTGGACCACTTTTCTTTGTACTGGCTGTGAGTGGGAAGGGCCCAGCATCTATTCTCTAACTCTGAAATTTAAATACAGCATTTGGGCTTGAAGGTTTTCTAAGCCATCCAATGGTACTTGGCACAGCTTCCCAGGGGCTATAGGATTGCAATCCACAAATATTTTATCTTGTATTTTCAGGATTTGATAGGGTGTTCATTTTTAAAGCCAAATGCACACTGTGCTGTGATGGGAAGAAGTGGAATAGACATCTTTAAGCATCCCTGCAAGTACTAACATTCTTTAACACAATAGTGAAGAAGGAAAATAATGGGACATTTTGGAGGTGTCCTTTGTGGGAAGGCATTTTGCTAGTGTTTAGATACAGGCTGTGTAGCACATGCCTCCCACCTCCACCACTTAGCTACCCAGACAGCAACTAGTACTGAATGTGCTCAGTTAGGAGCTGTTTCTCTAATAAGTACAGCCAGTTCCACTGTAGGATTAAATATCTTATTCAACTGTAATACTGCATCCACTTACCTGTGTTACACCATTGTGTTTGCCAATTTTGTTTTCACCCGCATTCATTTATTTCTTTTTAAAAAAATCTCACTTTATTTCTTTTCTGAATATGAAGAACTTTGGCTAATATTTACCAAAAATACACTGAAATAACATTCTCTTCCATTCACATAGGTCCATCTACTCCCAGCATGGAGATAATTATATGCCTGCCTGATAGCTATTTAGGGTGTCAGAAGGAAGAGGTGACTACTCTAATTTATCTCTCAAATGACTGAACAAACAGAAATTCCTTCAAAGACTTTTGAAATCTTATGGATGTTCAACAACAACAACAAAGTCCTTAGCTCCCAGCACACCCCAAGCTGGCCATGCTGGTAGCCCTTGCTTCAATCTAAGCATGCATGGAATGGTGCCCTTGAGCGAAATACTCAAAACCCTTGGCCTGGCAAAACTAATCATTTTCCATTTCTTTCATCTCTTCTTCTTCCTCTTCCTCTTTTCTCAAGTACTTCTGGACCCACCCCTCAAAGAAAAATATGGAGAAGTGCATTAATTTTGAAAGTTTCACGCCAAAGCCTCAAAACCAAGCTGAAATGAAATCCACACTCATTCCTAATGCTGATTAGGAATGTTCAGGGAATATCTTAACATGATCAAGGAGTATCTTAACAATACTTTCCCGCATGAAATTGTTCTGTATTGTTCCAACTAGTCATTCATTGCCTTCAGTGACTATTAATCCAATTCAGTTTAGCAATGTAAGAAGGACACTGTTGGATCTGAACAAGGAGCTCTCCAGTCTGGTGTGTCCAGCTGTAGCCACACACATTTACTAAGAAAGCCACAAGCATGGCATAAGAGAGAGGACCATTTCCCAGTTTCCTTTTCTATCCCATAAGAAATTGTATTTGGTATAAGGATTCTGAAGAATTGCCTTTGGTTTACTCTCTAAAGAGAACTTACTTATTTTCTCTGTACAGAAATGTGGCTCAGAACACAGTCATCACTTGAATGACACGTTTTTCTGAGTTGTTGTAATGCTGCCCTCAGCTCAAAAATGCACATTCCAAATTATTTTAGTGGAAATGTTTATATTTTAAATACGAATGCCCATGCATAAAATAAAATCACAGAAATGGGGACAGAATGGATCTATTGCTGAACACCTGTAACACTGACTCAGGTAAGAAATAGACTGATCTGTCCCTCCATTTCTAATTCACTGGATGGAACTCTTTCTGAACAAGGAGGTTGAATGGATACCATGTGTAAAATCAAAGAGTTCAGAAGGAAACATAAGATCCCAACAAAATTTTGCATATAAAGTAATGTCCCGTCTCTTCATAAGATGCTCAGCAATACTGTGGAAAACCGATGATGCAAAGAGGCACTATTGAAAGGGAACTGTTTGCATGGAACAGAAGGTGCTAAACTGATAGTACTGAGCTAAGCAGCTCTCTTGAAAAGCACTTTCTCAGCTAGTAAAATAACAAAGACAAAGGATGGGGAATACTGCTGGGGAAAGCAGGTGATTAGGAAGGATTAGGTGATTTTATTCTGGATCAGAATTGGGGAATTGGAGCCCACTGAAGTTCCTTATCAGGTCATGGACTCCCTTTCCCAGACCCAGACTTTTGACAGTTTGCACATCCTGATCTAGAGGCTACCAAGATGCCAGAAAGGAAGGGGGCAGAATAACAGCCCTGCTATTTCCAATTTCTAATTGAAAATAACAAAGAAAATCCCAACAGGTTTTGTCCCTGTATGCCCTTTTCAGGGGGTATACCTGAGAAGGTGATGGTGGAGCATCTACAGGCTCCTGTGGGGGATGCTGATAATTTAGACTCATTTCATCTGGGTCTTAATCTAGTCATGGGACTGAATTAGCCCAGTCACCTGTGTTGTGAGAGAGAAGGAGACTGTGACCTGCTAATTCTACTCAATCTCTCAGTGACTGGCTACGACACCATTGGCTATCATATCCTCTTGGATCAACTTGATGGCCAAGTCTTGGAGATATTGTGTTACAGTGGTTTGGATCTTACCTGTGGAATTAATTATCGAAAGTAACATCGGGTTGACTATTCATCAAGCTGTGGGCAATTCAGCCATGGGTTTCTGCATGGTACCATCCTGTCTCTGGTGTTATTTAACATTCCCATGAAACCTCTGGGAGTGGCTCTAGAAGCAAGTACCATTAGGACACACAACAATGTCATTTCACTGATGACACATTAATGAGAAGAGGTTGTGCAAATCCTAGATCAGTGTCTGGACTCAGTGACGGATTGGATGAGGACCCATAAACTGAAACTGAAACCTGGCAAGATGTGGTTCCCATGCATGAATGGTTCCAAAGTCTCGTACCTGTTCTGGTTGGGGTTTAACTCCTCCTGAATGATCAGGTCTGTGGGTTACCCCCAGATCCAGCATTAAAGTCTTATTGCATTGACTTGGAACACCTTTCACAATTTTTCAGTAGTTCACCAATGATGGGCTCCTCTGGGCAGGGTTAGTTTGGCCCCAGTGGTGCAGGCTACAGACAGATTATTGCCATGAGCTCTTAGGCAGGGCTGCCATTGAGGCTGCTCTGAAAATCAGAGAAGGAGAGAGTGACACAGTGGTTATCGGGAGCTGCCATGTTTCAGCATGAAGCTCCTTTGCTGAAGGGATTGCACTGGCTACCCATTCAGTATTGGGGCAGGTTTAAGGTTTTAGTACCAGTTAGAACCTGGACAACCTCAGACCTGCAAGTGTGCTCTCTCCCTTGCAATCTGCCCAGTTGCTGAGCTCATCAGGTTTTCCTTGCTGACCAGCCACAGTCTTTATGCTATCTTGTGTTTAAATGTCATTAATGTATTGTTTATATTATTTTATTTGTTTTAACCATCTTCTGTTATACTCAACATAATCTGGAATCTGTTTGGATGTGGAGTAATAGAGAAATACTGCAAGTAAATACAAAGAAAATGATGACATTGTGGAATTGTGAATATTTACATGGATTACATTCTTTTGCAACTGTTATGAAAGCATTTCTTCATTTTTACTAAAGGGAAGGAAGGTTCACATGTCAAAAGTCTCTTACTTGAAGTATTGTGTATAATTTTAGGTGTTTCTCTCATTCCCTTCCATCATTTTTTGACTGAGCATGAAAACCAAACAGATTTTCATTTGACTCAGGTATAGGACAAGAGAGGTTGATATTAAATAGGAAGACAGAAGTGGTTTTACCTTACATGCCCTTGCATCCCATAGCCAGGAAGGCTGGAGGACACTTAGATGAGGTTTTGCTTTCGTATCAAAGGTGACAATTCATGGCACTTTTCCCTCTCTGACCAATTGACTTGGGGCTTGTAGAAAAGTTCATTTAGTGTGATCAATACCACTTTGCCTCATGCCTCAATCAAAAACTACTTTCCACAGTCAATAGCAATTAGACAGACAGACACAGAGATATTGATACCATGGAGCCAAAGATGTATACCTAGGTGCTTTCCCCTCCAAATACTTGGCAGGATGGTTGCTAATTGCAGGATATTGGATTAGCATGGGGTCACTGAGAAATCAGCTGGTAAGGAAGTCTCACACAACTCCATCAATGCTACACACAATCCAAATCTAGTGGCCCAGTTCTGGTGTCAAAGCACACATGGTAAAATTCAGCAGTTACAAATGTATGTGTAAAGGAAAAAAGGAATTTGGACAATACTTTCAGGACTGAAACTGCCTGGTCATTCTCAGCATCCGATGTATTATGCCATATGAGAAGTTGCTGTTCTCATTTAATGAAATAGGAAAAAATCATGTGCTTTATATTTTACTACAAACTTATGGGTTTCAACTTTACAACAACAAAACAAAAAATCAGTTCTCCTATGAAATTCTCACTTTAATTGTTTCACTGGAGTATTTCAATGAAAAATGTATACCAATAAATATTAGGGAAAGGTGTACACAAAAATATGCATGAAATTAAATAGGATGATGTAAAGAAACTGATTTGCAAAATTTGTATGTTGGACAACATTGCACAGAAAATTACATGCAGAACTGAAATGAAGGTTGGAAACATTATCAAAGCTTAGTAGGAAACAAACTTAAGAGTGGAATAATGAGAATGAGAGAAACCAAAATTCATAAAAGAATTAATACCTGTGCAATACATACATTTTCCCAC
>JAIXND010000621.1:15594333-15662843 GCA_023646645.1 Varanus salvator macromaculatus
AATTGGAAGAAAAAAAACAAAGCACAACAAAGCAAAGCAAAGTGCAAACAAAACAAAACAAAAACACACAAACAAAACAAAAAACAAACAAACAATCAAACAAACAACCTCTGTGTCTCAGGGAAGGGAGTCCCTGGACCGTCCGGACCGCAGCTCAGGGACGCAGACAAGGGACGACGCCCGAGCTGGGCCTCCTCAGTCCCTCAGACCAGTGGCCCTGCCCCCTGCTTCCCCCTGGCTGCTCTAGCTCTCTGGCCCCGCCCCCTCCCTCTCTGCTGCTCCTGGACCTCTGCTCCCACCTGCCCAGCTCCTACCTTGCCTGTGCCAGTCCCCTGGCCACTCAGCGCTCTCTCCCAGCCTGTGCCTCTGCTGCTCTGCCAAGAGGCCAGAGCCAAAAAATTTATCGATTTTGGTATGAGTTCTTGCACTTGAGGAAGCATGACATAGTCTACAAAACATATACCAAAATAAATAAAGGGAAACTTTAAAATAGCACCTTTCTTGCATGCAGAATCTGGAATGCAGGTTATTTGGATCAATGAGGCCAAAGCAACTGTGAATGGCAATTTTCATAAGGAAAATTCTTGGAAAAATAGCTGAACCAAGTGGGTATCCCAACCTAGACTCCAACCAGTGCACTATAATGAATTCAGGAAATGAGTGAAAGAAAGCATACAAAGCAGAAGCTTGACAATAAACATAAGGGCAAAGGAATGAAGGAAGAAGCAGAGAAAAGGGGTCAGAACCCCAAAAGTCTCACACGGGGGTTACAATGAGCCTATCCACCAAAGGGATATGCAAACCATCACTTGAGCTACTAAAGTTCTTCTCTGTGGTCTCTGTGCATTCACACACATATGGGCTTTGTCACGCACCGCACGGCCTGAAGTGGAGAAACTTCCAAAACTCAGTCACAGAGAGGGTGGAAGCCCTGCCCTGCCCTGCCCTGCCCTGTCCCTTCCAAAGGTCTGGAGAAAGGGGGGGTGTACCCCAGAGGGCCAGTATCATCAAGCTGATACTGGCCTTCTGGGGGATCAAGTGTATCGCCCCTAAATGGTTCAGGCTGTTTATCCTTCCCCTGCTTAAATAATGGGGCTGGTGCACCTCTGTCCTTTCAATGATCTGTCCTCCTCCTGCCTTGTCTTGGTCTTAAATAAGCGGAAATGAAATGTATGCATTTTTATTTCACACATTTATTTTTATTTTTTGTATTTATTTTTACATGTATGCCTCATGTTTTTCCTCTTGCAAAGAAGCTAAGCTGACTAACAAAATTATCTTCCTTTCTATTTTATCCTCTCATCCTCCTTTGAGGTAGAATAAGCTGAGAGTCAGTGACTGGCCCAAAGTCACTCACTGAGCTTCATGGCCAAACTGAGATTAAATTCTGAATTTCCTGAATCCCAGTCTGACACTCCAACAACTATGCCACAGTCTCTCACACATCCTTACATTGAGATGCCAGAAAGATAGAATAAAATAATAATCACAATAACTGAAATAGGTGGTAATACTAGGCATCTGAATGGGCAGCTGAACATCTTCAAATGTGTTTACTTTCCTAAGAATTTCCCTGAGAATTTTCTCCTCAGAAGTCTCAGCTTTGCAAAAGCCTTCCTTACTGTGCCTTCTGACAGCTTACATGATTTTCTGAGTTGTTACAGAAACCTCCGAAGACCTCCAAGGTAGCCCGTCCTCTTGGGCGACAGTGGTCAACTGTTTTGCACAAAACTGAGCACAGCGCAAAATTATTCCAATCAACCATTATTCCAGGACTACTCCATCAACCCCCTTGCTGCCACTGCTGCTTTCTCTTGAACCTGGCTGAAAAAAGCACATAATTGAAAAATATGGGAAATCTATAGCTGGCAAATGGAAGTGCTGAGGGAAGTGCAGCTGACCGGGGTGTAATGGAAAGGCACCTTGTGCGGCTTCTACTGACCTTTTACAGAAACCAGCAGCAACAATTATGTGCTGAAGCCCTCCTGGTTGCAGGAAATGGATTCTCAGAATATGGCTTGAGCAGAGGATTGTTTTCTCTTTCTTCTGTCAGGGAACAGCTTGGCCTCACTCATTCCCCTCTGCCAAGTCTCCACAAAGTCTCAAATAGTTCCCAGTGAGCAGCAGCCAAAGTTTCTGGGACTTTTTGGCAAAAGAAAGGGGGTTTATAATTAGGCAAGTGTGGAAGAATGTGGACTGACATACAGGCATGCATTAGAATGTATGTCAGAAATGCAGTACATACATACATACATGAGATGTCTACTTTGAAACAGTTATGCATTTCTCAAGACTGCATTTTGTGAACAGACTCTCAGATAAAATGTGCTTTTGTGTTCACATTCAGGATTGTGAATGAGTAATTTTTAAGTGATGTGTGAACTGAAACGAGATTTTCAAACATCCCTAAGTGCCCTGCAAGTGAGTATCATTTAATGGTGCATTAATTCTTCTTCTTCTGAAGCATCGCTCTATTTGTGTGCATGCAAGGAAGAGATGGGCATAGTGAGTTAATTAAAATCTCCCTCATCAGCACTGTGATGAAATCTTAATGTTTCTGTCTGACAGTTGACACATCTTTAACTCATTCTTCTATTAAGAGGCCAATGGGTTTAATAGCTTGTTTGTTTATCTGGTTGTTTGACCTGGAAGTATAGGAAGGATTAGCAAGGTGGATTGGCAGAACACGTGGGGTCATTCTAGGCTTCACTCAAGTGATATTCAGCTGGGATTCAAGCATAATTAAGTCCCCTTGTCTACAGGGCTTGTTTATTTGTCCCTATATTCTCTGCAGAACTCATTCATCACTGCCTGTTATACAAGGAATTGAGGGCACTATTTACAAATAGAAGGAAGAAAAGAGGAAATTATTTATTTCTTCATTCATTTGCTTTTTAGCTTGCCTTACTTCTGAAGCCTGGAAATGGATAACTTAATTTAGCAATGAATAGAACATATCTATATCATTAAATTGTGTATTCAATAAACCTTGGATGCCTCTTCCTCTTCATAATTAACAGAGCATCTAGAGCTGGGGCACAGGTTATCAGGCCTGGGGAGGCAAACTCGTCCCCCTGTGGGTCCACAGGAAGGCATGTCACTTTCTGGCTGGCTTTTCAGTCCAACGTTCATGAGGTGACGGCCAGCTCTTGCACTGTTTCCTCCCACTCCAAATGTCAAGATGCCTCTCCTAAGGTTGGCAGCAAAATCTTTACAATATGCTGGTAATTTTGGCCTTCCTTCCTTTGCCTCTTGTCTCTCCAATCATTGGAATGTGCTCTCTCAAGATTTCTCCAAAATGGAATCAGCAATCAGCCTGAAAGACATTCAATAAGTCTAATCTAAATTATATTCCTTGACCTGCATCAGGTCCCATTAAAAATGTACAGATAATGTTTGTGTTTGGAAAAATGGGTGTCTCAGACCCACGGAGGAACACATTCAACTCATGTAGATACGTCTATTCCAGCACGTGGCTTCTATAGTTGCCACTTCCAAGATGGTTGATATGCAAATGAGAATTTGTCCTGTCATAAATGAATGTATGCTGAAACCTGATTCTTTTGTAGGTCTTCTGTGGGAAAAAATAGAGATTTTACTCAGGATGGGTAGAGAGATTATCACTAGTCAAAACATCTGGAAAACTACAAATTTCCTACCTTTTTCTAGAAAATGCACTTACGGTTGGGCAGAACGGTCAAGAGATTAAAACATGTCAGGAATCACATGAAGTTCCCTATAGTCTCTGACAGGGCAGATCTCATGGTAAGCCCCTACTTTAGCTGCATATCAGCCAAGCTTCTCTTGGTGTTTGCCCCAGAGAAAGGAGGGTGGACAAATGAACCAGTGGATACTGGGGAATCCATCCATACATGAAAAGAAAATGTGAAATGAAAAGATACCCTGTGTTCCCTTTTTTAGGGGTGTGGAAAGAGCTAGTGCAAAGATTGTTGTAAGGCACATTACAGTGATGGACAGGGAAGGGAGAGAAAATATTCTGTTTCCCGGGCCCTCCCTTCAGTGCCAGTGCCCTGCACAGAGCAGATGGCAAAGAACGGAGCAGGGAGTTTTCACACAAGAGGATTAGAGCCATTTATTTTCATTCCCCCTCTTGCTCCTGAACCTCTTCCTTCTTAAAAAGCTATGTTTGTGTAGGTGCATTATTCTTCTTCTGTCATGTGATGCCAAGATTCATTTATTGGTATCTGCTTATTCTTTTACTTGAACTGATAAATTAAACAGCTTTACATGTGAGTCAGTTCATGCCTCACAGCCAGAAGACTACATAAATGTTTGTAGACTGACCTTCAGAGTAGTCTCCCTCCCTCCTTCCCTCGCCCTGCCCTGCCCTGCCCTGCCCTTTGTATATATAAGGATGCAACATTACAAACAGGCAAAAACAAAAGGAAATGTATTCAATTTTTAGCCAGGATTGCATGCCGCTTGACTGTTCATTTGCAACAGGTTCATAAATGCACCATAAATGATTCAGAAGTCAGACACTTGTTTTTACACTGAGAGAGAGAGATAGGCACAAGAGGACAGAAGAAAAGAAGGGAACAAGTCTCAAAAAGTCACACATGAAGTAGGCATTAAATAATTCACATCCACTTATTGCATATCCTAGCTGAGTTAATTTTTAAAGGAAATAGTTGTGCTAGAGACAATTGAATTAGGTTTTGCAGGTTGTCATGATCCCAAAGGAGGTAAAAGCAAAGTGTGTTGCCCTCTGTTGAGTGCAGTATGGTGAGAGATCTCTTTCCTTTGTTCAAAGGGGTGGGCTCATGATGCCAAAATGTTAACAATCCCGTGCTAGGAGTGTGTTCATCAGTAGTTGAATTAGTACTAACTAGTCTGCTTGGCACATGGGGACATGCATCCTTCCATCTCTGAAAATGGCCTGGAGGAGAATTCACAAACCTGGCTATGCATTGGATCCGAGAACTCAAATTCGTTGCCTAGATATTGCTAGCACAATAGTTCCTTCTTGCTCTTTCTTTGATGTAAGCGCTAGGAATGCATGCGAATTCCATGCACACCTGTAAAACAGTCAAGCAGGCCCTGTGAGCAACCTTGAACACAAACATGAGCAATAAAATGTGTTCACTGATTGTTGTTAACAAGTTCGCAAACATGCACTTACATTTGAAAATGGTACAAATCTCAGCAAAAAAGCTGTTAGAAGTTTTGAATGTGCAATGTCATGTTTTAGTCTATGGGCGAAGTTGTGCCATTTTGGAAAAAAGATAATCTTTCATACAGTTTTTCTGTTGTGTTTGTTTGTGCAAGTTCCCCATTTGCAAGAACTGAATGGTACTTGCAGAAATACAATGAGAGTTGATATTTTGGGCAAAGGGAAATACTGCTCATTCCTCATCCTGAATCATCAGTACTTCTGACAGGTCTCTTGAGGGTTCAGCAGTTAGATCTGATCCTTGTCTAGCTGTTCAGCTTTCTGGGATTCATAACTAATCAGAGAATTGCAGATCACGTCAATCGGTACTAACAGGAACAAGGCAATAACCAAGCCCTTTGGAAGCTTTGCAGTCTGGTAGTATGTCTCCATGTCTAAGAGCTAATTGCCATGAATTTTTGCTGCAAGACTGCACCCGTGCCACAAGCACTGTGTGTGTGTGTGTGTGTGGGGGGGGGTCCCCTGTCCTATTGAGGTAGGCTAAATTACAGTGAGTAATGCCATTCTGCTGTCTTGCACACCATGTCCTTTCTTAAGTTACTTATGGCTTCTGCAGGGCCTTTCATGCTATAGCCAACCCACTGCACTTGTGTTGTGGCTAAATCTGATGCTTTCTTCCACAATGAAACATCACAGACTGGTACTTGCATCTTATATATCGACTTTACCAGAAGGAAAAAGAAAATGTTCTGTATGCATAACTGGATCAATATTGGTCCTAAGTTATCCACTTGGACATAAGAATTAAGTTCTCTACCCTGGCATAGTTGACTATTGGAAACAATGTGGTTCAGTCTAGCAGGAACAAAACAAACCCCCATGGCTTATCAGTGCCCCTTTATGCCCACATTGGATGTGGAAGAATGGATCAGTGATGGAGGATGTCAAAGCTTTCTAAATGGCCTGGTTTCTTCTTCCTGTCCATGGTTCTGAAATAACACTTCTTTGGAGCCAGTTCTCACTTTATACACTTCAGGTCACAGGTATAAAAACATGCAAAATTCAGTGCATGCTCTTTTTAAGAAGACTTTTAAGCAGAGACAGGAAAGGTCTCCAAAAAACTGATACAAATATTTAATTACATAAACCAAGGTCTCAACAGAGACTATGGATTTTTTTTTCATTATAAAACCTTATTGAAGAAATAAAGGTGTAGCAGTTTAAAGAAGATTCCTCTGAAATTATTCCTTTTGAAATTCAGATACTGCCCTTATGCATTTACTGTTGTTCAATCAACAAGGGAAGGAGACACCGTAGCTCAGTGGTGGAGAACATGCTTTGAATGCAGGAGGTCTCCGGTTTGGTTCCATATAATCTCAATTTAAAAGGATCTCAGTACACAGAGTTGGAAAATACTCCTGCAGGACAGTTCAGAGAGCAGCTGCCCATCTGTGTAGACTGCAACCGACTAGAAAAACCATTGGTTTAATTCTGTATAAAACTGCTTCTTAATAAGTTATCTGATTCTGAATGCCAGGGGTGCAGACCCTTTCTGAGCCTTGGTGAAGGTATCAGGGAGCACATTCCTAGGGTGGATGAAGCTAGAAAAGAGGTGGTTCTAAAAAATACACACACCCCAGTATACCAGCATATTTTAAGCTTAAATTGTGCTAGTCATGAATGTTTAGAGAGGTATTTCTGCCTTCAAGAATGGGAGAAAAACAGCACAAAAGTCAGGGAACCACAACATTAGTAGCAGTTTGGAAGACAGAACAACACCAACAAATATGTGTTGGACTTTCTCAGGTATTTTGCGAATAGTTCCGTACTTGGTGTCCATTTTGAAAAGGGGTAGGAGCTGCTAGAAGCAGCCTTTCCCCATGACAAAAGAAGGAAGTGTGGGAGCAGACTGACATCATCAGAAAATCCTGGTGTCCTATATGTCTAACCAATCCACTTCATTGAATGACTCTAGTATTTTGTATCCTGAGAGAAGAAAAATCTCTCCCTATCTTCTTTTTCCACGTTTCCTAATTCTATACACCTCAGTTTTGCTCCCATTTCAATCACCGTTTTTACTAAGCCAAAGGGTCCCCAAACAATATTATATTTTTTCTCAGCTATTGACTGCACACAGTCCAGTTTTACAACATAAATTTAAGGTGTCATAATCATAAATACTCACAGTATTCCAAGGGTGCTTGTTTTGATACAGTCACTATGATAATGATAGTTTTCCTTTGCTTTCTTTCCCCAATGATTTCCAGAAGTGGCCTAGTTAACCCTTTCCTGTTCAATCATACTCAGCTCAGACCCCATTGGCAGATTCGTGAAGCTGGGAATTATTGCTTCAATGTGTGTCAATTTATGCTTGCTTACATTAAAATTTATTCCATGTTTGTGCTAATACCCCTAGTCTGGAGAATCCTAACTAATGTTTGTGTCTTCAGCAAACAGGGCCAGCTCACTGCTTCCTTCTAACATCAACTCATTCGTGTAAAAACTACTGGTACCAAAGATCCTTTAAGAACCATGTGGTTTTACACTCCCAGTCTTTCTGAAAGGGGTCACAATTTGTCAAACACTTATGAAAAGCAACTACTAGATCAGCTCTATCCACCAGCTTGTTTATACTCCCAAATCATTCTAAAATGTTTGTGACTCAGCATGTACTTTTTTGCAGAATCTATGTTGATTCATCATCAGTAACAATTGTCCTTCTTTGCATGAAGCTTTGTCTTTAATAGCACATTCTATCCATTTAACCAGAACAGATGCTAAGGCTAAGTCATCTGAAATTTCTGGCATTCTTCCCCCACCACCATTTCCTTTAATGATGTTACATTGGAAATTTTTACAGTTTTCTGGTATAAAGCTGAATGTAGAAGCACACTATGTATGTATGTATGTATGTAGCATTTCTTCTTTTTTGAAGATTGGCAATTTCATGTTTGAATTCTCTCAAACTCTCAATTATACCATTTGGAGCCAGCACTGCATTTATTTCAATTGGTCGAAAAGGTCTAGAATACTATGAGGGATTGTTGACCCATTCTCTGGGTGCCTGTTGAGGATGGTTGCCTCAGTCCAGAGTATATGAGGGAAAAAGCAAATTTTGGAGCCAAAGGAGAGAGTGAGAGGCATAGAGGGAAATTCCCATGGTCACCCCATCACAGACTAACACTAAGCTGTATAAATAGCAAGTTTTTTTTAATGGCTTAAAAATGGTAAACTTGATTGAAATTCTGACACATGTATTGAATTTGTACCTGGAATCATTTTCTAAATGGCAGTGAAATGGTTAGCATTGCAATTACCTTTGAAAAGATTTCAGAATTTCCAGGTAACAAAAAACAAAACACCACATGTTCTTTCCTGGATAATCTCTTCAGCAGCATTAAACAATACATGGGATATAAAAGTCTTCAAAACATGTGTTGATGTTGTGCTCTCTCTCCCTCTCTCTTTCCCTCTCCCATCCATCTGAGGAAGCTATAATCAATGATCTAAATTGAGGAGTACAAACATGGGAATCACTTTGTATGGCAGAAGATGCTTTCCTTTGCAAAGTCCTTTTAGCAGGATATTTTTGGTAGAAAGTTTGGTTTGGTAGGATGTTTTTGGGTGAGCAAGGCCTGAAAACATCCTTGGAATGTTTAAAGCAGTCTTTAAAAATAAATAAGTAAAGAAGGCCTCAGGGAACATTACATTAAATATTAAGATGGTCAAGCACATCCCAGTGATTTTGCTTCATAAAGATATGGGCCTTAAAAATGTTTCAGGTGCTAAGAAGCCTGGATAAGGGACACAGTTAACTGTCCTCCATATCTAACACATTTATTTTCATAAATAATGTCAGTTGTCAGAAAACAGAGCTGTATTTTAATCATTTTAAAATTATTAAATTGTAAGAAGCATGTTCCTTTCCACTTATGCCAGCAGGATTGCAACAGTAAACATGTTCTTATGTTGAATTGGAGAGTTGGCCATTAAATAGAAAAATGGTAAACTATGTGGCACCTCACACATAATGTCACATGTGGGCCAAAGTGACATCCTATGTAGGTGCCTTAGCAAGACATTCTCCATGTTGCTTCTGCAGTGTCCACCTGAAAAATGGTAATGACAATATACCGCAGGGTTGTTATGAGACCAAATAGTGGCCTGACCTATTCATAGGTTGCAGGATCTATGCAGACATCCTTGGACAGATGCAATTGAAATAATGTGAGTGGAACCTTGAGAAGCCTCATGTCACAAGCAATGAAGTCAACCAGTAGTCAGTACAGAGCAGTAAGAGTAGTCATAATCAAAGGATAGGCTAGGAGAGAGGATTAAACCTTGACTCAGGACCGAAAAAGAAGCCAGAAGAAAGAGTGCAGAATAGCCAAGTATACAGGAAGACATGATTGCCTAGGAAGCCCTTATTGCTCAAGCAAGGATGACGTGTAACAAGAAGCCTTCTTAAATCCCCTCCTGTTCAACGGGCTTCATTGAACTTCCCAGTACAGAATCTGTTCAGCCTGAATGGACAGATTCAGTACAGGGTGCTTTACTAGAAGCTGCCACTTGCAATTCAGTGGTTTAGCACATGGGGTAGCTGCACATTTATTGAACAGCTCCTGCTGCAAGAGGAGGAATTGGAGACCTCCAGAAAGTGCAATTTCTCATTCCTAATGCAGCAGCTACAGCTGAATTTAGCCTTTTACACAAAGTTGGAACCCTGCTGATGGACTGATTGGGATGCTGCAGCAAGGGAACCCAATCTCCACCAAACTACTGCTCAAAAGCATTCTTTAAAAAATGTAATCAATAAAGGACTCTAAGAATGCAATCCCTGTTGTCCTGTGCATGTTCTGCTGGAATGGTGCCAAATATTATAAGCACATTGTCCTGCAGTGTTTTATTTTCATCACTTATATATTGGAAAAAGAGTTCCTATAGCAGGGCAGAAGGCATTGCTCACCAATCCGAATGCCTCTGCCCTGGCTGACAAAGGAGCACAATGCATAGTTGCATTGCGAACTGAACCTGGTGGCTGTTATCACATTACCTATGCCTCAGATAGGGATTCAATTGGGCATTGAGCTGCAGTAATGCAAGTCTTGAACAGGTGATTGGACAATTGATCAACCATCTATGTAAATGTATTTGCCTTGAACAGGCCAGGTGTTCATCAATACACTGCTGCACACTCGAAACTAGCTGCAATAATTCCCCATTTGGAAGAAGGAAAATGCCCACTGTCCATTCATGTGGAAGAAATCTTGAGCCAGTTAACTCACTAATTCTGTGCAAAAACAGGTGATTTGCAGTTTGGTAAAGCCTGTGCACACTGCCTTGATTTTCTTGGCAGAAGGGCAAATTATACATAGGTTTATGTGAATGTAGAAAAACTAGAAAACCAACATATTGTATTGGCTTAGCATAGGGACTAAAAGTAAGAGAAGGGATACTTCTGAAAGCATTAGTGGAGGTCTTTATTGTTTTTTAAGGTCTTTTATTCTTTTTAGTGTAATTTTTTTAATCTGTGATACTTATATGCCACTAAATATAATGAATTTCTTAAGTGGTATATAAGAAATTGGGAAAAGTGGCTTCATGGAAGATTTCAACTATATCTATGTAGTGATGCTGATATGGGATTTCACATAAAGGTAAATGAAATTGTGAGGACCAGCTTTGGTAAAAGACCAGCTCTCAAATGAAGGAAATTGCAATGGAACAATGGGCACTGTCTGAAAATAGTAATGGCATATAGTTGAACTTTGGATATGGGAGCAGGGAATAAAGCTAGCAATGCTTAAGAGGCAGCAGAAGTGGAAAAAAGTAGAGACATCGAAGGAACAGAAAACAGCTGCTGAAGTGGCTGAGTTGAAGAAGTAACTGCATCACCTCGATGCATTGGGAATTAAAATGATAGAACAAAGAAAGCTTGTGAAGAGCTTGCATTGAAATTAATATTATTTGAGTAAGTTTGTCCTCTGAAATATAAACCACGAAATGCTGGGAAAAGAGCAACAGCAGCCTCCATAATGATGCAGCATCATTCATGTCTTAGCTTGATCAAAGTCTTATCCTGGATCAGGAATGCAGCAGGGCATGGCCCTGGGTCAGATCTGGTCTGTCTCGTGTCCCCACGTGCCCATTCATGTTCCCCAGATGGCTGCACCTCTTCCCTGGCTCCACCAGCTTTCCTTTGAATTTGTCAAATGCCAATCGGCCCCCAGACTGAAAGAGGGTCCATGCCCCTTGCTTAGATTATCTGTTTTAAATACTGTTCATTTTTGAAAGCAAACAAAAGTCTGTAAAATGTCTTTGGGAAAAAGCAGAAATTCTCAAATTACATCTTCTACAGCCCTGCTACATTTCAATGAAGTTAGAAGTCTTTGCCCCAATAAAATAAATCATTGAATACTACAGAAGTCAAGGAAATACAATATGCATGTGGGGGAGAGGGGAAGAGAAGCTGTACAGGAATACATTATTCACCAAGAAAGTTCTGTTCAGAGTGTGACAGCAGTTTACAATATTTAACACTTACTCTGTGATTTACAACTTCAGAATGTTTAACAAACATACCCTGATTAACTGGATGAATTAAAACTTATCTTCAGTGGGGAATGAGAATAAGCACAAAGGCCTTTCAAGCCCACTCACACTTTGCTGTTTGGAAACTTGACTAATAGCACCATCCATCATTCTTGCTCTGGGGATTTTCTCTGCTTCTTTTCTAAAAGGAGAAGTGAGGGAACATGAGTTTGTGTGGAATCCACACCTTCTGTTGGGAATGAAAGGTAGTAGTATACACAATGGGGGTTCTGGACCGCTTGTAACTTTTGTAACTTATCATTTTCTACATAGAGTTAGTGCCCACCCCATCCCCCAGGTGGGCTCCCAACCCATGTTCTGATGAATCTACACATCTTGTTTACTAGATAGGGCCCGCCCCACATGCCTGGTAGGACACCAAACCAAGTATACACAAAGTATATATGAATCTACACCAAAAAAAGCCCACCACCCCCACCTCTCCAAGGGCAGATGTGTCCAAATTGGCAATATTTCGCGGTGATTAACATGATGGTAAAGGTAGCTAAAAGCATTCCATGTTGATGATATAGCTTGCACATAGCACTACTCAGAGCATGCCCAAACAAAGGGGTTGGCCTCAAGATCACAACAAGCTTTGGTTGGTTTTCAGGGGGGATTGGAAGAGACATGCTGGCCACCCCTGCATATAGCTGCAGTGCCACCTGCCGCAGTGCCTTGGTCATTGAGGCTCCCAGCTACGCCTCGTAACAGGCATACAGCTTCTTGACCTCGACATCTTCCATCACATTGGCTTGGTCTACTGTCAATGTCTTCCCCAGATACTGTCTGGCCTGGCCCCACACTGCCAGTGTTGTGAGCCATTCACACCACTTTGATGCTTGTGTGGCAATAAAGCCACTTAGTGATCGTTGTTCATCAACTTTGATGATAGCAGCTTGGCTGCTTGTTTTTTTTCACTTCATGACAGTCACTGATGCGGCAAGATACATCCTCCTCCAGCAGTAGCTGGTTGATCAGATCATCACAGTTCATATTGGCACAATATGACAAGCAAATTGTCTTCAAATGAGACATTATAGTTTCACTATAAATAGCCACCCACTACCGAAGTCTAATACAGTCACACACTTCCTAGGCAAGGGTGCTCAAAACAACTGTCTGACCAGCTGCCATGCCACCAAACATAATGTCTTCCCACACATCACTCACAATAATCACTAAGTTTTAACCAGATAAAGGCTGCAAAATGGCACTTATGCAGGTGGCCGGCCCGTTAACTTTGCATCCACAAAAATGTTTGCCTGCACCTGGATCAGATAAACACCATGACAAATGTTGTAGGTGTTTGGGCAGCCTCTCAGAATGACCAAGAGGTATGGTTATTGGGAGGGGGCTTCGATCAGGGGAGTTTCTCAGAGACAGATGAGGCGGGTACATCATTCAGTCCCAGGACACAATATTGACGGAGGAGAGTGGCCCAAGTAGAGGACTGGAAAGGCAGAGAGGAGGCATGCTCATTTCTGAAAGGTCCCCCCTGGAAGGATGGGGCCCAAACCTACTCATAAGGAGACTTCCCAGAAGTAAGTACAAGATTGGCTTCAACGAACTACTCTTTGCATTCATTCTGTGTTTGTGCGTCTGGAAGATGCTTTGGTCAATAAAGAACTTTCTACAAGAAGGGTTTGTGGCATTGAATGTTAACCTAGCTCACAACATTTTCTAATGTTAACCCTTGTCCTGTATTATCTTCTCACACATGACAGTACACTGTAGTTCAGATGGGCCAAAGGTACAAATCCTTTGATCCTCAGTAAAAAAAAACCATGCTGGCTGCATCACCACTGCCAGGCACTACCTGGGGATGGATGAGAATTTAATATCTAAATTTCAAAGACATTTGGGCCCAGCTTGTGTAGTAATTCTTTAAGGTGAGGCTTCTTCTGCAAGGACTCCCAAATGAAATGAATAGAATAGAATAGAATAGAATAGAATAGAATAGAATAGAGGTGATTGTAGCACCATCTTATTTCTAATGCAGGTGAAGAAAGATTATTGTATAATGAAGGGCAGGGCACTCAAACCCACCTCCAGAGTAAAGCAAGTGTATGAACTCTGACCCTAAACTATGAGAAGTTGTGTAAAATCTCTGTTCCTTTGATTTTATTTTCAGAAACAATTTATTTTTTATCAGAGCAAATGTGAATGGTCAAAAAAGATGTGAGAGAAATTTTGACTCAGCACTAGTAATAATCAATGAATAACAGCCAGCTACAAATATAGGTAGATTTAGAAGTTTAGCATCATCATTGCTTCTCTATTTTACCTTAGTTCCTCCTGCCCCTACATGTGTACACACACACACACATACACCTGTTTTCTTACTTGTAACATACTCCCCTTTACTAGTAGGACTGTGTTGTGAACCTTAGTGAAGACATTCAAAGCACCAGTTGTCACAACAGCCCTCCCAGAGGCAGAATCACTAAGTTGCATGAACAATGGACCAAGGAGACTCCACACTGGTGGTGGCCTGCAATGATGACAACAGTTGCACACTAGTAGCCCTATTACAAGAAAGGGTGAGAGCAATGGAGCAGCAAGTGTCCACCTCCAGACAATAAAAGAAAACAAAGAGTTTCTTGACAGAGCAGAGATGCTGCAACAGCTGAGTGTAGTCCAGAAGCAAGAAGAACATCAGCAAGCTGAGGCAGCAGAAAAGAACCCATCGGGAAGGGAAAATAAGGAAACTCCCTGGAACAGGGTAGCAGTTAGACGCAGAAGACCTGGAAAACACTCTGCACCAGTGGAAACAGTGGAACTCCCACAGCACTTCAAGTTACTTGAGGAAGGGATGTGTGAGGAACCCACTGTACTAGAACTACATGGCACACTGTGGAACTCTGAAAAAGAGACAAAAGGCCAATCAAGAAAGGGAAAGTATACCAAAGTTTGCAACACCAAAAGGAGAAGAATGATAGCTGTGGGAGATTCCCTGTTGTGCAAGATGGAAAAATATCTATGTTGTGATGAGCCAGAGAATTGCTAAGTATGCAGTTCCTCTGGCACCAAGATTAAAGATATAACCAGCAAGTTCACACAACTCATACAACCCACTGACAAACACCTCTTCCTTCTCTTCCACATGGGTACTAGCAACATAACTATGAGAAGCTTCACTGAAATAACAACAGACTTCGAAGCTCTAGGGAGGAAAATAAAAAACACTGGAGCTCAGATAGTCTTCTCCTCAATCCTACCAGCACATGGAAGAGGAACTGTTAGGGAAAGAAAAATCCACGTTTGCAGTTATTGGCCAAAGTCCTGGACAGTGCAAACATGCTTATTTCTTAGTAACTGGGTGGAATTCTACTTACATTTCCTGGTACCAACACTTGTCCCCCCACAACCCCCCAACTAATGAAAATTCAAGGATGGAACATAAGAATCCCACTCTGGGTTCCAGGCCTTCATAGACTAGGCCTTCCAGCCCAGCATGAGGCTCTACCTGTGAATCCATCAGCACTTAAAATAAACATAAAGAGGGGTATTAGCATTTTAATAAGTTGCATTGTCAAGGTTATTCTCTTTCTTTCTTCCTGACCGGGAGGTTTCAGTGAATCTCCTTGGGAAATGGTATTCATTCCTGATCTAATTATGTGTTATCTGTATTTATAACTATAAGCACATGCCTGTGTTGAGACTACTCTGTGCTGAGAAGGGGCAAAAAAGAAGAAAGAAGAGAAAGAGATTATTTCACAATCTTATTATCTTCAAGAGATAAAATTGTATATTCCAAGTAAAAACTTAACAACATTAAACAGAAGCTCTTTCCTCTATTACCCCATCCTAAAGAAATACAATATGTGGGTTTCCTCATAAACCTTCAACAATGACAGAAACAAACTTAAAGCAACATGGCATAATAATAACAGGAACAAATGAATGTCTTCTACAAATACAGTTTATTTTCCATTTTAAGCCCCCTTCCCTTCCCCTTCCCCTTCCTGTCACCCTGTCCCTATGCATGCACACTCCACACACATTTTCAAGGTGGTTTGCAAACCCTGTTCTTATTCTTGGAATGCAAATTCAAGTAGTGGCCTTGTCTGGAGTGAAATGGAAAATAGGGTTTGAAAATAACAGGTGAATAAACATTCATTACACAAGGCTGTTTTTGAGTTGTTGTTTTTTCCAAGTTCTCTCCAAATACCTGCCATGTTTATCTTGCCCACTCACCGGGGATACCGCCAGCCACAATGCTGCTGGTCCACAGAAAACTGTCTGAGCAAGTGTAATTTATTTGTCTCAGTGATTGTTAATAACAGATTTATTGCATGAGTTTTAGTGTGCTGGTTTTCAGAATGGAAATGACACCATATCAGAAGGACTTGGCTTCTGATTGTTGCCCAAACATCAGTCCTTCCCTTCCCCCAGTCCCCAGAAACTGCACCCTGGGGATCCGTTTCCCGCTCATGATTTACTTCTATGCCTTCCCTGAGCACCTTGATCAAGGCAGGAGATGCCCTGGGAAAAGCTCTAATCATTGTGCACACTACTTCCTTTCACAACTTAGCCATGTTCAGCATGTGAGAAATGTCATTTGCCCTACAACAATAATGGTCAATAATTTTGGAATGGCAATCACACTTCTTTTCCTGACTGAATGGTAAAAATCAAAATGATCGATTGCTTTGCTTGGACCACCACTGCTTAAAAGGGCTCTGCAGGGAATCACTACAGGCATGCCATGAATTAATTGCCTTCTCTGGTTGCCACTCTTAAAAGGCAGTTGCCTTCTTGATGAAGGATAACCACCAAGAGACATGGTGGCTCTCAACATGTAAAACAGGTCTCTGTGTGAATGCACCAGTTGTTGTTAGGGATGTGGTTTATCCCTAGCATTGGCTATGGATTCAGGCTCTGCCCAGGTGTTGTTGCTAATCTAACGGGTTTATTGTCAAGGTAAGAGGCAGTTTCCTGACATGCCTATCAGGACAAGAGTGCACCAGCCACTGGGCTGTGAAGAGTTTAGTATCAGCATTCTGCAGAGATGCTTTCTGAAACAGCTAGCCTGTGTTTATTTTTGGGTACTCACATCATAACTATGAAAAGCTTTGCTGAAATAACATCAGACTTCAAAGCTCTAGGGAGGAAAATAAAAAACACTGGGGCCCAGATAGTCTTCTCCTCAATCCTACCAGTAGGTGGAAGAGGAACTGTTAGGGAAAGAAAAATCCTTCAAGAAAACGAGTGGCTATGATGGTGGTGTGTAAAGAGAGATTTGGATTCTGGGACCACAAGGTAAGCTTCCTGGAAGATGGACTCTTGGCAAATGATGGGCTGCTCCTCACAAAGAATGGGAAGCAGGCGTTTGGCCACTACATGAAGAACTTCATCAGGAGAGCTTTAAGCTAAAACCTATAGGGGAGGAAGATGTGCAGGATGGCATCTGCTGGAGCTGGTTTTCAGTTTCTGGTTTCTTCCTGTTCTAGCTAGTTTCTGCCTTCTTCTAGACTGTCTTTATCATCATGCTATTGCATTGGCTGAGTTCAGGTTCTAGAACTGTGTCTGTCCTTATTCACTGGTTCCACTTCGCCCATAAAGGTAATGAAGACAGCAGCTCTTTCTGCAGCCATAATCCACACAAACATTAGAATTGCATATTTTGACTGGAAACAAATGGGCAAGCTAAGAATTACATGTCTTTCCTCCTTGATATTTTTCTCCCCTTACTGTGGTCCTTATGTTTACCAATAGCAAGACATCATCAAGAGTAAATTTAAATACTCCCAAATCCTATTGCTTGCTTTGTCATTGTACGAAATCTCAGACTGCTATCCCATTTTCCAAAAACCCACAGACTTTTCTGTATAAATTGAATTTTAATAGTACTTCCTTGCTATACGCATAGGGAAATAAAGAAGTTTAATTGCCAATATTCCCTAAATTAAAGGAGCTAGAGGGAAAAAAGGAAAAAAGGTGTTCTTATTCTAATTCCAGCTGGCCTATTTTGAGAATAACTGAAACTAGGAATACTGGTAAATGTTTTGTCTGTACTTTTATGTGAAACAATGTTAATTTGCAGTTTCTAAAATTATATGTGAATCAAAACATGGTTCTTCTTTGGATGGTGCACTTCTAAGTTTGCAGTGCTGTTCTCTGCTCAAATATTGTATTTTAGGAGAAGCGCATATGTGCAAATCCATGAGAAAATGATCATTGTAGAGAAATATATATTCATTCTCTCCACCCAGAGAATGTGTAGCTTATTTGAAAGTGTGTAACATTAGACACAAAATTCCAGCACCTTCATCAGCATCACTATCATTTAAATGATAGAAAAAGGGATCCAATGGGTTGATTTGCATTTTTCATTTCATTTCAGTCTATATGTCTAACCCACCCCATAACCCATTTGGGCTCTCTGGGCAGTATGCAAAAGCATAGTAAAACAGTATACAAAAAATCCAAAGTACATAATGCATAATACAAAGAATCAGAAAGAAAAGTATCTGTATATATAAAACTGTATTTCAAAGAATAATATCAAAATAGCAAACAATATCAAATATTAAATAGCAACAATATCAAAGTACAGTATACAATATAAAAACAATAATAATAAAATAATAATAATCCAACAATACCTGGCGTGGGGGAACCTACGCCCAAACTGACCTCAAACCAACACCAAACTCGGCCCATGCTGCTGCAGTACCTGGAAATTGGAAATAAGATTCCTGTACATTATAATCTCAGCTCCAAGGCTGCCTAAGATGGAATGGGCCACAGTCATGCACCCTTTAAACATCCCAGTGCTGCCATCTTTCACCCAGTAGCATCAGCAGTTGCTGTGGGGAAGGAGTGGTTCAGCAGGCAGTGGCATCTGGGAAAACTCCGCTGCTCCAGGTTGTGGCATGGCACAAACCTTCCAAGTTTATGTTAGTCTTCAAACTTCCTGGTCCCTGCCAAGCCCCAAACCAACACAAAATGGTGGTGCCCCTTGGCAGGCATACAAGGCCACTGCCTTGGATAGCTCTTGAAGAAGAAGGCACCTGTGGAGGAGGCTCTGCCCTCCAGCACAGGTGTTCCTGCTGCTCTGCACTGCACTCTCCTGCAGTCCCTCCCTTGTCCCTCCCATGTCCCTCCCTTGGTCTCCCTCCTATTTCTCTCTCTCTGCCACTGAGCGAGAGCATGACAAGGAAGAGGTGACTGGCAGTGGGGCGCATGCGATGGGGAATTCCTCTGCACTCCGCTGTGCTGTGGTTGGTGATTGCAAGTGAGCAGAGGGCCGAATGCAGTTGAAATGGAGGAAACCTGGACACAGGGTGATGTGCCCATCTCCACCTGACCTCCACGACGGTAGCCCAAGCCTAGTGGAATTCACATCAGTGCATGAGTCTCTAAAAATACACTTAAAAACAAGTTTTTCCAGCACTGCACATTGTTTTCATTCTTACAGGCAAGAATATTACAGCACAAGGGTAAAATAACAGCTGAGGAAGTTTTCTTTTTCTAAAACTTTGCAAAGATACCTTCATTAAACAATGATGAGCCCTTTTCAAGATGTGGGATGGGAAGTGCAGAAGAGACAATACTTGTAGTCCCAAAAGAAATAGCCATTGGAGTAATTAGGCCTTCAACTGAGAAATGATATAATATTAAAGGGAGGGGGAGCTCACTGTCATCAGACACTAGCAAAATTTAGTGCTGATTCACCTAATCTATACAACCAGCCCCAATAAATGTTTATTAGGAAGAAGTCCCACTAGGTTCACTATTGTGATGTTTAGTGTTCTCATTGTTAATGTATAACACTAATTCCTGGATTAGGTATAGTTCTGATTCCCTGATGTGTGATTTTAATTCATTTTATTTTTATTTTTTTTAAAGCAAAGAATTGCTTTCTAAGACCTAGCTGCTGCCATCACCATCACCCTTCGAGGTATCAGGTTTTCCTAGATACTCAGAATCCAATTCCAAAAGATCTTTCTCATACATTTTTCATAAAAATCAAAGCATACTTTGTAGCAATCCTGGTCTTTTCTCTAATCCCACGATGACACTTGGCTTCCCTCCCTCAGCTTTTCTTCACCATCAGTTTTCATTTTCCTATCCAAAGTTGAGATGGGGAAGGAATGCCTTATGCACATTCACAGAGTTTCCACATACAGGCAGACTCTTTCAGCCCAAGGGCCGAATTCAATTTAGGAAAAGCTCTCTGAGGCCTCATTCCAGCTGTGGGTGCGACCAAAGGTATCTTTCATCTGCACAAACCTGCTGCCAGGAACTATGCCTGGGGAGAAGCTTTGAAGCCTTTCAGACTAGGGGTGGGGGGAAACATACAACGGTTGGAAAACCACCACATGCAGGGAAATGGCTTGTGCCCTGGAAAAAGGGCATGGAAAAGGGGAGAACTGGCCAGACTGGGAATACAGAAAGATTATTTGGCCTACAGGCTGGTGTTCCCCACCCCTGGTCTGCCTTGTGTAGCCACCCAGGGATGGAAGGAAAGCCCTGCCCACACTATCTGTGAGTTCCTTTAATCTGATTCTGTGGGCTAATTTCTCCTTTAAACTGCTAACTTCTGCTAATCTTTGTATGTTAAATTTAACTTGGCCACAGATGACGTGTCAGTGTGTGCGTGTGCGAGAGGGGGGCATCCATGCACCCTGCACATCTTGGAAGAAGGGCAACCTATAGTGCAGTAGCAGTGGAAGAAGTCTTGCAGTGCTCCTCCACTAGGTGCCAAGGGACCCTCCCATTGGAAATTCCACACTATCACCCCTTTTAATACTCGACCCCCAGGAGTTTTTTCATTTCTTCCTTTCAGCAAGTATTTTGAACCCAGTGCATTGTTTCCATCTCCCACCAGCACCCTTTTAGGAGTTTTGCCTAACTGTTTCTAGTGTTCTTCTGATAAGTGACCTCCACTCCAGGTTTGCCTCTTTTCTGGGAATGGCTGTGTGTTGAACACAAAAGAATCCTCACACATATATTGGGACTGCCAATATTAGATAGAATTGTCATGTTACCTTGCAAGGCCTGATTCAAACTGTTCCTGTTTCACATACAAATCACATTTCCAATGTCCAGGGTCATTCATTCTGTGCAGAACTCATCAACTGTTGAACTGGCCCTTAACCTAGCTATATATCAAAGTGGCCAGCACATAGTCATCAGAAAAGTCTATACATTCAATAAAAATATTAGGTTCAGGAGACATGCATATCTGGAATAAGATGTTTTCCCCAGTCTCTTTCACTGCACTTTACATGAATTGAACTTCTAAGGAGGTTGTGAGTCTTTCTGTGGAAAACTAAATATTAAACCCAGGTATGCAACTAAGCCCTCTTCCATGGAAAGCAGTCTCAAGGAACAGCAGCCTCAAGTGAAGGAGAGCTGAGAGTGCCTAACACTTCCTCCATCAGTCCAGACGTGACATTACAGTCCAGGTGCATAAACACAGAGGCAAGAAACATTGTGGGATGAGCAACATCCAGGAATAATTTTGAAGGAAACACAGTCTGCAAAGTCTATCATATTCCTGTTAAGATCTGGTTCTGAATGTGAAACTGCTTGAATCTCATAACAGAGCTCATGAACTCTCATGGGAGAGTTCATATTCAAACTTTGTTTTGGTTTTAGTTTATGTTTAATTTATGTTTAATTTATGTTTAACTAATTTATGTTTAATGTTTAATTTGTTTAAAAGGTTTAATTTATAATTCTGTTCATGTTTTATATTATAACCTGAGATGGGCCAGTTTTTAATTTTGTTATATGTTTTTAATAACATTACTATGTTGTAAGCCGCCCCGAGGCTATTGCAAGGGGCGGCATATAAATTTTTAAATAAATAAAAAAATAAATAAAACTGCCCCAGTTTCAAAATTGTCCCCCCTCACCAGTTGCACCCCCAGTTTTAGGGATGGAGAAATCAGCCTATAGCCTCTCTATATCATTTTCATGTACATTCCATCATAAGAATTTCTATGCTATTTTCTCATCAGTCTGCATTGTTTTTTTTAAAGCACTAAAACATGCATTTAATTGTGTATGTGATTTTTTCTAACATATACATTTGTACACACATCATCCTAATATAGGGACTGCAGGTGGCGCAGTGGTTTAAACCACTGTGCTGCTGGGCTGGTTGATCGAAAGGTCGCCGGTTCGAATCTGCACACGGGGTGAGCTCCCGTGTGCTGTCCCAGCTCCTGCCAACCTTGCAGTTCGAAAGCATGCAAATGCAAGTAGATAAAAAGGTGCCACTTCGGTGGGCAGGTAACAGCGTTCTGTGCACTTCAGTGTTTAGTCATGCCAGCCACATGACCACGGAGACTGTCTGCGGACAAACGCTGGCTCCCTCGGCTAGGAAACGGAGATGAGCACCGACCCCGAGAGTCAGGCATGACTGGACATAACGTCAAGGGGAAACCTTTACCTTTACTTTACATCCTAATATGCATATTTTGTATGCAACTTTTATTAATATACATATTTTTGCAAAGGTATCACAGAAGCCAGAGGAGTGTGCAGTCTGAAGGAGAACTGTGTCTTGATCTCTATCTTGGGTCTTCTTGTTTACAAACACAAACCAAATCAAAATGTTCCTCACCTCTACTGAGTTCTTTTCATAACAACTTGCTACACTATCAGTTCTGCAAAGGCCATTAGGCACTAGTCCCCAGTCTCTAAAATTCTTTGAGTGGACCTGCTGAGATTCGTCTGGTTCAGTCCAGAGATATCTGTTATACAGGCTTCCATGTTTGGTGGCTTGTTGCTTTCCTTTGTTGCAGTCTCTTCAAAGCCAGAGAGAGTGTGCATTTCCCATTGCAGCATCACACAAAAGTTGGTTGTTGACTCATGTAGAAGGGTCCTTTTACCTTGGCTCAAGAGAACCTTTTTACTTATTCAAAGGAAGCATCCCCTTGGGCTACTGAGCCATGTCACTCAAAGCCAGCCCCAATTGATGCATCACCAGTGCGTGGGCTGACATGCGTGTGAACTGTGCAGGAAGGAGAACGATGGGTCCTTCAGATGCACTCACATCTTCTCTTCTGAGCAGTATAAAGCTGTTGTACAGACACAAAATCAAAAAGCTTCCTGCCAACTTCAGCTTTGTGGAGCAGGGGGTTTAATTTTTCTTGAAAATCTTGCCTGGGGCTATTTTGAAAAGTACATTGTTGTTGTGGTTGCAAAGTGATGCATTTGTTTCACATGAATGCTGGCAGAATCCAAACTAAGCTCATTCCCTTTTGTATGGTTTCTCATTCCGGGTTTTCAGGGAGTGTCGGAGCACAAGAAGATGTTCCTGACTCTTGACATTAAAGATTCATTTGGCTCGAGGACTTGTTTGGGTTGTGCAGATGATTGGAAATGGCAGAAAGCTCAGAGCTGGCATGGAAGATAGCACATATGGAGAGGGAGGAGGGAAATGTAGGGAAATGTAGAATTTCATTCTAACTTTATCCATTTTGGCACCAGCCCATCTGAGGGACTCACCTCTCCTGTTCTGTTCAGTTGGACCAGAGATGGTATGGTTGGGCACTTGCAACTGCCCATGCCTTAAAAGTGCCCCCTCCTCACCAAAACTCTGAGGTTTTTAGCTCCTGTTGCTTCTCCTCCTTGGTGTGGTTTCCTCTTTACTTGTTCTCCACAAGTAAGCATCCATTTCCATCACCTTGTCTTATCTTCCCATAAGATTATCTGGACTGTTCCCAGTAAGAGAGGGAAGAAAATAGACAGTGGCCACCCTGCAAGGAGGAGAACAGGATGGGAACATGCAAGGTGTGGCTCCCATGCCCAAGGCCCTCCAGCATTGGAAGCCAGTCCTGACTCAGGACATCACCCTAGGGCCCATTCTGAATAGCCTGCTGAAGATATTTGATTGGCACCTGTGATAGGACCTACTCTGTGGTGGCACTCTTGAAATATTTTTCCCAGACATCACTACAGTGTGCTAAGCAGGGGGTGTGCTAATGCTTTATCCTCACATATGCACGTTATGTTCTCTCTACCCACTTTGGGGAACAAAAGAAGTCTATAGTTAAGAATACTGTAGTTGAGCTAGAAGCACTACAGAGACAACTAGTGAAAATTTTCAAGCATCACAAAAGTTATACCACAACCTGTTTACAAAAGAGCTGTGTCAGAATTTCTTGGAAGAAAAAAGGCAGCCGATTTGCAGAATTTTCTCTGCTGCCAAATCGAGTCTAGATATTTGAGAATCTTTAATATGTGGCAAGAGAGGGCATAGCTGATTGACTGCATAAAGGCAGCAACTTCAACTGCAACATTTAGAAAAATCACTCTGTGAGACACAGGGTTCCTCCCCAATCACTTTATTTATGTATGTATGTATGTATGTATGTATTATGTATTTAATCCATTTCTATGCCGCCCCATTCGCAAAAAGCCTCAGGGCGGCTTACAACATTAATAAATAGTCATAAATAAAGAGTTATATAATTAGGCTTAAAAAACTGGAAATATCTTGGCACATACATAAAAACCCAATAAATATAGCTCATAAATTAACAATTAAAATAACTTTTAAATAAAAAGGTCTTGGTCTGGTGCCGAAAAACAAATAACGACGGCACCAGGCAGACCTCACTGGGGAGCGCATTCCATAGGTGGGGCGCCACCGCAGAGAAAGCCCTCCTCTGGGTACTGACCCTCCTAATATCTTTCATGGAGGGTTCCCGGAGAAGGGCCTCTGCTGCTGTTCTCAAGGGGTGGGAGGACATATATGGACGCAAGTGCTCCTTTAGATAACCAGGTCCCAAGCCATTGAGGGCTTTATAGGTGATAACCAACACCTTGAATTGGGCCCGGACTTCAATGGGGAGCCAATGAAGCTGACGGAGAACTGGGGTTATATGAGAACAATGCCCAGTCCCTGTCAGCAACCTGGCAGCTCTCTTTTGCACCAATTGAAGTATCCGGACTGTCTTCAAAGGTAGCCCCACGTAGAGCTCATTACAGAAGTCTAATTGGGAAGTTGCCAGTGCATGCGTCACTGTTGCCAGGCAATCATTCTCCAGGTAGGGACGCAGCTGATGGATCAGCCGAAGCTGAAGGAAAGTGCTCCTCGCCACTGCCGTCACCTGAGCTTCTAATGATAGCTCAGGGTCGAGGAGCACTCCCAAGCTGCGAACCTTGTTCCTAAGAGGGAGTGTCCATTCAGGACAAAGTCCAGGTCCCCCACCCCAAAGCCCGAACTACCTACCAACAGAACCTCCGTCTTGTCTGGATTGAGCTTCAGTTTATTGGCCCTCATCCAGCCCATTACCTCAGCCAGGCACTGGTTCAATACAGCCACTGCCTCACCTGGATTGGTTGAAAATGAGAGGTAGAGCTGGGTATCATTAGCGTACTGATGGTTCCGCAGCCCACACCTCCTAATGACCTCTCCCAGCGGTTTCATGTAGATGTTGAATAGCAAGGGGGACAAAATGGACCCCCAAGGAACTCCATGGCATAGCTACCTTGGCGCAGAGCCACAGTCCCCCAGCACCACCTTCTGGAATCAGCCATTGAGATAGGAGAGGAACCACCGCAAAGTAGTGCCTTCAACTCCCAATCCCACTAGCCTATCCAGAAGGATACCATGGTCGATGGTATGGAAAGCCACTGAGAGGTCCAGGAGAACCAAGAGGGACACACTCCCCCTGTCTCTCTCCCTGCACAGGTCATTGTACAGGGCGACCAAGGCAGATTCAGTATCATACCCAGGTCTGAAGCTGGACTGACACGGGTCCAGATAATCAGTTTCATCCAAGAGTGCTTGGAGTTGTCCAACCACCACTCGCTCTAACACCTTGCCCAAGAATGGGCATTTAGAATGGATCCTCCCAGCAACTTTTATTTTATTTTATTTAGACAATATTTTAATTTTATTTTTTATTTAGACAATATTTTAATTAATATTATTGTTAATTTATGTTTATGTTTAGGTTTAATTTATGTTCAACTTAAGTTTAATTTAAACTTGTTATTTATTTTTGTTGTATGTTTTTATATTTAACCTGAGATGGGCCAGTTTTTAAATATTGGACATGTTTTTGTATTGTGAGCCGCCCCGAGGCTGCTGCAAGGGGCAGCATATAAATATTTAAATAAATAAATAAATAAACTCAAGTTAACCTATTGCCATTGCTTTTGTTTTCTTATCATTTTGTTATATGAACTATGTGCCTACATTGTGAACCAACTTCAAGCTTCTAGCCTTCATTATTCAAGCTCCTTACATTCATGTGCAATTTTCTCTTTCCTTATTCCATTCTGGGAAAAATATTTTATAGTCTATCTAATTTATTTGTCTCTTCCACTCCCATATCTGTGCTATCTGTTGTGCAACTCACTAAAATAGGAATACTTTTTCCCTTGATTTCTCAAGTATGGATGAAAATGCATTTCAGTTTGATTTTGATAAGAACTCACCAAGATTTTCAAATTTCTCCATATTAAGGACAAAAGGAATGTCAGATTTTTAAAAAGAAATGTCTGTGTGAAAACAAAGAATTGTTAAATCAACAGATTTATCCATTCTGCTCCCAGATATTCAAGTGCTTAGCTCTTCAAAGTCTGGTCTGGAATCTCTGTGTTATGGTCATGGTAGGGTCACCACCTTTTCTGACTGGATCCGAATTTGTGAGCAGCATGGCAGACAGACAGTAATTATTCCTTCAGACCTTCGATGGTACACCTAAGAAAAGCACTCTGGGTGAATTGCACTGCAAAAACAAGCAATAAAATCCACACAGAAATTCTGAAGTCCTCACTAGCAGGCTGTACAGACCTACCACCAAGCTTGATGGCATACGATAGAATCTTGCTGGGTCTTTGGTCAGAGCTCCTGCAGAGCTGATGTACTTCTACTACCAGTGATGATGACTTCTACGACCAATTTGTGTTACCAAAGAAAATGAAGACAAGGCACTTTGCTGGATGGGTTTTCAAACTCATTAGTCCAATGGTGAAATTGCCAACAATTTGAAAGACTAGCTCAATGAATGATCAGTGCAATGATTTCTGAAGTTATGCTGATTCTCAGCACAAGTTTCAGGGTTTATGCATCTTGGGTTGAGATTGACTCAGTGGGATGGATCTTCACCACACACTGATGAGCAAGGCAGGGAAATAAGTGAGCATGCAGTGTTGCCCGCCTGAGCACATACATAGAAATGGCAGCTGTTGTACTGGTCATCTGTCAACCTTCTGGGACACAGAGAGCTTTTCAGCTCCCTGGAGATGGGAATTGCTAGAGCATTGGTAACTGCCTCATTCTAAGTCACTTCAGTCAATTGTAACCATATTCTCTCCTAATATTGACTGGAAATTTCAGTCTCTAGGAATCTCAGACAGGAATCTTTCTCCAGCCCTAGTTGGAGAAGCTGGGGGAGAACCTGAGGCTTTGGGAATGAACTGCCTTTACTTGATCACTGATCTCAACAGTGAGCTGTAGAACAGAGTGCAAACTGCTGAATGAGCTATGGATTTAAGGTATGAGTCAAGGCCACAAGGAAAGTACGCAGAGCTTTTATCTTAGGTAACAATGTTTTTGGTCTCCTTTGGGGCTTGGAGTCCACTAGTCTCAGCATAGCAGTTGCTGCTGACTTGCTGTGAGCTGCTTGGTCACAGTGTTTTATGGTTGCTGCCTCTGACTGAAACATGCTGGTAATGAGCACGATAGTTTTGCATATTGTAGTTTCTCTGCCCAGCCCCAAGCAGCAATTCCTCCCTGCTTGGCCTACTAATAATTATTTACTTGCAGTGCTGAGGCTAAGTGATAGAGCATCCGTTATTCACCCCTAAAGTGCAAACTGTTCCATAAATGTTGGCACCAATATGAAGAAAGTTTTTTAAAAAATCAACCCCGTGCTTTGCCATCCCACATTGCCACAGGGCTCAATAATCTATAGCTCATGTAATAATTTCATTTAGCAGCACAATAAAAGTCAAATTAGTTTCTGGGAGACGGTTATGTATGGTAATCTGGATTACTGCAGCTTCCAACAGACCGTATTAGCATCATAATGTTATTTCTGCCCTTGGGATTCTGGCAGTTGGGTTCTTTATCCTTTTTTTTAGTTTATATTTATTGAATCATTATGAAAGCTGAGTCCTTAAACTCCATGATAAATGGATTTGTAAATATTTAAAGGAATGTGCAGTAATAATGACTGTAACATCAGAAATATCATATCCTTCCTTACCCTTCTTTAAAGAGAAGGGCTACCACTAGTTCAAAGCATTCTTGGGAGATTTATTTTGCATGGATTGAGGAGAAAACTGAGGTTTAGGAGGACAATAGAGTTCAGACACCACTCACAAGATGTGCTGACAAAGCAACCTTGGCTAATTCCACTTGAACTCTGAAATATTTCCCTCAAAGTTGGGATAATTCTACTTTCTCCTGCATTCTTTTCTGTTCTTACATACTTGGAAATGACCTCCCATGGTCAACAGAGCTGACTCTCTGCTGTCAGAGAAAGGATACTACTTCTTTGATGGGAACAGTGGGAACCACTGGCTTATTGTAGGGGGTGGAATATAAATCTGTAAATAAATAAATAAATAAATAAATAAACCAGCTTCTTAGATGATCCTACTCAAAAAAGTGGCCAGTCTCTTAAAGCATTAGTCCTTGTAGTCCTCCAGATGTTTTGGCTTGTAGTAGTACTTGTAGTCCTCCAGATGTTTTGGCTAGCAAAACTGAATGGGCAATTTTGATATTTAATGCCTTCCATATACTCTGGAAATCAGCTCAATGCTGGACCCTCTCTTCAGTTTGCACTTATATTTGTGATTGAAGATGGATTTAATAACTTTTAAAATGCATTTTAAACATTATGCGATTTTGAACTTTGGGGAAACAAAATTTACCATGAGTACATATTCAAGAATTTGTGAATATGTTAGGGAGCATATTTTTCTCCTTGTGCTCCTGTTTGGAGTTGAAAAGGGGGTACATTTGTGTATTTTGTGAGCACAAATAAAATTCTCATACATTGATACAACTAGGCCAAAACATCTGCAGGGTCACAGATGGCCTATCCCTGTCCTAGAGACTTCCACAAAGAAGGAAACCCAAGGCTCTCTCTCCTTTGTGCATGATGATTTCCAGACACATCCAGGAGATACCTGGGTAGTATGGGCACTTTAATTCTCAAGCAGACTTCTTCCAAGGAGGTAGAGCTTCACAAGAACCATTTGTTCGGGACTGCCTAAATCTGCAGTTGGCCTTACACTAATACAGAAGCAATACTCTAGGCTCCCTGCTTGTCAAAGAGCCAGATATCTGGCATCCCTGCAGCTTTCACAGTGAGCTATCCATGGTAGTAAATGGTTGCTGTCTGAACTGTAATTCAGCTGTGAATATTCAGGATGTCTCTCTAGGCCAGTGATGGCGAACCTTTTAGAGATCGAGTGCCCAAACTGGAACCCTAAACCCACTTATTTATTGCAAAGTGCCAACACTGCAAAAAAAACCCTGAATACTGAGGTTTTTGTTTAGAAAAAACAACTCACAGCCAGTCCAAGCAAACATATATATATATCCTTGGCAGTGCACTGACCAGCCATGCAAAAGCCATGACCGTTTTGTCCAGTTAAAATGCATGGTGGGAAGTTCATGAGATGGAAATGGCTCTTCTCTTCCTTCTTCTCTTCCGTCTTCTCTGCATTGGATGCTCAGAAGTGTTTATTATTAACAGCCCGAACTCTAACCATAGCCCTAGCCCTTAAATATTCTTTCACAGATTCTGGAGTTGAGTACTTGTTAGCACATGTGCTAATGACAATCTGCCCACATCCAGGAGACAGGCAAAAATCTTTTGGCAATGACCAACTTCAACATTCTATCATTCACAAGGGCAGAATATTTGAAAAAGGAGAGATTTCCATTCCTGCTACTGCCTTGTTACATCTCTGATGTTCATATGCATTAGGGAGCCATGAGGGAAGAAAATAACTAAGACTAATTCCTGAAGATGTCAGTGAAGGGTCATCAGTTGATGGACACAGCAAGAGAAGGATCCATTCAGGATGAAGGTGCATTTGATCAGAGGCAAGATCAACCAACCATCAGGTAGGGCCAGCAAAAATACTTCACCTACACGCAATTTCCTTGCATTGTTATCACAGTCGCCTTCCTAGTCTCAGCATTTTTTGACAGTCTTCCTGAAATGTTCATTTATCTTCATCTCTATTTTGAACTGTGCAGACATCACTGTCATAATCCCATAATTTCATAATAACACTACAACATGCCAGCCTAAGCACAGCCTGTTGTTTATTCTGTCTTCACCCACCTAAGAATTTAGGAAGAGCTGGATCAATACGATGGACCCTTTGAGATTTATTTGCTAGGATTTATATACAGATACTCACTTCCATAAAGATGCTGCGCATCAGAACACAACCTTATGATGCTTACTAGACGGCATTGGCTGCATAGGACCACAAGATGCAATTAATGAAGGAGAAAATGGGACCGGGAAAAAATATTGTGGGGTAGAATGCTGCTGTAGGCATAACATTCTGTTTCCGCTTTCCACAGTTTTCCCAACAGACACCCACAATTTCCTTCCTAATGAGTAAGCTCAATTCTCACTGGATGTGTGTGCACTTGTGTGTAGGCATCTGTTATGGACAACCTTTTCTGTGAGTGGAAGAACAGCAAGACACTATAACCCCAGACCCTTTCCCTCTGTCCTTCCTGGGGCTTTATCTGTTGCCATGGGGTAGTAAAGCATTGCACCTAAATCTCTTGCAGTTCTGGCAAGCCATTTCTAAAACTCTTTGGCCTCAGATATATCTTGGGGCTTGTGAGCACACCACACCAGTCTTACTCAGGCTCTCCAAAGAAATTTGCCTGGCACAAGTCTTGCTTTCATTTTGGCACCAAAAACATTTCTTTTCTCGGAATACTTTCCAGAACAAACTTGAAATGTGTTATTTATTCTGACTTCTGTTGTTCTGCTTACTTGGTATAATTATGATATTTTTAACTTTTTAATTATGATTTTAACTGATTTTATTGGTGTTTTTTAATATTTTATTGTAAGCCGCCATTTGGATTAATGGAAAGCATACAAATTATAGATAGAAAAATAAATGTAGAAATGTCATGGCTCAAAGTCACACCACACCGGCTCACCCATCCCACACTGACTCTCATTTCATTCAGATGCCTTATTCAGGCAAGATAATATCATCCTATGTTAATCATTCTTTAAGCCAGTTCTCCAGGTTCAGTCCTGGCTCTTTTCTTTCTCTTAGGTTTGCTGATTCTCTGTCTCTCCCTGTTCATTTTCTTCTGCAGTTTTTGCAGAAGTCTTTCACATTTTCCAATGCCAACCAATCACTTTCTATTTCCTAAATTCTTCCTTGGACACATCAAAGCATACTTCATAATCTCTTCCTTCCCCTGGTCTTCTCCTGAGCCTCTGGCAAACCTTTGGCTTCCTGAGAAAATACCCTGACTCTTTTCATGAATGTTGCCATTATAAATGGAGTCAACTCTTCTGTTTTCTTTAACACATTTTCTAGTTAGAAGTTATGGTGGGGTGGGGGAGAGCCTCAATCCCCCAACCCTTAACTTTTTAACATGTGCAGCGGCCTGGTGCTATGCTTCCTAACAGTTCTGCAGCATTACTTGCATCATTTTTCCATTCCTCACTAATCCCAAAGAATTGGAGATTATCTAGTGGATATGATAGTATCATTGTTCCAAACAGCCAAACAGATTTGGCAACATCACAGCATCACTAAGGACAGTGCAAGAGGCACAGTGCATCCTTTCATTATATGTCAAAGGAAGGGAGTGTTTTTGTTATTACCAAGAGAACTAACCAACTAGTCAGCTACACAAAGTTTCATTTTGCACACTTTTGTTCTGTTCCTATCACCAGTGCAGCACAACATAGCAAGTTAGGAAAAGCTTGCATATTGCTGAATAAGAATCATTTTCCTTCACATAACAGGCAAATGCTTCTTCCTCTTTTACAAGGGACAGTCAACACAAGAAAAACAACAAAATAACTGGAGAGGCACCATTTTCAGGCAACAAAATTGTTCAGGCAACAAAATTTCAGGCAACAAAAGCACCCTCCCATTCCATGTCATCCTCAATTCGAAGCACCCTTGTTCCTTTAATACCTTCCTGCACTCCTGCATCCTCTCTCTCCACTTCTGCTTGTCTGTGTTCATCATTCCAATCAATCTTCCTTGCCCTTCCATTCTTTATTAAACCCACTGTTGCCTTTTGCTGTATGTCCAAAATTGGTCCCTTGCGATGGAGCGAAAAGGCTATAGGAAATGGGAGGGGGCCCATCAGCAGAGTAAATCACAGCCCAAAGAGCATGATATTTAACAACTTGGGCTTGCAGCAGGAAAGGGCAAACTCACAGGTGTCTCCAAGTGCTTTCATAGCCCACAGGGGTGCCTCTAATACAGGCTGCCTTCTGCAAAGTACAATGGCGTGAGGTGATCAGCAGGTCACCTGCGCACGTCTCTTCTTGATGGATTGCAGAAACTTCCCCTTGCACTGATCTGAGCAACATCCTTGCTGCTCTGGGTTTCTGGCAGGCCCTTTTCTTTTGTCAGTCATGGACATTCACTCCCAGCTTGGTATCATTTTCTGGAAGAGCTTCAGAAAATCCCCCGTGATCAATAGCTGAACCCCACAGAAGCCAAAGGCCTGTTGCCAGTACTACGTTCCTTTCATCCTTCTTCCCTGCCTCCTTTTGCTCAAAACAGGCAGTGCTTGTCCACATAGAGACTTGGCCTAATGTATATAACCTTTAATAATGGTATTTACTGTTCCAACCTCAGCAAGGACACTGTGAAGATAGTGCCTCTTTCCAGTGTCAAGGGAAGCATTTGGGAATGGTGCATAGCATGAATTATGGCATAACCCTAGCTAGTGTGTATGTGCAAGGCAGTAGTATTTCTGCTTGAGTGTGTGTGTGTGCACACACGTGAGAGGGAGAGAGGGAAAGAAAGAATATTTGAAAAAATACATGCAAAAATACACACAGATTGTCACTGGAAAAGAGACAGGGGGAGTCTGCAATCTGTTTAGGACTTGAGTCAAAATGAGTTTCCTTGTAAAATTCAGAGAATTCGGGTAAAATTCAGAGAATGCAGGTCTTGCTGATTGCAGATCCCTAAATCCTCTTCTGTACCTCAGGCTCTTCATGCAAGTCTAACATGAAACACACCTGGTTTCTCAGCTTCTGTCTGTTCCCATCTCCACTCCCTGTTGTACCTTAAGAATTCTCCTGTATGAGTGAACCATCCACTGCCCCTGATTATCAGTGCCTTTGAAAGACAACTGCAATCTGTACTATGGACAGTTCTAGTTACTCATACCTAAATCTTTCATTCTCCTTTGCACAGTAGGAAAGGGTAACTAAATTGATCAAGTGGGTGGAACAACTCCCCTGTCAGGAAAGGTTATAATGTTTGTAGTGTCCTAGCTTAGAAAAATACAAGTAAGAGTAGAGAATTATAACATTATTCATGGAATTGGATAGGGAGAAATCCTACTGCTTCTCTTTCTTCCATAATACCAGGCATGGTCAGGCAGGACCTTCCCATGAAAAAAATTAAGGGCAGAGAAAAGGAAGTACTTCTTCCCAAAGTGCATGGTTAAATGTAGAAATAACTTCCACAAGATGTAGTGATGGCCACCAATTTGGACAGTTTTAACAGTGCTTGGACAAATTCATGAAGGAAAAGATTATGAATGGCTAGTGGTCTTGATGGCCATGTGTTACTTCCAGCACAGAGGCACTATGTCTTGTCATAGAAGTTGCTGGGAACATAATTAGATAGTTATGGAGTGACTAGGGTACATCATGCTCATGTCCTACTGGATCACCAATAAATTTATGAATGTACTTTCCAGAAGTCTGTCCTACACTAAATCAAGTATGGGCATTTTTTTTCTTTGCAGAAGACTATGCTATAATAGCATAAAGCTCCAACTTTCTGTTACTCCTGGTGGTTGAAAATGGAACTAAGCTGAAATGTCTTGAAGTGCTTCTTTTACTGAGAATTTTGGAGATTTGTTTTTCTTTTCTTGGAGTTCAGTGGTTAAGGTGTGGTGCAGAGGTATGGGAGTCTGACTGGGGTTCAGAGTCTGACTAAGGTTCAAGTCCCTACTCAGCAATGAAGAACACTGGGTGATTTAGGAACAGTTGTGGACACTCAGCAACTATCTCAAAGGGTTATTGTTGGGAGGATAAAATGGAAAACTATGAGCCAAGTTCTCATGATCTAAGGTGTCATGAGCTTATGGGCTAGGTTGTCATAAGCTAGGTTTCCTTCCAGTTAGGTTTCCTCCATTCAAAGCCAGAGACATTCCTTATTGATCAAAGCTTTTCCCAGAAGCCCTAATACCCAGAATGAATCTCTGAACATACACAGAGCGGTTCATTGAACTCAAACTACTATTTACTTCTAGGAACTCTCCTTATGAGTATGTATTGACTCCAACCTTTGGAAGGGGCCTTCTGGAAATGAGCAGGCCTCCCTTCCTTCAACTGATCCTCTGACTGAACCACCTTCCTCTGCTGATGCCATGTCATGGCGTCAAGAGCCATACCCACCTCATCTGTCTCTGAGGAATTTCCCTGTTCCAAACCCCCTACTGCTAACTGTACATCTTAGCCATTCACAGAGGCTGCCTGTGAACCTGGGGAGTCTGGAAGTTTCTCTGCTTCTATTGTCTCAACATCTGGAATTGGTCCACATTCTGAATTGGCCAATGTGTGGAATTGGCCCTCTCCCTGCATCTTCTCTTTTTCTTTCTCTTCCTCCTTCTCCAAGTCCCAGTCAGCAGGCCTTGGGAATATGTGCCAAAAGCAACTGTCTTGCTGATTCTCAACACTATGTTGGGTTCCTTGCAAGAGAAAGAAAGGCATCTTAAAACTATAATGTAGTATAGTATATAATACATCAGAAGAGCCTTGCTGGACCGAAACAAAGACCAATGTAGGTCAGCATTCTGTTTCCAGCAATGGCCTATCTGGGAAGTCTATTAGCAAGACACAAAGTTCTCTGCTACACTTGGTCCCGGGCAGCTGGTATGCAGAGGTGCACAACCCTAAATCTGGAGACAGCGTGCAGTCACCATGGTTAATAGACAGGATAGTTCTGTCTTCTAGGAGGCAGGAAGGCTGAAGTCATGATCTGCTGCATAAGCTCAAGGAGATCATCATTTTCCAAGCAATGTTTTTGTATGTATGATAGATCCGTTTCAGATGCCTTTTGGGCAGAATTACCAGCACATGCCTCCCTGAACTGGACACAGGTCAGATCCAATTGCAGTTTTTAAATCTGCACATTTCTGAGTTTGCAATCTGATTTTCAGAGCCAAAGTGTGTCTGAAAAAATGCAAATGAAATGAGGGTGTCCTTTTAGAGAGTGCTGAATCAACAGCAGAAATATACACCACTTTTGGATATATTTATTTATACTTTTGGATATATATAGCCGGGGAAATATGCAGGAAAATAAGCATGATGTGTGTGTGTGTGTGTGTGCAAGAACCCCAAGTACACAATCTGATCTGGACATAAGTCAGAATGAGCTCTGAAGTAACATTTGGAGAACCTTGACCAGCCCAAGTTTTGGTGATTCACTGGTTGCTAAACTCAGGCCAATGCAACCAGGGCAGCCTGATGAAACCCGGAAAGAAAGAGTTACACCACCTACTGAAAAGCTTTGATTTGCTTCATCTCCTCCCAACCCCAAGACTCAGAAAACTTAGATTAATATAACTAACTGAAGTAATAGGGAGCTTTTGAATATTTTATAGACCTAAGGAAGGTTAGTCATTATGCATGTCCCTCAACATGCCTTATTCACAGCTATTTAGAGCTAATTGCAACAGGACCTTGGAGGGCCAACAGTCCTTTGCTGGAATAAGAGCAGATAAATGTTTCTTTGTGAATGTACACAAACTTGGAGAAAGACACTGTCTTAACCATTCTTCTCCTATATAAAATAAGAAGTAACCATATTACATCTATTAAAAAATGGAGGGAAATGTCATTAGAAAAATGTGCAATATTCACTTCAGAAATACAACTCCTTTAAGTATATAGATATACACCTGCAGAGAGCAAGCTAGTCTCACACCAGATGTTAGGAAATATCTTACATCCAGGGAAGTCTTCTTTGGAATGAGATAACTTTGAGTCACTGGAATTGAACCTTTTTGATTCAACTAGCAGCTGAAGGTGCTGCAAACCAGTTGTCTAAGGTCTGTAAGATAATTTGCCATCCATTTTTCATCTCTCCACTCTCCCAATAAGACTATGATCTTATCCATACTTATCTGAGAGGAAGTCTCACATTTTTAATTTAAAATGTAAAATGAATCCTTTCCCAAAGAAATCAACTCTTGATTCTATACCTTAAGAGCCAGATTTTCTGTAGAAATCTCAAGCAAGTGAACTACCTTCTCCCATGGCACAGGAAAGTATTATGTGGTGGAATTTGTTTCACAAGAAGCCTGTTGATTCCATAAGATGTTTATAATTTCCAATGTATTGAAGTTACATATGCACTTCAAATTCTGCAACTGGCACATTTCAGCAGCTGACTTAAATTTAAGTTGCCCAGTCCTCCCAAATTTACATTTAGCCCCAAATTCTTTGGTATATTAGAAATCTCTCAGCTGTGAAACTGTGCATGATCTGTGCATGCTGAATAAAGTTAGGTTGGAAGTTCCAGTCTGTGAAATGATTGGCCAAAAGTGAGAGGGAAAATGAAATTCATGTGACTGACACATAATTCACATGCACAGAAGTATTATAGGATCTGAGAATGTACAGCTGTTAAATCAGTTCCTTTTTTAAAAAAATAGATTGCATCAAATAGAAGGCATCTGCCATTCTGTTGTCTTCTCACTGATGGAATTGGCTTTTCTTAACCAGAATTCCATTTTTCTAGCACTAATATGCATTTTCTGTAATGGCCATCAGTTGATGGACACTCATTGGTGTAATCAGATTTATATTTATACTCCTAAAAATATGCAAACCCCTCAGAATATGCAGTTCCCTGAATAACATGTCTTTTCACTCTTTAGTTTATGGGAAGAGTGGGAATTGTTGGTTGGTAATTTCTTTAAAAAACTCATTTATTTACAAATGAATGTGTGTAAAGTTCCATAAAAAATAAAATAAAATAAAATAATAAAATAAAATAGCCCACAAGTTCACAGAATCTGTGTGTCTGGGGAAAAGCCAGTCCACTGTGGCTCAGATTCTAAGAAATTGTGAGTCATTCCAGTCTATTGTCTGATTCTCCAGCATTGCCAGTGCTAATTCTCTCAGGTAGTGAGGTTTGGAGCTGTAGAGACTGAAATGGAGGAGCTGCTTCTCAGGGCCTTCCCAGTTCCTGGAGAAATCCAGATCTAATCCTTGATATCTGATGGTGCTAGAATCCTCCTAGGAGTGAATGAATGGGATCCAGATTTGATGGCAATGGCCCAGCTCATGAAGAACTAACAAGCGTGTCTGATTCCTCCAAAGGGCTCTGTCTGCTCAAGGGCATCAGTACAGGGCAGGGGTTCTCAACAGGGGGGCAGTTGAAAGGTGGTGGTGGTGGGCGCAGGCTGGCGAGTCAGTGGTGCCCATGGGTATGGGCCAGCAAGGCGGTGGCTGTGTGTGCAGTGAGGCAGAGGTGGCGGCGGGCGCAGACCAGTGAGGCAGTGGTGACCATGGGTGCAGCTGTGGTGAGCTGAGTCCAAAACCTCTGAGGAGGGCCAGATAAATGGGCATGGTGGACTGGATCTGGCCCACGGGCCATAGGTTGAGGACCCTTGGTCTAGGGTCATGGCATGAAAGTCCTACCTTGGTGCATAGGAAAGAAAGCTCTAGCTACTTGATGAGTTAATAGAATAGCACTTGGAAAGCATGCTGCAGCTCAGTGGTAGACCACACGACTTGCATTCAGAAGGTGAGAGGTTCAGCTGCACATGTTGTTCATGTGCAAACATGGCTTATTGGATCATTCAAATCCAACAAGAGTGACTTGTTGACATGGGTAACTAAATATACAGAATTCATGGGCTGATTTGGGCAGTGATTGTGCAAAACTGGTCAGTATAAAGCAGCTTCCTATGTTCCTTTTTTAATCATGGGGATATGTGCAAATGTTCTTAGAAATTCAACTAGCATAATCTATCATAATTATAACTTCTTTCCTTTCTCCCTTTGCTTCCAATTTGCACGTAAAAAAGACAAGGAATAGAGCAATGGATTCACTTTTGGACCAACTGCGAACTGCTTACAATTCATGAACTGGTTATCCCATGTGTATTATTTATGGATTTTACATGCATCATTTTCCCATCCTTACACTTAGGAATAGTTGCACAATTATAGTATGGTTTTTCTCCCTGCTATATTCATTCGTTTAATGGTTTGGAGAGAGAATCAGGAGCAGAATAAAAGGGAAAAAAAAAAAAAAAAGGAAGGGAAGAAAAAGCTTAGTCAGAAATTTCCCTTGGGGAGATTTTTTCCCCTCTTACTGGCACTAGTCATGTTGATAAGAGAGAGATGCACCTCTTTTGCTTAATGAAATTGTTGTAACTTGAGGCATTCGTTTAACATCTGCCATGAAGCAAAGATGCAGGGAAGGGTATGCCATACTCTGTGTTCAGTTAAAAGAAGCACTTGGCTTCTTCCTGCCCCTGTTCTTGATATTCAAATCAGCATCCAAAAGCAGACATGATCCCAATGTCTCTCTGGGTTACCAAATGCAATGTAAAAGCAACACGTTTTCCTAGTGGGTAGGAAACTTAGAAACAGAGTGAGTCATAAGGGGCCTCCTGGGCCATCTAGTCTGATTCCCAGCTCCAGCCGGCTCCGCTCACGACATGCCCACCATGTGCATGTTCAGCCTAGAGAAACATGGAGAGCCCCAATTTCTCTTTACAGAGAAGTGTGGGTTTCACTGTAATGAGGTACAACAAGCAAATCCTGAGTGAGAATTGAAAGCAAGTGGCTGCATCACAGTTCAGAACATCCTGACTGGCAAGAAAACTCTGTGAACGTGATTCATTCCGGGTTGACTTTAAGTGGTTTAATGCTTTTGCACAGCGCAGCACAACTTTGATTAACTTAAAAAGGATGCATTGCCCTAGCTTTCAAGTGCAGGAGTTCTGGGTGATGATCAACTCCGAGGCTTCTTCATTCTTAACAACCCTATCAAGAGAGAAAAAATCAGCAGTGACAGGGAATCTTAGTGGTGCTTCGCATTCTGGCTGCAGAAAGCATGTGTCTGTGCCATTGGCACAATGACTGCATGCTAGGATCTTGCTAATCTTTGTGTAATATTCTGCTCTCTACCATTATTCATCCTTTCTGGATCTTTTGCAGGGAAGGCATAACATTCAAGTGACTGCTGCTGAGTAGCCTTTGTACTGGATAGAACAATGCTCGAAAGGGCTGCTTCACTGGAGACTGGTGCTGTGAGAAAGTTAGCCTTGCTGTTCTTTCAGTGGGAATGGAGTCAGAACATAACAAGATCTCTGGAATTGTAGGCAGCTGTCCCATGTGTTTAATCACTGAACTGCAGATGTGGTTTCTCAAGAAAGACCCTTCCGGACCTGGTCTGACCCCACTCACTCAGGATGGGTCCTTTGGGGCAGGAAGGACCTTTATATGGTTGAAGCCAAGCTTTGCTGGAACATCAAGGTTTCACTGAACTCTCTTGTGCTTTGTTGGGCTTGTCTTGTTCTCTGGTACTGGAGGAGCTAACCTTAAGGTCTGGCCAAACAGAATCCTCCCCGATCACTAACTGGGACCAAGGCTCAAAACTGGGGAATGGCATTGTATCATAGACATAGCTTATGCCAATAAAGGTTGCTGCTGCTGCTGCTGCTGCTATTGTAGTCATAGCATTAACAAAAAGCTGTGTTATATTATGCATGCAAATCTCCACTGTTGTTTTTTGAAACCAAGCTATTGAAATGATTGCATATTTAACTGGCCTTCCTGGGCTATGAAAAAGTTGAAACTCATCGAGTTATCACCTTTCCTACCCAGGCTATTTCCCCTCTATAAGTAACAAGTAAGCTAAAATTACAGGGGATTGTAAAGGAATGAATTGACTCATTTCATTCTCTGAAAATTGATATTAAAATATATGAGGCGCAATTGTCAAACGAAGAAATTGCAGGATGATTCATAGGGAACTGAATGGACAGCCTGCTTAGCTATGTGCTCCAATACATTGACAATTCCAACACCTTTTGAAAGTCAAGACAGTGGGTTGTCATCTGAAGGAAAATAGTTGTGGTGGGAAAGGGGAATTGAAAACACTCTCTCTTCCCAGCTGGTGCATCTACACTGCAGACAATGCAACCAGCCAAGCATGAGTGGAAAGTTGGGTGTTTTTGCCCTATAATAAGCAGTTTGTCGATGAAACTGCAGGGGAATTGGATGAGCATATTTTGTTTCCTTTTCCCCCTGCCCACACTCCTTTTTCTTGTGCTTTTCCCCTCCCATTGCCGGCATCTCCTGTCCTGATGATCTTGTTTTTTGGGAAGATCTGTGGGATTTTTGGTATGGCATGTCAAAGAAAAAAAGAAATAAACCTGATTTGCACCTTCAGGGTGAAAAGTTCACTCCAACTTTCTGAGCAGTGGTGATAATGCATGTTCTTTTACTTTGCAGTGCAGGAACAGAATTACAATGCCTGCATAGTGGTGGCACCTGGGCAATATCAGGTATTTATTTATTTATTATATTTATATTCCACTTTTTTCTTTAAAGAATTTGAAGTGGCTTACTTCATTCCCTTCCTGTTGCTCTCAGTCTTATCCCCACATCAACAACCCTGTGAGGTAGGTTGAGCTGAGAGTCTGTGACTCGCCCAAAGTCACCCCGCTGGCTCCATGGCTGAGCGGGGACCAGAACCCAGGTCACCTGAGTCCCAGTCCTGTGCTCTTAACCACTGCATCACACTGGTTCTCTCAGTATGGGATAAGAGAGTATCCAGTTGTGCTGATCTTGTCTATGCATGTGTACATATGTGTTTATATGAATGTAAGAAAGCATAGAGATTGTGTTTCTTAATCATACCCAAGTTCTATTTAGTACTTCTGACATTCAGACTCAATATCAATATAGCATCCTAAGTAGGCATGAAGTTTTTGAGAAGTGTGGAGATTGTGGCTTTCTGGCTGTTGTAGGACTACAGTTTCCATCATCCCTGACCATTGGCCATGGTGGCTTGGATTGCTGGAGTCCAACTATATCTGCTTTTCACAAGTTTCTGAAGTCTACACTGTCCACAGTCAAGAAGCTCATGCCATCAACATGTTTGCTGATAACACCCCTTGTAACTTTCCACACTAGAACTCACACTTTCCAGATAGTGTCCCCTGCCTACAAGCTCTTGGAACTATCTTTTTAAAGGGAGCAGCACAATGGAAGCCTGGTTGCAGAACTGGAGCTCCTCATGTGCTGCTTTGATACAAGTCTTGCCATTGGGTACAGGTTCCTCCAGTGAAATTAACAGGTCAAGTCAGCCCTGACAAATGCGCCTTTGATGGCATGAAGAACTAAGTGCAGCCATTGCAGTTTGGATGTGTTTCCTATGTAATCCATCCAAATTCCATGGCCACCAATTCACAGCTTTGGAAATAAGTCACTATTGAGTGTAATTGTGGGTACTGGTGGATAGGAAGGAGGGAAGGAAGGACGGAGGGATATGTGCATTGTAAAAATGAGAAGAAGTGGAAGAAGTGATGAAAGGGAGGGTACAAAGGGTTCTTGAGGGACCTGGAACCTGTGTAGGCCCTGTCTAATTTCTTGTGGAGCAGATGAGTATCGGGAATAAAAAGGGAAACATCAAGAGGAAGAAAGCAGTAAACAGTAACAGCAAAATTTACAAAGGCTTTTTGTGCTTATTGGATTAAACAAAGTTCAATCAACTTTGCCTTCTGTTTCAAAAAGATGACTCTGAGGAAAGCATGCCAGATCCCCACAAGAGACAGAACAGGAAGCATCTGTGTGGATCCTGGACTTCTCTCCCCACAGAGGAAGTGATACTAGCACACAAAAGTATACCTTCAGTTTGTTACATATCCATTATTGTTATGGATCCCTATTTTTGGTGAAAGATTCATTAGGGTTGGCTGGAGTTGCACTATCTGAGCTCACTGATGTTCTCTGCCTGACTCCTTAAAGCAAAATTTCCTTTGCATTGCTGAAGAGCATATTTTTCACCATTGCTCAATTTTTAAGGGTGCATTCTTCCCAACTGAAAATGTGCATTTCCTCTTATAGGCTAAAGCAGCAGCACAGAACTGCTTTTAGTGGGGGAGCAAGGTGGCTACCTACCCAGTCCTAGTATGATCATCAGCATTCGATGGCTAGATGTCCATGGCTCTAGTGCAGTCACAAGGAGCCTATGACAAAGTTCGCCCCACTAGCCATAACTCAGCCTTGGCTCCAGTGTCTATTTGAGCTGAAGACCAGCAGCAGTCTAACTGTTCTGTAATAGATAGTTACCTGTCACAGCTGTTGCACGTTCCTTCCAAGTTTAGGCACATGTGTGGGAGTTATGGTATACCTTAAAAGACTAACACAAATTCATCATTGTTGAATAAGGTGCCCTGGAGGAGAATCTCTCTTCTAGCCCATAAAGGTTAGTCATTGGTGCCATCAAGCCTCATCCACCCAAATAAATATTCAAAATGTAGGCTGTACACTTTTAGTGGTAATGGTCCTTGCCATTCCTACCTCTGACCATCCCACGATCTCATGACGACTAGTGTTCTTCACAACATTTACCTCTCTTTATTTGTCTGTCCTTCTCTCCCTCTCGCCCTTTCATTCCTAGGTGCAGTGGCCACTTCTGACAAAGCCCCAACCTTCCCTCAGGAGCACAAGATTAACTATTGTTCCACCAGCTTGGCTGTTGCACAGTTTATCAAAGGAACCTTCAGAATTAGATTCACTTGAGCAAATTGCAGGCCTCTAAAGGATACTCCCAGACTGACAGCCAATCTGCCATGTTATAGAGGCTTGGAGAGAAGCAGCTGGCATCAAAGCAGCTTCTGTGCCAGGCCAAGAACAAACAGGCAGTTAATCTCCTTTTCCCACTGGCACCGAAAAGCCCAGTCCCACACAGATCGCTTGGTCGGTGGCAGACATGCACACACAGACCTGGCAACTTCTTTTTTTTTACAGCATAAGGGGACTTCAAGTTAAGGCTGAATCAAATGGGTGGGGACAATGAATGCAAGGTGTGTTATAGGTATTAAACTATTTGTAGAGGGAATGTGGGGCTCAGAACCAGGAGTGCGGGAGAAATTTCTTAAGACCAGATATGAATGCATAGGTACTTAATTGTGCACTTTTGGAGCAATGAACTAACTGCCGCTGCATCCCTTGGTCCAGATCTCTGCATTCTCTGATCTTGCCTTTGCCTTCAGTCCTTGCAGATACCTGGTCTCAGCTTCTCTCTGCCCTCTGTTTATTTACTTATTTATTTTGCTTTTCCTCTGGCCTTCCTAGACTCCTCTCCAGTATCCCTGGTCCTGGTGTCCTAGCTGTGCATGTCTGCCACCTATGTTCTGGTGGTAACATTTGAAAGAGGAAGACATTTTTGCAAACTCAATTAGTGCAGGTTTGGATTTCTTGTGTTCACTTGTGTTGAAGGGAAATTGACATTTTCCCCTCAATTTCTCTGCATACAAATAGGGTGGAGTAAAAATCTTTCTACCTGATATTCATTGCTGTATTTATATAGGCTAAACAAATATACCTCAGAGGACTTGGAAGCATCATATTGATCCTAACCTCAGGTATGACATTTCATCTGTGGCAGACAAGCAATTACAAGCCAAGATGTAAAAGGCTTTTTAGACAATTCGCAGACAAATCTCCAATCACATTTCCAAACTTTTTTGCCTGTACCTATGCACAGCTCTTCTCTTGAATTTTCCAAAGATAAATATGTAGAAGAATAGGACTGGCTTCTTACTTTGTTATTTACTTGACAAAGTAAGTGTGGAGGGAAAGAGACATGTCTGACAAATCAATGCTCTAAGAAGGCAAGCGAGAAAATAAAAGGTGTAAGTGTCCCTCCCTGTTGAGTCATTGAATCTTCAAAGATTTTTTGCCAACAATAGAACAATGGCCTTAAGTAGCAGGGAGATGTTTGAAAGAAAAGGCTTGGCATCAGGATGCTACATTCAGGGTACTGTTGGTAGTTCTGAGTTGCTATTTTGGACAATGATTTCCTTTGGAAAGCCTCAACCCTCCTGCTGAGAGCACTTACCTTGTTTTTTCACAACAAGTGGTTGAAAGGTTTCAAAATGGAGGCACAGAAGATGTGTATGTCTCTCTAGCTCCCAGGGGTCAAACTACTTGTTGGGAATGAAAGGGGCAGTTATCCTTGGTATGCATTCTTAGGTCAAGCAAATTTGGACTCATCAGGTGAGTAGGGGCCCTGGGAATCAGAATTCTTAGGTGCTGAAATGGAAGAAGCGGAGGGGGGGGCTTGTTGCGAGGGTACCCTCCCCAGGTATTCAGACATAAGTTGAGAAGAGTCAGAATTTACAACTTCAGGGGGTGGGCCATGGGAGAAGAACTGCAGCCAGCCAGGCCTGGTAGAACTCTTGACCTCATGACGTGATGTCAGGAGAGACAGGCCAACTAACTAGAGGGGCAATGGACACTCACCATATGACTCCACTTTCTTTATCCAAGTTGCTTTTCCAACCTGTGAGGACAAAAATTATTTCCGGCAAAATTATTTCCAGTTTGGTTGTGAAGGGGAGGGGGGATTTGATTCCCCATTCTAGGGTTGGAGTGCTGTGTTGGAGTGCTGTAATAAGTGGGACTTTGTGAAAGTTGGTAAATTCCTATCAAAAAGAAAATGAAACTTGCTACCTTGATTTTTTTCCACCGCCACTACTGCAGTTCCTACAGTTGGGCTTTTAGTTGGTAGAATCCGAATACTGTATTTTCTTCTTCCTATCTCAAGATAAGACTATCCATGAATCATCCTTAGGCAAGGGGGAGGGTTACTCCCACTAGACTCTCCATGGGGCAGATGGCATCAGTTGCTGTGGCTGCATCCCCTGGCATGCTCACCAATGACTCGGAGCATTTAAGCTTTTTTCTGTGCTGAGAGGCAGAATTTCCTGTCTCTTCCAGCATGGAGAAAGGGACTGGATGAGTCCCTGGCTTTGTGCAGCGTACCCATTATCCCCATGAGAATGGAATGCAAAATGACTTGGCCTGAACCAACCATGTCTGCATCTTCACATTGGGGCTCATGTCATATGAAGCAATTTTGCTAGCCAATATTCCCCTAAGTTTTCCTATCTCTTCCCACTGGCATGAAGAACTGCACATGGGGGGATTCTCATAATTTACTCCAATCTCAGATTGAAGACACTAGCAGGAATTTTCTCCAGGGAGAAAATAAGTCACCTTGTCCAACCATTCCTTAGAGTAGGAAAGGAGCAGGATCCAGCTAGTTTATATTCCTTCTATTAATGCCATCAGTCAGTACTATAGGAGTGGTCTCTTCACTGAGATGTTGCATAGCTGAGTTCCAGAATTATATTCCATGAGCATTGTCCTCTTTCTCAGGGGACCTGTTGGTATGCTTATCAGCACTTTCAAGAACTTGGCCACTTATAATGAAAACAGACAAACTGAACTGACTTTATCCTGGGAGGATAGACAAGCAGTTACATGTTAAATTAACCAGTGCCCCTTTTCCCCCCTTATGGGGAGTTTAAAATGGAAAAGATCCTCTGTTTGTGTGATTGATGTATTTCATCAATTGAAAGTACAGTTCAGTCCTAAGCCTTGCAACATTTTTTTCAGACAGTCATAGTGGTTGGCATGCCGGGAGTTGTAGGACTTTCTTTTCTCTGTGCCTGCATAAGATTGTGCCCTAAATTATTTATACCTCTCCTTTCTAAGATGGATTGCCTACAAACAATAAAAACAAAGTATGCAAGAAAGCAGACTAAAATGGCAGGTGAGCACTGCAAGCAGTTCTTTAATTATACTCTGCCAAATGTTCAGAAATAAAACAGCTTTCCCTTGTTGCTTGCACAGTAGTATGGTGGTCCCCCGATGAATACATTTGGGGCACCATAACTGAAAAGTTCCTACCCCTGAAAGCCACCCAGCTCTCATCCAAAGGAAAGGGGAGTTAAAGTAATGGTTGAGTTGGCAGTCCCAACCCGTGGGCAGATTTGTGTGGATAACAGTAGAGTCTCCCGTGGAATGGGCTTCCACGGGAGGTCGTTGAGGCCCCATCGGTGAGGGTGTTCAAAGATAGGCTGGACATGCACATGGTGGGCATGTCATGAGCGGAGCCGGCTGGTGCCGGAGGTCAGACTAGATGGCCCAGGAGGCCCCTTCTGACTCGCTCTGTTTCTATGTTTCTATGTTTCTATGTTTCTCATGCATGTGATATGGGCTACTGCCTTTACACAGGACAGACAGTTGCAGGTTAGCTCGGCATTTTCTATTCCAACTGGCAGCAGTTGTCCCAAGGACTTCATCATCACCAGCTCTTTTAGGGAGAGATGCCAGGGCCTGAAACAGAGACATCCAGCATGCAAGGGAGGTAATCAACCACAGAGCTATGGCCATGTACCTAATACTTTCCCTTCTGTACTCAAGCTCTTTAGAGCTATACAAATCTTAAAGGCATTTCATGGTTACAGATTAAGGGTCACTCCAGAGTTGGGCATTCCTTAAAGCAGCTACAAGGGCTAATGAAGAATTTTCATCAGTTCAGTATTGATAATAGTTTACCAAAATTCACAAATTATTCCAGAAAGAAACTGAAACTGACAGATTTGTTCATCCATCTGCAAGGCCTGGAGTGGTTTAATCTTCGGAGTCAATCCCTGTTTATCCAGCCATGTTTTCATTAATTACAGTTGCCACTTTTTTTTTAACCTGATGAGTTCTGACTTTAACATCTATATAAAAGGAAGATACTTCACAGTCCTTCCCATGCTGGAATACTTGTATCTACTGAATTTAGCTGTTGTAGATCAGATCACTTTTTATAAGAATTGCCAAAATTTCCCAAGTTCATATTCTAGAAAGAAAGAACTGGAGAATTCAAAAATAATAATAAAAATGAATGCAGGGAAAAGCAGAAATTATTTAATATATTTCTTCCCTGTCCATCAGATGCTGATGACAGATTCACTCATTCTGACAGTGTATGCTGATTGATGACACTGGATTATCAAGGCTTGACAGGGTTGGTTCTAAATAATCAAATTCTAGGGTACATCCTACCAGTTCAGGGGGCTAGAAACTGGACCATACTCCAAAAGAAGCATGGTTGCATTACAAACAAAGCAGACTTGAATCTAAAGATGTGGCTTTGAAATCTGATGAAAAATGGGTGGTGTCATCCCAGCTTTATACCTGTGTGCCATACAGCTGTTAAAATTGGAAATTCTTTCAGAAATAATGAAGCAGCAACCCTAATTCAGGAAGAAATGCATGGCTGAATATTTAGGGATTCAAATCCAGAATTTAACATAAGACCTAGATCAGGGGTGAGGCAAAGGTAGGTGCATAATTAGAACCAAGAAGAAGGTCAAGATCCAACACAGGAATAAATTGTTGATCAGTCAGAAGTGATGCCAAAATCAGTCTGGGGTTACAATTTGAAGCAGAAGTCAGGAAAAGGAAGGAGTGTGTTGCAAGAGTCCTCACTGTAGTAATAAGTCTTTCAGATGAAAGAACTAGCTCAGAGGAAGGATGGGTGAGAATTCCATTTGCTTCATTTTTTTCAGTAAGAACATACAAAACATGCAAATGTCTTCATAAACATGGAAAGAAAGTAAATGTGGGGAGAAACTGAAGTTAATAGAATCATTCATCCAGGCCCAGGGCTTTGAATGCTTAGCTTTGAATCTCTGTGTATTCATGCATATTCGTGTTATTGAATTAAGGGTGCAAATTTTCCCTGACAGGTCCCATCTTTAATACACACAGGGCAGACAGGCAGAAGATGGTCCATTCCATACTGGAGGTAATATAGCTGGTACAGATGGGTAAGGATTTTTTCATGGTTCATTCTTGGTTAGAGTGTATCAAAATGTTCAAATATCTTCATATACGGAGTGGAAACAACTCACAGGTCTAAAAACTTCCATGTGCAAGAAAATGCAACCAGTTCGTTCATCCCTAACTCTGAAGCTTTAAGGAGTGGTGTACTTCAAATGGCGCTCCTTAGGACTCCACCTTCAAGGAAGCTGGTACTGAAATTTAGATGGATTCATGACATCTGGAGCCCATGTATTTAAAAGCAAAACAGAATGCTGCTGATGTAGGAAGAAAGACACAATGGCCTGTTGCTGGGACTCCTGGTCTGAGCAAGAGTCCAGAAATAGCAGAAAGTTGTGAGCAGCTATGATCCCTTGGCTTGCCTGTCAAGTGTAGCTGCTTCAAATGAGTGGATGGATTCTCTTTCATGGTCCGTTATGTGCCAATTAACCCATTGGGGTTGGGAGATCAATATTTTTTTATTCAAGGGATGTTTGTAATTCTATCTTAATCTCAATTGGCTAACATAATATAATGAGGAATTAGATGAAGTATTCCGTTCAGGCTTTTATAGGTACCTTTAATGGTCTGGCTGGGGTTCATTTAGTGAGCAACTGCCAGAAGCTGAAGAAGAGGTTGTGAAGCTGCTTCTACTCTGGATCTGTGCTGTATATTTATGAGCTCAGTGACATCTGTGCTACATTAAATGCATAGCATGTAGCTGATCCTAACAGGATTTTGGTTTCGTCTCCCTTACATTAGTGAAAGAATGCAAGGCTCTGATCTGGACAAAACCCACCTTGCATGGGTAAGAGGAATGGAAGCTTCCCAGTCTGACCACTTCCCCTCTTAAATCTCCACCCCACCCCCAGTGGCTCCAGTGTCTGTGGGGCAATATATCCACTCAGGGTTTTAATCTGACCTTTTAAGGAGTTGTCCATGGTGCTGAGCTACTATCCCCTAAAGAGATTCCGTCCCAAGGATATTGCTACTACATTTCAGACTGAAAACTGGAGTGATTTCACTGCCTCATTAACATGAACAAGCCATGATGCTTCTGCTCTGTCTCTCTATGAAGGGAGGCTGAAGAGATAGAAGACTTCCTTTGGAGAAAATCAATATTTACCCCCCCCACCCCCCCACATACCTCCATGGGAAGTTTGAATCTCATCTTTCCATGTGTTCTTCCTGATCCACAGTAGAGAAAAACACACTAACATAAAAATCATTGGGAGAACTACATGCTATATTTTTAAGTGCTTTTTTGATTGACCAAACAGTTTCTCTTCCTTCAGAGATTGAGTTCCAAAGATACTCAAGCTTCCAAGTATGGGGCCGTTCTGTTGCATTCTTTGTAGAAAAGAAATATAACATTTTGATCAGAGCATTCCACTTCTGAGCAGATGAAGCTGCTTCATAGTAGTTCAGATCATATCACTTTAGCTAAGCACCATATACTCTGGCTAGCACCTGCTCTACTGGGTTCAAGATTACTTGCTACTGGGTCTTTAAAAAAGACAGACAGCCAAAACCCTGGTGAAATCAGGAAGGGAGCCTGGAACCTTTTGCATGCATGGTACATTTTCAACCACCAAGCTATGGTCAAGGTACCAATGCTGCCCCTTTCTGCTAATTGTAGAAAGAGTTGGATGGGAAGAGAAAAAAGTGCATAGCACAAGCCGCTCATTAAAATGCAGACAGAATGACCTGTAGGGCATCAGCTCAGTGGTTCGATAAATAAGATTAATTAATAAATCACCTCCTGGAAAGTTCTGCATCATAAACACAGCTGCATAAACCCTGAAATGCTTGTTTCCCTCATTAAACAACAGCAATGGAGAACACTGCTAGGCAGCTCTTTGATGCGTTGCCCCCATCTGATAGGGCTGTAGCAGAACAAGAAGCAAGTCTGATTCAAATACTCCTGTGCAGATCTGGAACCTCAGGAAGAAAAATGATGCAGAATTTTGCATTGACAAAACAAATACGACCTACATGGCAGAATGTAGCTAATGCAGCCTTTGGTTTCCCAAGGATTATTCCACTTAATCATATCTATTTTCTGTAAGCATTTTAATCAGCTGCTAATCCTCATCTCTTCCTTGCTATTAGATAATTGAATCAAGATGTTTTTAAATGCTTGCTGAAGTGAAGTGGAGCAGAGAGCCTATGATGTGTTGCAGGTGCAGAGTGTGTGTGTGTGCACACACATGCCCACAAATTGTTAAAGGAGACCAACAAAATCCAGAAAAAAATATGCATTTTTGTTAACATTGTTACATATCCAGAGGCCTCCAACTTACAAATGAGCAACTAACTGTATCAAAATCAAGCGCTGCTCTCCACACACTTGTCCTAACGTGTTCTTATGATGCCCATTCCTATATCCCAAGTGCAAAACATTGCTTATCCACTTTGAACACCATCCTGTTGTCCCCAGTCCACTTCCATAGTCTGCCCAGATCATTCTGGATCCAGAGTACCTACTTCTCAGTTGTGGCCACTGCCCCCATTTTAGTATCATCTGCAAGTCACCCTTCTTCCAGGTCATTGATGAAAAGATTGGCCACCATCCTGACAATTCCCCACTAATAGTTACCCTCTGCTTTCGGTCAGTCAACCATGCCCTAATCTATTGGACTCCTCAATTTCTCAACCAGGATACCATGTAGCACTTTGTCAAAAGGCCTTGCTAAAATCCAGGTAAACCACGCCCACCACGTCCCCTTCACCTTGAAACCTTGTCATAGAATTCCACAAGTTTCTTCTGTTTTTGTGGAAGCCATGTTGTGTGGCTGCCAACCTCCCTTCCCTAGGGTTACTAGATCTCTCACTATTCTTTGCCTTTCCATTGTCTTTCCTACAATGGATATAAGGCTTGTCTGTAATTCTCCATGTCCCCTCTACTTTTTGAAAATTGGAACCACTGATGCCATCCTCCAGTCCTCTGGAACCTCATCCATTCTCCATGAGACCTCAAAAGTGGAGGCCAACATGTACCCCGCCAACTCCAAAGGATCCTTGGGTGTAACCTGCCAGGGACTGGCACCTTTGTAATGTCCAGTTTCCTGAGCAGCTCCTTGACTTCTAGGGAGGTGACTCTAATCTGTACCCCTAAATCCCCAGCTTCATCCAATCAGATTTCAACTGTCCAGCTTTGGGGAGAACACAGAGGCAAAATAGTCATTTAGCATATGTGCCTGTTCCCTCACACCAGTCACTGAATTCCCTTCCTCTTTATGAAGCAGCCACACTGCCTGTCTCCCCTTCCTCTTGTTATTTCCATGTTGATAGAAGCCCTTTTTCTTGCTCCTGATATTCTTTGCAAGTCTCAGTTCATAATCAGTCTTAACCTTGCAAAGAATCCTTTTGCAACAGCTTCCTCCCATTATACCCTTTTCTTTCCCTAGTGCCCATTCCCTACGGAGGTTACTCTTATTTCTAATCCCTATTATCACCTCTTTTCGCATCCACAGCAGTGCTCTCCTTCACCTCCCTGCCTTACTAACTAGTGGTATCATCAAGGCTTGTGCCTCCAAGACCTCCCTTTTGAGTGTCATCCATCCCTCCTGAACTCCTTAGCCTTCTAGTACTCTCTCCCAGGAGACTTTCCCCAGTCTTGCCTTCAATTGAGCAAAGTCACCCCCTGCGAAGTCCCAGCTTCTAGTACCCAACCTGCTGCTCGTCCCCATTCCCCTGCTCTCAAAGCAAAGGATGGTGTGATCACTCACATCCAGAGCTCCCCTAAAAACATGCATGGAAACTAATTAGAATTTCAAGCAGGAGGAAGCTGGGCATCTCCACTTTAAATCATAAGAATGTGAAAGGCTGTAATAATGTGTTTGCCCTCCATTTTAATATGGATTTAGGAGAGTTGCCCAAATGAACAGAAATATTTGAAATGATGCCTTAGGTTTGCTCATTCCAAATTTACTCAGACACTGAAGAACGCATTCCAAATTTGCTCAGACATGGAAGACACTGAGTTGATATGGTTCTAGAACTGGGACCATCTAGAGCACTGTCTGGTTCACTTTTATTGGATGAGTTTCAATTGTTGTGGCCTGAGGATGTGGACAAGTTGCTTGGATTGGTCCAACCCACCACCTGTCTATTCAACCCCTGCAGCGAGTGGCTGGACGTCAGAGCCAAAAACAGGATAAGTAACTGGAGCCTGGGAGGTCATAAATGCCTCTCAGGGAGGGGAGGGTCCCCACCCCTTTAAAAAGACACAGTGATCAGGCCCATCCCAGAGAGGGTATCTCTGGACCCAGAGATGGCCACCAACTACAGGCCAACTATCCCGCTTTTGCGCAAGATGCTCAAGCGGGAGGTGACAGGACAACTCTGGGCACTCTTGGAGGAAACTATCTAGACCCATTTCAGTCTGGCTTCAGACCTGGCTATAGAACCAAAACTGCCTTGACCACCCTGCAGGATGGCCTGTGCGCTGAGAGGGACAGGGGGAGTCCATTCCTGTCTCTGTCTATAAATAAATAGTAAAGGGGGTGAATTAAGTGTAGAAAAACCTCGTTGTTGGACCAGACCAAATCTACTTAGACTAGCACTTTATCTACAGCAGATACTAAACCAACATCCATGACAAGTGTTGCACACATCATCAGTTTATTGTATCCCTTTGCATTCCTTTACTTACAGCTGTGGTCTGTGCAAGGTTCTTAATAAGTAAGATAAAATTTAGTGTCAAAGCCCAGCAAAACTGTACTTCAACATCAGACTGAAGCGAGGCATTTGACCTCTTGTATGCTGAGCCTGGGGGAAAGGCTCTGGTCACAAGCATTCCCAGAGGCACTGAAGTCATGGCACTTGATCCAACAAAACAAAACAAAACAAAACAAAACAAAACAAAACAAGGCACTCAAGTGGCCAACAATGAAATGTAGATTTTAAAAATGATTAAAACAGAATTACACATCCCCCCCCCCCAGAAATTAACCATGGAAAACCCATTAAAACCATCTTCAACAACATTCCACTATATATACCTGAATGAAAGCATATTTGCCTGCTAAAGGAAGAACAGTCTGCAGGCCAAGCTACACTGAGAAAGGCCACACTGACTGCCCTGCCTCACATCTTCACGCTTTAGCTCACGAGAAAAAGGCACATTCGGACTGCTTACTTGGGAAATGTTTGCATTGTTCATACTGAGAGGGGAGGGGGGAGAAACAAATGATGCTTATGTTTGGGATCGAGAACAAAGTGAGATAATAATCAAGGGGCAAACATCATTTCTTCTTTCATCCCAATACATCTTCTCAATATTCATATTTGTGTGCTCTCATTTTTTGCCAAGAACTGCAACAATATGATAACTGAATTGCAGAACACTGATCTATAGTGTATTACTGGAGTTATATTGTGTTGTATGCATCAATGTTTAAATAGTATTTGTTTGTTTTTTAAATAGCAACAACAAAAATCCCATGTATGTGTGCAATATTTATCACTTACATTCCTTTCCTTGTATTATTTCCAGTGCTATGGTATCCTTTACAAAATGGATTTGTAAACTAGTGTTGCAATGTTTGCTGTTGTATTTCCAACCGCATTCCTGACAATGAAGCCAATGTTGTGTGGACAGTTCATTCCTGACAATGAATTTGTGCTTTGGACTCTTCTAAGACACTTCCCCTTGACTGCATAACGATGCATAAGGGTTATATTTCTTTTGGGTGAATAACCTATCTAGTCTATATGGTCAGATACACCTTCCTTCCATGGCAGACCACCCAAAACATGCCCTCTCATGAGTGTAGCTAGTGGAGTCTATCCAGTCCCTATTTTGGCACATTTCCCAGGGTCAGCAGGACCTTGTGACCATGGCGATGGGCTCTTTGAGAGATGAGGCATAGTCCTTTGAAGCATTTTCAAGGTTGCTGCCCCAAGGTTCCACAGCCAGTGGGGAGAATACTTTGTCTTGCAGCTGTGAAGTACCAGTAAACAATCTGTTTTACAAAGAGACTGCTTGGTGTTTGGAGCTGTGAGGCAAGAAGGGGAGGACTCCACCCACAACAATGACTGCAGCGGCCTGGAAGGTTGATAAGGGAAAACATGCTCCCTCTATCCCGGCACAAGCTGCTTACGTTTTTATACACTATTACTCAAACCTTAAATGCTGGTTTCAGATCCTGGCCTGATAGCAAACAGGCATCCAGCGCAGTTCCCTCATCAAAGCAGCTGCATGCTGAAAAGGGGCAGCTTCCAAAACAGCCATGCTGCTGCATTCTGCAATGGCTTCAGCTTTCAGGGCAATCTTAAGGGAAGCTACACACAGACTGCAATGATGGGTTAACTAGTACCTGTACTCCTGTGGCCAAGCTATTCTTGTTTAGGAGAGACCATAGCTGAGCAAAGCCAGTGTGGTGTAGTAGTTAAGAGTGTGGGACTGGGAATCAGTCAATTTGGGGTCTAACCCCACTCAGCCAGCTGGGTGACCTTGGGTCAGTCACAGACTCTCAACCCAACCTACCTCACAGGGTTGTTGTTGTGAGGATAAGCTTGAGAGCAGGAGGAGGCTGTAAGCCATTCTGAGTTCTTTAAAGAATAAAACCAAGCTATGATAGAAATCTAATAAATAAAGAAATAACGAGTTGGTAAAGCAGCTGTAGCTGTAGCTAGGTGATCTCTGTCCAGGTAAGGACATAGCTGATAAGCTGAGCTGATAAAGGATGCTCTGTGATCCTGTGTTCACCTGTGCTGCTGGCGGAAGTGCGGGATTCCTTGGGGGAGTGCAAGGAATCCGGAACAAGGTGAACTTCACCAAACCAGACAGACAAACCATCAGTACCTCTGTTTGGTTTGACTCAGCCTCAGTTTACATGCCCTTCTCTAGTCCATTGTCTGGCTCCAACATGGATTCGGAGCAGCCATTGCCTCACTCAGATTTTATGGAAGAATAGACCAGGCATAGGCCAGGCAACCCAGAGACATGTAGACTATTTCAGGCTAGCATCACTGGATGGTAAACTTCCCACCCTGACCTTTCCTGTGTTTAAGCCTCAGCTTGTACCACCAGTAAGTCTCAACTCCTACATGCGCCACTGCTTTGCTTTTGAAGACCTCTGGGATTTCTTCATATGTTCACAACAATCTAGATCATAGCCTGACATCTCATTCTAGCAAAGATTCAAATACACTTACTGGTTACCTTAGCAGTAGCTCATTCAGGATTTATAACAACAATTTTCACATAACATTCTAGGGAATGTCAACAAAACAAAGTCATGAATTAAGGAAAAAAACCCTATGCTTTGCTGCATTAATGTTCAGTTTTATAACACAAGTGACTCCCTAAGTATTACAAGGGATGCTCTTTTGGGAAATGTTATGCAGCTACAAATCATCATAGATTATTTTGTGCAAATTGACTGAAGGCTATTGTCATATAATTACAGCTGTTGGATTTCCATGGACTACCTGTCAATTCTGCCTGGATTTTTTATTTTTTTATTTTGCTTTGGTAACATAGGGACTACATCCCAAGCTGCTTCCAGAGCTTATTCTACCAAAGGTTAAGCAGCTTTCTCTGAAATGAGATGGTGCAGAAGTAGATGCTTCCACAAGGCAACTGTATCATGAGGTGCCCAATAATCTCCTGACATTCAATGAGTCTTTGGCTTGAAAGTGAATGCATTTTCAGTCTCATTGGTAAAATCTCCCCATGGCAGTAGAATGAAGGCATATGCAGGGCTTATCTGTGATTCCATGAATAGGACATGCATGGATGTTTCATCTCAGGAAAGCAGATACAGCCATAGTTTTCTTCCTGAAAGCTGAGCCTGACCTAACCAACAGGCTCAGCTTTCTGCCAGTTTCATCCCATACATAGGGACAAGGGATAAATCTATTCTTTTCATCTTCTAATAAGAACATAACAAGTGTGCATTTCCCAAATCAACATACAAATCAGAACACCATTATCTTTTGGTATTTTCATTTCTCAGAATTTTGTGATTCCAAACAAACATGGATACACAGATGTAAAAGAAAGTGCACAGAAATGTGTGAATATTTGTGGGGAAACTAACCAAATTGTTAAGGAAAAACCACTTGCAAAAATGCTCGTGCTCTGTTGTTATTTTGTAAAGTTGCAAACTTAAGCAGAAATGTGATAGGAAACTGAGGATTTCTGAGGGCAAAACTGAGGACTGGGAAAATAAGAAACCGAATGTTGATTGGTTAACTACTAATGCTGTGCCAAAATCTTCCCTACTTCCATTCTCATTAAATTTGTTATAAAATGCTTTTAAAGAGATTTGGAAGAAGAAGATTCTCTGAAGCCATTATCTTGGTTTTGGTTTCATATTCATATGCTCACTTTATTAATGAATTGGCTTAAGACTATGCACCAGTATCAAGGTTTTCACTGTACGACCATCTCTCTGTTAGCCTGTAGCTCTGTTAACTTTCTACACTAATTAACCCCCTAGGATTTCTTTAGATTAGGAAACACAATCTTGCTTCCCCTCCCCACAATAAACCAGAATGATGGTGGACCTAAAATGGGAACCAGCCTTCCAACACAGTTGAATCTGTTGTTACAGCACAAAGGAAACTAACAACCCTTATGAAAAAGCAAGGATACTGTGAGAAATGGTAGAGAAATTCAGTGAGGTTGTCCCTTGGTTTCTTTGCCCACAATTATGGTTGTGAAATTTGAGAGGCCATCTAGGCACAACTCTATTATCTACAGCAGAACATATTTCTCCTGGATTTGTTTCTCTGTAGAAAGTGTTAATTGACTGCTGGTGCAGTGTGGGTCAGAAGCAGAGAGTAAATGGTGGCTAATAGTGTTTGTCTTGTTTCAGTGCAGGCAGGATCTGATAAGCATGTTTTTCTGCTAATGAGAAAACATATGAGACAGAACTTCAGGACATTGCTTTGGATCCAAAACACAGCTGTAGCCAGGGTAAAAAAGGGATTAAGGAATGTAAACCCAAAAAGAGTCTGCAGAGAATCATTCTTTATTTTTCATTAACTTCAGTGGAAGATCTGGGAAAGTTCTCCACTTCACAATCAGACTTTTCTGTCGATTCACTGCTGATTTAATATATGTCCTTTTCCAGTGCTGGAGGAGGCACAGTGATATCCTTCCCAACCTCACAATGACCAGCTTACACCACAAGGTCATCCCTAGAACAAAAAAAAAAAGGTGGGGCGGGACAGGAAACTCAACATTGGGTTGAAAGGTATTGCCAAAAGAATGGCTATCCTGTGGTTATTGTCAGCATCCATCCTCTTCATAGATCTCCTATTCCTTATGGCTATGATCGACCAATCCAGTCCAGAGTGTTGCTACATTGTCTCCTCTATTCAACAGATACAGTATGTTGGTGATGGGAAGGTTCTACTTCGATTTCAGCCATCGGAGCAAATACACACATATCTTCCACTTCTGGCTTGGACGAAACTAGCCTTATCATTTCAGGGCTTCTGCACTGCCAGGTGGTGGGTCAGCCCAGTCTGATCAGTCTGTCAGCTCCAAGAAATAATGCCATTGGCAGTCAATGGATTTAGATGACAGGTTGCCTAATCCAGAAGAGCCATCAGCCAGTGCATGCAAATAGTCTGGAACGATGATTACCTGCCCTCACTGGCAGGTATATTCAGAAATATCATGTTGTAACAAAGCACAAATCCTGCAAGAGATTGAGGAGCAAGTGGAGGGTGCTGGGGATGCCAGCAAGTAACCTCTAAATGGTCATCCTGTGGCTCTCTGTGTTCTAGGTAACAATGCACTAGATATGTACCTACTTGTGGGTATCTGAGGTTTACACTCTGGAATAGGGATGGGTGAGAATTTTAGTTTCTGTTGAGTTTTGTTTAGAATTTACCCCATATCCAAAGTTTCATATGTTATGGCAGGCAAAAAGAAATCCCAAACCAAAGCAGTTTTAAATCAGAGCAATGTGAGAGAAACAGAAATTGACAGATCCTTCCAGCCATGTTCAGGGCTTTATATGCTTTGATCTTCAAAGTCTGGGTTTAAATCCCTGTGTTCACCCAGATGCCTTATATTAAACAGCTATAGGGCCTGCAGATCCTTCTTGTTCCTCTGTATTGTGGGAATAGCTGTCCTGAAGGATTTCAGCTGGTGCAGATCAGCAGGCATTTCCATTCAGTTCATTTCTAATAGTAATTTGCTAAAATCCACAAAATGGATACTTGGGATTTTTTTTTTTTAATTAATGCAAGATAAAACAAAACAGCTCTGTACTGGGATAGCTGATAAATAGTCTGATGCATAAGGCAGCTTCTTGGCATAATTTGTAGCATTTTGCATTGCAAGTTCCTGCAAGTCATCCAGAACCCTAATATTAACCAAACAGGATGGCTTACATGAACTAATACATACTGAATGTTGCGAAATATAGAACATAAATACAGAAGGTGTGGCCACTCAGGTATGAGACTCCATTGCCTATGCCACCCAGGGCTGATGGGAGTTGCAGTGGCATCCCAACAAGTTTTGAAGGCCCACGTGTTCCCACCCTGCTGCAGAATGTGCTCCAAAGGCTGGGATCGCCCAAAGTGGTCCCCTTAGTTGTGTCCAGCTACATGCCTTGAGACATGGCAAGACAGTATTTGAAGCACCTTCCCCACTCTGTTTGACAGCAGCTTTGTAATCCCCCGCACCCACACGCACAAATGACACATTGAAATTATTCTTGATTCCCTCATCCTCAGAATACAAACATGCAGTCAGAGGAGAGAGAAATTTTAGAAAATCTTTCAGATCTTTATTGTTTCCCCGATGCATTTGCTGTGCTTCTCAGAAAGGTAGAACTTCCCCCTCCCTGTTGCTTTCGTCAGCCAAGAACTTTTGAATGTCTTGTATGAGAGACTTGGTTGCTCTTCATTTCACCATACATGGGTGTCCTGGATCTAGAGCTGAAGAAAGTTTCTAATGAGGTTTAATAGTGTAGTGGGATATTTAACATATATTAATTAAATCACAGCAGATGGAAAGGGGAGCCCTTGCTGGGAGTGAATAAGCACAGAGAGAAATATAACTGCTATATAATTACAGCAAACCTGCTGAAACAATGAAGATACAATTACTTTGTATTAACACATTAGACTTCAATGCAATGCCAAAGATTTTAATTGCTACCTAACTCCTAGGATGTACTTAGACTCTGGAGGAAGCATGAATAGGAACCTGTAGAGGTGGATTTAGCAGTCCTTTCTTTCGCACAAAACTATAGAGGCATTGCCATCGATAATTCTTCTTGTTAGAGAAAGACAAGGATGAAAGGAAAGATGAAACAAGCACCTGGCCTCTTCCTCTCTTTATCATCTCAATCTGGTTTCAGGGTCAACTGTACACATCCCCACAGCTGGTTTCTAGCCCCCAAAGGCCCAGCGATCAGAGTAATCCTCCTCTTCCAAGTTGGCTGCTTCAGGCTGTAGAACTAATACTTTTTTGATTTCAGATTCTGTCTGAAAACGTCCCTAACATTTAGAGGGTTACTGTGCAGGAATGTGGCTGTTTCATAATTTGGGAGAGTTCCGTGGGATTATGGCTTCTCTTCTCCTTTGAAACACAGGTGCAGGTACTGGCATGCTTTTTTATATTACTAAGGGCCCTTCTTTTTATTCTTCTTGCTTTGCCTTTGCACTGAGATTTGTATGCTACACAATATTCTATCCCTCATGAGTGCAACCAAGCCCCAACACTCATTCAAATGGCACAGAATAGACAACTTTCATTTGTTCTCCACTAGGACATTCACTCTTCCCCGGCAATGTCTGCAGATGAATCCCAGCCTCCCTCAAAAACAACCTAACTCTCAAGAGCGCTTCATGCCATTTTTCTTTTAGTCTCTGTGAAATAGTTGTCCTTCTGTCCTTCCTTCCTTGACTTTTGTGATAGGTTATTCCCACCATGACCAACATTTTACGAATGGCCGTGCCTCTCCCTCAACACCCATGGCAGCCATTTTATGAAACTGTCCACAACTCTTCCAAATTCCCAATGTGCCTGCAAGGCTGTGAAGGGAGGGGCTTGCTTTAGTCTACGTGCAATGAATTAATGCTACAGCAAACAGTACAGGAAAACACAGAGTTCAAGAACTTTCAGCCATCACTTTCAGGCATCACTCTAGGGTCCTTAATGACCCATTAACATAGAAGTGGATCACTGAAAGTGTTTTACAGTTCACTGAACTTGGGGGCTGTGCTTCTTTAAGAACTTACTTTAAGTGTTCCAGGGAATACACTGTTTAATAAAAAACATTAATGGTAATAATAGTAACCTAGGGATGGATGGATTTGGTTTGCATTCTTCTACATTCCTTTTTTTTCTTTTTTAATTTAAAATTTGTTCCATCCTAATAATACAGATATTTACACATTTTGGAAACTTCTTATAAACATAGAAAGAAATTCTCTCCAATCATAGAATCTCTGCTTTCAACTCACCTTCCTGCTTTCCACTTACTTAGAAGAGAAGTGTTAACACAACAAGGTGCGTAGAGAGAGCAGTGCATTGATTAATATTGCTCACTGGTGAAAGCATAACATGTTTGCCTGCATAATCCAACTTTTAATGTCTTTCTAGCTTAGGGCATTGATAGACATGCAGATATTGGCTCTGCTCTCCAAATATGTTGTCTCAAGAGATTTAGAGTATAACTTTAAATATCCCAGCAAGAGTGAGACTGATATTCAATTAAAATGCTTTGAAAAATGATAGACCTAGAGAGGATCATTTTAACAATCAACATCCCTTCTATTCCATTAAAGACTTCTTTTCCAAAGAATTCCAAGATTTCTTCTTTTAATGGATGGATTATTGAGAGCTGCTCCTTGGGCCCCTCATGCATAGCCCCATACCTATGCCAGAAAATAAACAGCTGCAGTGTGCTCATTTTGCCCTCTTTCTTCAGAAAGAACACATCCAAGAACTGTTGTCTGAATTTTGCTCTTCCTCTTCTTCACTCTCAACTCTTTTTGGGTGTGTCTTTTACATAGCAAATGTAAAGCTAGGCACTGCCTTATTCTTAATCTCTGTAAACCACGCCAGGAGCCATTTTCCACTGTACAGTAGGGCAAAAATACTGAAAAAATAAGTACATATTTGGAGTAGGCATAGGTATTTAATATAGTGATTTCCCTGAGAATGATATGAGGTTCCTGATTAAGTTTGCCAGCCTTCTAGTGCCCCCTATCTCTGCTGTTAAAATAGCAGCTGTGTGTTCTGTCATATGCTGCCAAGGCTTATCCCCATGCTATGTGCAGATGCACTGGCCAATGTGTGCTGAAAATAGACTTTAATAGTCCCCGTTCCTTAAAAATGTCAGCATCTTTCAAACCAAACAAGTATGAGAGACCATTTCTCCTGTGTACACCTCCATTCTTGAATTGCTTTCATACATTGACTTAGGCTGCAATGCTCTCCTGCAATCCTCAGCATTCACAGACTGCATGTTTGTAGGGTTTGGGGTGGTTGCAAGGCATTTATATCTAAAAATGCATAGGATTCCTTGCTTAAGAACTGGGTCTCTTCAGCTTGGAGAAGAGGAGACTCAGAGGGGATATGTTGGCAACATATAGGTATGTGAGGGGGTGTCACATGGAGATGGGGAGAGGCCTGTTCTCCCTGCAGAGGAAGGCAGGATGCGCTCCAACAGAGCCAAGCTCAGGGAGCCAAGGTTCAATTTGGATGCCAGGAAGCACTTCCTGACAGGACCCCGAGGGCGTGGAATGGGCTTCCACGAGAGGTCGTTGAGGCCCCATCGGTGAGGGTGTTCAAAGACAGGCTGGACATGCATGTGGTGGGCATGTCATGAGCGGAGCCGGCTGGTGCCGGAGGTCAGACTAGATGGCCCGGGAGACCCCTTCTGACTCGCTCTGTTTCTATGTTTCTATGTTTCTCTTGAGTTTACTTATGGTACAATCTTATGCACACTCAGACAGAAAAAGTCCTACATCTCCCAAAATGCCCCAACACCTTCCCACTCCTAAACAAACCCTGCTGAGAGGTGCAGGGGATAACAACTTGTGTCTGAGATGAGGGTTCTACTGGTACTAAAAAATAAATACCATGCCAGTCATCCCTTGAACATCAAATACTAAATTGCAGTTAATAATTCATACAGTTCTTTTAGAGTCACTGAAACTGTACACAGAATTCTAGGATTAGATGGAAACCAATTCAATAAAGAATTCATTGTTCAGAAATGGGGTTGCCACTGTTACCAAGAAATGGGGCAGAAATTCATAAATTTCACACTTTTGATTATTATGTAACCCAAACCATAGTTATCCTTCAAAATTTCCACTGCTCTGAACATCACACTGGAGTTATACAGTCAAAGAATGTATTACAAATGCATATGATAGAGGAAACACATTTTTAAAGTATTATATTGGAATTGTTGCTTGCAAAAAGGCACACAAATTTATTTATTTATTTGGGTATTTCTAACCCATCCAATTACTACACGTCTCTGGACAGCTTACCATAATCATTCAATAAATACAACATAGTAAAATAATAACAACAACATCCCATGACTGCAATAAAAACATAACTAAAATATTTGAACTTTAAAATACTGGTCTAGGCATTCGGAGAATTCAAAGAAAAAATGTAGGCATTTGGAGAATACTGCAAAAAAGACTATATTTTGCATGAACTTTAAAAATGTTTAGAATAAGACTATCTTAAAATTGAAAGAAAAGAGAAATAGAAAAGAGGTTGACAGATATAATCACCCCTACCTTCACCTGGCATCCATTGGCAGCTGTTAGGGTCCCAGCTGTCCTGCAAAATTTTTATTCATCTAATATTCTCCATTAATTTATAATGTTAAAAGGCCCTAAACAGCTTGGGACCAGGATATCTGAGGGAATACCTTTCTTCATTTATCCCTTCTCTGTGAAACCTCCCCCATGAAGCGAGTGGAGAAATGTCTAGGGTAAAGGCCTTCTCTGAAATTGTACCTCATTTGTGGAACACTCTCTCCAAGGAAGTGTGCCTGGCACCATCACTGCTAGCTTTTCAGTACCCGGTAAAGATGTTTCTATTTAGTCAGGTGTTTTAGTAGCTATTGGTTTTAACATTGTTTGAATGTTCATTACTGTGTGCCTTGTTGTAATTTTGCCAATTGCTATTATTTTGCATTGTTTTAATTGGATGCTATGCTTTTAACTGTTGTTTTATTGTTCCTTTCCCTGTTTTATTGTAAGCTGCCCAGAAAGTCCATCAGGCTATGGGGCAGCATATAAATACAATAGAGACAGACAGACAGACAGACAGACAGACAGACAGACAGACAGACAGAGATTGTGCATCCCATGTGATCCATCACAATTAAAAGTGCCATGCAAACCAACTCTCAAGTGTGTGGCTTGTTCAGTCCATGCTGGGCCCTGCACCTACAGGCAGGGCCTCTCACAGCATGATGGTTCTCTCTATGTGCTACAGGGACTTGTCCCTGGCCTCTCTTGACCTTCTGTGCAATTACAGTTGAAGTGCCCAAGAGCATCTGCCTAGGGAGAAATAAATATAATATGCAAAAGGAACACAACCTTGTGAACTCCAGATTTCCACACAATTCCTTGAAAATGGCATTTAGTTGTAGAATCGGCTATATTAGCTTCTATAAACAGAGGTCTTGTTATATTTGATCAGACAGAAACTTCCAAGAAATACATAAGAATGGCATTTAAATGCATGGATTTGAGAGACCTATCTTTAATTTTTATTATCTCTCTCCCTCGGACCCTCTTTCTCCAAAGAATAATGAAAAGCTACATTCTTCAGCTTGTATTACTGCTTTAGAAGTACTTTGGTTGACATTTTATGGCAATGGATGGGACTCCTGCCATAGTTATTTGCTCCAGAGGACTGTCCCCTGGGATTGAAGAAAGTGATTGCCTATGTTCTCAAGCTGAGAGAAAAGAGCCCAGTACATGAGCAGATGACAAAACAAGGGAAAACAAACAAACAAACAAAAAGGAAGGATGGACGCAAGGACAGGAAAACTGTGCAGCATTAGTGTAATTGCAAGAAGCTTTGTTTGCAAAGCATAGACAGTGGTGCCCGTCCAGCTTTAAGAACGAAAGGAAAGCCCTTGTGTACCATTCAAAGAACTGCACCAGTTGACACATGTGCTTTAGAGGCAGAGGTGCTTGTGTAATTGATCTTGTAAATAACAGCATGGAATTGTTATCAGCCTTCGGTCTCACTTTTTAGAATGTATCTTACTACAAGTTGTATGAGTTCACTCTGAATACAATTTGAGAGAGTGAATCAAATCGTGTCAGGATTCTTCTAATGATAAAGGATGGATTCAATGGTTTAACAAAGGCAATAGGAAACCAAGAAAACGTGAGGCTGCTACTATACCGCTGTGTCATCCTCATCTGGATTTTGGAATCAAAGATCAAGGAAAATTGATCGATAACACCCAGTAATACACATGTATATTCAGACAATGTGTGGAAAGGCAGCACTCAGACTTTTCTTACTGATTGCTTGCTTTGCTTACTGACTGCTTACCTTTTTGGTCCAAATAGGCTATTTTGACATCTTTTGACATGCAGAAGAATCCACATTTCATGATTCTAAATCTAACCTCAAGTTTAAGCCCAGCCCTATCACCCAGGTAAAATTCTTATTTGTACAGAAAAGATACCCAAAGCCAATTTAACTGTTCCCTTTTGAGTGCCCATTTTTTCTGTGTAATTGGTTATTTTAAGGCCTGCACAGGTACAGATGGACACTAACTCCAACCTAACTCCAACCTGAAGTTTAATCCTCACCCTAATGTGCTGCTTAACCATAACTCTAACTCCCCCATTATACCACAGACCACTTTCACAAAGGGACTTACACCGGCTTCTTGTTGATCATTCATTATTTCTGCCCAACCAAGGCCAGTTTCAGTCCCTTTGGCATGCATTTGGCCTCAGGTTTCCTCAACTCCAACCAGCCAGAATTTTATCTTCAGTCTAGCATTGTTGTTGCTAGTCGTGAAGTCACGCCCGACCCATCATGACCCCATGGACAACATTCCTCCATGCCTTCCTTTCCTCTACCATCCCCCAGAGACCACCCAAGTTCACATTCATTGCCCCAGTGACTCCATCTAGTCACCCATCCTCTGCTGTTCCCTTCTCCTTTTGCTGTCAATTTTTCCCAGGATCAGGGTCTTCTCCAGTGAGTCCTTCCTTCTCATTAAGTGGCCAAAGTATTTGAGTTTCATCTTCAGGATCTGGCCTTCTAAAGAGCAGTCATGGTTGATCTCCTCTAAGACTGACTGGTTTGATCTCCTTGCAGTCCAAGGGACTCGCAGGAGTCTCCTCCAGCATCACTTACATAAAATCTATGCCTTAGCAACAGGCAGATATGCAACATTCGGGGTGCTCTTGGTTACTGATGACTCTTTCAGCCCAACAGAGGCTATTCTAAAACACTTACAAGCACAGGCGCCCAGGTTTTCCCAATCCAAACTCAGTCTGAACTCTAACACTTCGGTTGGCTCCAGTTCTTTGTGAGGTAAGCTCATTCAGCTTGTTTAATTTCTATTGAAATCCACTGAACTTAAATGAGCCAATGCCCCTGCTTTGATATATCCCTAGACACAGCATTTTTACTGCAGTATTTCTGATACAGCATTTTCCTTCCCAAATATGTTGTGTGATAGTATGGTATGGTGGTTAGAGTGTTGAACTGGGGATCTGAGCGATCTGAGTTCTAGTCCCCACTCAAGCGAAGAAGCTCACTGGGTGAATTTGAGGCAGTCATTCACTCTCAGCATAGCCTGTCACACTGGGTTGTTGGTATTGTAAGGATAACATGGAGGGAAAAAGGCAGGGTATAAATGCAATGAAAATAATAAAATAGTAATAATAATAGACATATTGCTCACCAGGTCAGAGTTGTATTCGCTAGGATTAGATCTTTATTACATTTATATTTAAATTCTACTAATTATTTCAAATTTGTGATCATAAATGTAACTTATAGATAATTTCAGGCACAGATACATCATGTGTGCTCCCCTCCCCCCATCCCCTTCTTCTTTGTGATTCACTTTCCCTTTTGGGGGGTGGAGGCTTCATTGCCCCCTCAACCATCTTCTCTTCAAACCCCGCAATGCACAATAATACAATCTGTAAACTCACTACACACTTTCTGCTTTAAATATGGATACAATGTGCATGGCTGAGTAGACTTAAGAATGTGGAAACATGTGCATAGAGCAAAGAAAGGCTGAGAAAGAAAAAGGAGTGAGTCTGGAAAGTTTAAGAGAACGCTAAATTATTCATCAACTCTGAGATTGGAAGCTCTGCACCCCCTTTTTATTTAGCAATTACATCCCTTCCATTTGATGCAGTCATCTCAAAAGCAACATTAAGATTTCTTTTCACAATGACTCTTCCCAATCATGCATTTCTCTCTGACTGCACACTTGCACATTTCCCAACGGAAACACTTAACTTCCTAATTTCTAAGGGAGGACAGCAGACTCTTCTGTGTTTGGTTTCACAAGTGTGAAATTGAATGCCTTCAATTTTCCATTCCAAAAAGAGCATCAGAGATCCTTTACCTGGAGGGATGTACAAGCCCAGATCCAGGAATGAATGATTAGCTGGCTGCACATGCGACTGCAGTCAGTTCATTGTCAAAAATGAAATTAGGACCTACCCATCTGCCAATGACTGTATTAAGGAATCGGTTTCAGAGGAGACGGAGACCACTGCTGGGCTCTTTCTTTTCATCCATGTTCACAGAACTGAGATTTGCCTGCATTCCCAGATAAGAGATGTATGAGAAATTCATTTTGGTTCGTATTTGATTGGGATGCATCCAGTTCACATCTATAGGACTGAACATGGACTTGGATACAATCTGAGGTCAAACCCTCTACATTTCCGAACTCAAAAGGTGATTTTCAAATCCCCAAATAAGTGTCAGATGTGATGCTTATATTTTTAAAATATTTATGAAAGTTTGCACAAATGCGCCTCCATCAATGGGAGAAGAATGTGTACATTTCAAACATTTGCACAAATGATGTATAATTTGGAAAAATGCATCCAAAAGTATGTGCAGATTTTTCTTTGAAAAGAAAAGAAACAAAAACTAAGGTGGAAGATCGTATCTGGAGAGCTTTGCTAAGCCCAGGTTCTGCTCATTTGCATATCCTTAACTCAGAGGACATTTACTTACAATATGTTCACCAAGGCTTTAAGTGGCAGAGGCAAGACTATTGTCTCCTCTAGGAGGCCTGGGCCTTTTCTGTTGCCATGTCTGTTTAAAAGACACACTACCCTCTTCCCATTGAAATTTTGGGGGTGGAAGAACCAGAATAAGTTTTAATACCCCCATGAGTTCTGGCAAGAGTAAGAGCTCTCTTTTATTGGCTCGTGTTCCTATAATCCATCACATTTTTCATCCATACATAGAAACTGCAGGGTGAAGGTAGGGACCATCCCTTAGTGGCAGGTCATGCTTTGCAAATGAAAAGTCTCAGATTCAGCCCCTGGAACATTTACTTACTTACTTATTTAAAGGATCATGCAGCAGAAATATCTGTGTCTAAGACCCTGAAGGACTGCTACAAGTAATCCAAGATGGGATTACTTGAGGTCTAAATCCTTCATTGCCAGGGTTCCTGGATCCTGCACATGTGCAAACAACTGATACACATGCACAGGCAGCAGGGTGTGGTGAAAGAAACACATTCTGGTGGGAACACAACATACACACTGAAGATGTTCCTTGATGCTCCCATTAAAATTTTCTAGGCTGCTTCTGCATTGTTGGGAAAGGAAAATACCTGCTTTAGACTACACATTGGTAAATTACATGGACCAGATTGTTGAACTAGCATAGGGTGGACTTTTAAGGTTGGCTGTGGGATAAGTAGGGATATGTGTGGTAAATATTCCTCAAATTCAATCTCAAAATTTGTTCTGATTCACATTGCTCTCAGATTGCAAGAGGTTTTTTTTTTTACTTTGCATGAAAATCTGTGCATATTTTCATATTTATTTTTCCAAAAGATCACTTCAGTGATGCACATCTTTGAAATTCACACTTGCTTCTTCCATTGATTAAAGCGTATTTGCCCACATTTTGAAAGAACATTTTTCAAATGTAGATACGCTATTGAATACATTTTTGGGGGTCTGATAATCACAGTACATTTTTTAAGATGGATGGATTTGAACGGGATTTGCCTCCAAGTGTATGCTCAGTTTAGAAGGTTTGGATTGGGTAAATCCTAGTCAAAACCAACCTCAAGCAAATCCCTGATAAATTTCTAGGGGTAAATAATGTGGACCACTAAGGGGGAAAACTAAGAGATATGTTATATGCATTACGGCTATTTCTTCCTTACAGGGTTTCACTTTCATGCCACACCGCATGGTTTATGTTCCTGCATTTTAAGTTGCCATGCAGCAAAACGTCCTGCATTTTCATCAGGATGAATGATGATAATTAAACACTGCATGTCATGCCAGAAGAAAAATAATAATGTTTATCTGCTGAAAAGTAATGATGACTTGCCTATAAATGTGGCTGAGACTTAAAACAGCTTTCTAAGTCTTTGTATTTTAGAGGCAAATGGATTATTTTGAAGGATTTAATATTAGGATTGCATTTATTCCTTTTCTAAGCTTTCATTTCCATGTGTTTCCACTTAGAAGTAGTGCTGGCGAGGATTCACACCAAGAAAGGTGCA
>JAIXND010000621.1:15667140-15702885 GCA_023646645.1 Varanus salvator macromaculatus
TCAAATACTTTGGCCACCTAATGAGAAGGAAGGACTCCCTGGAGAAGAGTCTAATGCTGGGAACAATAGATGGCAAAAGAAGAAGGGGACGGCAGAGGATGAGGTGGCTGGATGGCGTCACTGAGGTGGTTGGTGTGAGCTTGAGTGGACTCCGGGGGATGGTGGAGGACAGGAGGGCCTGGAGGAATGTTGTCCATGGGGTCGCGATGGGTCGGACTCGACTTCGCGACTAACAACAACAACAACAAATATAATAGCAGTGGTATTCCAGGGTATGCAGCTAATCATCTGCTCTGGATACATGCAGAGTGCCTTGGCTGCAAACAGGATTCACAACCACAGGGAATGTTCCTAACAGCTGGGCAGACCCAAGGAAGTTTGCTTCTTAACTTGGACTTCTTGTGTATAAAAGCTCAGTTCTAGTCAGCATGTTTTATGCCTTCATGGCTGAATACATCTTGCTTTGCCAAGCCTTCACTGGGGGACTCAGCTGCTCAGTCACCCAACTATTGGAGACATCATTGATATATGCTTTTCTGTGGGCAGGTGGACCATGTGCCAAATTGCTTACCTGGTGTGAAGGTTGCCGATATCATGCACAATCTAGATAGTGTGGTAGGTAGCACTGTGATGGAGCCAGTGGTAGTGGTCCATGTTGGTACCTGTGACCACTGGGGAATGTCATCATGAGGTCCTGGAGGCCAAATTTAGGTTGCTACATACAAGGTTGAAATCCAGGACCACCAAGGTGGATTTCTCTGAAACGCTACTTGTTTCACATGCTGGGTCAGCTAGACAGAAGCAGCTGAGGCTTCCCAATGCATGGATGAAATGGTGGTGTAGAGAACTGGGGTTCAGATATCTTAGGCACTGGGAAACATTTTGGGATAAACCGAAACTGGAGGGATAGGCTGCACTTGAATCAAAATGCAGCCAGACTACTGGTGCATAACCTTAAAAAAATGTGACAGAGCAGCTTTTAAACTGAGCCTTGGAAGAAAGCTGGCATGAGCTGGGAAACAACAGGTTTGATCAAAATCATCCCTGGGAAATGAAGGGGGGGAAATTTCTGACTGTCCAAATGTGAGGAAAAAAGCTGGAAGCTTTGATGACACAGGATAGCCTGTTGGAGAGGTCTAAGTCCCATGAGTCTGCAGAGGGACATTGTTTATAAGTTTCTGTGCAAATGTTAGAATTCTCAGAGCCAAAATAGTAAAGCTGATATACATGGTTTTAAAGGAGAGGCTAGATAGAACAGCCATTAGTGCATCTGGAAGAACGGAGAAAACCAATAGAATATGGCCATCTCTGGTTATAAAATATATGGGAAGAACAGTGAAGGGTGTATTGGAGGAGATGTTGTTCTGTTAGTCAAAGAGGGCATAAAGTCCATCTGAGTGGGATAGTGTAAATTGGTGTCCTGAAGGGGGTTGGACACAATGGCCTTCATGGCCCCTTCCAACTCTACTATTCTATGATTCTGTGACTTGATAATCTAAAATGTGAACACTTCTCAACAGAAGCACACATCTGTATAGCTTGAAGTGACTGATCCTGCCTAATCTTGGAAGCTAAGAAGAGTCAGGCCAGGTTGAAATCTGGATGGGAGACTTGAGTACTGCATTGAGAAGGCAGTTGGATATGTAGGTCTGCTAGGCCCCTTCCAACTGTATGAATCTATGATTCCAAGTAGAGTCAAGGAAGCTCTTAAAGAGAAGAAGCTTCCTTCAAGAAATGGAAATCTTGCCCAAATTAGGAAGCCAAAGGGATCAGATGCTTGTGCAAGGGAGAAGCGAGCAGACAGTAAGAGAAGCCAGAAAAGAAACCAGCCAGAGAGGCAGTTGCACCATTGGATGACAATGGGAATAAAGGAACACTAAAAGAAGACAAAGAGATTGCAGAGCAGCTGAATGTGTGTGTGTGTGTGTGTGTGTGAGAGAGAGAGAGAGAGAGAGAGCGAGAGAGAGAGAGAAGCTCAGGTTACAGAACAGATATAAGTTCCTGAACTTACTTATGCAGGAAGAGAGACTGAGGAATTAAATCACATAACTAGAGAAAAAAGATGAAATGCTCAACCTTACCGACAAACTGAACCCAGATAATATCCATCCTAGGATTCTTAAAGAGCTCACATATGAAATTGCTGACCTTCTTAAAAGGAGAGTGGACACAATCATGAAGGAGAAAGCTATCAATGGCTGCTAGCCTTGTTGGCTATGTGCTACCTCTGTTATTAGCGGCAGTATGCCTATAGAGTAGTCCCCCAAAATTCATGGGGGTTGCGTTTCTAGACCACCTGCAAATTGTGAAAAAACGCAAATTTTGAATATGGTAAAATGTGGCACTTAGGTTCATTGCCAGAAGCCTTAGAGGGTGTGGGGCGTTGAGGCAGCATCCTAGGGCTTCAAGAAGAATGAAACGGAGAACACTCAGTGAAGACTGGAGGTGTGTGAACACCGGTTTCCACAAAATTGCGGAGGTTTCCACGATGAATATTAGTTTGGTTCCAAGGAGAATTCCGCAAAAGACTAAGGCCACAAACACTGAAGCGCAACTTCACGGGGTATGCTGTATGCACAAGTTGCTGAGGAGCTTATGCTGAAGGAACTTTTCCACCCATCCTGCTTGAGGGATCCTGAGACAGCTAGTTTGCCATCATGAAGATGGAGTGCTGGACTGGATGGACCATTGGTTTGATCCAGCATAGCTTTTCTTATCATTTTATGTTTTAGTAAGCCCCAATTATTCCTGTGAATTAGGTGTAATAAGAAGAGACCTGGTGGAAATGAAGGTCTAATTTGGCTACCATCTCATTCATCACAGTGGCCAATCAGATGTTTCTAAAATGCACACATGGACAACATGATGGTCACATCTCTCCTCCACAATTGCTTTCCAGAAACTGATCTTTACAGGCTAATGCCCCTGAACAGGGAAGAATACGCAGTATTGAATGAAGCAGGCTCTTTATGGAATTTACTGGTATGGCATTTCTTTTGTATAACCTCATAGGCTGGACTTTACTGAGACAAAGCTGGTCTCATATCGCAGTTTCACTGGAACATTTCCAGAGGCAAAGGTGGCAATTCATAGGCCATTTTTATAGAATTCAAAAATTCTGTGTGCCTTTTATTTTGTTCATTGGCACATTTATATTAAATCCAGTGTTTGGGTGACTTGGTATATAGAAATGCAATAAATAAGCAAATAAGATCCAAGAAAATGAGATTGTAGGAGGGTTTTACAAAACGCCCTGTAAACACTTCCAGACTTGTCTAGCACACAATACTTTTAGACTATTAATTTATCCCTTTCAAGAATCCAAATTAATGTACACAGGTCACCAGCAGGAGCTGCCCTCACAAGACACCCCACCCAAGAACTTCCAGTTTGCATGCATCTGTTACATGGGAGAAAGTGATTGTCTGTGCTGTCAGGGTGGAAGAGCAAGAAGTCACAATACAGACCAAGGTGTCTGAGACATCTCTCTCAGTTCATCATCAATGCAATGAATGTAAGCCAGAGCAAATATTTGTGTCAGGGTAATTGACTGGAGAGCATATTAATTGCACCAGTTAGTAAGTAATTATCAGGAAACACCAGGAGAAATCCTTTTCTGGTGCACAGAATATGGGAAACAAATTTTCGATTTAATATCCTAATAGATTGTGCCTTATCACTTGTTTCACTGGGGATTTGTTTAACTGAGACGCCAGCTGATAGGAGCAGTCACTTAAATTGAAAAATGGTGATTCCTTCCCCCCGCAACCTTGGTACAACTCCTATCAGCCTGAAGAAGTGACAATAACATATCTCTTAGCCAAGACAATGTAAGGATTAGCTGGAAAACAAAGAAGCTTTATTTTATATCTCAGAAATGGAAAATAAATAGGTTAAAAGAAGAAGAATCTTTGTCTTGAATAGAAAGCCTGGTTGTTACCAGTGCGGGGACTACTGTTGTTCATGTCATATTGGCTGGGTTTATCTTGAGACTTCATCATCTTGCCATTTCTTTTCTGGCTCGCATTGTTTTCTTCTTTTATGGAATATATGAAGTGGTGAAGGGCATACAGGTAAGAATAAGACTGCTGTTAAGGAGGGAATCAAGCTGAGCTATATTTAAGACCAAGGAAGTATGATAACATTCATGTTTAGATCATGTACATGCAGCATTAACAAGCAGTATGGGTGGAATAGGCCCCCTGTTGAAAGGAGGGAAAGGCGAACAACATTTAAAGAAAGCTGCACTGAAAGAACTCTGTTGAATCAAATCAAAATTGCATCTAATACAGGGGCAGGAAACAAGCAGCCCTCCAGATGTTGGAATGAAATTGCTTTGGTGCCTTCCCATTTCTTCGTGTGGCTGGAGCTGATGAGAGTTGCTGTCCAGCAGAAATTGGAGGACCACACATTCTGTAAAATGTATATATCAATATGAGCACCATATCCATAAGTTCTCAGACCAGAACAGGCTTTTGGACCATGGCCTATATTGGGTAGGCTTGAATTCAAGAAGAAGGACCTAGTATTCTGGGCTAGCCAGTGTTAGAGAAGGATGAATGCTGGAATTCTTGTGGAGAAAAGGACAGACATTTCTCCCTTAAAGAGATTGGGCAGAACAACCCTGCAAGAAGCATGGCCCATTGAGTCAGACTCATCCATAGCACCTAAGCAAACACAAAGAATTCACCTCTTTGAATTCTTTGAATTCATCCAGAGAAACAATAGTTAAAGCCACCAAGAAGCAATCAAATACACTTCCAACAATCAGCATAAGTCTGGGAAACTCATCTTTCCCATTAACCCATTTTCAGAGACAAATAATATAAGAATCTGGGATTTAGAAGAGGGACACACTGTTTGGACTTCCAGGCTCTATGCACAAGCTTTGAACTCAAGCTCCTGGAAGCATAGAATCTACTGCTGCAGGGCACATAAGCACCCCCCCCCTCCCGTTAATCTCTCTCTCTCTCTCTCTCTTTTAGACAGGAAATTATTTCTTATAAATATAGAATAAGATTGGGATGCAACAGGAATATTTTCTGTCTGAACAACGGCGTGCCTGCTCTACATGTTTTTCTGATTAATAAACTTTCCTTTACTTTCTAGGTGTTATGTTTGTGTGAATGTAAAACCAGAGCAAGTTCTATCAGGCTGTGCACATTAAAACCCAGCAAAAGTTCCCAAACTTTTTGAGGCAATATGAAGGGCAAACACCTCCTTTTGAAGTGTATTGCTCCCCAAGATTACCTGGCCTAACAAGTTCCCACTTCTGACCTAACCCAGCATTTTGTTCCTTTGCTGTGGCAACCAGATACCTTTGGATAGGCTGGAAACAGGATGTGCGGGCAATGGCCCTTCTGACAGAGCTCCTTGAAAGCTGCCTAAAAGCTCCCTAAAAGGAAGGATACAGTGGTTGGGATGGGTGAGGGTTTCGATTGGTTTGCATTTCAATAAGAACTTGCCAAAGTTTGCAAGTTTCTTCATGCAGAGGCTGGGAAAACTGAGTTTTATTTTACTTTGTAAATCAGAACTCAGGCAAAAGTGCATCTGATAGATTCATCAATCCAAGCAGAGGATTTCAATCCAAGTGTTTAACTCTTGAAATATATGCTTGGATTCCCTCTATGTTCAGCTGCCCTCTATCAATCCTTTTAGGACTAAACTCTTAGGGTATAATGCTATGTATTTTTAGAGAGAAAAGAGTCCTGTGACTCTCACCATGCTTCTCCTTGGGATGTGCAAGACATAGTAGGACATTTTTCTGTCTAAACATGCCAGACAGCAAGGGCTTTCAGTGTTTACCTTTGAAAAGGCTTTGAATCCTTGTATAAGTAATCATGTTTGCCACTTTTTCTGACAGGCCTTTCATTCTAACTGCTATATAGCAGGCACGTTAAGAACCCTTTGTGTTTCAAGTTCTATGCTTATTCTTTCTTTTCCTAGCTTTTCTTTCTTTTCAAAATGCCCTTCTCTTTTGGTCTTATACCCCTCCTTTCTTCTTTCCATCCATCTTTTTAGCAGATGTGTAATTCATGACTCTGTGGTTTGATATGTAAGGCACACAACTCAACCTGTTTGCATGGCTTAAAGAGGACAAAGCAGCAAACATGGAAAATAGAAGCTCATCGCTATATGCCTTATACCATCAACTGTAATTGATAAAAAATGAGAAAATGTTCAATATAGATAGAAAGAAAGAAAGAAAGAAAGAAAGAAAGAAAGAAAGAAAGAAAGAAAGAAAGCAAGCTGTAAAGCCACTGGGCAGTATCCATTACTATCAGACTAAAATAGTACTACCATCTATGGAATGCGCTCCCCAGAGAGGCTCGCCTGGCGCCGTCTTTATTTGCTTTTCGGCGCCAGGTGAAGACCTTTTTATTTAAGCAATATTTTAAATGTTAAATTATTTTAGATTAGTTGTTTAGATTTTATATTGTATTTGTATGTTTTAATTTGGACCTTGAGATGGGCCAGTTTTTAATATTGTGTATGTTTTAATGTTCCTTTTGAGGTTGTAAGCCGCCCCGAGGCTTGTGGCAAGGGGCGGCATATAAATCTGTTAATAAATAAATAAATAAAAATACCACAAACTTAACTGGTAGTAGCAGAGCTTTGCTGATTCCTTTCATTGCTCAATCAGTTGTATATTAAGCTTGTGGAAGTAGAATGTGCAATGAGTTACACAACAGGTTGCACCAGAGCTATGTGCAACCTCTTGCACAATGGGTTGTGCAAGCATAATGCATAACTGCTTGCACACCTGTACTTGCCCATATGAAATGTTAGTTGGAGCCTCTTGTGCACTGTTTGGTACATTCTTTCATTTGTTCTAAAACAAGGATATCATCACGGCCTTGCTTGCTGCTGTTCAGAAGCCTCCACATGGTTTATGGACCACCACTGGAAGGAGAGGTGCACCACCCTGTATCTCACAGAAATACCCCCCCCCCGCATCATGCTGTAATATTATAGGATGCGCAAGGGAAAGGAACATGTCACCCACACCTTAGTCTACACAGAGATCCAAACCACTTTGCCAGACATTTCCAAATTTATCTCCCCTCCTTCTTTTGAAGCATTCTATTCATTCATGAGTTATGAGCCGCATGAGTTACTTCAGTATCAACATTCTATCCACTCAGTCCCACCTCTGCAGTTTAATATGTTCTCCTTAGAGCTGATATAGGGTGCAGGATGCAACCCTGAAAGGGGGATCTCAACATTTATTCCTTCTGCCTCCCCTCTCTTCCCTCCTTGCATCCCCCTTAGAAAGAACCATTTTAGATCCTTGCTGAGGTCACACACAGCCTCAGAACACTTCAAGATGGTGTGTAAGGAACATTCCAGTGTGCAGGGGAGGCAGGAGAGGCCAGCCAATGGAGAATGCTCCAGCCCCTCCAGCCCTAGCCCCACTGCCATGAACACAACTCCTCTAGCTGTCTAGTGCCCATCTACAGGAAAAATACAACAAAAAGCAAAATAGAGAGGAAAATATCACCCCATCACTCCTCTGACCTCGACAGAAGCAACCCAGCATGGCATTGATTCACAGAAGCCTTTGAGTTTGAAGGTTTTCATCAAATAAGGGCACAGCCTATAAGATTCCGCCTTATAGTACAAAGGACATGTGCTTCTGCTTAAAATCTTCATAACAAAATACATCCATCTTGGTTAGCACAATAGTATTTGGCTCCAAATTAAACTCAACTCAAAGTCAAGTTCAGTTCTCCCCCACCCCTTTTTTTTGGCAACACTTCCAAAAATCCCAGCCCCTTCTCCATTGCATATGCTTCTCGGAAGACTGATAGTAGAACTCCTGCTTACAAATCCTTGGAACCTAATTATCTAGCACAGACTGTGACTCTACCGTGGGAAGATTTATGGGAGGTTTCCACTTTCCACTTACAAATCCCAGCTGCATATACAATAGTGGAGTTATTCTTGCAGAATGGAATTGCTTCAGTTCTCTTTGCACTTCTTTTCTTTGTGGTGTATGAGGGGTGGGGGAAAAGTCACTCAATTAAAGTGACATTTTACTAATGGTGGATTATGCCAGCAAGTGAGTAGTCATCGCTTTATCTGTCACATTTAGGTTTCTACCTTCCATTTAAATAACTGCACGTTTTGACATTTTTTTTTCCTTTTGTGATTTTTTTTCTCCTCGAGTTGCTAAGCAATAAATCAAACATGGAAATCAGAACAGAATTTAAGGAGAAGAACAAGGGGAAAATATCTAATTTCTGATGGCTGGCTGCAATGAAGTATGGGAGTTAAAATATGGAAAATTCTGCACCACCCTGCAAAGGTTATCACAGGATAAAAGGAAGGGTGAGGGGGGAATGACAGGCTGGGGAGAAACCTCTCCACCCACCACCACCCAAAGCTTTCCTCTTTAATTAAGATGGAAATAAAAATATAGCCACAACATTTGTTGGAAAATGTGTTCTGATCTTTCATTCTGTAGGAACGAGGTATAGTTTCAAGTGTTCTTTCTCAAGAATTCATATTCTTCAAAATTTTGGGAGGGGGCCTTCTTAATGGGATGCAGTACTCATCCATTCTCTTGCATGCATCTCTGAGCTCATGCTAATGCCCATTGACCAAGAGATGGCTCTGGGCCAAAACTTCTATTCACACGGGGGTACATACTCAAATTCCCCAGCTGGCAATCCCTGGTTGTGTACAGTGTGTGTTTCTTCCCCAGTGTTATCAGCAGTCATCAGCTATTTGTGTGTAATTAATAATGTCACTATTGTGTTTAGCTTACCTTAATAACAGGCTATTATTTGTCAATTGGGTGTTGCAATATTGATACCGATAAAGCTGCTGATATTGTTTATTATTTGTCAATTGGGTGTTGTAATATTGATACCGATAAAGCTGCTGATATTGTTTTATTTTGATAAATGCTTAATATGTACGCCTGTTCTTGAGTCTTTACAGTGTATTTTAATATTGAGTCACTGTTGTTCATTAATTTGTAGTAACTTTATTTTTGTACACTCTTCCCCTTTCTCTCTGGTTTGTGTGGGTGTGCATGTCTTTGTTGCATGTCTTTCCATCCGTGTGAGATGGGGTGTGTTATTTTAGTTTTATGCAAAGTTATTGGAATGGTTACTTTCTCTGATGTGTACTGGAGGAAGCCTGTGTTTTAGAGCACACCATTTTCCTAGCTAAGCAGTCTTGCAATCCTCTTAAAAAATCCATACTGCTTTTGAGGAGTCATTGGAGGCCATGTAATACAATGTCCTGATCACTGCAGAAAACTGAGAGCTAAGCATTTCAAATCGAAATGTATGAGAAATCCAGTTTTGTTTGCAAATCTTACAAACATGTCCTTTTCTCAGTCCCAGATACAATTGTGATCAGGAATGTAGTTCTTGGGAAAAATAGCAATTTCACGAACTTGTGTTTGCATTCAATAGTGCACAATCGCACACTTCCAAAAGTATGCTCTTGTGCATTCTTCCATCTGCATTGTAATGCTTTAGTAAATGATGAAACTGTACACTTTTGAATGGGAAAACGTATATTTTCAAAAAATGTGTGTATTTTACAACTGGGAAAAACAGACCCCTGAGCTCATATGTTCATCCATCGCTAAAGTACAAGAATTTTCTTCCAGTTTGCTAGAAACAAATTCTGTGAACTTGTGCCATTCACAACCCAAAATGTAAATGCCATTCTGCAGAAATCTTTGTAATTTCCCAAACATTACATTATGTTTGTGTTTGTAAAAGCACAGCCCTGAAAATGTTCACTTCCCCTTCAAACATGTATTTTCATTCCATAACCTATGAGAAGAAATGTGCATTTTCAATTATGAAAAATGCACTTTTAAAACTGTACATGTTCAGGAACACCAATGATCTGAACTGAGGCTTAAGGAAGAGTTTGGAGAACTGTCTGTCCTTTCACAACATATCCATTTCTATCAGTTCTTTGCATCAATTCTTCCACCCCTTCCACCACATACTCCTGTCTGTTTTTGTTGGGCTTTTTAGTCTCTGTTTCAATTTATTAACATCCTTCTTAAAATACAGTATCCACTATTGAGGATAGTACTCCAGATGATGGTGGAGGACAGGAAGGCCTGGAGGAATGTTGTCCATGGGTCGTGATGGGTTGGATCAATGAGTTCCACTGGTGGGAAAAAAGCTAGCTGCATTTGTAAGGAGAATGGGAGCCAGCACTGGACATGCCCAGATGCGAGGCCAGGCATGATTGATGGAAGAAGCCTGGATGAGCCGACAACCCAAAAGTCAGTGGGTCTGCATGTTTGTGAAACTAGTTCACCCCCTGAGGTGCACACACTGGATAAGCTCACAAGAGCAAACAGAACAAACTAGCAATTGTAGGCAGTCAAATATCTACTCTATATTAGCAGTGTAGACTCCTGGCTAATCGTTTCATCACCATAGGCTAAATAATAAATAACTAAGGTTTCTAAGACTAAACTTATAGTGAAATGCTGGGTTTGGACAACACAAGGAACTGTTGCTCTAAGGGATATTTAACTAGTGTGTTGACCAAAATATTGTGGGGAACTTCACCAAATGAAGCTGCCAACATCACATTCCCCTTGTACAAATCAATGATGTGTCCATGCTTAGAATCCTATGTAATGTTCCGGCTACTGCCCCTCAAAAGGGATATTGCAGAGATGGAGAGAGTGCAGAAAAGTGCAGCTAATATGATTAAGGGGTTGGAGCAGCTCCCCTTGTAACCCTGTGTGTAACCCTTGTTCATCCTAGAGGAAAGGTGAGTAAGGGGAGACATAATAGAGGTGCATAAGTATACGCATATTGTGTAGACAGTTGATAGGGAGGTGTTTGTCTCCCTCTTTCCTATACTAGCATCTGGGATCACCCCATGAAGCTGATTGTTGGGAGAAAAGGAACTATACACATGGTACATAGGTAAACCATGGGATTTCATTCCAGAAATTCATGAAGAGTGAGGCTATTGATAGCTACTATTTCTGATGACTTCAACTACCATCAGAGGTTGGATGTAAATGTCTCTTCATGTGCAGAAAACAAACAAACAAACAAACAAACAACTTGGCTGAGAATGTGCTATTGAACTTCTATCCTATCCAGTTCGATAGCACTGGCTGGTCTCCAGCTGGATTAAATGACCCCTTCATTTGATCTTGCATGGCCCTTCTTATGCTCCTGAATGCTTTTTTCACTCCATCTTCCAAATCCACTAAGCTAATGACCCTTAAAAAAAAGAAAGAGGAAGAAAGAAAAGGATGCATTCATCTAGCAGGAATGCTTGGCAAGTCCATACTGGTTTCCAATCATTGCAACTGCCAACTTTAAGGCTGACCATTCTATCATTTGTTCTGGTGTCTTCTCTCTATCAGTGGCAGATTGATAATTCCGCAGTTCCAGATCCTTCTTTTTCCTTCTTTTTACCTATCACTACTCTTATAATGCTTCACTAGTTCTCAAGGATAGAGTGAGGTTCTGAGAAAATAGCAATGGATTCCCTATGGTGGCTCTGAAGGCTTGAATGAGCTTAAGCTACCTAGGTATCTCCTGAACTCCGACTCAAACTTGATTTGAAATCCTGAAATTACATTATTTACAGTAATTCTGTGAGGCTGCACACAGTACTCCTTTGGGGAAAAGATGGAGGCAAAAGAGGAGGTGACCTGTTCCTTTTACCTGAGGTCTTAAAAAAAAATTATGGTGGGAGGAGGCAATGGTAGAGTTAGTAGGTGAAGTCAAATATCTTTGCTGGGCTCTGAATAGGTGTACATAATCCTTGGCCAGGACTACCAAGCTGATCATTAGGTCCCTGAGGGTGAGAAATCACATTCTTAAACCATTTTTCCCAGTGGTGTCCCAGAGGACACTTCAGTTTTCCTCACTGTTTCATATATGCATGGATCAGTCCTACACTAGGCACACAAAGTTTAAGAACCAGTGTGGTTAGCTTCCTCTGTACTTCATTGGGAGGAAGTCAGTGGGTATCCTGAGAGGTTTGTTAAAGACCTACAGTTCCCCTTCTCATCTGAACATGGCATTCTTCCTTAACCACACAATCACCATTGGTTGATTATTTTTCCACATCTGCTCCATTGCCTGGAAGCTGGTGCATGGCAGGTGCCAACAAGACTTCAAGCACATGGAACCATTCACTGGGTGGTAGCCTAAATAATAAAATAAATGATTTTTTTCTTGGACCAACTGACTAGATATGCCATCTGTTCGTTCTTCTGGATAATAGAGTGCCCTCTTCCAAAGTGGTTCCAAAGCAAATTCCTCTCATAATAGGAACATGATCAGAGATAACAACATCATTGTGTTACCATCCAAAGTGCATTTGCTTTACAGAGGGGCCATGCACTCCTGTTATTGTCTTCACATTGCAACATCAGCATTTCATACACAATTTACATTTACTACTATTTTTCATGCAGTCTGGAGCATAGATGTTACAGACAGATTCCAAGACATGAAATAGAAGGGAAACTCACACATACAGGCACACAAAGATGAGGAAGTTGCTGCTTTAACAAGGGCTAGGCATCCACTAAGTGACTTTATACAAAATGCTGTTGCCCCACCCCTTTCTGATCATAAGTAGGACCCCAACCCAGAGCATGCTTCTCTTCAAAAGGAGGGCTCAAAGATAGCACATATGCAACCAGATGAGCATTGCTATCCATGCTGTAAAGCTTCTGTCTGGACCTGCTGCCACCTTTGTCAGAAGGGAGAGGACCTAGTACACCTAAAGGAAGGGAATGAGGCCAGGCTAGTTTCTTCAGTGTCACAACTGCTTCAACTGGGCTGTTGCTTCTGCTGGTGATCTCCAAAGGGTATTGGCATTATTTCACATTTTCTGACTCTTGCAAGCACCAGGATGGGCAAGCACAAATATCTTCTACTACCCTGTGAGTGTCACACCTGGGCATCATGTCAAGTTTGCCCTACCTTTTCACCTAAACAACTAGGACTTGCTCCTGGTTTGAGGGGGCCTGGACAAAGGGTCCATGTGTGGCTTTAAAAGCCAACGCCGGCACTGGGAAAGGGGAGCCAGGTCAGAAATGTGGTGTGGGAAGAAGAATGACTTTAACTGTTTTTCCTTGCATGGGCTCAGCCTGAGTCAGAGAACTCCTGCTATTTACTTTTTTCCCATTGCAGTGATTGTTAAGCACCCTGAAAAATTGCCAGAACATTTCACAAACCTGAAACAAAGCATACGGCCGGAGGCATCGGGGAGGAGCTGAGTAAAGCCATAGCAGAAGCAGGAGGCTGTAGACATACTTGTGTGAAAGTCCCAACGACTTTCTGCCAGTCAGGCACGTGTGTGTGTATGTGCACTTGCAGTGGGGGCAGGGAGGAATCCAATATCAGAACGAGGGGTGCAAAGTTGCAGCAGGAATGTGGCTCCTTTGTGCTTGCAGACCTCTTTTCCACTCTCAGCCCTGACCTCGGAGGGAAGCAGAGTTGAGAGCATGACCACGGACAGTGCTTGCCTGATGCGTGCAGGCAGTAGATGGTGCACATGCCAGCTGGCCTCACAAGTTACACCTGCACAACAATTCAATGCATTGCCTGCTGGGAGTCCATGCAAATGCTCAGTGGTAGAGGAGCCAGGAGAATCTGAGAGCTCCCCTCCCCAAACCAGATTCCTCACACATCACTAATCAGAACATCCACCCCCCCACACCACACACACACAAACTAAACAAGTCAAAGGAGAATCATCAACAAGCACCTAACCATGGTAGAAGCTGCTCCGTTTCATTTCCCATCAGAGCCATGGGGAAACAAGCTAGACTGGACCTGGTAACTAGAAGATATGGCAGCTGGTTCCAAGGGGCTGTGCTTGGGGGAAGGATTCTGCAGCCAGTGTGCCACCACAGAAAAGATCCTGAGTTCTGTGATGATCTGCCTGTTCTCTAAAAGCAGGGGTCTTTCAGAGGAGGCTTTTGGTTGAATATTTCAGCAAGAGATGACTTAGAAAGCAATCCATTAAATACTTAAGCAGTTTCCACACAGTTGCTACTCACTCCATCTTTTTCTTCTACTTTCCTCACCTAGCCTGCCTTGCTGTCCCTAGATCAACATATTGGTTTCAGGTCCTCGCTGCCATCACCCATTCCCTCTATTTCTTGGCCCAATTCCCACAGTCAATTAAGGACAAAGGCGGGGGAAGAGTGAACAGGCCAACTGTCCTGAGATCCTTCTCCTTGCTTCTGCCATACACGCACATTCCATCTGGACCAGAGGAAGTGAGCTTCCAAAAGGGAAGCAGTGGCAGGGGTAACCGCAGCAGGGCCAGGAGGTTCTAGTGACCCACTCAGCTGTGGGGTGCCTGGTGGCTTGCAGGCCAGACACACGCCCTCCTATGTTGACACCTGGCAGCAGCTCTAGCATGAGGCTTCTCGTGGTCAAATCGCCACCACTGCTTCTCATGTGTGGCACAACCACCTACATCACAGTCCCTTCTGTCTATTGCCACAACAAAGCATGCCTGTCTTTCTTTTATTCATGTACGCAGCACAGGTTTTTGATTGGAGCATCCTTATAATGACCCCTGTCTGCCTAATCGTGAGTGAATTGCCAGTTCATTAAGCATTCCAGGCAATCATAAGGTTAAATCAAACAGAAGAATCTCTACTGGCTGATAACGCATGAAATAAAAGGAGGAGGGAGTCAGTGTCTCTAGCAGGCACAGAGTGGCAGGAGTGGTAATTTTCTGAATTGTATCATTAATAAAATATATCTTATTCTATTTGATGCTGGCTTTGGAAGGTTCCTGTATGATTATTATGTTTTCAAGCATCAGAATTTTTTTCTTTTTTACTTCTAACAGCTTTACCCGGGGCTAAATTGAGATCTAATACAAAATTCAGAAAGGCTCTGCAGAAACGCTATTAAAATTTTAACTTTATGTTCTTTTAGGGAGCTCAAAAGCTATTGAAGGAAAGCCAAAAAGAATTTAATTGTAAGATTTCAGGGAGCTGGGAGTATACCTGAAATTTGGGTCCCTCTTAGATAAAGATTTGGTTGGTTATTTAAAATTTATATATGACATGACCCCATCTTTTCTCCCCCTGAAGCTCTTGACTTTCTGCCACCCCATCAACATCAAAGAGTCCCTTGGGGGTCGTATCAGGCATGTGCCAAAGTGCACAACTGCATAGAAGATACATTCTCAGATTTACAAGCTCTGTCCTTAATCCCATTAGTATAAAGTTAGTCTGTGATGACTCATTATGGGGGAGATGTTTTCTGCACATGTGCAGAGGTATCTTCCTCTGTTTTTAAGTTCACATGTTTTTCTGCTCAGTGTACAAAGTAAGTTATTAAGTGAAATACCAGCTCCAGGTTTCGAGTAGACTTTGGGAAGACCTCCTGGAATGCCCCATGTCCTGATTCACTGCCATTGTCACCAGCTGCTCTGCTCCTCCCCCTCTTTCTCATCACCACTGCCACTTGCTGGCTGAACAGGCTGTGGTGGCTCCCTGTGCTTCTTCTCCCCACCATTGTCTGGACCAGAGAGACAAACAGGTAAACAAGCATGTTGCAATGGTACAAAGAAGGCCAATTTCCATGGGACACTTGCTAACAGGACTTTTGCAGGAGCATGGGTCCTTAACAGGTACCTGACCAGTCCTACCCTTCATACCAACCCCAAGTAGGCTAAGCCATGGTGTGTCTTGGTTCAAAGTGAGGAAGCAACTCTCCCACCCCACTAAACCTTCAGCAAGGTCCCATAGAAACATAGAAACATAGAAACATAGAAACATAGAAACAGAGCGAGTCAGAAGGGGCCTCCTGGGCCATCTAGTCTGACCTCCGGCACCAGCCGGCTCCGCTCATGACATGCCCACCATGTGCATGTCCAGCCTATCTTTGAACACCCTCACCGATGGGGCCTCAACGACCTCCCGTGGAAGCCCATTCCACGCCCTCGGGGTCCTAACTGTCAGGAAGTGCTTCCTGGCATCCAAATTGAACCTTGGCTCCCTGAGCTTTGCTCCATTGGAGCGCGTCCTGCCTTCCTCTGCAGGGGAGAACAGGCCTCTCCCCATCTCCATGTGACACCCCCTCACATACCTGTATGTTGCCAACATATCCCCTCTGAGTCTCCTCTTCTCCAGGCTGAAGAGACCCAGTTCCCTCAGTCTCGCCTCATACCCCATCCCCTGCAAACCAGCCACCATCCTTGTGGCCCTACGCTGCACTGACTCCAACCTGGCTATATCCTTTCTGTAATGAGGGGCCCAAAACTGAACACAATACTCCAGTTGCGGGCGCACCAGAGTCATGTAGAGTGGAAGTAATACCTCTCTTGATCTAGAAGCCACACTTCTGGCTATGCAACCAAGGGTGGCATTCGCCCTCTTGACCACCGCATCACACTGCTGACTCATGTTTAGCCTGCGGTCAACCAGTACCCCGAGGTCCCTTTCACAAGTGCTGCTCTCCAGCCACTTGTCCCCTAACCTGTACTTATGACAGCTATTCCTATGCCCCAAGTGCAAGACCTTGCACTTCTCCACATTGAACGCCATCCTGTTGTCTCCTGCCCACTTCCATAGTCTGTCCAGATCCTTTTGGATCTGGAGTACCTGCTTCTCAGTTGTGGCCACTGCTCCAGTTTTAGTGTCGTCTGCGAATTTGATCAGCAGACTGTTCACCCCTTCTTCCATGTCGTTAATGAAAAGATTAAACAGGATCGGCCCCAGGACAGAGCCCTGGGGGACCCCGCTTGTCACTGGCTGCCATCCCGACGATTCCCCGCTAATGGTTACCTTCTGCTTTCGGTCAGTCAGCCATGCCCTAATCCACCGGACAGTGCTTTGGTGTATCCCAAAACTCCTCAGTTTCTCCACCAGGATATCATGGGGCACTTTGTCAAAGGCCTTGCTGAAATCCAGGTATACCACATCCACTGCATCCCCTCCATCTAGCCATCTTGAAACCTTGTCATAGAATTCCACAAGGTTTGTCTGGCAGGACCTGTTTCTGCGGAAGCCGTGTTGTGTGGCTGTCAGCCTCCCTTCCCTATCTAGCATCACTAGATCTCTCTCTATTATGAGCCTTTCCATTGTTTTTCCTACAATGGACGTAAGGCTAACCGGTCTATAATTCCCCATGTCCTTCCTACTACCCTTTTTGAAAATTGGGACCACCGATGCCACCCTCCAGTCCTCTGGAACTTCACCCGTTCTCCACGAGGCCTCAAAAATGGAGGCCAGCGGGCGTGAGAGAACCCCTGCCAACTCTCTAAGTACTCTTGGGTGTAACCCGTCAGGGCCTGGCGCCTTTGTAATGTCCAATGCCCTGAGGAGCCCCTCGACTTCAAGGGGGGTGACTCTAATCTCTGCCCCTAAGTCCCCAGCCTCATCCAATCTCCTATACGGATATCCCCCGTCCTGCTTTGGGGAGAACACAGAGGCAAAATAGTCATTTAGCATCTGTGCCTGTTCCCTCATGTCAGTCACTGGATCTCCTTCCTCCTTATTTAGTGGTCCCACCACTTGTCTCCCCTTCCTTTTCCTATTTACATGCTGGAAGAAGCCCTTTTTGTTGCTCCTGATATTCTTGGCAAGTCTCAGCTCATAATCAGCCTTAGCCTTGCGAAGAATCCTTCTGCAACGGGCCTCCTCCTCCCGGTATACCCTTTTGTCTATTTCCCCCAGTACCCATTTCCTATGGAGGTTCCTCTTTCGTCTAATCCCCCTAACCACCTCCTTTCGCATCCATGGCGGCACTCTCCTCCGCCTCCCCACCTTACTGACTAGAGGTATTGTCAGGGCTTGCGCCTGCAAAACCTCCCTTTTGAGTGCCATCCACCCCTCCTCAACTCGCTTACCTTCCAGTAACCTATCCCAGGAGACTTTCCCCAGTCTGGCCTTCAGTTGGCCAAAGTTGGCCCTCTTGAAGTCCCAGCTTCTAGTGCTCGCCCTGCTGCACGGCCCCAGTCCTCTGATCTCAAAGCAAAGGATGGAGTGATCACTCGCATCCAGAGCTCCCCTAATCTGTACTTCATCTATCAGCTCCTCCCTATTGGTCAAGACCAAGTCCAGGATGTTTCCCCCCCTCGTCGCCTCTCAGACCCTCTGTGTGAAAAACCCACCCTCTAGAGCTTCTAGGAAGCGACGTGACCTGGCTGTCACCGCCGAGTGAGTCTCCCAAGTAATATCCGGGAGATTGAAATCTCCCATAATTACTGTGTCTCTCCCCCGAGATATCCTTAGAATCTGGCCTGTCAGGACATCATCCAGGGTCTCAAGTTGACCTGGAGGGCGATAACATACCCCCACTGTCAGGTCTCTTTCCCTGTCAAAACCCCTAAGTTTCACCCAGACTGCCTCTACCGAATCCCCATCTGTGCTGCACTCTATCTCACTGCATCCTATCCCTTCCCTGACATATAAAGCCACACCCCCACCTCTCTTTCCCTTCCTGTCCTTTCTAAAAAGGTGATACCCTTCTATGTTCACATTCCAGACTTGCCTTTCATCCCAACAAGTTTCTGTGATTCCCACCAGATCGTATCCTCCTATTCCCAGGAGAGCTTCAAGCTCTTCCTGCTTATTACCCATGCTCCTAGCATTGGTGTACATGCACCTCAACTCCTTCCCACTGCTTCCTTTCCTTGGAGTGCCCAGCATCCTCCTTCCTCCCATCCTCCCTGGTACCTGGCCCCTCTCTGTAGAAGTCCTGTCAGTCCCATCAGAGAGCCCTAGTTTACCTGGCTCCTTCCTCCAGTGTGAGAGCCCGTGGTTGCATGTAGGGCATCTGTGTGACTAGGATAACTGCCTCACATGCATGAATCCTCTACCTTTGGGCAGTTGTTCATGCATGGATATTCTTCTGCAAACAACTGTGCCCAATGCACACATACTTGATGCTGAGGGTGCAACATCAAAGAGCAGGGCTAAAAGCATGATCCAATGCCTGATGCAATCCGGCAAACATAGGCTAAGGATATCAGAACAATCTGCAGTGGACCCAGATGAGTTTGGATTTTTATGAAACTGGCCTGCAGATTCTGTAGGGGACTGCTTTTTCCCAAGTTGTATGGATTCCAGTCTTGTGGGCCAATTTCTTTTATTTTCTTGTGTTTGCTCACTTGCTTGTGGGATGGGGTTTACACAGCTGCATATTTGCACTAATAGGTTAGTTCTTGCACAAGTCCAGTTCACCACTGTAACCACATTGGCTTTCAATTCTAATTTCTTCAGTGAGCAGAATGAAAGTTGCCTGATGATGAAAGGACCTCCAATGGAATAGACATAGCAAAATCTGTTGATCTTTAGTACAGTCAAATAACATGGGAACAGAACTTTTGCCTCTATTACTCCTTGTACCTTAGTTAATTTTTCATTAACAAACTTAAGTTTGCCCCGTTGTAATACCATATCTAAGCAGTGTCCAAAGAAACTTTCAGACAAATTGGCCCTAGGCCCTGACTAAGTCTCTCAGCCTATCCAGCACTTGTTCATATATACCTCCATAAATTATAAAAATGTGTGTGTGTGTGTGAGTGTGTGTGTACATGCACATACATGGATAACTTTCCTCAGACAAGCTTATTGATGTTATTACATGGCTAACACATAAGTTAGAGTGCTTGTTGCTATTTTGTTACTGGCCAAAGCAAAGGTGGGGCTCATGCCATGAAAGCCCACTTCAGTTTTCTATGACTTGACAACTACAGATAGATATGCTTACGGTTGAGCTTCTCCCCATAGAATGAACCACTGAAAATAGTCTTTATCTGAAGGAACCCTGACAAATGTCTGCCGTGTGCTTCAAAAAACCCACAAAGATGGTTTTCTGTGACTTCTTGAGCAGTTCTCCCGGTGACAAATACAGCCATTGGTGACAGCTTTGCTCTAATTCATGGGCCCATTGTTCACTTTGTGCGATCTACAGGTATCTCCTTAGTTTATTGCACGTAGTTTTGTGTGATAGTTCTAATTTATAATCTAGGGAGAAATAGTTCTCATAGGCTGTTAGGTGCTAATGCTCTTGTATAATATTTTTAATATGCCACAGATGCTTGCATCAGTTTAAATGCCAACTTCAATAATGTTAGGGAGAGTTCTTTAGTGTCTATTTTTAGTTTGTAGCAATCTCTCTCTGTACATTCACTCAACATGCAGATACCTGTAACATTATTCTACCAAGAAATATTCCTTAGGTAATTTTTTTTCAATATTTAGATGCCAAATATTTAAAACACAAACACAATGTACTATATAGGTAGAAATCCATTGTCTTAAACCATCCTGTGGTGAGAGATGCACTTATTTCCCTGTGTACACACTTCTAAGGAATTACAATAAACAGATTCTGAAACAGGTTGACAAAAGGATAATCTGGTGAGAAAGAATGGCAAAGAGAGATTCTTGGCAGAGCCAAGCTATGAAAGAATTTAAGGAGTAGTTCATTTGCACCTCTTTAGACCCTCATTCCCCAGTCTAGTGCTGATCAGATGTTTGGGGAAAATAGGTCTCTACCAAACCTCTACCCAACACCCCCTCATGTACATATATGTCTCCAACAGATCCCCTTGAGTCTTCTTCAAGCTTAAAAGACCCAGTTCCCTCAGTCTCGTCTCATTTGGCTTTCCCTGCAATCCAGCCACCATCCTTGTGGCCCCACACTGCACCCATTCCAACCCGGCTATATTCTTCCTGTAATGTGGAGCCCAGAACTGAACACGATACTCCAGATGTGGTGCACCAGAGTCAGATAGAGTGGTAGTAATACCTCTCTCAATCTAGAAGTCATGCTTCTCACTACCAACCATGCCCTAACCCATCAGACAGTGCATTGGTCTATCCCAAAACTCCTCAATTTCTCAACCTGGATATCATGGGCCTTGGGCCTTGCTGAAATCCAGGTAAACCACATCCACTGCATCCCTTCTGTCTAGCCAACTTAAAACCTTGTCATAAACCTTGTCAGCAAACATGATCAGCCTGTGCATGAATGAAAACACAGAGAATTTAGCATATAACCTAGCAGTATGTCATTGTAGGCAATTCTGTTTCCCTGCTTTCAGTTGACTTAATCTGGACAACATCCCTGGAAGCCCTTCCCCTAAGAGTCTTGCTCCAGCCTGATTCCCAAATGCACGGGCTTCAAAGTAGACATTTGTCTTAGACTTGGTCTGCAGCTTGGACTGCAGATGAGTCTCATTTTTATTCATCTATAATCAGACACAAGGCTAGTAAAAGCCAGGTTCCTCAGCCTTGAACATCCCACACCTGGACTGGGTCCTCAAAATTGGCTTTGAACCCATAGGACCCACAGTGCTAGGACTAATCCTACTCACAATGAACCATACTGTAGACCCTGACACCCCATATTTTTGGTTTCCTCTGAAAGGTTTAGACACACTTCTCCCAAAATACATCCTTCCATGGTTGTTGCTTCAGATTCTGAATCAAAATCTGAAAAGGAGGAAGAATTGGAATTCTAGATGAATCTAGATGCCAATGAGAGCCAGACCGTGTCTGATTCTGTGGTAAACTCTATTCAGTAGATAGAGTTGGATCAGGGTGATGGAGCATCATTAGCCCACATATACAGTATCAGATTAAAAAGGCAGAACAATTTAGTAGATTCCGTTATTTCCACCAATTTGCCTACAAGCAGCAGCATGAAGGAGTTACTTTTTGACTGGGAAGGGTAGAGACATTCAGTTTGGAATCCAGTTCTTAGCATTACGCTGCATTTCCCTAATAGCTAGTTTTCTAACTCCAGACTTTTGTTATTCACTTCTTCCATAATCTTCTTTTGTATCACGAAGTCTAGATGACCTGTTTTAACCTAAGATTTGGGTAGATTTTTGACCTGATCTACTTGGAAGTTGGGGAGTGGCAGGAGGACAAGCTACTTGTCATTGCCAAAGATACCCTTCTAAAGCCATCTCCTTCACAATGAAAACATGTTCCTCTACTCTTGTAATGTTCCGCTTCCTTCACTTTCCAAAACCTTCTATACCTTGGCTCTATTGAGGGTTTAACATTCCCCAAAGGATTATTCTTGTTCATATGTCAAAAGTTGTTTGGTACCATTGCCAAGACAACCACAAGGGTTGATAGCAGAGCCCTCATTCTTCAGAGTGGCTAACCATGTCAGCAAGTTGTTATTATCAAAGTTTAATGGAATAATTACTGCAAGGTAGTGGGTTTCTGTTTATACAAATCCTACATTCCAGTGGCTCAGAAGTAAAATAAGATATGTTGTATTTGGGAGGAAAGTATTACTTAAGAGACAAAGGAAAGCCAGGCCACATAAAGAAATCAAGTTTCTATATGTTTGCTAAGACTGAATGCAAAATTACCTGGTTGATGCCTTGTGAAGTCAATAGAATGACTTACTGTTGATTTTCTTAGGAACAAGCAAAAATTGAGATACATGTAGACTGTATTTGGGGTGTGGGGAGTGGGTGGAAAGCCATCAGATTCCCTCAGTTTGCCTCCCAGCACTGAGTAGCTCACAGACCTCCATCTAAAAGCTGGAATGTGGTTTCCATGAATAAAGCCAATGGGATTTATGGGTATTGATGCCAGAAAATTACATCATTTATTGGAATGCATTTAATTTGCAGATCTTTTTCTGAGTGATGTGTCCAATTTCCCATAAAAATGGATATGTTTGCACAAAATAGCAGCTGGAAAACACACAGCTTAATGAGATTTGCACAAATCATACTATGCCACATGCTTGCCAGATGCCATTTCATGCAAAAATGGCACCTGTAAAATAGTGTCTTGTGCAAATCACACGGTCCCAACAGTTCTCAGTGCCAGTTTCCATAAATACAATTGATAGTTTCAAAGAAATGCACAAATGCCTAAATCATGATTTAACATGCAGATGGAAGTCTACCATGAAAACTTGGCTCCAGCAGCTCAGAAGTGGATGGGAATTCCAGAAAGCTCACATGAGCCAGATATCTTTGTTTTGCAACATCTCAAAATCACAACTTTTGAGCCCGATGATGACTATGGCAGTAGGTATATAATATACAGCACTAATTATGTATAATCAGCTTAAATAATGGAAAGCAGTGTACGAAGATTATCTCATTAACAGAGGAATCTATGGCTGCTAGCCAGGGTCTAGATGGCCATAGACATAAGAACAAACTGAGAGAATGGTTTTTGGGAATGTGCCAGGAGGTGGGAGAGGAGGACACCTAAACTGCCATAGTATGACATCCTGGCAGCACCTGAGCCTTCCACTCCAAACCAGAAAAGTCAGAGGAATATGGATGCAGACTTTGCATCCATGCCTCTTCTGTCCAACATACAGGCATGGCATCCCCAAAGAACTGCCTTTCTGCCTTAATTCTGCAAGTTCAGAAGGTCACAGGCATGGCCACCCCATAGAACTGTTTCCTAAGAGATTCAACAGTGTTTATTAGTGACAACTGCATATCGATTTCTAGCTATCAGAGAGAGACACTTTTTGCTGGTAGCTGGTAAATTACTACCCGGACTTTTTGGGCTTACTTTTCCCTTTGCAGATGTCTTGTTGGAATCCATCAATGTCACTGTGAGTTGCTAGCTTTGCTACCCTTCAGGCTTCACCTATCTCTCCCAGGATGGCTCAGTGCTAAGTATCTCAGCTAGTAGGCACTGGGTAAGTTGATTTTTCTAGTGCACATCTAAGTGAATGCATGGGGAAAAGTGAATCTGCTATTGCACCTTTTTCCTCCATCTCATGTTCCACCTTTCAGAGCAATGCTCAAGCCCGCTCCAAAAGTAAGCACCATGTTGGAGGGGATTCTAGAAACAGTAATGAAGATTCTTTTCATCATGGTACCTTTGTCAGAAGAGGAAATAGAGGCTGACCAGGTATAATGGATAATGAGGATACTGCATTATGAAATGTTGCGAAGAATCCTATCACTAGTACATTACATTTTTAGGTGGCATTCCTTCAAGGTGCTCCGAAATGTCCAAGTGTCTCTCCACTCTTTTAATCTTATAGCATTCCACTGGGGTAAATTAGGCTGAGAAAGATTAAATGGCCCAAGGGAAGCTTCATACCTCAGGAAAGATTTGAATATAGGTCCACCCTCCCTAACCTTGCACTGCAACTACTAAACCAGCCTGGGTGTTGAACCTCTTTCAGACCAAGGGCAAAATGCCGTTGCAGAGATCTGCGGGCTGCATTCCAGTCATATTAGGGATCAAAGGCAAAAGGAGTATGCCCAAAATACCAAAAAGACCAGCATCTTCTACCTTAAATCTCTTACTGCCAGCCATTAAGCCTTATGAAAGTCTCTTCAGCTTCTTAGAATGAGACCTTTTAAACACTTCTTCAAATACTGGAATATGGATTCTTTGGAAGGAGAGCAATCTCTGGTCTCTTGCTCTGAGGGTCAAATGAAAAATAGAAAGCCAACACCACTGGTGGTCAGGGAAAGGGGTGGAGCCAGGGGAGGGGATGTGGCTCTCCAGAAAGCTGGAATGGAATCTTAGGTAGGGCAGATTTGCCCCCTGGGTCTGACTTTCTGCAAGCTTCATAGCTGCACCCTTTATTCCAATGTGCACCCGCCAACAGGTAATTCTACATGTAACAACCTGTATATATGAAAGGGGAATGGAACTCTGTCCACTGTTCCAATGGACAGTTGTCTGATCACAAAAACTGACAGCTGTACTGGTTATCCACAGGTTCAAGCACTGCATTTCTTCATATGGGGGGAGGTCCAAATTACTCCCATGGAAGCAAAAACATAATACATTAATTGGGCCTTACTGAATTTCTTTCCAATGAGACTTATATTTAAATTACCAAGTAGAATCAGTACTTTCCCAAACATCTGTTCCTCTTTTCTAAACATTGAAAATAGGGAAAGAGGTAATAATATGAAGTTTAACCATCACTCTTTTTGTTTTGCTCCTCCCCTTCCTTTACCCATCTTTCCACAAACTGTGACTTGCTATCACTTAGAAATGTTTAAATGGCCTCTTTCCCCCATTTTGCTTTATATGTGGGTGTTTTAAAACATAATTAGCTCTGAGTTTGCACAGATATATTGCAAACAGCTGTCAGTGGTTTGCGATATGCTCCAGACCTTGTGTTGGCTGGGAGTACTTGTAATGATTACTTAAAATATTAAATCACACACAGACAAACAGAAGTGGTGTAAAAATGGATGGCTTTTTCAACAGCCAAAAACAGAACTAAGCCCTGATTCGTGTTTTGTATTCTTGACTATAGGCCCTTTGTTAACGGAAAGCATGTTTGGTTGTTTGGACATCCATAGCTCATCATGAGTTACGCAAAAAGGAGTCATTGTTCCTTGTGCCCTTCTGATGCCTCCTAGGATTGGGGAGAACTACTAGGAACTGCAGGGAGAAGCAGGGATTCTGCTGTGCACACTACAATTGTAAAACTGGCAGACGTGGCAGTTTGAAGAAGATGTGCAAAGTCCAAATTTGGAAGGAACTTTCAAACCCAGCATGACCATCCAAAATTGAGCCAAAAGTTCTGAAAGAACCAGGGCAGGGGGGATCTGTGTGGAGACATACAAGGGGCGGGGGCTCAAAACAAACCAGAAACGTAATACATGCTACTGTTGATGGATGCCTCTTGCGGGGACCCTTCTGCATCAGTCTGCCAACCGGTGCGTCAAATGAAGTTGTGGTGCCATGTAATAAATTTTTTCGTTAAGTGCCTCGCGCTTGTTCATCAGTTTTATGATAGCTGAAAACAGCCATTTTGTTAAGCACCTCTCACAATGTGATGGCTGAAAAAATCGACAAATGAGCAGTAAGGGCCAACCTGATCTTTTCTTTTCCATTCTTCCAGCTTGCCTGAGCAACTCCCAGGTCTTGTTAGGCTGCTTACCTTCTTCCTATGCCTGTATTAAAAAAGGACCATACTCAAGAGGGTTGACTAAATAGGGCAGTTCCACCTCAGGTAGGTTCAGTAGTCTAATTGGGAGGTTTCCAAAGCACCCATCAGAAGGAAGAAAGAGCTCTAACGTCTTTCTTAGAATGGGTTGTGGTTTGCAAATCAGCTGCAACAGATAATGCAAATTCTTGGCTACTTCTTGGGAGCCCCAAGAACAGGTAGAGATACAAAAGCAGTCCTGGAAGATTTGAGGAATGTTCTTGATGCACCTCCAGTTTGTGATGGTCCCAGAGTAGTCCAGAAACTGGCCACCATTTTGCTTGGTCCTTTTCTAAGTATTGCCTGTAATGAAGAAAGATGCCCCCCAGCCACACACAATACTTTATATCTTTTTCCTTAAATTTCATAGTACATCTGATTTCACCCCAGCATTGCAACTTTCATTTCCTTAAGAGCTTCCCAAGAGGGCCCTTTTGGCTCACCTTTATATTTAAAGGACATTGGGAGAAATATTGAAAATGCATTTTTTCCCACTGACTTCTACTCAAGTTCTACAGTCTACATCTAGGATTCTTTCTTCTCTTCAGGTAATTTCATGCTATAAATTTCAAGTGTAATTCAGAGATGGTGATAAACTTCACTGAGCACTGAGCATTATATCAACACTTTGTTTGTTCCGTTATGGGGGTTAAGTCCTGGGCTCTACCAAAGTGCAACCATGACTCCCTAAATGTGTACCACCCTACAGACAAGATTATATGAGCCAGCTTGCCTGTGTGTACCTGTTAATGTTCATGGCATACTTGGAATCTGGAGGAAAAATAAAGGAATGGAGCAGGTATGAAAGAACCAGGCATGGAGCACCCTCAAGTTCAACACCCTGTTTCTCACAATGGACAAGCAGATGTCTCTGAAACACAATAGCAGAGCTTGAATGCAGCTTTGTACCGCTCCTTGACAGTGAGTCACAGAATGCCATCACTACATACTGTGCAACTGATTCTGTCAATGGGCCATGTATTGTGTGGAGTGCTTGACCTTACTGCTAAATTCTGCTAAGCTCCTATTGCCTTCTCAGGATCTGGGATGAGGGTGGCAGGGATCAAGACAGATACCCCAGGAAGAAGGCAAGAGAACTCCAGGAAGACAAAGCCCAAACACAGTCCAAAGTCCAATGACAAAGTCAGAGTCAAGGAACAGGATGAAGCCATGAACCAGGGGCATGCAACAGGACAAGACAAGGACACAGTAGTCAAGATTCAGGACAATAACAAGAGCAAGCAGCAGGCACCTGAGGAAGGATACCTGGACAGGATTCAGAAGCAGCAAAGGTGTGGCAAACAAAGCAAGTCAGCAAGGGGCAGGACAACAAGGCACAATACAGCAAAGCATGGCATGAACCAGATCCAGCAAGGATCAGGTCAGATGCAGGAACTGAAGTACACAGCAGCTAACAGAAAAACTTGCAAAACTGCAAGGCAAAGCAGGACACAGCAAGATGCAGCCACATCTTGCAAAATATAAAGCTAACCCACACCCCAAGAGGATCTATATTACTGAGGCAGCCAATGGAGGGAAGCGCTTGCTCTTAAGCTTTTCCCCAGGTCTCCCAGCTGGTACTAATCAGGAGGCTGTGTGCACCAGCTCAGTCTGGGTCCAATCCTGCAAATACTGTAGTGGTTGTTCCAGTTCTGGCCACCAGATGGAACCCTGGACCAGCTCAGATCCTGACACCCTCTTCAGCTAAGTCAATTCAGAGCTGAGAAAATTCTGCCAGTCTGTCTTGAGTGCTGCTTCCCACACCAGCTACCTGCTTGCATCCTTAGGCTGCCAGGTTATACCTCTCAGTGTGAAACCTTGGCCCAGTTTGGCAGGTGTTATAGTTCATGGAACCATTCTGAGTTAGAGAGAGCTTGTGTCTGTCTTCATTCTGTTGTGTTAAGAACCCATGTTTGAGGAAATTGTTGGCATTGTTCCTAATATATTTTAACATAATATTCTGTATGATCTGTGTAGATGCCGGATGTCAGTTTCTAATAAGAGTTAATAAATTGTGGTTAAATATCTCAAAATTAATCATATCATGATTAAAGAACTACTCTGGTGTAAACATCTGTTCATAGCTAGAAACTGGGAAGCTACATCTAGGCTGAGATGCTATTTTCTAAAACTGCAGTACAAAATATGGTTGCTGTTGAAATGTTCTGAAAGAGACTTTGGACAGCAGATTGAGGAGTCCTGTATAAGACGCAGTCCAAGCAGTTTCTGCTGGGTGCCATAATGAATATAAGAGAATCCAAGCTGTTCCATAAAACATCCAATGCAATGCTCTTCCTTCAAATGACACCAATATGTCTGCATGCTTTCTGGGCAAGCTTCACTCAGGAGCCACTTGAATGGAACCTTTGCAAAAATGCTTCGGGGAGGTTTCACAGAACACTAGCTCAAACCACTCTGTATTCTCCTTTTCTGATTTATGGGAGCTGATTCAATTATTAAAGTAAATTTGCAATATCATCTGGTGGGACTTTAATACTTCATATTACAAGTAATGGATTATGTATTTGATCACCTGTGTCAATAAATTCTCACATACGCACACACCTGCAAAGCTGGCACCCGAAGAAGACATTCCTTCCTGACACAGCTGTCTACAAAGAGGTAGGTTTGAACATGAGAAAACATTCAAACATTCAAATCCTGTCCCTTTTTTCACAAATGGAACATTCCAGGGAGGACTACACCAAGCACTATTTGAAATACTTGATTTTTTTTCATTGTATTAAGCTTGCTCTCAGTACCTCCTCACATCTGAATAGTGTAGTCAAAGGCTGCAGTTTAGTGCACAGAATTGCTTGCAAATGTTCTAAAAAGAATTCATTGTCCTTGAAGAAATAATAATGGGTCAGTCTGACCTGAGCTCTTTCAAGCTTCTAAAGATGCCCATGTATCCCTTGTGGGTGCTGAAAATGAGAGACAGACTGGAGTTTTAACATATGTAGTGTAATAGTTTACATTTTCAATGGGTCTAGGATCCCATGCATGTGAACATGTATTTGGGTATATGCCATTTGCTTGGTTTTTAAATCAACACATACTTTGTTTTATATAATGCTGATAGAAACTTCTACAATTACCTTAACAAGTTAGATACTATTTAAATACATGTGGGCTTCTTTGTTTGTGTGGTTGCTTGTTTTTTCTTTCTAAAGTGAATCTTTGATTAGACAGTGGCTTGAATCCAAAATTTTCCTTCTATTTTCAGAAAGTCTTTTGATCCAGCAAAAACTTGAGCTGGCTAAAGAGGGGACCAAGGCAACTTTCAGTGATTTCACCATGACCCACCTTTGCTGCTTGCTGTAAGAATATAGCTCTTACCAAAAAGAGATCTCTAGAAAAGGCATTTCTGTGCCATAACAGAAAGTCCTTTGCTAAGATACCACCCACCTTAGCTCCAAAGATGAGGTAGTTCCAAGAAAGCCTCAGGCATTTAATTAAGGTAAAGATGGGTCTGCCAATCCTGGAGAAACCATGTATCTACATCTTATATATTAAGTAGAGAGTTCTAGGCCAATAGCCTTTTACTACTTGTTCAAGGTAAGCGGTATATCTTTGAAAATGAAGAGCAATGTGGATATCTTGGACTTGTGTTTATACAGATTTCATTAGACGGTTAGTTGCCAATTAGTACTTTTCCCCATTTTTACTCCTTGTTGCACGATGGAGTTATTGTTCCAGGAGAGAGTATAATTTGAGCAGCTGCTTGATAGAGTTCCAGGTTAGGGGTTGCCAATTCCAGTTTTTTGCCATGCTCTTTGGAGTCTAGCAGTCTTAATTTGATGTTTATTTCTAGTCTGTATATGACTCCTTAGAAAAGCCTGCCAAGTGTTTTCTTCTAATTTCTAAAGCTGAAATCAGTGATGTTTCAAATTAGAAGAGAAACTATGGCAGTTCATCCAGAAAGGTCATAGTCCTAGCTGATCCTTAAAATGAACCCACACGTTTTCAAATGTCTTTCAATATCTTACTATATAAAACAATTTATACAATTTGATTGCATATATTTACTGCTGTTTGAGTGTTCATGATGTGGATAGCTGTCATTTAGTTTTTAGATCCAGCTGGGTATCCTGAAGATAAGTAGCATCAATAACTTCTGATTTTTGATCAATGACTTTGAGATCTAAGGCCAAATCCAACAGTTCTGGAAATAATGAAGGAGTGGGAAGGGTTGCCACAAGAGTAATAGGATAGGTTGCCAATAAACACAAAAGCTTTTTTTTGTAATTGGTTCATACTATGTTCAGCTGCATAATATTGGAATTTAGTCTGAAATTTCAGTTGCTCCATAGCTAGTATAGGAGTGAGAGAAAGTACATTGTCATTCTTCATGGAGAGAGAGGAGAGGTTTTACCAAGAACTAAGCACAAATGGCCTCTTGAAACTCTCTACCTTACTTGTTGGCAGGTAAACCAGGAAGACAATTTCACCAAATTTCTCTAGTGGGAGGAGGAATTCTTCAAAGGTTTCTCATAGGCAGGGTTCATCATTAGCAAGAGTTGCAACACAGCTTTTTAATTTTTCCCTAAGTTCCTGCTTTGTGGGCTTTGCTTTGCCTTGCCCCAGCCAGCATTCAATTCCTATACTGTGCCAGCATGGTTCTGAGTCATTCTAGGAAAGGGAGTGAAATCACAAAACAAAAAGGTGGGGGAAGAAGGGGAAAATCCACAAAGTAATGTTTAAAAAAAAATCTGGAGGGGTAAGAAAAAGAGCAAACGAAACAAAAACAGCAGAACCTCTCTCGGGAGAGAAATTTCTCCCAAAGCTTTTACTTGAAGTGTTTTTTAATTAACTTGTAATTCCATTTTGTGCTATTTTTGAGCTTACCAGGTCACTGCCGAGGTGGCCAAGGGTGCTCTGTGTTTGTGTGCACACATGCACACGTTTTGCTTTCTTTTACACATCCTCTCATGGCTCTGCATCCAACCAGTTGCTTGGACTTCAGGATCTGAAAATGCAGTAAGGAAGGAATTATTTCATGATCTCTTCTCCTGGTCTTTGACTGAAGTGTAGGAGGCCACAGATGCTATGGGCTTTCAGAGAGATGAAGAAAGACACACACATTCTGTGGGAGAGTGCTTGCTGTCCATGTGGAAGGCCCCCGGTTTAATCCACAGGATCTCCTGCTGAAAGGATCTCAAGCAGGATTGCCTCTCCTAAGGACCCACAGTTCTGCTGATAGACAGGAGAGCTCAGACTGGGCTCAGACTGACTTTAGTGGCACAATGGGTGGATAGCATTGGACCAAGAGTCAAGAGATCTGAGTTCTAGGCTACACTTGGTCAGTCTGACCACCTCACAGGGTGGTCCTTTTGAGGACTTTGTAGGTTGCCTTGGGTTCCTCTCAAGAAGCAAAAAGGCAGAATACAAAATGAATGAAATAATGCTTTGACCCAAAGAAAGCCATTTAAATATTCAGTTTGTACTTATAAGTAGCAGCTTAAGTATCTAAAATCCTAGAACTGTTCATAAAGGTCTTTTAAAATGCTCCTCCCAATTTGTGGGCAGATGAATTGAGAGGATAATTTTGCTGAATTTCTCTAGGGGAAGGAGAAATGATTCAACTGTTTCCCACTGATAGGGCTTATCACTGGCAAGGGTGGCAACAGAGTGGTTTTCTTTTTCATAAGGGTTTCTATTGTTTTTGTGTTGGCAGACGGTCCCCCAATTTGCATTCTCTGCAATGGAGGTGTGAAGGGAGAGGATCTTGCGAACTCCAGGAAAGAGACTGAGTCAGTGCTGTGTCAAGATCTGACCCTGTCCACTCCCTCCCCCCACCCCGCCCCGTCCTACCCACCTTCCCAAGAAAGAGGCTTTCATTGTTCTGCCTCATTCTTGGGGTGTTTTGAATTTTATTTTTGTGTTGCGCTTGAGCTTATATAATCATTGCAAGGTGGACAAGGGTGCTGCATGTATCTTTTCTCTATGGAACAGAGCACTTTCTAGTCTATTAAATCCTAAAGGAGAGATTAAGCAGGGCTTCAATTACACTGTGGGCAACTGTGTGTCTCTCCAGCCCACCTCATGGGTAAAGTAAGCACAAGAAGCCCAAATCCAATGTATGGGAATCCCTCTGACACCTTTTTGACCACTGAGGTAATTTTTCAGAACAATTTGTTTTCTATCATATTGAATAAGAATGGTTGAAAAATGTAGGGGAAATTTCTGCACACTGCTGTAAAATTTAGAGAAAATGTATGAAGGAACTGTACGGAAGAGAGAAGGGAATCAGAATTGCTTTCATTGTCCCAGCTATGGAAATCATGTCCTCCATTGCCTGGTGGAGCTCAGGCAATTTGACAGTTGCCTGGGATTCCTGAAAAAGGCTGGGTCCCTGAGCATTGCTGTGTTCTGAAACAAACACAAAAGGATAAGCAGTGGGGGGACTGGGTGCAATCTACACATTCATTTTGGTGCAATTGCTCTGTGAGAAAGAACCTTGGTATGTAATGAAAGGCACCAAAACTAAATGGGAATTACAGTAATATGAAACCCCTCTGAAGTACCGTTTGTGTATTGAATGCTCTAATATCATTGAATGTTTTGGATTAAAGTGGTTCACTTGTGGCTTGATGGTAGTCATGCCTACACTGGAAAGATTTCCATTGATTTTAGTGTGTGGTTTGGTCTTTTGCTTTTGCTTTTACTTTTTGGTTTTGTTCTTCCCCAGACAAGGGCCACAGCAAACATTGACCTGGTTTGCACAACAAAAATCACCCATGGTAGGCTGTTGGCCTTGTTTGATTCAGGGTAGATTGTGAAGTCTCTTAATCATGCTGATGAAATCCCTTCTCTTACATCTTGAAATGACACTAGTCAGTTTATTCCTCCCTTTTGTCACTTCCTAGAAAGTAGCACTTTTAAAAAAACCTTTGGGAGATTATGCATCTTCTTTCATGTTCAGGGAGGTTTGTGCAAATCAAATTTCTTAACTGTTAGTGGAAGTTCACGTTAAATTGCAGATTAAGTTAAAAATATAATGCCTTCCTTTACCCAAATTTTCCAAACTTAAATACCGTATTTTTCACTGTATAAGACACGCCTGACCATAAGACGCACCTAGTTTTTAGAGGAGGAAAACAAGAAAAAAATATTCTGAATCAAATGGGCACATAATCACAGGCACATTCCCCATCACTTCCCCATGGGCTGCACATCTGACAGACTTACTGCACACACATATTCGCTCTATAAGATGCACAGACATTTCCCCTTACTTTTGAGGGAGGGAAAAGTGAGTCTTATAGAGCAAAAAATATGGTAACTGCTGCACTGATGTATTATGGTACTTACTGAAAATTCTCTACTTGGTGAATTTAAGCAAATTTCCTTGAAGGTGTTAAAAATGTGCAAATCTCACTGAATGCAAATTTTAAATAAAATCTATTCTACTAAAGTGTGGAAGCTGCTGAGGTTGCACCACTGCAGAACATGAGTTCTATGCCACAGGTAGGCAGGAGTCCAAAGGAGGAAACAAGCCACAAGCACCTGCAACTCTCTGAAGAATAATGTGGGTTAGTAAGTGCAGAACCAACCCACTGAAACTTACTTTCAGGGTGGCTTAGCATGGTGTGTGAACCACATTAGAGATGTAGCAATCAGGTATATCAGGGATTGGCAACATGTGGCCACTCAGATGCTTTGGCCTATTGTTTCCTTCAGCATAGCAAGTGGTAAGGGAACATTGTAGTATCTGGAAGGCCACAAATCTCTCTCTTTTTTTACTTCTAGAGTAACTGCAGGGATCCTGCTCTTGGTTAGGACCCATGCATGGGAGAACTCTCCACCTTCCCCTCTCTCATTTTCACTATATAGACTGGAAATTGATTGGTTGGGGCACACTGACCATTTGTATTGCAAATACTAAACTATCTACTTTCATGGAAACCTTTTTTTTAAAGATCAGTATTGTGAAAACTATATTGCAGTTGCTGCTTCAAGCATAGAATCCTCCTTTCCACCCAATACCAGGATCCCAATCTTATTTAATCTCCCTGTGACTTACACTAGAGTTAAAAAAAGTAACCACTTTTAATGTCTTTAAGGTGATGTCTGTGTTGGCTAGAGAGTCCACCATGTGTGAATTTCCACAAGCAAGACAGAGAGTAAATTATCTTCTAACAGAAGTTATTTTTATTCAATAATGGAATATCTATTTTGACCAGCAGGTCAAATACATTAATTTGTTTTGAATTCTTGAAACCTTCTGGCAAGTCTGATGTATTTTAAAAGCAAAATAAGAGATGTTGCCAAAGACAGTATAATAGAACAGTGTGAGGCATATCACACATCAAATGACAAGGAAAAGAGCGTACACTATGTTTGTTATATTGGTTGCAGTGAATAATTTGGAAGTGAGGGTCAAAGGGAGGGGAAGGAAATTTATAAAAAGAAAATTACTGATCTGCGTACATTCAGGATTTCTTTGCAATTGCATTAGTTAGAATCTTTCTGCCAGAATCTTTCTGCTGAAATGAAGAATCTTCTATTGTTGCTAACATGTTTTGTATAATAGTATTATATTTTAGTAATGCATATAAATTACTTTTTCCCATTATCACACATAAATATTGCCACATCTGCTCACAGGAAGCTGAAGCAACATCTGACTGTGGTTAGCTATATATATATATATATGGTTGGTATATATGTGTGTATGTGTGTGGTTAGTATAGAAAGTGCAGCAAAGCAACAACTGTCAAGGGAGAAATTTATGTAGTACTTGGTCTGAAGACAGAGACTTCGTAGAACATGATGGTCCACATCATGTTGGTTTGTCAGCCTCCTCTTTCTAGGTGGAGCTGGTCACTTCTCCGTCAATGGGGCATCTTATCCATTGCAGCTTTTTTGGTGCTTTACAGGACTATCCATTGTCCTTCATGGTGTTGAACCTGTTAAGGGTGCATTTCAGCACCATGGATAGCTCCAGTAAGGCTCCTGGTGCTGGTTTCAGTGGGTCACCATTCTGCCTTTTTTTGTTCCAACGTGGCTTCTCACGACAATTCAACCTGGCATAATGGGTTCAGTGTGGTTTCTTAATACACTTTTATTGGTTTTGTTTGAGTTGTTGCTTCTGTAAGTGGCTTCCCATGACGTGCAAGCCATGATGGCTTGTGCCAAAAGTCTACAGCATGGGTTCTGAACTATGGCCTGTGGGCCAGATCTGGCCTGCCATGCCCATTCATTCGGCCTGCCTTAGAGGTTTTGGACTCGCTTGGAGTTTCTTTAAAACTAAGCAGAGAGAGAAAGAGGGCTGGCCCATGCCCAAATTGCAACAGCTCAATTCCATGTGCACCGCCTCTCCCCGTCCCCACCCCCTTCCATTGCATGCATATACAGAGCGGGAATATGGAGCAATAAACAGAAAAGAGGTGGGAAGAAGAGAAAGAGAGACAAAGACAAAGAAATGATTGAAGGTAACACAAATATAACTTTTGGCTCTGGCCTCTTGGCAGAGCAGCAGAGCAGCAGAGGCACAGGCTGGGAGAGAGTACTGAGTGGCCAGGGGACTGGCAAAGGCTAGGTAGGAGCTGGGCAGGGGAGCAGAGGGCCAGGAACAGCAGAGAGGAAGGTGCGGGGGCAGAGAGGCTAGAGGGGCCAGGAGGGAGCAGGGGGCGGGGCCACCGGCCTGAGGGACTGATAAGGCATTGTCCCTTATCTGAGTCCCTTAGCTGTGGCCCAGGCTGTCCGGGAACTCCCTTCGCTGGGACGCCGAGGTGTTTTTTTTGTTTTTTGCTTTGCTTTGCTTTGCTTTGCTTTGCTTTGCTTTGCCTTCCTTCCTTCCTTCCTTCCTTCCTTCCTTCCTTCCTTCCTTCCT
>JAIXND010000621.1:15702895-15718280 GCA_023646645.1 Varanus salvator macromaculatus
CCTTCCTTCCTTCCTTCCTTCCTTCCTTCCTTCCTTCCTTCCTTCCTTCCTTGTTTTGTTTATTTTATTTTTTTGGTGCTGTGCTGTGCTTTGCTTTGTTTTTCCTCTGATTTAAATTTAAGTTTATTTTATCCTTGTGTGTGTGTGCAAATGGGTTTTTGTCTGGGAGAACTGGGCGAGTGAGAAGAACTGCAGAACAAACAAGGCAGGGGACCAAGGTAAGGTCTTGGAAGGGATCCCAATGGCAGACCAGGAGACGGCCTTGGCGGGAGTCATGGGTGTTGCTGTCCGCTGCTACAAGTGCGACATGTTCGCCCTTCTCCCCCTGGAGAGGCAGGGATACACTTGCCCTCGGTGCAAGCTGGTGACCCTGCTAGAGGAGGAGATGAGGTGCCTGAGGGCTGAGAGAGCTCTCCAGGCCCCCCGGGAGCAGCCCCCTTTGGACAGAGGGTTCAGGGAGAGGGTTCTGTTTCTCTGTTTCTAACTTTTCAAATCTATTTTTAATTATGTGAGCCCAGGGGCAGCCAGGCTGTTGGTGGCCACGCCTGCACCTATCACCACCTCACCGTGCCCATGACTTCCGCCACCACCTCACCGTGCCCAGCATCTGCACAGTGCTCGCCAGAAATCAAGCCCCATGAACTATGCAAGCAAAGACCCTCTTCCTGGAAGAGGAATGCTGCTAGTGTCACCTGCAGCTCCATTCCTGGAGAGCCCATGAAAGCACCAGCAGTGACCCTCTTCCTCGCCACATGTAGCAGTCATGCGGGCTGCTGCACCTGGTAGGGCAGACGGTTGGCCCCTGGGGCTCACCAGGAATAGAGGGGCATTTTAATTCAGGTCGCGACCCTCCCTCATCTGAACTATCTTAATATGGTTTCTTCTTAACAGAATGCCACCTTTACAACAATAAGGTAAGGTAAGGTAAGGTAAGATAATGCTACCCTGTATGAAGTCCTTTTTCTTCTTCAATATTAAATATAAAACTGTTTGATTTCCAAAGATTTGATGGAGCCCTGTATAGTAAGGATTCCCTCTATAAGTGATGGAGAGTTAACTGCACTGGCATTCTGTGATGGGGTATTCTGTTCTTTGAAACATCTGCCTGTAAACAACTCCATCAACCCATGTATCTTCAGAATCTGTAAAAGGAAGACTTCTGTTGCATTCTTGGTTTGTCATTTCCATTCCTATTTGTTTTCTCTTCTTTTTTAGGATTTCCAGAGGGACTGTGTCTGATTATCCTGTGATGCTTACCTTTTATGCCAGGTGCAGACTCGCCAAGTGCAACAACAGATGGTAAAGATGCTGCAAGGATATCCTATGAAATTCTGATGTGTTTTTCATCCTGGGTAGCACTGGGGGATTAGCCCTGGTATCTTGGCTCAGTTAGAATATTGGCTAATTACATTTGCTAATTACGTTTGAAGAAGTTCTGCTTCATGAAAGTGAGAAGTTGTGTTTCTCAACCATGGTGTGGCTGATACACAAAAGAAACTTTGAGGTGCTGTTCTGACCACTGGCTCTATTTCAAAGAAGCATGAGTGCTTCCATTAGGAAATCACAGTTATGAGTACTTTTGCCTGATACAAATAAAATCTGTCACAAGTGTCTTCAAAAGTAGCTAAATGGGCAGGAAACAAACAACTGTTATTAGTCAGGAAAGCTGGTCATGAGAAAAAGATATACTTGAAAAGGATTGTTCTGTCTTCTTTCAGGGAGAAGAAAGGTGGGAAATTTTTGAGATGGCTCACTCTGTTTTCAAGTTCCACATGCTGGCATCCTTTTAGTGATATCCCAGTGGTGCTTACAGGACAACTCCCAAATGGAAAAAGGGCCAGTAAGTTTTTACCTGAAGTACAGGCATGAAATGACCAAAGCTAAAGTTCACTGTAATTCTTCAAATTTTATTCTGAAGCTCATTTTGACTCAAGTCCATATCAGATTGTACACTTCTTTCTTTTCATAGGAACAGCTGTGTGCATCTCCATGAAAGGTTTCCATACTTTGTTAACCTCTCTTTTGGATTACTGCCATGTGTTGTGCATGGAGCTGTCATTGAAAATGGTCCAGAAACTTCAGTTGATCCAAAGCAGGGCAGCCAGACTGTTAATGGGACAGGCTTATGAGAACATACCACGCCAGTCCTCTTTCAGCTGCACTGGCTGCCAGACGAAGTCCATGCCCAATTCAAAGTGCTAGTAGTAACATTCTAAGCCCTAAATGGCTTGAGGACAGATGATCTGAAGGATCACCCCTCCCATGTGTACCTGCCTGGACTTTGAGGTTGTTTTTGGGGGCCTTCTCTGGAATTCCTTTCCAAAGGAAGTGAGGCCAGCAGCTGCCAGGAAGAGGGCATTTTGGGTTGTAGCACCCTGGATTTTGGAAAGAAAGGCCCTACTTCGCATTTGTTGGACACCAGGTGAAGACCTCTTTATTGTCCCAGTATTTGAATAGTTTAACCTTTAAAAAGCCATCCAGAGACTTTTAGTATTGGGATGGCATATAAAAACTTTAAATAAATAAATAGAAATTGTTTTAAATACTCCATATTATTCTCTATTGTTACCATGATTCGATGCCAAATCATAGCAATTGCAGTTGCTCTTATGGTTTTATTTGGTTCTTAACTCTTTTAAATTCATGCCTTTTTCAAATTAATTATTTTAAATTGATTTAACATTTGTTTAATTTTAACTTTTGTTAATGGGCCGGATAGCCTCAGCTATTGGGTGGTAAGTAAGTAAGTAAATAAATAAATAAAAGGTTTCCCCCCAAAAAATGTATGCATCAGTTGTCCTCATCTTTCAAATCTACATATTTGGGTTTGGGCCCAAGACCTTTTGCAGTCTGAAGAGCAATTCTTAGCTTTATAGTCCTAAGTCCCAACTCTAAGTTCAGAATGTTGGCTTTAACCTTGGAACTAGGAATCCAAAGTTTTCTAGGGCATGTAAAATGCTGCCCAGTAACCATAGGGTTGGTGTTGTTAGCGCATAAATATTTCAATGCTCTGGTAATATGTATGCATGTTCGTAGCTATATACTTATGTATAGGTATACGTATAGGTATATGTATATGCATTCGTGGTCCACTTGGTGCATTCTGTGTGTATTGGCTTGTGCTCCTTTTTGTTCTCTGCAATTGGGCAAGATAGCTTTATTCTGAAGAGAGATCCCTTGGTTCAAATAGCTTCATTGGCCATGCTTCTTAAATATGCTGTTTTTCTTTACAACTTGGTGTGTACTTCTTGCTCTGCAGTATACATTCTAGGATTAATTCTGTTATTATTTGGATACATTTCAAGTGTTCAGGATAGATTTCACTCTCTTGAATTTGTCTTTCTATTACCTTTTCACCAGTTTTCTCATAAAGACAAATGTGATTGCATTGGATTTCACTACCAATTTTCTACTCCCATAAATGTTAAATGCAATACTGTGACCATTGTAATGGTAACTCAATTGTCATAGTTTCCAGTTTGTTTAAGAACACATCTGAGGTGCACAATCCTGCCCAATACTGATAATTTTGTTCAGTGCCACTTCCCTTCTTAGAACTTCCATGACCAGTTCTCTAGAACAGAGTTGGTATGTCTGCTGGGTAAGGGTATATCAAACCTGCTATCTTTCATAGCTTTGAAGAATAAATGGGCCAATAGGTAAGTATGCAACTGTTTTATTTAACTATATAATGTTCAGATACATCACTGGAAACAGGTAAGTGCCAAATCAATTTTCATAATATTAAAAGGGGTGGAACATGCCATGAGGTTTCTAATTAAGGGCACAGTAGTCCTGAAGAGTCAAAGTCATATGTTGCTATAATGGACAGGCCACTGCTGTAATTGCATTTGAAGTGAGGATGTGGCCAATGCACAGTTCATATCTAGAAAGAGACAGGAATAACTACACATAAAACTCTGGAATGGACTGAGCTGACTGGTAGGAATATCACCTGAATTTGCAGTTAAATAAAAGAGAAGACAGAATGAATAGATAGCATGGAAGTGACCAATGCCACATGGGATTCACTTAAAAGCATGCCATGTTTATAGAATTATTATTTACTTCTTCAAAATGTGTCTATATCAGTGGTGTTATCTGTTTCTCTAGTAACACAGGTACTTTACCATTCCTCCCTCACTTACACTGCAACAACACTCTGAGATAATATTAGGTTGAAAGTTAGTGACATTCCATATATCCAACACTCCCAACTGTTTCTGAAGCAATGTAATCAGTTTTAGAAATCAAGGCTCAGAAATTAAACAGGCTGGCTCTTTAGCAATTATAGCTGTGCCATTATGTTTAACACATTTGCCAATCAGAAATAGTAAGAAAAGCTATGAACAGCAAGTTCTAGGAACCACATCAGAAATTCTCATCCATCTTTCTTTTGAGAAAGCCAGGGAGGAAGTCTGTATACTTCTGACTCAGAATCAAAACTGTGTCCCTATAAAAAACATTGTTTTGCTTTGTTTTGTTTTCTTTCATTTCACCTCAGTTCTGGTTCACCTCACCTCGCCTTGCCTTACCCTGCCTCAGTTCGGTCCTGGCTTGGTTCGCCTCGGTTTCAGTGCACCTCAGTTCACCTCACCATGATTTGCCTCAGTTTGCCTCACCTCGGTTTTGGTTTGGCTCGCCATGGTTTCAGGTCAGTTTTGCTTCAGGCCACTTTGGTTCAGTCCCCCTCACCTCGCCTTGCCTTGGCTTGCTTTGGTTCACCTCAGTTTGGCTCGGCTCAGCTTGGCTCGCTTAGCCGCAGTTCGCTTCAGTTCACTTTGCCTTGGTTCTGTTCTGCAAATCTTGTGAGCAGAACAGTGAGCAGAACAGACATCCACAGTGGTGGCAACTGTTGCTAGCCAGTTGGCTGGCTGGTTGTCACATTCAAAGCCCAATCAGATTACTGATTTGCCTCGGTGGTGGTCCTTGCCAGAACATGGGAGGTCCCTTTGCTTCATGATTACTCTGGTTTTCCCCAAAGCAACCACATTGTCCCTCAGTGACAGCCAAATGAGAGCTGGGCTGTAGCTGCTCTTAGAGTTATCTCTGTTTGATAAGTTATAGCTAAGTCGCTTCAGAATGTAACTGGTGCAAGAGAAGTGTTACAGAAAGAAACACACATGCACTGCTACTTTAAAGGCAAAACAGGATTGTACTGTGAGTTCATAACTCCCGAGAAAGCAAATAGTCTCTGAAGCAAAGGTCAAGTGCAACCATTATGGTTGCACTGTTCAGACAAAGGAATACTTACTACCCGTGACAAAAGGAGGAAGGAAGGAGGAATAGCCTGAGAGCTGCAATCTACATCAAACAGTAGTTACAAGAAGAAACTAGTGGAGGAAGAAAACAAGTTCTTTTTTATCTCCTCCCCTTTCCATTTCATTGGTTCAGATGAAAGCATTGTTGCTTTATTTGAATAGCTGCTGGAACAAAGCATAGCAAGCGGCAGGGAGAGGGGGACAAAGTCATTCAGGAGGCAGGATGTCTACTCAGCTGCGATCAAACCCCCTCCCCTTCATCTTCACTGTAAGAGAGAAGAGAAAGGAATAGACCAGAGCAACCAGCGTGTGGCACTCCTACAGAAGCTTACTAGCACTTTGGTCCTTGGGGGAACAGAATGCCAGTCTAAATAATTCTTGGTCCAACTTATGATGATGCATTTATTCTTAGGACTTGTTCTGCCTGTCCCATTTCCCAGGTGATGATGGATGGCACTGTGTTCTGAAGGCACATGATGCTGTGAGCTAGAGCAAAATAAGCGGGTCTAGATTTGGATTAGGGAAGTAGGTATTTTAAAAAACCCATCCCATCAGTGCTGCACTAATTGTCCAGGGATATCTGGTCCACTGTATGCTCATTGACAGACTTAAGTTTTGTGGCAATAGGGTGAGGAATGTGTGAAAACTCATTTCAGTTTGTTAACATGCACTACCACAAGTGAGTATTATCACTAACACCTAGCCCTGCCCCCCCCCCCCACAAAACCCCACCCATAGAATCTATATGACTCAAAGGACTCCGGTACACTGTGGAATCTGCTACTTAAAATCCAAATTCAACTCTGAAATCTGTCCAGAATTTTAATCAATTTCAGATTTTTTCTGACATCTCTACTTTGGTTAGTGCCTAGATGGAAGACTATTTGGAACACCCACCTTGAGAATCCTCACAGATAAAAAATACAAGATATAAGTATAGTTAATAAATGCACCTATTTCAGATATGCATGTACCTGTCTTTGAGAAGCACCCTATAATTCTTTAGAAAAGTGCTTAATGGAATGGAAGGTATACTAATAAAGATGCATCCTCAGTCATTCTATCATCTTTAAATGTATTTTGCTTGGGTACACTTTTTCCTTTTCCTGGTATATGCAAATTTCTCAAGAGAACATATTAGGTGAGCAGAACCAATGCCTGAAAGTCTATCAATGGCCCTAAGCTAGAAAGACATGAAAAGCTGAATTATGCAGGCAACAATTTTATGCTCCCATCAAAGAACATCAATGATCAATGCCCTGTTCTGTCTTTCCAGATGGTTGCATTAACAGTTCTCTTCTAGGTAAGTGGTAAGTGAGGATCTGGAAGATGAATTGGAAATAGGGATGGGTGAGAATTTTATTTGATTTTCTTTTAAAGAATTTAATAACATCTGCAAACTTCATTGTAAACTGGATAAAATCATTTGAGATTAGTAAAAATAAGAAGCAAAGCTGACAGATTCATCTATCCAGGCCAAAGACTTTGAGTGCTTAGCTTGTAGATATCCGCATTTGAATCACTATTTATTAAAATTTGGGTTTCTCCTTTTTCTGACAGGCTTATGATCTTTAACAGTCAGATGGCAGGAAAGTACATGGTTTGTATGATCCCAGAAGCAGGTATGCCTATTAAATTTTGAAAAAGAACTTACCAAACTTTGCAAAAAATGTCTTGGCAAACAAAACAGAAAGGACATGAAATGGTAACAGTTTAAATGTAGAAATAAGCAAAACTGACATATTTTTCCATCTCCTGTTGAAAATCAAAGTATCAAGTAGAAATGAGAATGCATGGGAAAAAATGGTAAACCCTAGAGAGAAGAATATCTGCCCCCTATCTTTCCACCAAGATCATCCTCCCCCACCCTCAAAAAAAAAGGTAGAATCAGAATAGTGAATACTCTGTTTAAGAAAAGGTGTCCATATATTGCTTCTGAGTCTTCATTCTTCCAAAATCGTTTCTAAAAGCTATTTTTTAGGAAGACTAGAGATGTAATATATTTAGAAATGTTAAAGCCATGGGGGATGGGGAATGTATTTAATCTTCTCTGTAAAATTCCCTGAATAGCAGTTCAATTCTTTATTAAAATGATTGAGCTAATCTGTGTTTTATTGATAGACATTTAGGGATGCTCAATCCTGCTCATTTTATCATATACTATTTTCATAATTTCTATGTGTAGGGGTGCATTCTCAACCCTTTAGGGCTTTGTTTTACAGAGTCCCATGTTTCCGCCGTTCTGAGAGATGCTGCTATCTTCAATGGCTTGATTCAACAACAAACAAACACCAAATGCCCAGCTACTGTGTATTATCTGTTAAGCATGAGTCAACAAGTTAACCCAGATCTTCCAAGAGATAAAATGGAAAGGAAGAGCACCCTGCAAGCTGCCTTGGGTTCCTTCTAAAAGGAAGCAAGGGGAATATAAATGCAATGTACAACCAATGTATTTTCAGCCAACCATGTATTTAACAATCTACCCACAAGAAGACTTGGCAATTGATTACTGTGATGGTGTTTAACTTTGATCAATCCATTATAATATTAGCTATTATTTTCATAAGCATTTTTACTTTGGTCTCTACTTGATGCCTCGCAACCATAGATTCATAAGAAGTTGGATAGTCCCTGCTCTCACATCTATAATCTAAAAGATGTGTTACAAAAGGGAAAAGAAGAAGAGTGATAAAGGAGGAAGGAAAAAACCCACGCAGGGACAAGTTACACTGTTTGTCTCTCTGTGCATTTGCTTTAGAGCATGCTCCAATCTGGAACAGCAAACTCAGAGGATTGCAGGCATCCTATGAAATCTGGCTAGAACACAGACATTAATGCTGCCTCCATGCTACTCCTGCCGTATGAGGCAGTGACGGGAGGGGGGGGGGCAATTTCAGCCATCTAATAGTGGTGCTTTGGAAGGGGAGGAAAGGAGACCGAGCAGGTTCCAGGATGCATCATATCTGAGCATATCTCTCCTCCTCACCTACTAAGCCATTTCTAGAAGAACCCTATTCCAACCTCAGAGAAACGACTGGCATGGTGTGAAGGAGACAAGGAGCTCTTTTCCAGCCTTGGACCTGGGGTCCAAAATCCTTGTAAACCTCTAAACATTATCTAGGATCTCTCTATGTAATCGAATTTGGGAGACTTTGCATTTGAAAATGCAATTTTTATTCTTGCACTGCAGTGGCTTATAGCTGGAAGTAATTGAAAGTATAGTATCTGACTGTGTCTGTACAGCACAGGCATAGAGACCCAGAGCTAAAGTAGCACACATAAGCTCTGAGAACTGGGAGACGAAGGAGGTGGGGAGGATTTAAATGCTCGCAAGTCTGAGGATGATCAAGAAGCAAGCTTGAGCTGAGTTGTGCCTCTTTCAGCATTTGACCCAACTCTCCCCTGGATCCATATGCATGTCCCCCCATCCCACCCCACTTTTTTTTGTTTTGTTTTGCAACCATCCATCTGTTTCTCAGTTCATCCAGTAGCAGAGGTAAAACATTAGAAAGACTAATACCACCAGTTACCTCAAGGGGACTGACATGCTACTTGGCTGAGAAGTACAAGAGAGAAGAGGGTAATGGAGAGAAACTGCATGCCTGTTTTCCATCTCTTTCTTCTTCCTGTTTCTTGGGAGGCTATTAACTGGGGGGAAAAAACCTTATCAGAGGAAGCTGGAGAGACGACCTGATTCCTTTCCTCCTTTTAGGTGCCAACCAAATGAGAGGATGAACACACACAAAGACACACACAGAACAAGCATTGCTTGTATGAAGAAAGCCAAGTAGTATCTCCTTGACAGCTTCATAATGAGGTGTGCAGAAGGAACACCCCAGACAGCCTCCTCTTCTCTCTGGGAATTAATTGAGGTTAGTCAATATCTCTTCACCAAGCCAATAGCAAACAGCAGGAAGGAGCAGGAAGGAAACACACAGACCTTTTTAAAGCACAAGATAACACCCGTTCTTTCTTTCTTTCCTCCCCTTCCCCATATTTCTGACTTGCAGTGCCTGCATACTCCATGCGGGGAAGAACAGAGTTCTTTATCCTCTTTGGATTACTCCTGAATTCTGGTTTAAGAGGGAACCTCCCCACCCCCAAACCCAATTGATTCCAGAATTAAGCAAACACAGTTTTCCACCCCTTGATTACCTCTGTGTTGCCGGTGTGGACACGCACATGGAAGAAACAGCACAAAGAGCTCATGCACAACACTTTTGTTAGTGCTGCTGTACAGCAGCAAAAAGTAGGCAAAGGAGAGGATCTCAATGCAGTTCTATTTACTATCAGAACCTTTTTGCTTTTTTTCATGCATTGTATACAGATTCACATGGTCATCAGTAAAGCAAGTATATGCATGTGTAAACAAACAATGCAAAACTAAATATAGCAAAATCAAGATTGTTTTCCCATGTCTGCCTCCCCACCCCTCAGTGCATTGGAAATATTCGGAAGTGGGAGAAACAAATGGTTAATTCCTAAAGCACCAGTTCCGCATGAGAAACAAGAACTTGCATACTTATAGATGAAAATCTCCTAGAAAGCTCCTTGAAATTTGTTACCAATCAAAAGGTATTGTGCTCCTATTCTGTCTTTTTGTCCTTCTTAACAGGAATTCTTTTTTTCCCCGTTAAGAAAGATTGAAGAAATGCTAAGGAAACATATGGAGGAGGTATATTCACAAAATATGCCAGGCATCCCCAGTTCAAAGTGCTGAATGTGAATGAGAGCTCATGTCCAACAAAATATTTGCAAGTTTCTGGACATATGTTCATGTTCTATTTTTACAACTTTTTAGTGTGGTTTATGTACAGGTTTCCTACTATGCACAAGCTTCCCAGGCAGACTGAACCAGCCCTGCTTTACATAATGGCCTTTTCCACAGTGGCTCCCCATCTGTGGAACACGCTCCCCAGAGAGGTTCGCCTGGTGCCGACACTATATTCCTTTCGGTGCCTGGTAAAAACTTTGTTATTTACCCAACATTTTAATATTTACATTTTTAACTGCATTTACTGTCACACTTAATCACATTTCACCTCATTTTATTTTACTGTGTTGGTTGTATCTTTTCTGTTTATTTATTGTTTGCTCAATTATATTGTAAGCTGTCCTGAGATGCTGTTAAAGATGGGCTAGAAATGCTGTTTATAAATATAAAAAAACAAATAAATGGAGGAAAGTTAGAAACATAGCAACAGAGTGAATCAGAAGAGACTTTCTGGGCCATCTAGTCTGACCCCTGGCTCCAGCCGGCTCAGCTCATGACATGTGCTCATGTTCCCTGTGCATTTCCAGGCTATCCTTGAACACCTTCACCAATGGGGCTTCAACCACCTCCAGTGGAAGCCCATTCCACATCCTTGTGGGCTCTGTTTGGACTTTTTCCTCGTTTGCAGGAAAGGCTACGAACACTAACAGGATTTGGGCATGAGATGAGCAGGGCGAAGCTGTTCAAAGAATCCTAGGCATCCGGAACATTGCTTGTTCACCCACCTTTAGCAGATTACAAATGGAAGATGATGACATTTAGACCCTCCATGAAAGAAGGACATTTGAGGCAGGGTGACTGCTGGATAGATTTTCCTGGTAATGCAGAAGCCCCAGATCTTGGGAAATTCAGATAATTATTTTGGAAGTGCTTCTAGCTCTAGGTGTGTGTGGGGTGAGGGACATGAGGAAGGGTGGAGGAAGACGTCACAAAAGCCTGGCATTTCTTCTGTCATCCCACTGTGTTCAAAGAGGATTGGCTTTAAGAACATTCCTTTTGTTCTGGCAGGTAATCATGGGCTAGCCGAGATAACATCACAAATGTGTGTTTTTCTTGATAATAGGATCTTATCAGACCATTCAGCAGCACAAGACACCCGTTTCTTCATCTTTTGGGGGTGGGTGTGTAGGTTTTGCCTTTAATTAAAATGACAATATCAAAAAGCTGAGGTTAGATTCTCTGGCCTGGCATCTCTGAAACATCACTCTGGAAAGGGCTAGGGAAATAAATGGCTTTGGGAGGTACAGGATGAAAAAAGAAGACATTGTGGAGGATTGAATTATATGCATATTAACCATTCAGGTATTCAAACACAGTTTATGGGGGTGGGGGATTAAAGCACATTCCCTTTAATGTATTTCAAGGAATTACAGAGTAAGAGAAAGTCTTTTTGCTGCAAAGAAACTATCAATAAGTTAAGAGTTTGAAATACAAGACAGGACACATTTATGGTATGGCTTGCATTGAATAATAACAGCAGGGAATATTCTTATTATAGTGTGGTGGTGGGGAAATGTGATTGTGTGATACCACTGCATGATAATGACAACATGGATATTTTACCTATGATGGAGTGATTCCTACAGAGCTTACCACCCCAGCCTGACTTTTGGCAAGGAGAAGAGGGCCATCTTCCATGATCACTGCTAAGGAATGACCTGTTCCCAGATGCAGTCCCCAAATTGCAACTCCATGCAGAGTTGAATTTCTCTCGAAGGATTCGATTTTTTATGTCTCCAAAACTATAGAACAAGAGCATGATAGTGTGACTGCTCCAGGTGTGCATATAGTCAGTGACAGCATGACTTTCCAAATAATTCAGTTGTTTTCAGGTTACACACACACACACACAATACTGAGACCTGAATAGTTTTTTGTGCAAGTGCGGGCCACTGGGCACATTAATTGTACCTTATGACAAATGTGCTTATGATCCATTCACAAATGGGAAATAGTGCACATTTCTTGGTCAGCACAGATGCTCACCGTAAGGCCAAGGAAAATGCACATATACAACACTGTTGTTTCAGTCCTGAAGCCATAGCTCCCATATAGCCTGAAGTGCCCGATCCTGCCTAATCTTAGAAGCCGAGCAGGGTCAGGTGGGGTTGAAATCCAGATGGGTGACTTAAATGATGTGAACTGCCCAGAGAGATTTGGCTGTGGTCTTTATGGAATTGCAATATGATGATGAGATGATGATGCAAAGTTGCCAACAGGTCTAAGGGTGTATTTAGATCTTGACTATAGATAGGCTACATCTGCACAGTGCCAGTTTCTGTGTATGCTAACTGCATTAACTGTTTGATACATATATTCTTGTTTTCAATGTTTTGTTCTGTTCTCCCATTTCCACACTTCTGTACAAGACCCTTGTTTTCTTCTTACTGGTATTATACATCGATGGGGCATGGCTATTAAAGCTGACCTGAAAGTTCAAGCTTTGGGGAAGGGCAACCATTTTCCCCACCATAAGAAGCCCCTTTCAAATTATCTTGCATCAAGATAGTGTTGTCCCCTTGACATTTTGGAAGAGGACAATGGCAACCAGCCACTGAAAGGTCTTCTGACATCACAGATGGTGGCAAAAAGAAGCAATAAGCTACAATAAAAAGTCAACTGTGCATCCAAGTTAATTTCCTAAAGAAGTTCTCAAGGACAGCTTCTCACTTCCCAGGTCATTGCTTCAATGGAAATCTGGTGGAGCAGGGAAGACCAAAAGGACAGCTCTGGTGTGATATGGGAAATCACCCTCTTTTCTGGTACTTAGCATAGTGGATACAATGAACATAGGCAGCTGCTTTTGGTCTATTTAGCCCTACTGTAATGTCAAATGACATTCTCCAAGGTTCTAGGGGGTCATCTTCTTCAGTTCTACTTCCTTAGCTACTTCTCCCTAGAAAGGCTGAGAACTAAGCTATATGAAGCACATGATCTACCAAGGAACATCTTTCCCACATTAATATGTGAAGCAAATGGATTACTCCCCCACTCCTGTACTCAAATCCGCAGGTACAAGTAAGGCATCTCATTTCTGCAGTACAAGGTAAGAGCACCATGTGGTTCATAGGAACGAGAACATTTGCTTCCCCTTCCTGCTGCCAAAGCCCCATGACACAATTGATCACCAATCTATGTTCCTCTGGTCTACATAACTCTTAGCATTTCCTGTTGACTGTCAGCATAATGATCCTTGCAAGTTTGCTAGCAGTATTGCAAATGACAAGGTTTGGAAAAGAGCAAATATATTACTTTCATTGATATATTTCAGAGGTTTATATGTATCATACATTGCCTTTAACTATGAATGACATATTCCCAGAAAGTGAGTGCCTTAGATAGTTGACCTCATTTGTGAAATCAGGCTAATTGACTCAGACCTTTCACTGAAGCAACATCTTGCCCAACATTCAGAAAATAACTGGGAATTTTCTACAGCCTGGGGTGTTCATTGCATGGCTTATTGAACAACCTTCATAACACCAGGGACACTGCTAGAGCATTTTAGAAGCCAAGACTGCAAAATCAGAGGCAAATCTTGTCAACATTTTAGCCTTGAAATGGGAGGTAGAATGGCAGCCCTGTAGTGTTGGTAAGTGACTCCATAAAGAAATAAGATCTGAATACTCAGCTATTCCTTCCTTCCACATGGAGCAGTAACAAGTATTGCTTTGGATTGCTGAACTGATTCTTGTTCCTACTAATCTCTTAATTGTGCTGTTTAACAAGGAAATGTAATTAATCAAAAAGAGTTTCATTCTTAGTCTGAGGGACCATCATAATGGTCTCCAAAAGCTATTAAGCTCTGAGCAAATGACAGCTTCAACAAGGAGGACAAGAAGTCCATTGTGCTTCCTCTTCCCACACTTGTAGAACATCAAAAGAAAATGTCACCCATCTCTGTGCTGTGGGAGATGGCTAACGTGGTTCCTACAGCTGGATGTCATTCAGATATTCTAATCAATCATCAGAAGATATTTCCTTTCTGCATCCTGGTTTTTTTGGAATGTCAATTCCTAGCTACAAGCAATGGAATGGAAATCATTTATGTTAACTCCAGGATTGCCATAAATCCAGAACACTTTGGATCTTGTACTTCCAAAGTCTGACCCAGCAGACCTGGGGAACCCTTTCACAAAGTGATGCGCCTTTTATTTGTGCCACTAAGTCATTTCAAGTTTGAGCTCTTTCACAGGAGAAACAAAAATTGCCAAAAGTTTCTGCAGGGGCTGGGAGGATCTTTCAGATCAGGTCTCTGCCCCTGAGATTGGACCACTCCTTGCACCTGCTCCTAGACTTTTTTATCCCATTCCTGAAGAGGAACGGTATTAAAATTTATAGTATGGATGTTTTAACCCCTCCGCTTCTGATGAGAACTGCGCCAAAACACCATTCACATTGTTTTCCACCATTCTCATGTAATTTAAAAGGGGGACATGCTTTCAACGGTGAATAAAATGTTAGAGAAACAATCATAGGTTACATTTAGATTTATCTTGCTTCCTCATGTGAGAGATGGCCAAGCACTTAGCATCCTAAGTTTCATTGTACTTTTTCTGTGCCAGCGTAATTTCTGGCCTGCTCCACCACCTTCAGTTGAAATCCTAGCGGGGATGGGAACATGGAAACAGAGTGAGTCAGAAGGCGCATCCCAGGCCATTAATCTGACTCCCAGCTCCAGCCGGCTCCACTCAGAATATGCCTACCACGTGCATGTCCAGCCTTTCCTTGAACACCCTCCATGATGTGGCTTCAACCACCTCCCATGGAAGCCCATTCCATGCCCTCGGGGTCTTAACCATCATGAAGCGCCTTCTGGAATCCACCTTGGATCTTGTTTTCTTGAGCTTTGCTCCAGTGGAATGCATCCTGCCCTCACCTGCAGGGGAAAAAAGGTTGCAACCCACCTCTGTGTGGGAGGCCCTCATGGTATTTCCTCACATGGACGTCTATCAGTTGAGGCAAGACAAAGCAATGGAGCATTGTGTAGCAGCATGAAAACATACAGAAACAGTACCTTCAGCTACCTCACACTGATTAGGTAAGCTCAAAATAGCACAAAGCAAATTATAAATCGTCCTGGCCATGGGAATCTTTTCATGGAGGAACTTGGGGGACAAAATATGAGACAGCATGAGCTCTACCTCTTCTGTGGATGTGGGCACAACAGTGCCTCTGACCCATACGGGCACACCAGCATTATGGCAAATGCAGAATTGCGAGCAGCCTTCCAATGCAACTGATGCTGTTGCCACTTGCAGTGGTAGCACAACTCCCCCACCACCAGGAAAAAAGAGACCAACAGGAAGGAAGGAAGGAAGGAAGGAAGGAAGGAAGGAAGGAAGGAAGG
>JAIXND010000621.1:15718290-15791197 GCA_023646645.1 Varanus salvator macromaculatus
AGGAAGGAAGGAAGGAAGGAAGGAAGGAAGGAAGGAAGGAAGGAAGGAAGGAAGGTCGAACAAACCTTTAGGAAAAATGGAATTGCACTACATCTTCTAACAATGGTGAACTATACTTAGAAACAATTATGCAGAGCGTCTCCTACCAGTGCAGAAATGTGTTGATTTTTTTCTGCACACAAATAGGAAGAAGAATTCTGAGATGTCCTGTGTACATGTTTCAGTATAAAAGTCTCTGTGAGTTATATCAGATATGTTCCCAATTTTATTCCCTTTACACAAATTCCATATAAGGGAATGGAGGAAAATTCTCCTTGTTGATTGGGACAGAAAAAGGAGTAGTAAACCCCTTGAAGAATAGGCCAAATTGATCCCCAACCCATATGCCCGCACTCAGTTTCAGAGTATACAATAAGATGCAGAGGAAGGGTGCAGAATTCATTTTACCCTAGGTCAGAAGCATGACTTGAACCAGTTTTGGCATTTGGCATAGCTTGAACCAGTTTTGGTAATTGATCTTCATCCAAGCTAAATTGCCCAAATCAAGTAAAGAGGACCCATGGCAAATTAGGCTGCCAAACCATGGATGGGTCCATAAGCTGCATCTCCGTGTGCTCTGTCTAATCCTTCCATCATTGTGAGCAAGGTGCAGAGGCCAAAGGAAGCCTGGAACAGGCAAAAAGCCCCCTCTTTCTGAGCTTGATAGGCCTCCACCTGTCATTTCTGAGGCTTGCCTGCATTTTTAAAAAATTAAAGAGCGTATTCTCTTTCAGCCGTTTCTCAGTAATGTGGTGGGAGAAAGGAGCATGCAAGGAAGCTCTTTAATAAGGAGGAGCACAGGATCCCTTGTCAAAGCCATAGGAGAATATCCTGAAATATTCAGGTGACATTATCTTGCCAGTGTCATGAAGCAGCCTTAATTCTTTGAACCCAAAGTTTGTCTTAGGTAGGGGCAAATGGATTCCCAGGGACTTTTTCATCTGCATCGAGTCATGCCTGCTGTCATCCAGATGGTTTTCAGAGTACCACTTCCTTGGCCATGTTAACTTGAACATGTGGAAGTTTTAGTCCAAGCTCTCCTCCAGCACCATGTTTAAAACACATTGATGTTCATCCTGACAGTTTTCTTCACTGCCCAGCTTTCACACCTATATATTGTGAGTAGAAATACAATAGTCAGGATGATCTTGGCTTTGGTCTCTGGTGAAATGTCCTTATCCTTGATGATCTTTTGAAGTTTCCTCATAGCAACTTCATAGCTGCCCTTCCAAGTCTCAGCCTTCTTTGAATTTCTTGACTGCAGTATTCCTTTGAATTGATGACTGAGCCAAGCTATGTGAAATCTTTCACAGTTTCAATTAATTAATTATCAGTAAAGTTCTGTAATTCTTCTGTAACCATGATTTTTGTTTCCTTGATGTTCAGTTGCAATCCCGCTTTTGCACTTTTGTCTTTCACTTTTATCAGGAGTGTTTCAAGCCGTTGCAGCTTTCTGCCAGTAGTATGGTATCAGCTTCGATGCCTCTACACCAACGGCCAGAGTATGGGAAACAAACAACATGAACTTGAGCTCACACTACATGGTCTTATTTTTGTGTCCTATTGTTATGCATTAACTTGCCCTTACTTATACATTAACTTCATTTTCATTAATTTAGAAAGTAGTAAGTTTAGAAGTAGTAAGTTTATTAAGCTCAATGTGAGAATCTGCCAGTTTTCCGCTGCCTGTAACTTGGGTGTTTCACATCCAAATGGTCTTGCTGTCTATTATTTGTTCAAAGCATTTGATCTGACAAATTTCAGATAGGAAAAAAAGTCCCTGTTTTAGAGGTAGCTGAAGGAGGTGCATGTTTATAAGCTTCTCTTTGCTTTCAACACTTGATTTATACTCTGTGTGGGCTATGTATGGAACTTCTGGTTCTTCAGATATTTAACCTACAACTCCCACTGCACTTGATCAATATGTACAGGTTTGAGAAATGATGGGATTCATGACTCTCCAGATGTTGCCCTTTCCTTTCTACCATTTTATCCTAACTGTAGCAGGGTCCTTTCCATTAGGGCTGCTTTAAATATTCCTGAAAAGTATGGTGGTTGAGCTGGTGGACAAAATATCATGAAGGTTGGGAAGAGGTGTGTAGGGACTCTTACTTTTTGATGGGTGAACATGAGTTGCTGTGGTCCTCTCTTCCTAACCTTGGAAACAAGAGAATTGCTGCAGTCAGAATAGCAGAATCTGGTCTGCTATTTTCTTTTTCCTGAACACTGCTGAGAAGGTCACTGCATGGTGATGTCACATGGATCCAAAAAACATTGTACAGAAAAATCTGAGAGGCACATGGAGGGAGCCACCTTTCTCTTCAAACAATGATCCCTGGATTCAGACTATCTGTTATGTCACCATGTTCCCAGCACCCTCCTGAAGAGACTGAAGTGGACCAGCCGCTAGCTTCTGAAAGCACGACTTGTCTTTGTTTAAAGTTATAAAAAGAAAGGAAGAAAATCACAAACCAGCTGGCAACCTCAGCAAATTGTAACCTCAGAGTCTTGTGACCTTTATGGAACCCCCATGAAGATCTCAGAAATTCTCACCTTCATTGAGCCAAGGTCTAATGAAGGTTGGAGGTGAGTTATGTCATGTGTAGTCTTAATTTACATTTGAATGGAAGGATTTCATTCTTCAAGCTAGGTTCCAGCAGTATGTGGACTGAGAACTACCAGAAGTGCATGCAGGGTTCCAAAGAGGCTGAGAAACTAGAGATCAAGTTGCCAACATACGCTGGATCATGGAGAAAGCTAGGAAGTTCCAGAAAAACATCTACTTCTGCTTCATTGACTATACCTTTGATTGTGTGGATCACAACAAATTGTGGCAAGCTCTTAAAAAGATGAAAGTACCAGTCCATCTTATTTGCCTCTTGAGAAACCTATATGTGGGTCAAGAAGCAACAGTGAGAGCTGGACATGGAACTACTGATTGGTTCAAAATTGGGAAAGGAATATGTCAAGGCTGTATATTGTCACCCTGCCTATTTAACTTATATGCAGAGCGCATCATGTGAAAGCCTGGGCTAGATGAATCACAAGTTGGAATTAAGATAGCCAGGAGAAATATCAACAACCTCAGATATGCAGATGATACCACTCTAATGGCAGTAAGTGAAGAAGAACTAAAGAGCCTCGATGCGGGTGAAGGAGGAGAGTGCAAAAGTTGGCTTGAAATGCAACATTAAGAAAACTAAGATCATGGCATCCAGTCCTCTCACTTCCTGGCAAATAGATGTGGAAGAAATGGAGGTAGTGACAGATTTTATTTTCCTGGGCTCCAAGATCACCACAGATGGTGCCTGCAGCCATGAAATTAGAAGACGCTTGCTCCTTGGGAGGAAAGCTATGGAAAATCTAGACAACATACTAAAAAGCAGAGACATCACCCTGCCAACAAAAGTGCATATAGTGAAGGCTATGGTTTTCCCAGTTGCAATGTATGGATGTGAAAGCTGGATTATAAGGAAGGCTGAGCACCAAAGAATTGAGGCCTTTGAGTTGTGGTGCTGGAGGAGACTCCTGCGAGTCCCTTGGACTGCAGGAAGATCAAACCGGTCAGTCTTAGAGGTGATCAACCCTGACTGCTCTTTAGAAGGCCAGATACTGAAGATGGAACTCAAATACTTTGACCACCTAATGAGAAGGAAGGGCTCACGGAGAAGACCCTGATGCTGGGAAAGATTGAAGGCAAAAGGAAAAGGGGATGGCAGTGAATGATGTGGCCAGATGGAGTCACTGGGGCAGTGAGTGTGGGCTTGGGTGGACTCCAGGGGATGGTGGAGGACAGGAGAGCCTGGAGGAATGTTGTCCATGGGGTCATCAAGGCTCAGGCACAACTTTGTGACTAAACAAGAAAGGGGGGAAAGGCAAGGTGACCATTCCCTGAAATACAGGTGGAAAACATGAAAGGTGCTTGTGTACTTCCTGATCTGAAAAATAAATGAATAAAAAAGCTCTAACTTGTTATACTCACCTGGGCTTTACAGCATGGAATGTGTTTGCATGTGTTTCAAACTATTGTTGCAAAACTCTAGCAAAAGCAATCTGTCCATCCTTTATGGCCCACTGGACAATGACAACTGACTGAGAAAAAAGGGATGACATGCAAGAGAATGTCATGTTCTCTGACCTCAGTCACTGGTCAGACTCAGGGTGGAAGAAGACGTCATCCAATAACCCATCATTTGCTACTCTGGGGCCTTCCAAGGAGAAGTAACTGGCCACCCTGACACTACACCATAAGAGAACATATCTACAGAATCGATGGTTCTTTCGGTACTTTGCAGAGTCTCAAAGAGAGAGTAGATTCAATAACAGGGCCAAACTTTCCAGCCATCATGAGGCATCTGCAAGTTACTGAGATAACAGCTCTCCTTGAGTCAATTACAAACAGCAGGGGGGTCTAAAAAGCCTAACCTGTGTACACAGGTTTGATTTTGTCTTGCCTTTCCAGCAATTACACCTCTTCAATCAGCTTCTAACCCTAGCCCAGCCCTAGACAGGACACAGAGAAGAGCTGTCTATGTTTGCCTTAAGCCTCACCCAGCACTGGCCTCAACCCTTCTCACCACTAGCATGTAGACCATGAGAGCTTATCCCTGAGGCAATGTAGCCACCTAAAGAAAATTGTCCCACCCCTGCTGTATACCAACTTATACTTTGTTACAAAAGATGGCATTAGTACCTTGCCTATTTTATTTTATTTATTTATTTTGTTGAAGAAGATTTCAATGCCTCTTTATGACTCTAATAGCTACTGATGGAACAAAATAGCATTACATCTTTGGAAACAAGATGCAATTGTTGCCTTTGCTCAAAAGGTATGAGAAAGCAACTGGCTGAATGTGCAATTTGGGGTTTTACATTTAGAGATTTAATTTGGGCTTCTTGTATTTCAGCATATTTGCTTTGATCTGGAGGTTTGTATATTCCAGGACTTTGAAGATTTGCTGACAGAAATATGTGGCATGGTCCTTTGCCTCCACTGAGAATGATGAGCTGGCATAGTCATTCTAAACTTCCTTTCAGCTTTCCTGTACTTTTATGGGGGGGGGGGGGGGGCTCTCTGATTTTCAAGGTGGAATAGGTTTGTATAGGTTTGCACATGTGTTACAAGGGCCAGGATTTCTGCCACCAAAGCTTCAGAACTGAAAGGATTAGGGCATCCCCCAGAAAAAGCTGCCTGCAACTGGCAAATCTGTTTCTGTTTGCAACTTCCATCATCAAAGTGGGATTGTTTAGCTTAGAGAAAATGCAAGTGTGAGGAGACATGACAGAGACATGCAATATATGCATGGTGTCGAGAAAGTGGATAGTGAGAGTCCTCTTTCTCCTCCTCCTTCTTCTTGTCTCCTAGGTCATTCCATGATCTTACTCATAGGAGAGTCAAGACAGATAAAAGAAAGAACTTCTTCACAATACCTACTTAAACTATGGAATTCACTTCTGTGAGAAGCTGTGGTGGCTACTAATGCCTTTGAACAAATGCATAAAGAAGGTTATTGACGGCTACAGGTCCTGATGACTGTATGAGACCTCCAGTATCAGTAGTATGTTCAGGTACACCACTTGCTGGGAAACATGCACATGAAGGTGCTTCTGCCACCATGACATGCTTTGTAGTTTTTCCTGTGGGAGGCAGATCACTTTCCTTTATAGTGATGCTAGGCATGGGTTAGTTTTAGAATCAAGATGATCAGACAACGAGTTTGCTGTGGAACTGTATCCTTTTCTTGTACCCTTCTCTTTATGCTTTTCTGACTGCTGACTGCATTGAAAAGTCTCTCCTATCTTCCCCAGTAACCACTCCTCTGCTACAGCTCTACTCATTGGCCTACTAATAAATGCACTGCTCTTTTCCATTGCCCTTTGTAATATCAATAGTTCCTTTCTATTTCTTTCTTTTTGCTCCAGTCATTCATGTTGAGCCTTTTGCTCTAGTCTTCTTTCCCTCTTGAGTTTACAAAATTTAGGTTTCTATCCTTTGCTTCTGTCCTGTAACTTCTTTCTCATTCAGAGTAGTCATTGAGCCTTCTGCATTTTGAACCTGGGTTGACATTACTTTCTCTGGCACTTCTCCCTTCCTGCAACCAGCCCTCCCCATTCCATAACATACTCTGCCAAGGAGATATTCACCTTGCCTGTGGCAAGGGTGGGCTGATCTCCATCCTTACCTCAAAATAGTGTTCTTATAAAATGCATTGGGTTGATTCTACACTGAGACGTATGTGGAGTGCATCCACAGGCCTCAATGGGATTTATGTGAGTCTTGATACATTCGTCCTAGTTATTCCAATGGATTTACTCTGAACATAACTAAGTGCAGATTCCATTCACCCCTGTCATCAAGGGAAAATATTTTTTCTTCTTCTTTCTTTATGGCACACAGGGGTTGTCCAACAAAGTCTGACTCGAGAGAACAAGCAGGCGATAATGTTGATACATTAATTGGACAAAGGCGTCCTTTTAGTCAGGCACTCCTTTTTCAGGATGGTTTAACTTCAGAAGAGCAAAGGTTAAAAGATGTCCCCCTTGATCATGAGAGGGATTTGAACTTGTTCACTGGCAGTCTTTAGAGGAAAACCAGCAATCCTGCCAAGGATTAAAATAGCTACCACTGTAACTCACACTCTCTGGTTTGGAGAGAAGAAATAAGAGCTCTGTGCTTCTAGCAGGCCTTTCTCTCCTGCCCTCTAACTATATTCTCACTCTCAGACAACAGCATGCCCGTCAACTCAGAGATGTTCTGCTCTACACACACAATCTACTGGATGTGTTCAAAAGAACTCCTCAATGAATCTCCTTTCGCTGGAATGTTCAGCCTTACGCCTTCTGCCACACATACAAGCTCATACTTTGAACCACTAGTTCTAAGTAGCTGCTAAATGGTAGTATTCCTGCTGCTCTTGGGTACTATTGCCTCTCAATAAATAGCTTTGCACAAGCCCCATTGTTGCAGATCTCACACTTGTTAACCCTCTTCTCCCTGCTGGCAAGTTCAGATATCAAGAACTCTGAAGAAGTCATTCTATGTTGGTTACGAAAGGAGAAAATCCTGATACATCTTGACGAAAATGCATTGCATGTTTCTGGCCCCTTTCATACCGCCATTTCCATTAATCAGTCCACCAAAGCAAGCAATCCACCAAAGTAGGATTACATTTTGGAAAGGAGACATGGGACAAAGTATGGGGATCCCATGAAGGCCATTAATTAATATAGTGATGCATAGATGGATACATGATGTTGGGAGGAGGACTAGCTAGCAAAGGTAAATGCAAGCCAGACAGCTAATGGCTGGGCCATGTTCTTCTACTCCTTGCATTGGCAGGTTGTCTTATCAGCATGCCCTCAGGTCTCTGGGTGCTGTTTTTGAATGCAGATCAAAGCAAACAAGGCCTCTCAGCATCCTGGACTGGATGAAAGAGCTTATCTGGCATCATTATGGGTACCTGGGTGGGTGAACAGGGTGAAGTTAGTCTCCCCCATTATGCTCATGGGATACTCAATTCACCATCAAGGGGCAGAGAGGGGCAATTGCCATAGCTTATAGGGATCCTCATTCTCCAGCCTCCACATCTGACTACCAGTCAAGAGATTTTTCATAAGGCAGGGCAGATGGATCAGATTCGGTATTTTTTATTATTTATTAATTTGGTATACCACCAATCCCATGACTCTAAAGACGCCTATCTAAGCTGACAGAGGTGATCTTAGTCACACTGCTGATGTCCAGCAGATAGTTGGTGTGCCAGTGTTGCTATTTCTGGACCTTTCCTGAGCCATCTCTGTTAATGGAGCCTCAGGTGACCACAGTGGCATGGAATGCCTTCCACCAGCTTTGGCTGGTGACCCAGTTACAGCCCTGTCTTGTTAGTCATATCCTAGTTTCAGTAATTTGCACTCTGATAATCTCAAACTGGATTATGAGAATGTACTCTATAAGTGGATGCCCCTGAAGACTGTTCAGAAGCTGCAGCTTCAGCTTTAGCAGTTGGCCTAATAACTGGGACCAGTAGATGTATCTGACTTGGGACCACAAAACCTGATAGAATGCCTCTTGCAACTGCAGTCTCCCTGTACTCAACATCTGAGGTGTCCCTCCAAGTGCCACCTCCAAGAGAGGCTCAGCTGGTAGCAAAAATGAGATGCCATGTCCTATCATAGCCTCCAAATTCTGAATAATATTCTCACCAAGCTCTGCCTAGCACCAACTTTTCTTTGGCATCAGCTTGTTATACGCCTTCCATGCTGAGACACATACAGGGGATGGGGTGCATTTTCAGTTGCTTCTCGAAGGCCTAGCAGCATGGACTTGTTTTGGTAGCTTAAGTTGTCAAATCAAGATGACAGATGAATTACAGAACTTTACTGCCAACTATGAAGAACTTACAATAGTGAAAACTGAAGGTAGAAGAAGACCAAATAAGAGATGGATTGCCTCCATAAAGGAAGCTACAGCCTTTAATTTAGATCCTCTAAGCAGGGATATCATGGATAGGACATTCTGGAGAGCTTTCATTTATAGGGTCACCATAAGCAAGAGACTTAACAGTGACCCAACAACAATGAGTTGTTAAAATTTAGGATTTAAAAAATTGCAATAAAATTATCATTTCAAAGTGCCCTCTTTGACAGTTAGATCTTGGGCAGAGTATCTCTGTTCCCACAGAAACATGTAATCTCAAGTTTTATGATTTTTCCACCAAACCAGTTAGGAGACCTTAATTTCATTCCTAGTGTAAAACTATATATAATGTTCTCTCTCTCTCTTTTCCCCCTTATCATATTAACTTTACAGTATGGTGTTCACCAATTGTAAGAAGTATAAACATGCCAGGAAAATATTGCAAACAGTTGTAGTGTTATTAATCTTAGGTTAATCAGCTTGAAAATAATATAGATTTTCATCTCATCAAACGTGATTCTTTATGACTGCCCATATGGTGACTTTAGTTTTGAGTGAGTGATGTGGAATCATTTAGAACTTTAAAGTAAAAAGTCAACCCATATTTTCACTATCATAGATGATGTTAGATCTGTATCTTTAGATAAAAGGTTTTGCATCAGTTTTGATGACTAGGAAGGATAATAGCCCAGCAACCTAAGAGCTGCATTTCATCTTTATGTAAGATATTAAGAAAACAGCATTAAGGGGAGGGTGTGGATTGTCTAGAATTCTACCCAGCCTCTAAAAACTATTGCTTATCCTTTCAGAGAACTGGAGTGTGATACAGATCAGAGGTTTGTTGTTGTTGTTGTTGTTGTTTATGATGAAACCTGGGGTGGGGGATGGTTCCATATAGAAACCACTTGTCAGTCTTCTCAGATCCAAATTAGATATAATAGTATGTTTAAACCTGGATCTGTTCCAAACACATGAAAGCAGAGGGGTGTATGTGAGATTTTAACAGCAAGAGGGGGATGTGAACCAGGAATGTAGAACTTCCCAGCTTTCTTCTTACAACCCTGATTTCCATTTTTTTTTCTCTTGCTAGCTGAGTTTATACAGGGCTGGTCCTTCCATGAGGCAATAGGAACTTTCCACATTAGGCATGTGGGCTGGAATTCTGCAAAAAAGGCCTCAATGTAGGTATAAGTGCCTTATACCAAATCAGAGCATTGGTCCATTTGATTTAGTCTTGCCTACTCTGACTGGCAGCAGTTCTGCAGAGATTCAGGCAGGAGTATTTCCCAACAGGAGGAATACATGCTCTGATCATGGATCCCATTATCTGTATGCCATGGACAATGACAACTACAGTGATGACGAGGATGATTCTGATTCCTGGCTCCCAGCTGATCAGATCAGAGGAAGCTGCCCTGGTTGGTTTAGGGACTCTGACATACAAGCAACCAAACTCACAGGGAGTGAGTAATAAGAATGAGTGACTAGGCAGAGGAAGCAGGAGTTTGGCAGTGCAGTTCAGCAGGATACATCAAGGACAAGGTCCCTACCTCTTTTCTTCTTTTTCTCCCCTCGCCCCAGTTTTCTCCCCCCCCCGCCCCCATTCTAACACACTCCCATTTCCTGGTAGGAGAGTGTTATTAACCTTCAGGAAAGACAGGAGGAAGCACTGGTTGAGGCCCAACAGGGCAGAATCAAAAAGCTGGCAGAAAGAATGGACCAAGAAGACTCCCAGTGGTGATGACCTGCAATGTCTGTGCCATGTCTGTTTTCCTGCCTGAGGTTAGCATGGCCCTCACACGCAGCAAGTACAAGCGAGGAGCCCTGTTAGAAGAAAAGGAGAGAGCACTAGAGCAGTGAGTGTCCTCCCTCAATGTAATAAAAGAAAATGAAGAGTTTTTATAAGGAGAGGTAGAATTGCAACTGCTAAGTGTAGTATAGAAGCTAAGTGCAACAGCAAGATGAGGCAGAAGAGGAGAATCCTGAGGGAAGGGAAAATGAGGAGGAAACTCCCTGGAAAATGGTGATAGAACTAGAAGAACCAGAAGACACTCTGTATCAGTGGAACCAGTGGAACTTGCAAACTGCTTTCAGTTACTCAAGGATGTAACTGCAGGCCAGCCTGCCATGGAAGAACTAGAAACCATCCCATGATAAACTGAACAAGAGGCTAAAGTTCAACCAAGGTCAACCAACTAAGGCTAACCAGAAGAGAAGGGTGCTAGTTACAGGAGACTCCATGCTGCATGAGATGGAAGCACATGTATGCCAAGAAGACATGCCATCTCCCCATGGAACAGATTAGTAATATAACTGAAAGATTGTCAAGGCTCACAAAGCAGACTGATACGTATCCTTCCTCTTATACTTGTGGGAACAAATGACACTGCCAAGAGGAGCATCTTGAAGCTTTAGGGAGCAATCTGAAAACTTTGGAGCCCAAATAGTTTTCTCAGTCCTTTCAATTCTTGGAACAGGAATAGACAAGGAAAGAAAAATATTGCAAGTGAATGCTTGACTATGAAGATGGTGCAGATGTGAGACATTTAGATTCTGGGCTACAATTCCTGGAAGGGGACAGCTGGCAAGGGATGGGATGTGCCTTACAAGGACTAGAAAGGATGTGTTTGGCCACAGCATGAAGAAGTTTATCAGGATGGCTTTAGTTACTAGTAACTAAGCCTTATGAGAAGCATTTTGAACTTTCAGAATGAAAAGGGATGAACCAAAGCTGGGAGACCAGCAAATGGTCATTAGCTGGAAGAAAGCTGATAGGTCTAGGAGAAGAGAACATAGAAATCTGAAGAACCTTGGAGGTGCTCCCTACCCCTTCTTCAAACAAGTAAATATATAAATCATGCAGATTTGTTATTATTGATTAAATCCTCCCTCATATAAAAGTCTCTGCTGGATCAAACCAAAACTCCTTCTAGTGCACCATTTTGATTGAAATGGTGACCAAGCCAAAATTTCTATGAAACCCACAACTTGATCTAAGAGCCATAGACCTCTTAGTGGGTAGCATCTGCTGTTATTCAGTAATAGGTTGGCATCTATGCATTAGATTTGCTTCTTTTCCTCCCCTCAGTCTCTTTTTCCCTTGGTGTTGTGTTTGTTTTGATTGTAAATGTGAGGACTGGGACTGTCCCATTATTATTCTTTGGGATCTGCTGTGAGAGATCCCTCTCCCTTGTGAGCCCCAAGAACTGGTATTCAGTGGTAAATTGGTATCTAAATATATATTTTATTGTTTTACTAACTGTAAAAATGCTTGCTGTCTTAGAAAATAGGAAAAAAAGATTCCCAAATGGTGAAGAGTAGTATATTATTTTTTTTAAAAAATCAAAGTTAACACAAATATTTATAATTGGTCATCCCAATGAAACTGGCTGACCATGAAAGGCTTGCTTTAAATAAGTTCAATCATTTTTAAGTCTTTTGCAGATGCCAAGAGTAAAACAATGTTCTACGTAATGTCAAATGGTAGGGAATTCCAGAGATAGAGGCAGCATGCTAAGTTCTCCAAGTGCATTCAGAATGTGATCAAGACTCCCTCATCCTGTCTAAAGGAACAATGACAGCTGATGCTATGGTATACTTGAAAGAGAAAATGAGACATCTCAGCTACTGGGGGATAATTATAGCTTAGTGGTAAAGTCCTGCTTTGCAAATCAGTAGTTCCTGGTCCTATCCATGGTATCTCCAGTTTAAAACAAACATCAGATTGTAGGTGACAGTAAATACTTTTAATCAGTGTGACAGGCTGGAGGTCTGCTGCCAGTGAGAGTAATATAGGCTAAACTGGGCTAGATAGTAGATAGACTGATAACATTGGGATGGCCAACTGTGGATTCCTACATTACTTGTGGTGTTTGTGCTATCTCCTGTGTTGGTGTAACATTGGCTTGGATTTGGAAGTGTTTCTGTCTTATCAGTTCCTTTGTCATCTTTTTAATATACATCCCTGAAAGCAGAACCAATGAGCAATGTTTGAGATGGCAAGGATTCTCCAAACATTGACTTGCTGCTGGTCTTAGGTCCTATTTCTGTTCACAGTTAGGTACTGTTTGACCTGTGCAAAGAGGAAAATTTTGCAAATCAGGCTGCAACATTTACTGCAACTGTATTTACTGAAAATACAACATTTTCACAGATTCCTTAATTTGAACAACTTTCCTGCACAGACTAAGCAGGATTGGGGGTGAACTAAGTCTTCAGAGGAATGAGCACACATTAGGAAATGTTCACAAAACAGGACTAAGGAAATTTCACCAATCAAATATGATCACACATCCAGCAGTTTGCAGACATTTCAATGGACATGTGCTTACAATCAAGTTTGGGTGCTGAGTGGGCCATGATATATTTAGTGAGCAACAATATTTTTTCATACATCACTCATATTCCTATCACATGATGCACATGATGGGAATGAAAGAACTGGCCACTGATTGTCTTGGTGATCTGCTTCTTATCTGGCCTACCTGTCTCTTATTGCTATGCAGTCCTTCTGGCTTACATTTGGAATAAATAGCATTGCATTCAACATGGCTTAGGCAGACTGTATTGGTTTAATCAAGCAGCAGAAAGGTGTGGAAGGAAGATACAGGAAGAGGTGGAACAAAGATTAATTTTAGAGGTTTGACTGGAAAATTCTTGCCATGGAAGGTGGATCTCCATGTCTATTAAGTGCAATTTGTGAGTGTGATTACCACACAGGCATGTGATTCCAGATTAGTGAAATAGGAAGAGGCATCCAAAGATTTTGTTTCTGTTAATTAGCCACAGTGTTCTTTTTCTTTGCTTGCTCCCCTCTCCAGCTTAACCATTCTGGCGTGTGGAAAAGTTTAGAAAATGTGAGCAGAAGGTCATAAACATTGAAAAAGACATGCATTATTCAACCTACCAAATGACAAATGTGATTCCATGTAAGAATTCCCAATGAAGTGTCATCTTTGACAGGTTGGTTGACCTCATGGAATAAGCTTCCCTGCACCTGAAAATCCCCACACTTTTTATGTCGCAAGGGGATCAAATAGGGCCACTTTTGAAATTACGTATGTCATGCAAGAAGAACATTGCCGTGTTTTTAATGATAGGGAAGCCAGTGGACATGTTGGATGTATGTACCATCCCATCTCAACCCATCATGAGACTCAAGGTGGCAACATATGGTTTCCAGGTGGTTTCCCCTCCAAATACTGACCAGGTCTTGATCTACTTAGCATCAGCAAGGTGGCTGCCTCATGTGTCTTCAGACACACAACCATCAAATATATTATCATTAAATGATCCATAGAATATGTGTTGCACTTTCTTGAACTCTTTGCTCTTCCTCCCTAATTTCTCATTAATTTGCTGGAATAGCCAGACATCAATTTAGTACAATTATTATCACTGTACAGCAGACTTCCCCAAGGTGGAGATGATTTGGACTGCAACATCCATGAGACTCACCAAGCTGGGGGTTATGGATGCTGGGGGTTGTAATTCAAACTATAGGGTACCAGATTGGGAAAGTCTGCTGTACAATGATAATAGTAGTTGTGTTAAATTGATGTCTGGCCATTCCAGAGAATTAATTTGAAGTCTGCTTTAAGGTATCAGCCTTCTTCTCTGATTGGCTTAAACTTTTGATCATCTGTGTCCAGGCTACAGGGCAAAATCTCTTCTTCTTTGTATTAAAAGAGATTTTTCAGCCTGTTATCAAGTACAGATTCTTGAGGTTTGGGTCAAACTGGATTTCCCTTGGCACAGGAATTTTTTCCATATATCCCCACTGATTTCTTGCCTTGCCGAATATTCCATGTTAATGTTGCTTCCCAATGCATTGATTAAACTCACCAGCTGTTACTCTTTCCTCTCCCCTTCAAATGTTGTTTCCCTCTCCTTCCTCTGCTATAACCAAATGAATAACAAGGAACTTGGTAGGACTTTGATGTCTGGGATAAAATATTCACTCAGAAACCTATCCAAGAGTGCGTAATTAGGTGGACTTGCTGCAAATGTAGTTGAGTATGTAGATCCGGAGAGAGAAAGAGCTGCAATGTCAGGACCCCAAGGCTCTGAAGGCAGAATTCTAAGCACCATCTCTGTTCCTTTCTCTTTTGCTGACGTGTAATATCTTGCAGCAAAGTTGCTTCCTTATGTAGACAATTGGCTAGCAGTGTTGATGTGCCCATGTCTATTACAGAAAGTGCTTGGGGTGAGTTTTTAAATTTTATCTACCTCAGCAATGCAGAGGACTTTTTAATTTCTTTTCTTTTCTTTTTTCTTTTCTTTTCCTTTTTTTAAGCTAGGCTGGTACTTGACACATTGCTCAAAGTTTTGGAATCCACTTCAGGTGGAGGTGACCTATGCTCCTTGTTGAAAGTATGTGCCTCATTTTATCCCACAAAAAAGATTTAAAAAACTCTTCTGTCAGTTCTACAATAAGTGACTGAAATTTCATAGGCTTGTAATTGGTGGAGTTCAACATTAAGAGAACTAAGATCATGGCATCTGGTCCTCTCACTTCCTGGCAAATAGATGGGGAAGAAATGGAGGTAGTGACAGAATTTATTTTCCTGGGCTCCAAGATCACCACAGATGGGGACTGCAGCCAAGAAATTAAAAGACTCCTGCTCCTGAGGAGGAAAGCTATGGCAAATCTAGACAGCATACTGAAAAGCAGAGACATCACCCTGCCAACAAAAGTGCGTATAGTCAAGGCTATGGTTTTCCCAGTTGCAATGTATGGCTTTGAAAGCTGGACCATAAGGAAGGCCGAGCGCAAAAGGATTGAGGCCTTTGAGTTGTGGTGCTGGAGAAGACTCCTGCGAGTCCCTTGGACCGCAAGGCGATCAAACCGGTCAGTCCTAGAGGAGATCAACCCTGACTGCTCTTTAGAAGGCCAGATAGTGAAGATGAAACTCAAATACTTTGGCCACCTAATGAGAAGGAAGGACTCCCTGGAGAAGAGTCTAATGCTGGGAACAATAGATGGCAAAAGAAGAAGGGGACGGCAGAGGATGAGGTGGCTGGATGGAGTCACTGAAGCAGTTGGTGTGAGCTTAAGTGGAGTCCTGGGGATGGTGGAGGACAGGAAGGCCTGGAGGAATGTTGTCCATGGAGTCACGATGGGTCGGACGTGACTAGCAACAACAGTTGGTGGAGTAGACTCGGTCCGATTGTCCATCCCTTCAGGGTGTAGGCAGAGGTGCCATTTTTAGATTTACCACTATGTTAAAAGCAATTAGCTAAATATGCTGTTGTTGCTGCTGTTTGTCCCCTGAATTAAAAAGATTTCACTTGCAGGTAAATGGCATGATTCATGGTTTCCAGGGCCACAAATGGCATATCAATCTATTAGCATCTCTTTACCATTATATTGCATTGATAGCCTGCCTTTTCCTCTCCTGTTTGTTTTTCCTCTCAAGGTAGCTAAAATGGCTCCATTTTGCCTTCACAACAAGAATCCTGTATGGAAGTTTGGCCTGAAAGCCTATGACTTCTCCAAAGTACCACTCCAAGCTGCAGATGGAGGATGTCATTTTTACTTCCTCCCACACGAGAAAAAATAAAATGCCCACAAGGGTAGTTGGGAAATAAGAAACATAGCGAGAACTAATAGACCCAGGAAAATAGTTCAGGAGCATGCCATTCCCTTATGTCCTGGCTTTCTACTTGTAGGGAGATGTTACTGTAAGAGTCTTTTTGAAAATGGCTTCAGTCACCTCATGTCCAAACTGGCACAGCCCTTCCTATTACCTTGCATCCTATGTCCCATGTTCTCTTCTCACTTTTTGTGTGTAACATACGGCCATGTTTCACCTTGATCTGTCTGTGTGTGCTTGTCCCTTCCAAAACTATCTAAGATAAAAACTCCTGACATTTGTGTATGCAATTGGTAGTATTTCCAGAGCAGTATATTGGCTAGTTAGCTAACTTTAGGCAACTGGATTTCTTTTCACTACTCACCAAAACAAGTCCACTTCAGTAGTTATATAGAAAATCAATCAATCAATCAATCAATCAATATAAATTAATTAATCAACTTGCCAAATTAATCAACTTTATTTACTGACCCACTCTTTCATATATATATGACTGTATGGATGTGCTTATGTCAATGTATTTATGTAAAAACTACTACTACTACTATTACATGGCATTTATCCTCCTCACCATTTTATCCTCACAACATCAACCCTGTTAGGTAAATTAGGCTGAGTGAATGACTGACCCAAAGTCACCCAGTAAGTTTCGTAGTTGAGTGGGAATTAGAATCCAAACCTCTTAAATCCCACTCTGACATGCTAACTTTACCGCACTGGTTCCAATAGAATAAGATCCAGAATAATGTACTCAAGTTATGAAGATGGCATGAAACAGTGGTGAGAAGACTTCACATCTGTGGAATAAATTCTGCTCCCAAGATCCTGAGATGTTCTGGTTGGAACTAGTGGCTAAGAAAGCAGGGAGGAAAAATCAATATAGTTGCCCCAATGCCAACAACCACCCCAGTTGCTTTAGCTCAGCATCCAATCACAACACATAATTACAAGTATGTGAACCCAGCATAAGGAGATGATAACCAAGATGACAAAGGGCTCCATGTCTCTGGCCACATGCCCTGACAACTTTGGACTCTCATAGGAGAACCCTTATGGAAGGAAACCATGCAGAGAGAACACTTTGCACAGAACACTCTGGTCTCAAAACACATTGGGACCTGGGCTACAGCCAAAGCTTCTTCATTAAAAGCCTAAGAGATATCCTTTAGGCTTCAGACACACCCAGACAACACAAACTCTATTCTACCAACTGGAAGTGCCAGGATGTAAGGATGTGTGAAACTGAAAACTCATTCTGCATAAGAGACTTTTGATAGATTTCCAGCCTGAAGACAAGGGCAGTCTGAGTTGAGTACCACCTCCGTTTCCAGGTGGTGCCACCCACTTTTCTCCCTTACATTTTCACAAACTTGCAAATCCAAGGATGATATACTGCTCCCTTGTGCTTGCCCTCGCAGCCCTTTTCACATGTTCATTATGAAAATAATGTGCTTGCTAGCCTGCTCTGGGTGCTACACACCCGACTGGCACATGTTTCAAATCTGCCTAAAGAGAACTCTGCAAGTGTATCTACACATCAGTGTAGGGTTCCCTCCAGGGACATGCAAACACCGAGCACTGCCTTTCATTGTGGAATCATCTCGCCAGTTGTTTGCTGCTTCCTGGCTCTCCTCACTTCAGGTAGGACTTCATGGCTTCTTTCCATGGACCACTTCTCTCCCAATGCTTCATTAAAGGAGTAGGTGTGAAGCCATAGTGGCTGTAAAGGAGAGCTATGGGTATTACTTTTGGGTTGGGGGGGCAGGCTAAAAAAAGATTGCGCCCATGGTCCAATACATACAGTAAGCTAAAAAATCCTAGCCAAAGCAATGATAAAACACACTGAGAATGAAATACAAAAGACTGCTCTTTAGAAGGCCAGATAGTGAAGATGAAACTCAAATACTTTGGCCACCTAATGAGAAGGAAGGACTCCCTGGAGAAGAGTCTAATGCTGGGAACAATAGATGGCAAAAGGAGAAGGGGACGGCAGAGGATGAGGTGGCTGGATGGAGTCACAGAGGCGGTTGGTGTGAGCGTGAGTGGACTCCGGGGGATGGTGGAGGACAGGAGGGCCTGGAGGAATGTTGTCCATGGGGTCGCGATGCGTCGGACTCGACTTCGCGACTAACAACAACAACAATAGCTACAAAGCTATTTTGTTGTTTTTAGAATAGAAATCTATTGTGTTAAGTGGGATGAATAAAAGATTGTAGAGAAGGCACCTGTGTAGATTGTGGTGAGGAACTTGCAGCCTTCCCAAAGTTCTGATCTACAGCTTCCAGGATTGCTCTCCACTGGCTATGCTGTGATAGCAGTTCTGGAGGGCCCTGAACTGCCCATCCCTTGCACAAGGTGGAATGACAAAAGGAGAGAAACAGAAGAGGGGAAAGAAGATGGGAGCAAGGAGTGGACTCACAGAGCCCTTGCAGGATTCCTGCTTTTTGCAAAATGATTCTCACTCCATCAAATGTCTTTCAGAAAGCAGAGCTGGAACAGCTTTTGCTGGAGACCTCTGGACACTGATGGCTATCCAAATAATTCTTGAAATAACTGAGACAGAAGTGGTAATTTCAGCATGCGTAGGTTGCTCAGTAAGTTACCTCTGATGAACCTTCCTCCTCCACACAAATCTGGCCAAACTAACTGGAAAAGAAAATTGGGCCCTAATTGAGCCAGTGCAGTTTATGTAGTTCATGTTCTGAACCTAAGAAGGAACATGAAAAAGGCAATGATCCTAACTACATTTCCAAGAGTTCTTAGTAGGACAGAAGAGCATCACTCAAGCATCCATGCAGCCAATAAACTCAGTGAGTTTTTCTCAGCTGTAACAGTCTCTTATTCTGGCCCACCTTACCAGATGGAGGGGAGGCTAAAAGAGCACGGGAAGATCCAAGTACATTGATCTGAGATAGCTGGAGCAAAGGTGGAGGCAAGGAAAACATAACAGAGAATTCAGAAGGGCTTAGACCAAAGCAGGTACAGAGAAAACCTCACTCTAAGAGGTTATAGACAGTGGGACAGAATATGAAAAAAGGAGAAGGGTAAAACGGGAACAATTTGGAATAAAAAGAAAATTAACGGGTGGAAAGTAGAAATTTAGAAACTTGGAAATAACGGGGCGGGGGGAGAAAAGAGGAAAGACTAGAAAACAGATTGTTGTTTCCTTTTCTTCAAAGAAGGAAGGAAGAAAAGGAGTGGGGAAAGAGAAAGTGAAAAAGTTGGAGGTGGCATGCCCAGCTCAAACTCCGAAGAGCGCAGCCCTGGGACGCCCGTTCAGGCGCAGCCCGCGGCGGCATTTGCCCTGGGGCTGCGCAGCGCACCCTCGGACCTGAAGCACTCGCTCCGGGGTCAGATCCCGAGGGCGGCGAGCGGGGACTTTCCCGCGGGCAAGCCCTCCGGATCCCGCCTGCGCGCTCTTCGGAGGACCAAGAGGAGGAGGGCCGCGGCTCGCTGCGATTCGGCCGCGCACGAGCGGACGCCCAGGTGGATCGCGCGGGATGCACCGCCGCCGCGCCGAAACCTCCGGCCGGGCTCGCCATCCTCGCTCGCTCTCCCGGCCCCTTCTGCCGGCGGCCCCGCCCAGCCCTCTCCTAATTGGCTGCTGGGGAGGGGGCGGAGGAGGGAGGGAGGGGTCTCCTTGGGATGCGGGCGCGGGGCTGCTCGCCTTTAGTCTGGAGCCAGGCGGCGAGCGAGGCGGTGGTCGCTCGCGAGGCAGTGCCGCGAGTGCCTCTCCCGGAGTACTCGGGCGGAGTTTCACCTGCCTCGCTGGCCTTGGGATCGCTCGACATGGGCGCTGCAGGAGCAGGCAGCGCCGCCGCCGACGGGGGAATCTCGCCCGCCGTCGTGTTCCTCTGGTTTGGGCTGCAGATGGGGTTGCGCGGCGCGGCTGGGGCGCTGCGAGGTGAGCGGGATCAGCTCGGGATTTGCTTTTCCTTCTTTCCGTTGTGCTGCTTCTTCCTGCTTCTGGTGGTCGCCGCGGTGGTTGCCTTTCTCGAGGGAAGGCGGCGGAGGGAGCGGGGTGTGTGTATTGGGGCATCGGGTCAGGTCGAGGGTTGCAGATTTGCCTGCGCCCTTCCGCCCCACCCCCGTCTCGCGTTCCAGGCAAGCGTTCATCGGAGTCCACAGGTGACCTGTCTCGCTCAAGACTAAGGAAAGAGGGTTCCCCATTTTCTGTCGCTGAGGGTATCGGGGTGGGGAAGAGAAGAGAGGAGCTGCTGCATTGCACGCCACATTTCCTCCATCCTTTCCCGTTCTTCCCACCCTTTAAGGGGGGGGCGGGGGGAGAAAGGCTCTGGATCACTCGGCCAGCCGCGTACTCTCTTTCTCTTTCTCCTCACACTCTCTCTCCCCCCACCCCCGGTTTTATGGGGCCTATCGATCTTAAAATGGGTTTCTGGAGGGAGCTGATTCTGCAGCAGAGAGCATCGGATCTTGGAAGAACGTGGAATCCGTGAGCGCTCTGGAGCGATGTTCGGGAGAACAGCAGTGCTTGGGTGTGAAGGTTGTGCAGGATCGAGCATCGTTTTGGGAGCTGGAGGTGCAGGATGCTTCCCTCAGCTTTGGTTGTCTTAAAGCTGGTTCCTTGGGACCTGGCAAAGTGCTTGACAGTCAATAGAAGCAAGTCCTATTAAAATCCACCAGTTGTAGGCATAAGCTACAATCTATTGTGCACACACACACACAATTGGAAGTAAGCCAGACTGAATGTAGCAGGACTTACTTCTGTGTAGATATATATCAGATTGCACTGCCAGGTTGTTTGCTACTGTGCTGGTCAGCTTCTTATCCCCTGTGCCTTGTCCCCAATGTGTCTGTTGCCGGTTCTGAGATGACCCAGGAGCAAGTGACAAAGATCTCACCAATAACAGCAAACCTTTTGCAATCTGTCCTAGAGTTCTTCCAAACCAAGGGCTTGGGTGTGTTGCATGTAGATGTAGCTACCATGGTCTTGAAGGGAACCGGCTGTTGCTACCCATCTCCATATTACATACGATGAATGCATCTGTCACCGTTGCTTTGGGTTTATGCATGGAGAAATAGAAGTAGACACTTTGGGTGCAAATCAGAGCATATCTGTTGTTATTATAAAGTATTTGCAGTCTCCTCACCAAGTTGCTGGTTGCTTATGGATCTGGAAGCCTGAGATTTTTTTCTTTCCTTGTTTTTTAAATCAGTACATAACCCCTCCAACTCCGTGCTATGCCCTTGTCTTCAGGGAATTCACTCACAACATAAATCTTTAGTAGTTAGCTAATTAGAAAGTCCTGCCTCGGTTTATGTTGAGTCTTGCTTTCTGTCCTCCAGTTCCTTTGCGTGCCCTTCTGCTAGTAAAAACCAGCCCTTTCCCTGTCTTAAAGAAAGCGATGCTTTTCGGAGGCTCAGGGTGTTTGGGCTCGCCATCTAATTACAGCAGAATTGTTATATTTAGGTACCTTGGACAGCAACTTTGCTCTAGCAAAAGTGAACTTCGACTGTGAGAAGGCAGCAGAGGGCAAGCTCCACTTTCTCCTCCCCTCCCAAGGAGGTAGCTCTTTGTACCGAGCGTTTGGGAAGCAGCTGTGCATTCAAAACATATAGTGAAGCAAAATATGTGCATGGGTAGGGGACGGGGTTAAGGAGTTTGACTCTGTGCTCCACAGCAACAGTATAGTATATGGATATATAAGGATAAGCTAGCATCTGCATCTCCCCTACATTCAGGGTGTGTGTGTGTACACACAATGATGCTGCACCTCTCTGCAAGATTTCAGTAGCTCCTAATTGCACCTTTTCTGGATATTTAGATATTTGAATGCTATGGAATTGCTTTTAGACAGTAACAGTATGAGAGAGCAGAGTTATTTTTAGCTTTGTTGCAGTCCCTTCCCCTTGTTTCTTATGGTCCATAGTGTTTAGATGTAACTGTAGCCAGAGCACTTAACCCCAGCTGCTGACCCATTCAGCTATAATATTACAGTTTATGAAGTTGTCTTAGAGCCACCTTGAAGAGAAATAGCATTCCAAACAGAGTTCTTTGCTGGGATTTCGGCAGGGAGTATGTGTGTGTGAAATGGGGGAAAGGAGACAAAATTATTTCACATCATTGTCAGGTTCCATCTTACTGTATTAGAATGCATGCATACATAACACCTGCCTTTTCTTACAATCAACTTTTTATAGGCAAATTAAAGTAAATTGAGAGGGAAAATGGAGCCTTGAAAGGTGCTCATTTTATCTGAGAATAATTAATTTCTTAATGCACAGCAAGCTAACTTTGAGGTGTGACATGTGGAATTCCTAACTTCTCTTGCTATCCGAAAAGCACACTTCTTCCTCTTTCCCACCCACCTCAAGCATGGAGTTCTGCCTATATCACATCTTCTTCTAAGCAGGGCTACATTGTTTAGGCTGGCAGGATTGATTTGTTATCAAGCTGGCACTGATTCTCACAAAATAGGAAGCTGCCCTATACCAGATCAAGCAATTTACCCATCAAACCCAGTCTTCTTTGTTCTGGCTGGTGGTGGCTCTCATGGATATCAGGTGAAGGTCTTTTCTCATCACCTTCTACCTGAGCCTTTTTCATCTGGAGATTTCAGGGTGGTTTGGCAAGTAAAACACATGCTTTGCCACTGATCTGTGGTCTCCTTGTTTCTAATTTGATGAAGCAGTCATTTATTTTGAGTTGTTTCCTTTTTAACACAAATTAAGTATTTGTGTTAAAAAGGTGCTTCACCTACAACCCCAATCAAGGCTCAAGAGAGAAAAGCAAAGAGATGTGATATGCTGAGAGTTGTGCTGACTGAGCATGGTACCCACTGAAGGCAGGTAGAAACACCTGCCTTCCCACAAAGTAGCTTGGACTCAATGCAGTGAAAAGCTTGGTTTTCCTGGTTGAAGCATGAAAAGAAAACGTTGTGCCCAATGCTTGCTTTTGAGGACCCTTGTCCAGGAGAACTTCAAGGGCCCCATTTGCTCAGTGAGTCCCCTTTCCAATGGCATTAGCTGCTGCCACTTTTCATTCTTTGCCAGAGGGTCCCTTGATATGCACCATTCATATTCCTGGCACAATCCCTGGTGACAAAGCTGCTTTTCTGTTAGTGGGATTGTAGGGACTCAGGTTCTCACAGATATAGAGCTGTGTCTGCTTCATGTGGACAGTCTGAAAGTTCAAAATGCCACCGATTGAAGCATAAACTTGAAGTAAACTGCATTGAAGTCAGTGGGACTTCCTTCTGAGTATGCATGCATAGGATGGTGTTGGTAGAGTTGCACCGCTTACAAATGGCTCAAACTAGAGATGGCCAGACAGAGAGAAAGAAAAACAGCTTCTAAGAATTGTGTCAGGGGGAAGGTACTGATACAGTTTATCATATTTTCACCCACTACCATAAAGTCAGGAGAGGCCAAGTTACTACAGAGCCAGTGTGGCAGAGTGGGTAGGGTGTTGGATTGGGACTCAGGAAGTTTGATGTCTAGTTCCCATGTTGCCATGAAGTTCACTGGATGACCCTGGGCCAGTCACTGACTCTCAGCCTAGCCTACCTCACAGGGCCATTGGCAAGAAGGTAAACTGAAAAGGTAGAGGAGTTTTTAAGCCACCTTGAGTCCCTTTCAGGTAGACCAAAGGCAGGATACAAATGTAATGCGATGATAATGCAGCTGCTTTCTCAAAGGCTTGATTGCATGGCTGGGAATCCAATGATGCCTTCAATATGCTCAGTGCTAGCAAATATTATTTCTTGTACACATACTAAGAAATCTTGACTGTGTCTATGAGCTGTAATTTTGCATCAAAATATATTTCTGATTTGACCTCTAGGTTTGGGGGTTGGTTACTTTATTTTGTATTATGGTATGAATATGAGCTGGGTAAAAACAATAGCTAAGTAAAAGCTTATTTTATTTCGCTGGCTTTTCACAACACCTCTGCGCACACATTACTTGCTGCTAGCCCTTTGCATGGTATCTAATTTATGAAGTTATACACCCAACAACTCATTCAGTGGAGTATACGAGGTTCCATGAGGCCAGCTAGATATTGGAGTGCAATCTTCTCCCTCTCTTTCAAGTTTTGATTAAATAACACCAAGGGCGAGCATAGCTATTTACCATTTCTGATTCACCATGCAAAAAGAGCTTTGCGGCTTCTATTTGAGTTGCCCATGCAATGACCCTGCAAAGCAAGTACAATTTATTCCTAGTTTGCAGACAGATTGTGGATGGGGTGGTGGCTTGCCTGACACATCCCAAATGGAAAGTGTGGATGTGGGACTGTAATTAAAACTCTAACCAATTGGATAAATGGGAGGCATTGACTAGGAGAGAAGTCACCCATGCCTGACACATCAGATCCATTATGCCTGCCCATGGAAAGCATTGCTTTGGAATTGGTCCAATTCAGCTCATCCAAAAGCTTGCTGGGGCAGTCTTAGGTAGATCACTTTCTCTGTTAAAATATGGAAATACATGCATATATATGTGTGTGTGTGTGTGTGTGTGTGTGTATGCTTTTAGACATATATGCATAAAGGGACTATTCCTAGCTTCTAGTAAGAACTTCACACACTTCAACATGTTTAACATGCAAAAAATATAGAATGGTTGTTTAGAAGGTTACAATGCCTTGAAAGTCTAAGGAGTAAAGACTTTCACTGGAATGTGCACAAAACAAAATGATGTTTTGGTTTCTTTCTGGTCAGGGTGTAGTATCGTCTACCATTGCTTTGCTTCAGCATAATGCAAACAACAGAGCAGATTGCAAACCAGTAATAGGGCTGGACCTTGGTTGTACTCTGGCTTCCTTTGGTATAAATTTTATATGGCTTTTGAGAAAAATAACATTCCACCATGAAATGGATCATGTGCTAAGTGAATAGAGAGGCAGACATCATATAACTTATGGCCCTCCAGATATGCTGGACTGCAACTCCCATCATGCAAGGCCAAAGCTGAAAAATAATGGGTGATATAAGGCAAACTAGATTACCCACCCCGATCTACAGCTATTTCCTTCCAGAGTGTTTCATTAATAATTGTTGCTACATACTCCTGTTTTTCTGTGCTTTCTTGCATTTCCACTACATAGATTAAACAATCACCCTTCTAACAATTTCAGCACTTCCTTTCTCCTGTCTTATTTATGTTGAAACTTTCATCTATACAGTACATTAGTGCCACCATCTCATCATATCATTCACTTTTTTCTTTTGCTCTCCAGATCTTTTGGACTATACCTCCCAGCATTTCCAGTCACTGCCCACACCTACAGAAGGATCTTAACCATCATGCAATGCCTGCCATTCTTGGTGGAGGAATCTGGGTTCTAGAGCCCCATAGGCGATAACAGCCCAACATCTGGTTCTCCTTCCTTTACCAGTACTTAATGAGGGAAAGTCCGCTGCAGTGTGTCAGTGTCATCTTCTTTCTTATCATTAGCTTGCTTGTTGGGCAGAGAGCCACTGAGCAAGTTGGCCAGAGCCTCCGTGTTTCCACTTCTCACCACTGCTGCTGTCCAGGCCATTGGGAGAAGCAGGTGATTGAGCCGCTTATGGTGGTAGCCAGGAGAAGGAGCTCTGGGGTGCTCTTGATGGTGGGTTCTTGCTAGAATGCAAGTACTTAATGGGTTCTCACCCATGCCTACCTGTGACACCCCTACCCCTGGCTGTGAATTCCATCAAGTTTCCTATCACTGAATGGCAACTGCGCATTCTACAGCAAGTACTTTGCTGGCTCCATAAAATAAGGTTCTGCTCGTCTGCCCTTTGTGATATTCTTCTCTGTAATATAACCTTGACAATCCTGTTTCAATTTTAAAAAATCATGGGGCGATAACCCCCATCACAGTTCTCAATTCACTTCTGCTCTGCCCAGGGTCTCGGCTTTAATTCTGCTGGATGATGCCTTGGGCAGCAGGCCCCAGACTATACATACGGGTGCTGTGCTGGCTTTTCCCAGTCTTAATTTTTCACATTCATTGGAAAAGAGCAGTGAAAAGAAATTGCACCCCAAATTAGTGGAAAGGGCTGAGATTTTCTTCTGCAGCTTTCATGGGGATGTTAAGAAGTTGGATAAATTTATCAGTTTCATGGCATCGGTGCTTACCATATTGTGAGAAGGGGTCTGAGAGGCTGTGGTACCCGTGCTTGCAGACTGAGAGTTGTCTTTGTTATGTTCTTCTTTGTCTTCTTGTTGTTAAAAGGACTTTTAACAAGAGAGCATCAGAATTGCCTCACTCAGCGTGAGGTATCCGTGCTGGGAACTCAGCAGGCATCCGTGCCGGAAAACCTTAAGGGAGTAAGTCCTAGTTAAGTCCTCTAGTAGTATTTTCAGAAAGCTCAAGCAGCCAGAGAGGCTGCAAGGGCAAAACTGTAAAATAAAGAATATGCATGAATCCTTCATCCACCTCCACCTTGCAGTAAGTGAGCCCCAGAGCAACAAACACCAAGACCTTTTCCCCAAATTCTTAGCATCCCTGCAAAAGCAGCAGGCAACCCAGTGCATCTTTCTTTGGGAAATGTGGGGAAAGGGCAGTTTTGGCATGATGCTAATAGAAACCTTGTTAGAAAAGCCAGAATGGTGTGGAATGTTGGAATGGGATTCCAAAGACCTGGCTTGAAATCTGCCCCCACCCCTCCTTTGGGCTTGGGATTCAGCTGTGAACCCTACTGGGTGACTTTGTGCTTATCACTCTCAGCCAAAGCTCCTCATGGAGTTGTTGTGAGGATTCAATGGAGCAGGAGAGGATTGTGGACACCTCCTTGTGTTCTTTTCAGGAAAAAGGGTGTGGTCTACATGTAAGGCAGGAAGAAGAAGTTGGGTTTTTAAGAGGGTAAAAACAAGGATGTAGGCATTTCATCCTTTTGCCCTTTTCTGAATAGAAACCTCTCTGTGTGAAGCAAAGGAAGTGTGTACACGCAGGTGGAAAGGACTATTGTGTACTCAAATGAGGATGGGGGACCCTATTTTCTGAGTAAGTGCCAGTCTTTCACTTCTGGCTTTGCTACCCAAACCACATTCGATTTCCAAGCACATGGAAGTACCTACCCCAATGCTTTCAGGTTCTCTAATTCTGCAACTATGGGTTTCTATGGGGGAGGTGGGGAGGGGTAAAAGAACTGGCATATTCCTTCTAAAGACTATGTTCCCTCTCCTAGGGTTTCACAATAGGTAATTGGTTCCATCCATCCATGCACTTTCTGCATGTGCTTGCAAAAACACCTTTTTGCTTTCTACAAACAATGTAACTTGTTCAGCAACTGTTGTAGATAACTGGATGATGATAGTAGATTTCAGCAGGAAAGAACAACCTCAAGTCTAGATCAGTACAAGGGCAACTTCCCTTCACCTCTACCCTATAAACTGGATGATAATAGCTGACTTCAGCCCATGTTCATGGGATATCCCCCCTGCCCCACCCCATGGATATGTGTGAAGCAGAAAGTTGTGGCATGAGGTTGCATATCATCTAGTTGACAAGGCAGTGGTGAAGAGTGACTGGCCATTCCACTGACCTAGTTTCAAGGTTATAATGCATCCCTTTATTTGTTTCCTTACAATTTAATGGGCACAGCGAAAAGGGGGAAAGGGCAACAGGGGAGAGGAACACAAGCTGATCCATCTGTGGGGCAATGGTGTGAGGAGAGAAGCACTAAGGAGAACTTGGCCCTAGCTGGGACCATGAAAGGGGCCTTGCTGTTCAAATTTTTCCTCCCCAGGCAACCACGTGGAAGGGTTGCTGGTGAATAAACATAATCCCTATGGTCACCTGGGTAGGGCAGCCCAGGCTCTTAGCAGGGAAATGAACCACTCTGGCTGTGAGAAGAACTAGGATTTTCCATGATTCCGCCTTTCAAGATTAACCTCCTGCTAGTGGGATGTAAGTGGTCAATATAAGCATTCCAGTGGCAAGCTGCGGTACAAAGAGAAATAGTTCCCTATTTTGCCCTAGTACCACTTGTGGTACAAAGGTTCGCTTGAGGGAACATGAAGCTATCTTTCCTCATCTCCCCATCCATCCTCTGTATGTCAGTCCTGCTTGCCAGGGAAATGCAGAGTTGGAGCTTAAAAGCAAAATCACAACACCACGGACTGCTGTTTCTGCTGCTTTGCAGGGTGTTGCTCCTTCTCTTTTCTTTTCCCTGGAGCAGATGGCTGTATTCATTTATAGCAAATAGGAACTTAATTTCATCTTCCATTTCTCCTTTTTAAAGGGTTTTTAAGTGTCTTCTGTGTGTCATCATGTAACTTTACCTGATATCATGGCTACTTACACATCTTCATACGTACTTTACAGTTCATTTGTTTAAAAAATAAAATACATTCAAAGGCACCTTGCAAAAAGCTGCTGCTTTCTCCCTCCACACCCTGACAGCCACATTTTACTCCTGCTAGGCTTGCAGACCTGAGGTGGCATCAGCCATCGTGGCTCTGAAGGGAGTTTCAGGACAGAAAGACAGGCAGTGGAAGGGTTAGGCATCTGCTCCTCTTCTTGTCACTTCTGTGTTGAAAATTGCTCCCTCTCAACGAAGCATGGGATCGGAGAAGTGGCTTTCATGATGGTGGGAAACAGTGGTCTTCCAGATGTTCTAGCCTATGACTCCCATCAGCCCTAGCCTCCAGTGTTGTTGGTCAGAACATCTGGAAGGCCATTAGTTGCTTATACCTGGCCTATTGGGATGAGTGCAATTCTTGGATCTCAGATGCTATATATTGGTACAAGACTGTGTTCTTGTATTCTGAGTGCCCTGACAGGTCAAAGGCCATGAGCTGAAGAACTCATGGTGCATCTCAGTGTGCTTCTGCTGCTGCAAATAGAACTCGGCATCTATTGTTTATGGAAATGAGATGTTGAATGGAGCATGGGAACATCAAGGTTAAAGCTTGTTCCTTGTGACTGTTGTTGAGAAAACTGCCAACTTGACTTCTGCATTAACATTTAGAGTAAGTGGGTTGAAATAGACTTGGAGATCAGAGTAAAATTGCAGAAACTTACCAAGAGCACTGCTGGATCAGCTCAAAGGACTACATAAGCTGGCATCATGATTTCTTCATGGAGGCTAACCAGAAGTCCAAGGGCATGAAGGCAATGGCCCTTCTCTCCTGCTCTTGTTCCGCAGGAACTGCTATTTCAGGCCATTCTGCTGCTGCTTCTGGAGGTAGCATATAGCCAGCAGAACTACGACTCATTGATAGTACTAACCTCTCTTAATGTGCCTAATGCTCTCTTTAAGCTGGTAGCCATCACCATATGACAAGAAGGCAAGTTTTATAGTCTATGCACTGTGAGAAGTTCTACTTCATATTCCCATTATCTCACTGAGTTTGGTTGGAAATCATATCATTTATTTAAAATGCTCCCAGGCCATCTTTCAGGGCACCAGCCCTTCCAAACCAACATAACAACCAGAACTACAACAGCAACAATAAGTGATAAGAGTAATAAAACAACAAACATAAAATTAACCAACCCGACATAACACATCTGGTCTAGACAGTACTACAAGTCTGTAATGCAATTGCAGCTACAACCCACATTAGCCTGGTTCTGACATTAGAAGAGAAACTTTTCTGTCTGCTTCCTCTACACCATGAGAAAAGTTATATATCTACATCATATCATCCCCTTACCTGTCTTTTCTCTAAGCTAAAAAGTCTAAGCTAAAATTGTGACCTTTCCATAAAGTTGTGTTGCTTTTCCCCCTGGTAATTTTGGTTGCTTATTCCTTTGCCCTTTCCAGCTCTATATTTCAGTTTGCATACAATGAACAAGAAAAGCATACAGCAAATGCCCATGCACAGAGATTGAAATGTAGAAGTAAATATTCCAAAAAAATAATGAGCTGGCCTAAGGAAGTGGCAAGAGTTGAGACTAGGCAAATATTGTGCCCTAAAGCTAATTGGGAGAGAAGGCCAATAAAGAAAGAGGTATGAGAAGCAGAGACTTCAAGATCAGGGAGAGAGAAAGAGATTTATCTCTGACTGTAAATAGTCAATCCTTGTGCACCATCAGTATGGAAGGAGAGGAGGGGAGGATGGATTGGTCTATATCAATTTTTTGCACCTTGCATACAACCTGCTTCTTCCAGCTTTCTCTTCCAGATATCTGCACACCACAGCCTGGACTACTGGAAGCTCAAACCACATTGCATGTCCACCAACTCTTCCAGTATAATTGGCTGACCATGACAAGCATCAAGAGGAAGTATGGAAAAGCAGAAGAGAAGGAGCCTGGTTTTGCTCTTTCCTACTGCATGACCAGGGAGAGATAGCAAGATGCCAATCTTCTGATCCAAAAGTGGATGAAGGAAAAGATGGAAGTTCCATTTGCACTTATAAAAGCACATGGCAGAAGGCATGGAGGTTGCAATTTGTCAAGAAATGACCATTCCTCCAGAAAATAGAACAAACCTCAAAGAGAGCTTTCCTGGGATCCTGTCAAATCCCTCTTGGAGGTAGGGCTGGGGTCTGTCAGATCCCCAAGCCTATGACTAAGAAAACCTTAAATGCGACAGCCTTACCTGGACAGGCAGGGCCTGGCCACAGTCACCCACACTCCAGCAACCCCTCAATTGGTCTGTTGTAATTGGGCTACGTGGGGCTGTCTTTGAAGATGGCCGGGAACTTCTACTGGTTCAGAACAGGGCTGTGCAGCTATTAACAAAAGCTGGTCTGCATGCCCATATTATGGCAATTCTGTATCATCTACGGTGGCTGCTAGTCGAGGTCTGGGCCCAGTTCAAAGTATTTGTATTGACATTTGAAACCCTAAATGGCTTAGGACCAGGGTGCCTGAAGGAATGCATGATCCCAAGCACTAAGATCTGGCTTGGAGGCCCTTCTCAAAGAGCCATCCCTCCTAGAGGTGAGGGGGATGGCAAATAGAAGAGGGCCTGTTTTGGTGGTTGCCCCGTACCTATAGAATAGAATTCCCTGAGAAGTACCCTGGAGCCTCATTATTATCCTTTCAGTGCCAGGCAAAGACACCCCTATTTTCCAAATATTATAAAGTCTGACTAATATTGGATTGATTTTAGAGTATTAGGCATTTTTATGATGATTTTATTACTACTGTACCTGAGTAATTTTAAATTTATGATCTATGTAGTTGCTGTAATTGTAATAATTGCTTTTAAAATTGGTTGTATTCTTACATTGCACACCTTGCAGAGAGCCCTGTAGGGCTATGGGAGTGGTTTATAAATCTAATAAATAAATAAATATAACTTAGGGCTGAAGCTGCAGGTGGGATACCACTTTGGCTAAAGCAGGGGCCTAGGCAGCCATCACCAGGTGGTCTAGGACAGCAAGAGGTGAGGTATGTGGCAGGAACATGGTACTCCATGATTTGTGAAGGCTTAAGAGCCAATGGACACCACAGTGAGCATCAGTCTTTGGGGGAGCCATGGCACTATGGCCCGTGCTCTTCCCCAGGAGCCAGGTGAGTGATTTCAGAAAAGTGGGACCAGCTGGAGGCTCTAGAACAGCGAGTGCTTGGACTGCAGAGTTGGCACAAAGAACCAAAGGAAGCAGCACTGAGTCCAAATAAATACAAAAGAGATGGAATAGGAAAGAGATGGAAAATATGAAAGAGATGGAAAGCATCCCATACCCACTTAAATATTCTTTCTTTACGAAACTGTCCTTTCGTAAGCGTGTGTGAATCATGCCGTTTTGACTACATGCACAATGACCCTCACAGACTACATGCTGGAAAAAGACGGAGTGATACATTGAGGTGCTTTTATTTTCATTTGGCTGTGTTGGTTTAGCAAGTGAGCTATCTCATACTGATTTGTTTCCCCTTGGACTATTCACTTCCTTGCCATATAAAGCGTAAATGCCTTGGAAGGAAGGTGTTTTTCCACAAGTACTGGATGGCCAACTGACTGAATAACTTAGGGTGCTTTCAATACTATCACACAACACAACTCATTCCAAATGAGAGATTGAAAGGGCCACAAGTGCAAAGGGTGATGCTACTGCTATTTAACAAATAGGGTATTAGATCAAGCCATTTTTATGAAGCCAGGTTTCTATCTGCCTCTCTCTCAACGATAGAGAAAGTGGGGTACTTTGCATTCAAAATTGTTCATCACATGGCAGCTCAGCTCCCCCATGGGGGGGTTACATTAGAGGGCTACAACTGTGTGAGCAGCTTTCACAAATATTACTGAAAAGCAGGTGTTCCATTCTTTCTCTGCCTTCCCCTGTTGCCAAGGTTTGCATTTAAGTCTAGTGATGTAAGATCTCTGATGATGCTTCCATTTGAATCGTAAATGTTGACTCAGAATTTGAATGCTTTTTACTTGTTGGCTTTTACTGAGCAGTTTCTGGCAGGCTTCAGATGTGAGATCCCCTAAGCCATCGGCTATCATATCCTGTCAGTGCTAAATACCATTGCATGTCAGCTGTCAAGTACCAACTGTCAAAATGTAGAAATCAAATTGCATTGGGTGGAAAATAAAGATATTAAGTGTTTGAATAGTCTGCAAATATTTGGAGTACTCCAAATATGTGGAGAATACGCTATGTGGAGAATGTCAAACACTGGAATATATATATTTCCTATGTACTTCAGCTCTGGTGGAAACATTTTTGGCACTACTTCAACAACTCTTCCTTACACACACACACACACAGTTCATTTACATGCTTTGTATATCTATTATCTCAGCATAAGGTATTTGGAGTAGCAGGGCTGGCAAAAATTACATTGGCGTATTGCCTGAGGAAACCATGCACATCTGCTTGGTGACCCTTGCCAATTGCTTGGGTACCTACGAGCAAATTCTTCAAGGTTACATATTCAGGTTATATGGGGTACTGGACAGGGCTGTTCTGGAATCCCGCTGCTACACTGGGACAGGGGATCTTACCCATGGTGACTGCTAAACTGGTTTGCTGGTAAACATTACTAGCCAATGCTGTGGAAATGATTAAGATGGGAGGGGACTCCTTCTGTAGCTTCAGTCATTTGTATCTCAGCAGTGTAATAGCTGACTGCTTAGCTTCCTCTGGCATAAGACATAGACTTCAAGTACCACCATGTAACAGTAAGGACATGCATACCCATGCTACTTTGATTGCAACTTCCTGTGAGCAATTTGTTGCTCTGCCTACCACCAATGCTCACACAGAATGCACCAAATGTTCTCACAACTGCCATTACCAAGGAAGATGGGTAGTGGCCAACAAGGTGTTTCTTCACACTTGCTGATCATCAAGCAGTGCCCAACATTTCTCAAGAAGCAACCCAGGATTCTGCAGAATACTTTGAAAATAGTGGTGGGTGAAAATTTATTTTCTTTTGGTTGTGAAAAGAATTTACCAAATTTGGTCAAAGTCCTCCATATTGCAGACAAAAAGAACTTGAGATGTAAAATACTGAAGGTATGTTGGAATGGAAATGGACAGATTCATCCATCCAGACTGAGTTGTGAGCACTTAAAGCTTAAAAGTCTGAGTTTGAATTCCCATATAATCAGCCATGTTTGAGGGACTGAACTGGGGATGACACCTCTTCTTTCTGATAGGCTGTTCATTTCTAGCAGCTGTATGGCAGGCTGGCATATCTTGGTCCTTTGCATGCTGGGAATAGAAACAGCTTTTGAATGTGATTGGTGCAGATGAGTGGGAATTTCTCTTCAGTTCATTTTGTTTAATATAAAAAAATGCCAGAATTATAAAAATCCATGTTTGGGAAAGAAACAAGAACTTTGTTTAGTTTTTAAGGACTTGAATGTGGTAGAAAGCAAATGTGATATAGTCACTGATCAGTAGTTGCAAGTCACTGGCCAAACCTTAAAGATCTGTAGGTAATGTAGCAGTGAACTTTTCATCCAGAAGCTTCTGTCAGAATGAGTGGTTGCAGACAATAATGTTCATGGAGACTTTCTTTTTTCTTCATTTTAACGCAACCAGTAAAAGCTAATAATGCTTCACTCTTTCATCAGCCTTAAGAATGCAATCTGTCTTGTCATGGGGGATCACAAGAGAAATAAGCGGGGTCATGACAGACAGAAAAGAAGTAACAAAGCACTTTTTTCTTTAGAAACTATTAGTTCTAAAGCTGAGGAGGGGAAACCTTTAACAATAATTCTGGTCGTTTTTATGCCTTTCCATTATTTGTGCTTGTTTTATTTTTAAAATGTTTCTAATGCAGCTTCTGTTATTGGTTTCTTTCAGAATATCATCTTACCAGGAGATTAGAGTTCTTTTTAATGGTGCTGGGCAAGAAATTTTGTGATGCAACACGAATCCACCTACTCTCTAGTGCTTCTCACCTCAGATATCCCAGGGCTTTTTGCAATCCATAAAATACTCGGAGCAAAACTCCTTTCAAACTGGAGAATATACAGGCTAAATTGGTACTTTGCTACCAGTCTGAATGTGTGTTTTATTTAGAACAAGGATGTATTGGAAGTGTGTTTCAGTTAGGCCATGGCCAGAATGGTTCCTGTTAGCGCCTTCTGATTGTGAACACAGTGTTTGGTTAAGCTCATACATTCCCAGGCCTGAGATGCTGCTTGAGGGGAAATAATGCACTCTGAAAACGTGTACTTGAGAACTAAGTCCACAGTGATTTCCATGCACAAGGAAAAACTTGCAATGTGATACAGGCATGGATCTTGCTGAACTTCAAGATGGACATTGAAGAATGTCAGTGAGCTTGGGTTTTGCAAGTGGCCACTGTGGCAAAGAGTGCCGATTGCACACACAGGCCAATATGGCACGTTTGCCCATCCTTAGACAGGGTTAGCCTGACCCCAGTGATGAGACTGGATTATTGCAATGTGCTTTAAGTGGGAGATTGCCCTTGAGATTGGTTTAGAAGCTGTAGCTAGTACGGGAAATGGTGGCTACAGATTGTTCAGTAGAACTTAGATATTTGTATTAGGTACCTATATTTTAAATATAGAATATTTAATAGATATCTATATATTCTAGATATATTAGGTATTTACATGCTATTTTTGTGTGCTGCCATTGTGTCCTTACCTTGAGACTTGTTGTATTGAATGGGATAGAAATGTCTTAAACAAACACACAAACAAATGCTGACTGTGTTAAAAGCCCTGCACTGGCTGCCAATTAGCTACCGTGCCATGCTCAAGGCACATGGTGGGCATGTCATGAGTGGAGCTGGCTGGAGCCAGGGGTCAGACTAGATGGCCCGGGAGGACCCTTCTGACTTGCTCTGTTTCTATGTTGGTTTATAAAGCCCTAAGGAGCAGGTTGTTTGAAGGGTCTCCTTCATTCAGAGTGGACACCCTGTTCTTTGCATTTGGAGTGGGAGGCTTGCTGACCATATCACAACATACTGAAGCTCCTTTGGCCATGGTACAGAGGAGGGCTTCCTCAATGGTGGTGCCCACCTTATGGAGTGATCTCCCTGTGAAGTTCAATGGGGCTTCTCATGTGAAGTGCTTGCACCAGCATCTGAAGTCACACTTATTGACCTAGGTGTTCTCTGAGTAACAATATTGCCTAAGTTAGCTTCATTATACTTTATAATGATTTTACAGGGTAAATTGCCTTAGAATTAAAATTAAAAATATGCTTGCATGATTACCTTGAATCACATATAAATTACTGTATTTTTCGCTCTATATGACGCGCCTGACCATAAGACGCACCTAGTTTTTAGAGGAGGGAAACAGGAAAAAAAAATATTCTGAATCAAATGGGCACATAATCACAGGCACATTCCCCATCACTTCCCCATGGACTGCACATCTGACAGACTTACTGCACACACATATTCGGTCTATAAGATGCACAGACATTTCCCCTTACTTTTGAGCGGGGTGGGGGGGAAGTGAGTCTTATAGAGCAAAAAATATGGTAATTTCTTTCCCCCTGTCTTAATAGCAGGTTTGTCCAGAATGAGTAGCTCACTCAGTGTTGTTTTGTTCCTATTTCACTTTACATTGGTTGTGTAGCGGGTTTTTTGCCACAACTGCTATAATCCCTCAACATTGACTATGCTGGCTGGGAAGGATGGAAGTTATATGTCTGATGAAACTCAGAGTGAGAGGGGCTGGTTTGGTGAGATGAGACATATGTGCTCCTGGGTTTGCACATGCCTCCCTTATCTTTCTGTATGACTGGGGAAATAAGTTAGCAAACTTCTGTTTTCACATAACCACAGTGACCATGTCTTCCAGTCTGATAGTTTTGTTTGATATAAACTGTGATTAGCTGGTTTCAAATGATACAACTTCAAGTTATGGTTTCAAAAGCTGGGTTGTTTAAACCAGTCTTCTCCAATCTCGTGCCGCAGCAGTTAATCACTTAAAGGGAGAAATCAAGTCGGAACAGGCTGTACCATTTTGCCCTTGGCTCGCCTCTTACAATTGATGGCTGTTCTTAGCCCCACCCCTGCTGTCTGTGCCAATTGTTGCATGTCCACCTCTATACATGGAAACTTCTCCAGGCCCAGGTGGTTTGCATGCTTAGATGAATATATTGAAAAGTTTCCCTACCTTGGGTGTATATGCTAATTCATGGTCAAGTGTGGTGCTATGAGGAACCGCATGATGTAGGGCAAGGTATGGTGGTTTACTACAATGTAGTTGACTTCTTCATGTGAGTAACATGTCTATATGTTCTTTTACTTCAGTCTATGGCATTGGAGAACTTGACCACTCTAGCTTTATCCTTCATACCATGCTCCTACCAACGCTTCATTTTTACTCTTTCCTTTCCAAGATCTCTCTCTCTCTCACACACACACACACACACACACACACACATATTCACACTGTTTTTGGTCTCTCTTGCACACTTATCTGGATTTTCTTTCTGATGGCTTCTGTTAACAGTAAGGAATGCTATTCTGCACATCATTGTTGGATGGATTTATGGTAAACAGATGGCTGCCTAATTTTGGAGCTGAATTATGTACCAGCAAGGATCTGAAACTGTCTGCATACATGAACATGTTTTCTGGTATCTCTGCTTTCTGACTGTCCAGTAGAGTTTCTATTAGGGAGGTTTTCCTGATCCAGCAGCTTCATTTGCACAGTGTAGGGTTGAGATGGGTACACTGAATTATATGGAAGAGCTGTGATGCATGGGTCCTTCGCACAAGTCATGTGGATCTCCCATTGTGTGCCCCAAGTGTTCCCCATGCATGCTCAGAGACTGACACATCTTCTGGTGTGAAGATCCTGTCTGTCACTTAGAGCCCATGTTGTTATAAGCAGCAGACTGCCTTAACGGTCATTGTACTCAGATGGCTGTAGTTCTGTGGGATGTTCTAGGCCTCTGAACAGAGAGACTCACTGCTTTATTCTGCAAAATTAAGGTTGAATGAGTCTTTAAATTTGGGTTGGTCTTAGTTTTTCTTTTCCCAGTCTCCTTTCCATTGCATTTTCACATCAGCTTGTGATGTTTAGAAAAAGAAAAAGAAAAACAAAAAAGCTTGCATGCAGTAGTAGGAACCCAAGACCGAAAAGTTAAAAGTTCTTTTTAAAATAGTTGTTAGATGTACTCTCATTCTGTTTTCCCTGCTTCTCTTTGTTAAAGATGTTCACCTTCTTTAGTGGCCATTTGGTGGCAGTGTCGAATATTCCCAAGCTGAGAAACTGCTTCCTCCCATTGATTACTACAGTAATAACTGGCTCTTGGTGTTCACATTTTAGAATGTACAATCTAGGTCTTATCTTGTGTCAAATGAACTAACCAAATAAAAAAAAAGAATTGAATGAATTTAATCTGTCAGCATCAATGAATCTAAGCGGATTATCATTCCATTACTGCTAATAGATTTTTTCCAAAGATAACTTTGCTACTTGACTTGCCTGTTCCTATAAAGTCTGTTACAGATCTAATTTATATGTACAATTTAAATATTCCACCTCCATTCCAATTGAATTTCTGGCTTGTTAATGGGCTACCTCTCTTGTCCTTGCCCCCTTCTTTTAGCTTTAAGAAGAATAGCCTTGGTTTAATGTTTTGAGTGCCACTTCTATTGCTTTCTGCTGTAATTAGTTGCTGGAATAGTGATGAATTTGCCATTTTGCCAATGTCAGTTTAGTGACTCAATTAGGTGTAGAGCTGAACTTCTTGTATTTGTAATCTCTTTTTCTCTCTGTCTGTCTCTCTCTGAAACTGGAATATTCCTCTGAAACCTGAATAAAAGCTATTAAGTATACAATCTTGGCTAGAAAGCACTGGCATTTCAGTATGTTAAGTTCTCAAATGTTTTCATCAGTGGTGGGGTGCAGGTTGGAGGTACTTCTTTGCATTGCAAGGTAATGTTTAGGTCTCACAATCAGGGCTTCTTTCTCTGTGATGCGGTAACAGAATTATCTGGCTAATGTGAAAGGGTGCAATTGCTGGCTAGAGTATGACTAGTTGTTACTCACATGGTTCAAACCACATATTTAGGCAGGTGTTAACCCTACCTTTACGCCTTGGGCAAGTATATTACTTGCCGGGTTGGAAACTGCAGGGATCACTGTGTAAGTAGCCAGCTGTTCATCCAAATGCACATCTGGATAAGGAAACAACCGACTTGCACTGGATTGTTTTGAAGGGAATGTGTATGTAACTCTTTGTCTGCTTGGCCCTTTTCTCATCACAAATTGATGTCTTGCTTGCATGAGACAAGAGCTGGATAAAGGTCTAAAAATGAATGTGTGCAAACAGTTCAATAAATCCAGTGGCTTGCTTTTAGCAACCTCTTCTGTGTTTTTATTATTATTTAGATTTATTTATTTAAAAGATTATTAACCCAGCTTTAAGGGTTTTCTGCTCCTACATGGCAGATTATTTTGTTATACAAACATGAAGATAAAAATGACAGGCAAAGTCTCCCTCTTACACACACATACACCCCCCACCCCACCCCCACACACAGATATTTTGAGAGAGAGAGAGAATGAGAGAGAGAGAGAGAGAGAGAGAGAGAGAGAGAGAGAGAGAGAGCAGTAGTTGTAGTAGCAGCAACATTTGCAACAAGTTTCAAACACCAGATGCAGACTGGAATAGATGTGTCTATTTATTTATTTATTTATTTATTTAAATATTTATATGCCACCCCTTGCAGCAGCCTCGGGGCGGCTCACAACCATTAAAAACATATACAATATTAAAAACTGGCCCATCTCCAGGTTAAATTTAAAAACATACAACATAAATAAATAAACCATTAAATAATAATCTTAAATTAAAAAAAAATAATATTAACATTTAAAATACTGTCTAAATAAAAAGGTCTTTGCCTGGCGCCGAAAAGCAAATAACGACGGCGCCAGGTGAGCCTCTCTGGGGAGCGCATTCCACAGATGGGATTTTCACTGCAGGATTTTCCCTGGTGAGGAGTTCCCTGGTGAGGAGTTCCAAAGATCACCATCACTGATAAAACAACAGCAGCAGCCTTGTTCTTTGACCCTTAAGTTATTTGGTGGGTCCCCTTCATCTAATCTAGTACTGTGGAAATTCAGCCATGGGGTCCCAGTCTGGCCTTTCTGGGCTTCCCAAGGAGCCCACAATTCCTTCTATCAGCCCCACCACCTTTCCTTCCAACCACCATTCATTTGATGATGTGACAAATGCATAGTGAAAGGTGGTGGCAGTAACATGCCAGTGGCAGTAACATTTTCAAGCTAAAATATGATGGTAGTTTTGGTCCCAGCTGTTCTGTCTTCAGCCTCACCCTCAAAGGTGATGACCTTGGGAGCTTCTCCGAAGTGGACCTTGACAGTCAAGCTGAAATTTGTTCTTTGAAGGCTTCCTTCTTCAATCTGCGTCCCCAGATCAAACAAGATATCCTTCAGAGACCAAATCTCATTGACATGTGATCAATATTAGAGAGATGAATTGGAAGATGACTCCAAGGATTCCAGGCTCTGCATTATCCCTATATAAGTGAGCATAATGGTTGTAAAATGGTTGTTATGGAAGCATGAACTCCACACATGAGTGTTTGAGGTTTGAATGGCCAAAGACAAAGGTGGAAGGCTGGACCTGCTTCGGATTCATTGGGGTTGATGTTTTCAGGATCAGGTCCAGCATAACACCTAAATATTGGCTGGGTCTGCAAGTTAGAATCATGACAGTTGAACCTCCTTCAAGCATAAGGAAACTACCGAATAAGCCCATTTACATCCTCTTTCCCACAGTGGCCAACAAGATGACTGTGAGAAGCCCAAAAGCAGAAGGAAAGAACCTTCTCTCATTCTTGTTCTCCAGCAACTGACTGGGAATGGGGCATGGCCTCTAAAAACTAGGGATGGACTGCTCTGTTTTATCTGTGCTGTTTGCATGCAAAAATGGCAGAAATTGGATGGTTCACCAAGCAGAATATGCATGTGTAGGAAATAGAAACTGACCCAATCTTAGTATGAGTTACGAAAATATTGATGTTTATTGGAACAGAGTCAGTTCAGGGTTAGGGTTATTCATTTGAGAATTACAAACCTGCTAGATTCAAGTTATGAGTCAACTCTCACTGAATTTTGTGGCATCACCAGTCATGAGTAGAAGCTATCAATTGACTCTTCCTATACAAATCAGGCTAATTACACTTGGAAGCCATCAAAACTAGTAGTCATCACTACATTTTGAGACTGCAAATTCCATTTATTTCATTGTGTAAAGAAGTACTTCATCATCTCTGACTTGAGTCTCCTGACGGTCTGTTTCACTGAATGGTTCAAAAATCTAGTGTTTTGTCTGAGAAAGCTAGACTTCTTTCCACTTTCACCATGCATTATCTTAATCCTTAATCAACCATCTTAACTCCCTTTCTTCTACACTTGGACTCCAATCCTACATACCCTTAGCAGGGAGTAAGCCTCACTGAAAATAGTGGGCCTTTCTTTCAAGTAAATTTGAAAAGGATTGCTGTGTAAGAAGCTTTTCACGTGTGGAAGTTGTTCAGTCCTCTATTTACTTTAACTGCCCTTCACTGCATCTATTCCAGTTTTGCAATGTATTGTAAAGTGCTAAATGATATTTGAGAATTAGAACAGCCAGTGCAGTTCATGTACCCTTCTTCTTAAAGCTCTAAAACTGCTTCCAGAATGCATTCTGGCTACATCTCAGTGGGATGGTGTAACTGGCATCCTCTACCAGCCGGGGATTGGACCTGATGGCCTTCTTGACTCCTTCTGACCCTAGTATTCCATGATTCTATGATTTTATATAACTGTGGTAGGCACACAGAAATAGTTGCTCTGTTCATATGTAATCAATGTAAGGTTATTAATTTGCCTTCACATTTTTGTGTCTCAAACTTAGAGCACAGATGTTACCATCATGTTGGCTCATAGGGAAGGGAGTGGTGCCAAGGCCCTCCCAGAAATCATGGTGAGCTGGTAAAGCCCTGGACTTGTGCAATGGAATGTGCCATTGCAATTGGGCCACACTTCTGAAAGCTCCTTTTTCCTCAAAACAAATACAACACGTACTTATACCACGGAACATATTCATTTCTTTATTTATTTGAGCCCTATGCAGAAAGCTGGACTAAAATGTGTCTTGCTGGCATGTTAGCCTTTTTACCCACAGGCAGTATGCTTATGTTGCACATGCAAATGGCGTCTAGCACTGTGTCTGAAAGATGTCGATGCCCAGTACCAGGACAGAGATTTAACCGCGTCATTCTCCTTCTGCAGACATAGGCTGACCCCAGCAGGCACACGGGGATTTGCACATGCCAGACCATTTTCCCAGCACATGATCTAGAGCCATTAGAGCTCAGGCTTTAGCAGGCTCGAAGAACTTTTGGAACCATGGTTCTTTGATTAAAACTTAATAGGTTACAGAGAAATATAAATGAAATAGTGGGCCAGATGCTGAGCCTTTTCAGCCAGAAGGTAGGCAGAATCCCCAGCGCTGAGTAATGGAGTGACCTCCCGTTACTTGCCCCAACTTTTGCCAACCTTGCAGTTCAAAAGCATGCAAGTAGATCAATAGATGCCACTTGTTGCAAAGGTAACAGCGTTCCATTCACAGAAGTGTCTGGTCATGCTGGGCATATGACCATGGAAGTGTCTTTGGACAACCCTGGCTCTTTAGCTTAGAAATGGAATGGGCACCACCCCTAGATTCAGACCCAACTGGTACACATGTGCCAGGGGAACCTTTACCTTTTTTATAAATGAAAGTAGTGTTCTCCTTGAGATATGGGAGAAGCATCTGCCTCTGTGAAGAGTTGAAACCAAACTGAAACTTGTCCTCTGCCCTTTCTGTAAAGCTTCTGACTCTACCCTCGAGGTGGCTCCTGCTACTTGAAGGGTTGACAGCAGGAAACCTCTCACTTCCCCTGTCATTTCCTGATTGGGTCAAGAAATTCCTTGTCCATCACCTTCTCCCACAGCTGTGAAATGTTTCCTCCTTTTTCCAAAGCAGGCTGGTTCTCACACTCTGCCTGAGAACCTTTTCTAGGTAATCTTGAAACAGCCAAGTTCTCTGCCCATCCTTCTGCCTCCTCCTCCTTCCAGTCAGGTTAATCTATCTGAGCAGACTGTGAGGTACTCTGCAGGTGGTGAGAAGCATGTTAGAAGTTTGGTGGAAGTTTCAGAATGCAAGAATAGAGGGATGACTCCTAGAAGGTGAGAGAAAGCACCACGAATACGATATATTTCTTGTGCCTCCTGCCTGTCCCACAGTTGGCTTTTCTAAGCAAGCAGCATCCTCAGTGACTAAATGAATTTTCTCTGTGTGCTGCTGCTGCTGCTCTGTTTTTGAAATTCAGGAGTGCTCTTTAGCTCTTTTACCCTTTGAAAATATGAAAGTGCTCAAGAGCTTTCATACTTTCAAAGGGCAATAGCAACTTCAGCAAGAGAGGAGAGAGTGCAGCAAAATAGACAGCTCTACCTTTATACTACCTCCCCCCCCCCCCCCTTTTTTTTTTTTTTTGAAAAATGCTCTCATGATAATGCAGGCTGTAAATATTCTGGTTTGACTCCCTCTCTCTCTCTGCATTGTAAGACAGCAAAGTGGCCACAGAGAGGGGTGAGAGCTTCCTTCTGAAGGCCAAACTTAATTTCTCATCTGCAAATACGATGTGAACTTTGTCTTGCAGTTTCTTGACAACTCTTCTGTCCAGAAACTCACCTTTTTTAATGAACAAGCAAAGCTGGATTCAAAAAATGGTGGCTTTGCTAGCAATTTGGCAGCCTATAACCCTTCTGGAATGAAATTGGAGCTTGACAGAGCTGATCCTGGCTGAATTTGTGTTTTCAGAATGTTGCTTGTCATTATGGTCTCTCAGTAGTCAAGAGAAAAGGTGCACTGTTAGAGGTAGGAAAGGAAGAATAGCCTCTTGTTGCATGGATTATACTGAGACTGACCTGCACCCACTAGAGAAATGGGCAACTTGGAATTAGTCATTCTAAGAGTTGGGGATGCTTCTAGTAGGCAGCTTCTATTTATTCTTGCTAGCCTTAGCAAGGTTGGGTTCAGGACCTGAGGAAGCTGGGTGCTAATCCAAGTGAGTCAGAGGTACTTCATGAAAAATACCAACAAATTATGGGGACATGTTCTAGAGCAGACAGTAGAGGAAGGAATGAGAGGAACAGCTGTCTTCAACCTGATACTAACCCATAGAGAAGACATAGTGGACAAAGTAACAGCTATAGGAACTTTGGGGGAAAGTAACTGTGCCACACTTGAATTCTTGATTCTAAGGGATGCAAAAGCCAAATGTGGCCAGACATGTTCCCTGGATTTCAAGAAAAACAACTTAGAACAATGATAGGTAAAAGTCGCATGGAAAGTGACTCTAATGAAAAAAGGAGTCCAAGATGGTGGGCAATCTTTAAAAAGTAAATTCTAAAGACATAACTAAAAAGGATAAAAGGGAGGTGGGGTTGCACTATATGTAAGAGACACATATATCTGCACAGAAATACAAGAAGAGGAACTTAGTAGCTCCATCTGGCTAAATTTAAAGGGAGCACGAATTAATAAAAACATAGTTATTGACATCTATTACCGATCACCCAGTCAAAAAAAGGACAAGGCTGCAACCTTTGAGAAGCAACTTGCCAGCATTTCCAAGATAAATGATGTAGTCATCATGGGGGACTTCAATTTCTCTGATATATGCTAGGAGACAAATTCTGCCAAGCATAGCCCTTCCAAGAGATTCCTGACATGTGTTGCCAAAAACTTTCTCCAGAAGAAAGTAGAGGAAGGTACAAAAGGATCAGCTATACTCAATGTAATAGTAACTAACACGGATGGCCTGGTGGACAAACTAACCACCATGGAAACACTGAGGGAAAGTGACCATGCAATACTTGAATTTTCAAATATAAAGGAGACAAAGGGTAACTGGAGCCAAATAAGCATGCTGGACTTCAAGAAAGCCAACTTTAATGAAAGCAGAAAAATGATAAGCAAAGAGCCATGGTAATACACCCTTAAGGGAAAAGGAGTCCAAGAGGGGTGGAAAATCTTGAAAAAGAAGATTCTCCAAACACAATGACAAACAATTCCATCAAGAAATCATCTTGAATAAAATGCAGTGCATAATAGAAGCCAACATGAATTTATCAAAAATAAATCCTGTCAGGCTAATTTAATCTCATTTTTTGACTTGGTAACTTCCCAAATGGACAGGAGGAACACTGTGAACATAATCTACCTACACTTTAGCAAAGCTTTCGACATAGTGCCACACAAATTAGCAAAAGCAAGTAAATTAGCAAAAACTGGACTAAATGGAAAAACTATTAGGATCCAAAATGGGCTGCTGAATTGGTCACAAAGAGTGCTCATCAATGGCACCTTCTCAAACTGGATGGAGGTAACTAGTGAGGTGCCACAGGGTTCAGTCCTGGGGCCAGTGCTCTTCAATATCTGTATTAATGATTTAGATGAGGAAGTACAAGGAAAGATAATTAGATTTTGATATTCTTGAACACTGGGCTGAAAACAACAGAATGAGATTCAGCAAGGACAAGTGAAAAGTCCTCCATCTAGGAAAAAGAAACCAAATGCATCAGTACAAGATGGGGGATATGTGACTCAACAGAACTGAAAAAGAAAAAGATCTCAGAGTAATTGTGGGCAATAGGCTAAATATTTGCCAACAATGCAATGCAGCCACCAAAGGCACAAATTCTATTTGGGATGCATTAGCAGAAGTATTACTTTCAAATCATGAGAAGCAGAAGTTCCCCTATGCTCCTCATTTGTCAGGCCTCATCTGGAATACTGTGTACCAAGATTTAAGGCACCAAGATTTAAGAAAGATTCAGAAAAATTAGAAAGGGCCCAGAGGATGGCAGAAAAACTGATCCAGGGTTTGGAAACACTGCCCTTTGAGGAAAGACTGAGAGAACTGGGCATGTTGAGCCTTGAGAAGAGAAGATTGAGGAGGAACATTATATCCCTCTGTAAGTACCTCAATGCCTGTCACAAAGAGGAAGGTCAAGATCTCGTCTTGCTGATACCAGAGTATAAGACACAGAATAATCAATTCAAGTTGTGATAACCCAGATTCAGGCTAGAGATCAGGAAATCTTCCTCACTGTGTGAGATCAATACAACAGTAGAACAAGCTATCTAGAGAGGTGGTGGGCTCTTCCACAGTAGAGACATTCAAGGTGGAACTGGACAGCCATCTGAGTGGGATGGTGTAAATTCATGTTCTGCAACAGCAGGGGGTTGGACCTGATAGCCTTCAACTCTACTATTCTATGATCTTCTCAATTCCAACGACAAAAGGATGTAGAAGACAACAGAGGGCACCCTTGTGGTTTTGCAGAAGCTAAGAGATAAATCTGGAAACAAAAAATGATATGTATAGGCAGTGGAAGGAAGGCCCGGCTGTAAAGGAAGAATATAGAGAGGTAGTATGGTATTGCAGGGGTGGCATCTGGAAGGCTAAAACCAGGAATGAACTAAGTGAGGGATGCTAAAAGCAACAAAAAGGCCTTCTTCAGGTATGTTCAAAATAAAAGACAGATTAAAGAAAAGGGAGTTCAGCTACTCAATACTGGAGATAAAATAAGATGCAACTGGAGCACCTGAGGGATGATTTGATTTAAAGTCTTGCACTAGCAGCAGGTGGGACCCAGTAGTCTTCTTTGTCCCTTCCAACTCTAGTATTCTATTCTATGATTAGAACACTTCCATTTTGAGAAGTGTTCAATACTAGATGGTATTCATGATGATGAAGCTATCAACACTTCTTGAGCATTCAAAACACTTCGCATTAATCATTGAGCTGGATGACAACCCTGTACAGCATCCAATGAGCTGAGGCTGCACTTCGGCAGGTTTACGAAAGATGAGGGTTCTTTAGCCAATGGTAGTGGCATATCTAAAATGCTGAGATGGTCTTGGGCACCACTGCAAACTGGCTTTACTCTTGGGCAAGGACCACTTTCACAGAAACAGCCTTTCACCCCATTTCCTCTCTTACTCTTTAAGGCTGAAACAACTCACATCTCAGTATGGAAAAGTCAAACGGGAAATGGCCACATATGGTTTGTGGATGCTAGGTGAAACCTTCATGATGAGTGCCATTGTGTCCATGGGCCACATATTGGAGAACTCAGAAGCAGACCCATTGAAAGCAACAGGACAGGTAAATAAATATGGACTGAAATTCAGTTGATTTCTGAAGGTTTAACATAAGCATAATTAATCCACTATTATCTTCCGTATTGGAGATGGAGGGGGAGTGAGGCTGCAAGGGGGAAAGACATGCTTGCCTAAGGTAACCAAGATAATTAATAGAAGAGATGATATTCTAAGAGGATACTTCCTGTTTGATAGATCAGATTCTGGTGTGGTGGCTAGAAGGTTGGATGGGGACCCAGGACATCCAGTTGCAGTCTCCACTTGGCCATCAAGTTCACTGGGTGACCTTGGGCCAGTCACTCACTCTCAGCCCAACCTCCCTCATAGAATTGTTGCTGTGAAGATAAAATTGAGCAATCTAAGCCACCTTGGATTCCTCAGATGAAGAAAAAGATGGGATATAGATGCAATGCAATTTTAGCAATACTAAATTCTTATTGCCTGAGATGCATTTTTAAAATAACCACCCACCCAATTGGGTATAACTGAATGTCATTTTGATTTTTGAGACTATTAGGGACAAATGGGTCTGGCAAACAAAATTTTGCAGGGTGAAATACTACTGTTAGAGATGGCAGTGAGTCAGTGAGCCCCATGCTCAATACTTCATTTCATCCCTTCCCTTCTTCATTTTCTGTTCCCTCCATCCTCACCAGGCCTTAGCATCCTGTGGCCACTTTGCATGCTTGCTTTTAATTCACCCTTTCTGGGATTTCGCCTTATGAGGCATTTCCCAATATATTACTTCTGTACACCGAGGAAACAAATTTCTGCTTTGGATAACCCGGTTCAATATTGTGCTAAGTGACTGGCAGTGTCTCCCCAATATTTCAGGCAGGCTTTTTGCCAACCTGTCCTGGAGGTGCCAGGGATTGAAAATAGAATGAACTGCAAGCAAAGCATATCCTCTGTCCCTGAATGATGGCCCTTTCCAAATGTTGATACACTCTTATTTCTCAGTAGCATCACTTTGATGACATAGTCATCATAACTCATGATGCGCTCTGCCATTATAAGTCACCATGGGAGTTTTCTAGGAGTATATAGGATACCTCCCTGCCTGAATTTGTGCATCATGAAGTACCCTTTGTACATGCCAATGCACAAGTACAACTCTTTCTGTCACTTGGCTGCTGTGCTAGGTACCATATGTTTTTAATGCTATTGAATAGGCTTCACATGGAACATGATGTTTGGTAAAGGGTGGGAGACATACTATCACTTACATGTTTGGGCAATCATAGGATTTCTCTTCAGTCCCTCTTTCTTCTTCCAAGGATGGAAAAGCTCCTATCTCTAGTCAAGGGGCCAATGCTATAATCTCCCGATAGAGAAACTGAGTCACAGAACAATTCTGTCTTGCTGGCTTCCAAGTCTTATTGTGGAGAAGATTATTCCTTCTTACTCCTGAGTAGATATGCAGAGGTCCCACTTACCCAAGGGGCAATATGTAGGGGCTTGCTCTGCTTGCTTGAGAGTAGGCATGCAGGGACTTGGCACTTGGGATGCTGCTGAGTGATTGGGCCCTGCTTGCTTCTGGGATGACATGCAAATAGTTGTCCTGCTAACTTCTGAGCAGGCTTAAAGTCATCATGACACAGATCAAACACATCCCTCAAGACCCTTTCCAAGTTGGGATCTAGTCCTTGGGTTGAAAAAGGCTGTATACTTCCCTTTTAAATATCCATATCTAGAACGTCCAGAAATGATCTTCTTTGGGTGCACTTTTGGAGCTAGCTATGCTATGTGCAGTGACCTGTAGAAGCTGTTGGATATGAAGGGAAACCATGCCTGAAGGAGACTCTAACAGCTTCTGGAATTTGGATGGGTTGAATGAACATGAAGGCAGCTCATGTTCCTGTGTATATAAGGAGACGTGAGGTCAGAACCTTTAATATTATAAAGAGACAATATATTACTCTCTTTAGGGACTTGGAACATCTGGTTGTAATAAAACTTAAGCTTTCCAAATCCAAACTGCATTTCATTAAACAAAGGATGCATGCCAGCTGAAACCTTTCTGGTGAAGTAGGAGAAGGATTTACAACAAAAGGTCAGGATAAGTATTTGTTCTTTTAATTCATAAGGAGTTTGGAATTGTCCATATGTCTGAATATTAGAAAACTGTATTAAAATGTTAATGCAGTGCACTGGACGCTACACTAAATAATAATATCTGGAAATGTTTTCTTTGCCATGTTGTGAAAGGGAATCATATATACAGGAGGTGGATTTTGTATACTGCAAAAGCTTCCTCAGATATTGAAACTGAAACTCTAATTAAATTCTTGATAAAAGATTAATTTATAATCTGGTGGTTTGCCACTTTGAGTATTTAAAAAGGTCTTCTGTTCCAGAAAGGCTTTTGGCCCCATTTCAAATATGCTGGCTGGCTGCTGCTAGGCTAGTGTGTCTCACTAGATGGACAAGTGAAATACACTTTCTGTAAATGTAAATAGCAAGACGAAGGGAGACAGGCAGAGGGACCACTTAATATGGAAGAAGGGGATTCGGTGACTGATGGGAGGGAACAGGCACAGGTGCTAAATGACTATTTTGCCTCTGTGTTTTCTCCAAAGCAGGCCAGGAGAGGGACCAGATGAGGCCGGGCATTTAGGGGCACAGGTTAGAGTCACCCCTTCTCCCAGAAGTTGAAGAGCTCCTCAGGGCACTGGACATTACAAAAGTGCCAGGCCCTGACAGGTTACACCTGAGGGTACTTCTAGAGTTGGTGAGGGTACCCTTGCACCTGTTGGCCTCCATTTTTGAGGCCTCATGGAAAACAGGTGAGGTTCCAGAGGACTAGGAGGGTGATGTCAGCGGTCCCAATTTTCAAAAAGTGTAGTAGAGGGGACATGAGGAATTACAGACTGGTTAGCCTTATGTCCATTGTAGGAAAGATGATGGAAAGGCTCATAATAGCAAGAGATCTAGTAACCCTAGATAGGGAAGGGAGGTTGGTGGCCATGCAACATGTCTTCCGCAAAAACAGGTTCTGCCAGACAAAACTTGTGGAATTCTATGACAAGGTTTTGAGGTGGCTAGATGGAGGGGATGTGGTGGATGTGGTTTACCTGGATTTTAGCAAGGCTTTTGACAAAGTACTGCATGATAAATTGAGCAACTGAGTAGTTTTTGGATAAACGAATGCACTGTCCAATGAATTAGGGCATGGTTGATGGACTGAAAGCAGAGGGTAACTATTAGTGGGGAATCATCAGTGAAGAGTGGGGTCCCCCAGGACTCTGTCCTGGGACCAAACCTGTTCAATCTTTTCATCAATGATCTGGAAGAAGGTGTGGTGACCAGTTTGCTGATCAAATTCTCAGATGATACTTAAACAGAGACAGTGGCCACAACTGAGGAACAGGTACACCAGACCCAGAAAGACATGGACAGACTATGGAAGTGGGCAGGGGACAACAGCATGGAGTTCAATGTGGATAAGTGCAAGGTCTTGCACTTGGGGCATAGAAATGAGTGTCATAAGTATAGCTCAGGGGATGGAGAGCAGCACTTGGGAAAGGGATCTCAGGGTGCTGGTTGACTGCAGGATAAACATGAGTCAGCAGTGTGATGCATGGTTAGAATATGTGCAGTGAAGGGCCACAAGGATGGTGGCCAGATTGCAGGGAAAATCACATTAGGTGAGACTGAGGAAACTGGGTCTTTTTAGCCTGGGGAAGAGGAGACTCCAAGGGGATCTGTTGGCAGCATATAGGTATGTAAGGGGGTGTCACACAGAGGTGGATATAGACCTGTTTCCCCCTGCAGAGAAGGGCAGGACATGCTCCAATGGAGCAAAGCTCAGGGAACCAAGGTTCAATTTGGATCCCAGGAAGTACTTCCTGACAGTTAGGAGGACCCCAAGGCTATCGAATGGGCTTGCATGGGAGGTGGGAGGTGGTTGAAGCCCCATCAGTGAGCAGTAGAGAGTGTGCTTAGTAGCAGATCTGAGAATGGGGACTGGACAGAGTGTGGTACTCCTTAGAAAGCTCAACGGGGGAGATGCAAATTCGGATCTCTGCTCATCATGGAAGGTCCCTGAGTGGCCTTGGTCAAGACACAATATTTCAGCCTAACCTGAGCTGCTACTGCAAAGATAAATGATGTGGAAGCATCTGTCTAAAGCTCTTTGCAGTGTGTGTGTGTGTGTGTGTGTGTGAGAGAGAGAGAGAGAGAGACTATACATGCTGTATATCTAAACGCATATGTATTGGGGGAAAGGCACTGGTTTAAAAGGAAAAACAATTTTCAAGGAGGATATTCATCTTCTCCCACATCATCACTCCTCCAAAACCTTGAGCGGACACTAGCAGGGTGTTTATGCTCCCACCCATTCCTTTATGACAGGCCAATTCTCTTCTACTGATTCTTTTGATCAAGCAGGGTCCACCACTTTTGCAAGGGAGAGCTAGCACTTCCTATAAGAAGCCCCAGAATAAGCAGAACCACACAGTTTTGGAAGGAGAGGGGTTGGTAGAGCCCTTTTATCTGAGCTCCAACAACCTGATTCCTTCCAGGACTGTGCAGTTCTGCTCATTTTGGGTTGCCCAGGTATGCTAAATCACTGCTGGGCAAGCACTGGGGCTGTTTGGGCAATGGAATTGGTGGGGCTGGGGTGTAAGCACCCCTTGGGGGTTTGCCTGGGTTTGGGTATTTTAAACCACTCAAACCATGGCTGTCCATTCTGCTTTCATCCCCACCTCACCTGATGGACACAATGCCACTGGAGGTCACATCAACTGCATACTCCCCCCCTCCCCGCATGTGCTCCGGAAAAGAGGGGTTTTGTGGTTGTCTTTGGGCCACTTCCCCTAGGTGTGCACAGAAGGACTTAAATGTGGGAGCATTCCCCAATGGGGCTGCCTCATATGCTGCTTGGCCAGGGACTGGATACAACTAGCTTACGGCCTGGGCATTCACATTGAAAAGAATGATGCCCAGCGTATCCCTTCATGCTCCTGCATTCCCCCCTCCTCCTCCCATGTTTTGTCCCTTAGTGTGTATCACAGCAACCTGCTTGCTGGAGCAGACTCACCGCTTTTCAAAGGCTTGCGCTGCTTTCATAAGCCATCTATTCAAACTTCTGGTGCTGAGATTATGGCCACAGTTGGGAAAGAAGAAAAGGAGAAAAGGGAATACATCGCTAAATGGTGTGATATGTCTCACAGGTGTGTTGTGAGCACATTGCTTCATATTGTTGAGGGTGGCATACTGCCAATTCCCCCTCTCAAAAGACACTGGCTTGGGCCAACTGGGTATAAATCCAAAGCCCTTTTTCTTCCTATGGAAATCTTGTAATTGCTTTTTCCTCTTTGCATTTGACAAAAGCAAAAACTCCCAGCCCACGAGTTAAGGAACTCCTAATGCTGAATGCCAGACTTCCTCCAGGATTCCGTCAAGCTGTTGGCCAACTCCTAGATTGACCAACCTCTAGACTGAGCCACTCGTCAATGCTCAGGTGATAAGGCACTGCCACCCCAGTCCCTTTGTCTTTCTTCTACAAGAAGCAGCAGACCTTTTGGGAAGAGTGGGAAACCTTGGACTATTGAAGTTGTTGCACTGCAGCTCCCATCAGCTTGAGCCAACGTGACCTATGTCCAGGAATGACATGAGTTGCTGTTCAGCAGTAGCTGTAGCTTGCCCTGTACTGATCAGCCTCATGCATACCCACTGGAGATGACTCTTCCATCATGTCCCAGTTGTCTAGCAGCTGTCCTCCTGGCTTGAGCAGGAAACAATAAAAGCCATACAAGTAGTTAACTGCCATTCATAATCACTCAGCCGTGAGGGTCCCTGGTTGATTGCTTCTCAGTCTGCTTGCCTCATAGGATTGTTGTGAGGACAGAATGGAAGGGGAGAGTCATGTGGGTTACCTTTAGCTCAGCCATTCCTAAACTGGTACACTCTATATATTTTGGATGTATATCTTCCATCTCACATGGCCAATGGTTAGGACTCCTGAGAGTTTCCTACAGATCTACAACATCTAGGTCTGAGAAAACTGCCTTAGCTTCTTGGATGAAGGGAATGATAAGGTATCGTACCTCTGTTTTCCTTTTACTTACATCAATGGAACTGTAGTAAGTGCATATTGTATTTTTCTCCTTATTATCCCTGAAATCTTAGGGACCAAAGAGGCCCTGGTATAGGACAGCTATTCTGCTCTGAACAAGTATTTGCGAAAACTTTCTTCTACCCTTAAGAAAGAGGTAGAAGGAATTAGAGATTACCTACCAGAGAAGGGGATGTTTTTCCTGTTTGAGTTCATTCCTGTATTGCCCCCTCCCAATTTAAGCTCTCCCCTGTGATGTTAAAAAGGAGTTTTGGTGTGAAGACATTTAAAAGAAGGAGAAATGTTGTGAAGACAGAATTAACACTTTTCTCCCATACCACTGCTTTGATCCAATTCAGACCCCTCTCTGAGTTGGCCTTTAATTTAAAACAAAAATATTGAGTGATAAGATCACAAATTCTCCCACTTCATGGTTTTGTAGTTTGGATCTCAGTCTTGGCTGAACTAATGTTTTTATAAGATTTTTTTAAGGTTTTACTGAAATCACACCACCTGAGATTTTCAGCCAGTCCTGTCAAAGTTGCATTCTGTAATCTGCATTTTTTGATCGTTCTGAGGCAGCTTATCTCAAGTAAAGGACTCCAAAAATGAATATATTGGAGAAAAGTACACAGACAACATTTCAGTAATGTAAATTACTTGGGGGAAACGTGTACATTTAAAATATGCACAAATATGTGTGCTACAGAAAATTTGCACCAAAAATGTATGGATTTCCATATGGGTTGCTAAAAGCAAATCTAGCAAATTTGTGTAGAGAACAACCTTGTCTTAAAAGAATGAAAGATCCATCTATTAAGATCTTCATTATGTTTCTGAGAACTTCTTTGTTCCTTTGCCAGCATAAGTGTTGCTGATTGGGACAGGAAACAGGGTCTTTTTCATAGTGGCACTGAAATCCTCCCGAGAGAGTTTTGTCAGGTTTTTGACATTGTTTTTAATTATGTCATGCATAATAAGACTCACTAGTGTGCACACATTTTTAATGATGCTAATTCATTTCTCCTGTGGATTTCTTTCAGCTGCTTTTCACTCTGTATTTTAACTTGATTTCATTCTGCATAACTAGCAAAATAACTAGCTCAGAGAGGTGGAAGATAGATATATGACCCTAAATTTTGTATTGTGAGCTGCCCTGAGGCTGTTGCAAGGGGCGGCATATAAATATTTAAATAAATAAAATAAAAAAATAAATAACCCTAAATAAGTATGAAATGCTATTTTAAGTTTTGCCATGGAAGTCTCATGATATTCATCTTTAAAATGATGAACACATGCATGAATACAAAATGAATTTTTATAACCCTTCTACAAAATGCTTGTTTTCAGGGCAGATTCCCCAAGTTTCTTGTATTTGTGAGCCATTGCAATAACTCCTTGGCTATGAAATCACATGCTAGAACATTTCGGGAACGGGTTCACTGTTCTGTGATGCAGCCGCTCTAGTTCCTATGACCACTGGCAATAGGGCAGTAGCTTTAGCTTCAGCTTTCCATTTACAGAGGCAAAATGGCATGTTGACATCTGTAGAAAAATCTCCCAAGGGAAGACAGAAGGAATGAGAATAAATTAATGAAAATCCTTTGGGTGGAGGTGGGGAAAGGAAGAGGAGATCAACTGATTTGGAAATTGGCTTAACTGCCCAATAATCGCAGTGATCCGGGTCTCTGCATGTTTTAATAGATATTAATACGGCTTTTGAACCAGGTCTTCTAGAATTGTCTCATCTGTGTCTGGGAGCCTTGTTATAGCATTTCCAGTGCTTATTATATTTCTCAACAACATCTGTCTGTCTATCTGTCTATCCTCATCTTCAGCCTCAGTTTCATAGCCTGCCAATTCTAGTTGGACCTTCTACAAGATCTGCAAAATTCTGCCCTGCAGCACTTTCTATATTATACTCAGATGCTTCTACATTGTCAACAAGTGGTGCCATATAACATTAAAGCATACTCTAAACATGCTTTTGTTCACCTACAGGAAGTAGTGCTTGCCTGCTTGCTTAAAGACCCTGTGGGTCCTTTGTACATTTACAGAAACATGTATGTGCAGTTTCTGCTCCTGGTGTGGGGAAAGATAACATGCAGTTCTCTAGAAGTCTGGAATAACAAGTCCCATCATACTCCCCACTGGCCTCTCTGACATGGGAGCTGGAAGCCAAAGGATCTGGATGACCATATGCTGTCCAGACCTCCTTATTCAATTTGCATCATGTAGGGGAGCTTATTAAAAAAAAATTAGGAAGATCCCACCATCCTGATTTGGATCAGGACTACTGGGCTCAGCTAAGGGGATTAAGGATTCTGACCCAGCCACTCCCCACACCTAATTCTCCATCAAGAAGGGCTAAAACCAACCTTGCACTGGAGTTTTATTTCCCCTCAGTATGTCAGGAGTGGGGATGAATTTTGGGGGAAAGCCTCTGGATGGAAAGGTTTCACTCTCTAACTATGTGTTGTGGTCCTGATACTGGATCAGGATCCCACATGTTTACACTATTTTTTTTAAATGCTATGCATTTTAATGCATTATGTAGTTTAGTCCTAAAACAAAGAGATGGAGAAATGCATAATAAGGAGGGGGAAAAAGTCTTAATTGCATATTGTTTCACAAAATGCTGACCAACCTGCTCACTGAAATCCCAAGTTAACTGGCATGCGATTACCGAGTTCCCCAGCCAAAGCACTGATCAACTTGCTACACTGCAGAGTGCTCACTGCTGTTTCAAACTGCAGAAATTGGCATAATTGTGTAAGATGTTTCACAAGAAGACGTAGCTGCTTTGCTTTCCAGAAAGCTTCTGGAAGCTTAATATTATACTTGCATCCTGATTATGAAATGCCACATGACACCTGACCTTTACTTTGGGGGGTCTTTCTTTGGAGCATGTGTTATCTACATCACAGTGGCTGCTGTAAACTAGTCATGCATTTATGACCTGACAGCCAAAAGTGAGCCAATTCTTGTGGGGCAGGGGGTTGGCCTCCATGAAATTGCTCAAAATATTTGTGCAAAGCTGGACTTGAGAGATACATATCTCTAGTGCACATCACAATTCATACAAATTAGGGTGGAGTTAGATCTGCATTATCATTGTTCTTGGTGTTGTTTGTGTAGCATAAGAAATATGGAGGACTCCTCCTCTCACTGCATATGGCAGCCTTGAAGATTTTGACTGTTAATTCCAGAACATGTTAAATTCAGGACTCTTCTTTGCAATTTGAACACACTGGTGAAAACTTCTGCCGTTTCACAAAGGTATGCAATTTGTGTAAATTTGTGAAGCAGAGGCCTGAATTTTGCACAACTATATTCAGCTTTTTAAAAAGAATTATGTAAATCACAGCTTGGAAGATCAGCTTGAATCAGCAGCTGTGCAGGGTTGACATGGAATCTACAAGGTCAAGCCAAGAAAATGTGTTTGGATACATCATCCCCATCTACACACACATGCACACACACACACACACACTTACAGAGAGAGAGAGAATGTGCTTTGCATGCAGTAGTTCAAAGGTTCCATCCTAGGGCCAGGACACTGGGCTGGATGGATGAATGTAAGTGTGCCTTGTTGTACACCACCCTGAGTGCTGCATTGCAGCATGGAGGCAAGGTTATAAATACTTTTTGAGAAAATGAAGAAGTTGCAGTAATATCAAGCTGTGGTGGGATATGTTTTAAGTTCTGAAGCACCCTTTCATATAATACTAGTCTGGCATCCAGAAGCAGCAAGGAATTGAATGCAGGAGAATGAACAGCCTGGTGAAGGAAATATAAATAGCCCCATCTCTCTTCTGCACTCACTCAGCATACAGGAAGGAAGCAAACAGGAAGACATTTGATGTGTTTGAAACATGGTGCTGGAGGAGAGCTTTGAAAATATCCTGGACCAACAGAAAGACATGTAGGTCCCAGACCAAATCAAGCCAGAGCTTTCCTAGAAAGCACAAAAGTGAGGCTGCCATACTTGGGACACATCATGAGAAGGCAACACCCCCTGGAGAACACCAGGAAAGTGTTTTTGTGTTAGGGAAAGTGGAAGGCAGAGGATGAAATGGAAGACCAAACCTGAGACCGATTGGCTCTATTAAGGAAGCCACAGCCTTGAACCTGGGAGAACTGAATGGAGCTGTCATGGACAGGACATTTTGTAGACCTTTCATTCCTTGGGTCAGCATAAGTTGGAGATGACTTGATGGCACATCACAACAATTCTATCTACAGGAACTACAGTTCTTGATTTCCCTTGGCTTATCTTGCCATAAGGCCTTTTAAAAATATGCAGCAAAAGAGCTCAGTCTTTCATAAAGAGTGAAGTCTGAACATTTATTGGCAAACCGCATTCAATTACATACAGTGACTTTGAGTATGACATTGATCGGGAGGTTTTTAAAACCTTTTATTACTGAAAATAATGCCAAAGCAAATCAGTTTGCTTCTGGAACCTGATTGCTCCTTCAGCAAAGTGTTGGCACTAAGCAGCACAGGGTTGCTCAGCCCTTGGGTGGCTTTAAATGAGTTTTTAACCAGTAATTTTAGTCTGTTGAAGTAGAACCATGAGTTCCAGTTTTAGCTTGTTTCTTCCACAACAACTGGGAATTCTCAGCTCAGAAGCCTAAGGATGGAGCATCCCTGGTTTGCTTAGCCTCAATGGAATTGATCAGGCAGGGACAAGCATGCTCTTTCAATCCCATTTCATTCACAAAAAGCCAAAATTTTCTTTCTTTTCTTTCTTAAAAAAATTCCAAAACAAAACCTTGAGATCTTGTGGCATCCAAACTGGGCCAAAGAGTATAATATTATTTAAAGGTTATTCCATCATAGAATCCTCATAGAATAATTGAGATGGAAGGGGCCAAGAAGGCCCCTGAGTTGAACCCTCTGCTAGTACAGGATGGCAGTAACACCATCCCACTCAAATAATTGCCTATCTTCTTTCTGAATTTCTAGTGTGGAAGAGCAGACAACCTCTCTTGGCAACTGGTTCCACTGTTGCATTGGCTGTACAGTCAGGAAACTCTTCCTTGTGTCTAACTTGCTATTTCTTTTTTGGCTTATCCTAAAACTGTCACCCACAATGAATATTTTTTTCACTTCCAGAGGCTTGCTTGGCTTGTGAGTATATGAAGGCCATCCTGAAAATGCTTATGCATTTTAAGAGCATGTCATCTCTTTTATCTTCATGTCCCAGAACCATATTGTACAGCTGGAGCACAGCCAATAGTCTAGAACCCTTAGATCCAAAATGGCAGAATTTGCAGCAGTTCCCTCTGTAAAAATTACTTTACAGCACCAATTACTCATTGTCCTTGGATCTTAGAGGAAACTTGAGAAAAGCTTCATTAGCAGTAGTTGCTGAATGATACTGGATCCACTGCCTGGAGAGTATACTATTTGCTTATTCATCTAATTAAATCTGCATTTAAGGAGAAATCCCGTGTATGTAGCTCTTAGTAAATTAGCCATCTGTAATCTAAAACCACAGTGCCTTATAGTGCATTTATTTGTTTGGGGAAGTCTCTCACTGAGGGAGGAATCCTTAAGGCACCATGCTTCAGCAGACTGTATCTCCATGGCACTCAGTAGGCAAGGGGGTGCCAGAATCCACATGTTTATTTGATGGCAGTAGCTTAAAAGCATTAAGATAGGTGACCATGTTTCTCCTTCTACTTCATGTTTTGCTGTGCGTAGGATCAGGCTGACTTTTCCACTTATATCCTGTTACTGAATGTGCAGCTGCTCACTCACAAATGAGTAGCTGAAAGGTGTCATGCAATCCCAATTTACTCAGAAGTAAATTCCATTGTGTACAATTGGGCTAACTCTAATAAGTGTGTGTTTGCGGTCCCACATTAATGGACTTGATTGAGCAGGTGTTCACTGGATGTATTTGCTTTTATTTTGTCCCTTGACCTACTTCTATTGCACACTTCCCAGGCTCCACCTCCCACCATTCAAACTTTGTTGTGTTGAAAGGGAGCTCCATCCATGCTTGCTTGAACGTGGTTAGATCTCTCAGGAGCCCTGAAAAAGCAGGATCTGCAATGTGCAGAGAGCTCTACCCAGGCAATGCAGGGGCAGCATGTATAGAGAGATTTAGCTTTTGAGTGGCTTAGGAACTTGATGATGGTGGTGGTAGTGCATAAATGCACAGCCCCTTCTCTCTATCCTCATTAAGCTTTCAGGTATTCAGGTGAAGATTGGGATCTATACATGATATTTATCTCATTCTTTTTGGCATGTTGAAGACAGTCATAACCCATCCTGCTTTGGCAGTGGATGCAGCAAGCAAAGATGCAGAGAGCGAAGATGAAAGTTTTTCTGTTTCCTCCTCATTACAATCAAAATTAAGCCCTCCCATCTGCACTGCAACATCAGCAATTGCATTGGCTGCATGGCCATTGTTTTGTCTTCTGCAATGTCTCAGACCCTGGGCCATTCTGTGCACATTCTCTCTCTCTCTCTCTGCACAAAAGTGATGGAGAATATCTGGAGAACATTCAGGAAAATGGCAATTTCTGGGAGTGGGGTGAGAAAAAATTGTTAGAAAAAAATCCCTCTGAGCAATTTCAGCTCAACTCTGTTCTTCACTGTGGTGGAGAGGAACAAAGTAAGTTGCAAACTCACAGAGCAGTCAGTCAGTGGAACAAGGGGAAATTTGCCTCTTTCCTATAAAGGTAAAGGTAAAGGTTTCCCCTTGACGGTATGTCCAGTCATGCCTGACTCTAGGGGGCGGTGCTCATCTCTGTTTCCTAGCCGAGGGAGCCAGCGTTTGTCCGCAGACAGTCTCCGTGGTCATGTGGGCGGCATGACTAAACACCACAGTGCCCGGAACGCTGTTACCTGCCCACCAAAGTGATACCTTTTTATCTACTTGCTTTTGCATGCTTTCAAACTGCAAGGTTGGCAGGAGCTGGGACAGTGCACAGGAGCTCACCCCATGTGCAGATTCGAACTGGCGACCTTTCGATCAACCAGCCCAGCAGCACAGCGGTTTAAACCACTGCGCCACCTGCAGTCCCTCTCTTTCCTATAGATAGGTAGCAAATCTTGGGTAGCTTTTGGAGGACATCTGTGGACCAGCCTCTCTACTATCAAGGAATAGTTGAAAAATTTCTTGCAGACATCTGCAAAGACCTCCAACTACTGGACTTAATCTATAAATTAGAGGCTAAGGGATTCAATGGACATTGCACTTCTCAAATGTTGGAGAACAGCTATATTTAAAATATAAATATATTTATATATTTAAATATGTATTCTGAGGTTGATTTGATAATGCAGAAACAGACTGGAAAAGCATGGTGGGTAAAATTTTGCAGAGGGCTTTTAGTATTGGGCAGTATATAAATGTAATAAATAAATAACATGTGATAGGAAGATAGACAGGGAATAGCTATCTGAGATCCCAGATACATTGTAAGTCCCTGATGATGTTGCTCTGGTCTCTGGCATACATACCTGGGGGAGTGGTGTCTGTCGGTATTGTCTATTAAATTTTCATTTAATTTATAATGCTTCATAGTGTTCATACCAAACTGGCCCAATTTGGTTGGCTATTAATATTTTGCCTACTCACCCTTAATTGCGTATTACTTGACTGTAAGTCAGACAGCTTTAGTCCTTCCAAGAGCTGCCAAGAATGGGTCCTGTTAAATAACTCTGTACAAAATGCTTTGCCCTATGTTAACTCATCTTGCTAATGTGTTGCTTCATAGATCAGATATGCTCACGAAATCACAAAGACCTTGTTGATTTTGACATATTTTATTTTCACTTCTGAGAAACAGCAGCACATCGATGTCCCCCTCAACTTGTCTGCTTTCATCTCGTATATATTTTAGGTAGGTGGATAGTGTGAGTTACCTTGAAAATGATGTTCTTGGGCTCATAAAATCTATAAACAAATACATAGAAGGTAAGGTTTGCATGCGGCTGTGGCTTTTTTATTGCCCATGGTTATAGCATTTGATTATGCCTGATTTGTTAGGTTTCAATTAGCCTGTATCCACTCACAATTCTTCCAAGAGTCTGATGCTTCTATCAATTTCTATAATGAATTCCCATAGATCAGAAAACTCTGTTTTATTAGGCCAAATCTGTTTTATTATTATTAGAAATAAACTTCTCAGGACAGTCAAGCAAAATCATAGCATTTGCATGTGTGCATACCAGCTTTTCCCAAACGGGTGTCCTTCAGAAGTTTAATCAAGCCCATGGCCCATGATCAGTAATGCTGGGATTTGTAGTCCAAAACATCTCATGGACACCAGGCCAAAGAAGGTTGTTATATTTAGTGTGATGGGTTGTTGGTCACATGGATGGAATTAAAGCTTCATTGGAATAGTGATGGGAACAGAAAGTGGTTACTGCTTTTCAAGATGGGTGCAGTCTCATGATGATGATGATGATGAAAACCCTACAGGTATTGCCACTTTGGAACTGAGGCTGATGATAATGACTAGCAATTACATAGCACTATTAATGTTCAAAGCATTTTGCACTCATCTTTAAGAAATCAGTAAGAACAGATCAGTATGATGAGCAAAATTATTATCCTGATATGGCACATGAGACACTAAGGCTTAGTGCCTTGCTTCCTCCTTTGGACAGGTATGAGATTTGAGCAAGATTTGAGAATTGACCAAGTTTTCCCAGATCTTGGCTCATTTTCATTGTCATGATGGCATTGCTGGTCTCCTTTAAATCATGGATGGGTTGTTCTATGAAATGAAGAATTGGGAGTCCAGACTCAGTTTTCAGCCTTGCCTGAGAGGAAGAGGAGGGTGAGGATGAAATGTTAAATAGAAAAAGCAAGGAAACCATGCCATATGAAAGAGGCAAAGAAAGACTTGGGTTTGTGTGCTTTTCTATCCCCAAATCCTTCCATTTTGAAACCTGGCATGACCAAACGCCCTTCCCCACAACACACACTATCAGTTTCCTGTAATTCCTTACAGATTCTTGCCCCTATGCCTCTTGTCTGTCTATTTCTGGGGTGGAGAACCTTAGGCCTGGGACCCTGATGCTGCCTCTTGGAGTCTCCATTTGGGCATTGATGTGCTAAGGAGCCAAGGCCTCTTCTCCCACCCACCTATCTGTTGGATGTTTCCTGGCATTTATACATTCCAAAACTTGAAATGTATGTATTTATTTATTTATTTGTTTGATTGATTGATTGATTTATGGATGGATGGATGATTTGATTTCTAACCCACCTTATTAGCCACACACCTTAAATGCCTCTCCAAAGACCTGTAAGCTGCATTATGCTGACATTTTGCCCCCGCCCCCAGCCTTGCCTTCAGGCCTGCACACCAGTCCTGGGCAGCTTCTCCAAAACTGACATGGGCTTTCAGGCTGAAAGCCATTCCTCATCCGCAACTTATGTTGTCTGCCACCTCCTGTCTGCTGAATTATTCTCACTTCACAGAATATTTGAAAATACAATAAAGGTATTGCTGATAAGGGAAACAGGAAGGATCTCCTACTATTCTTTGGGTGGATTCTGATAACATGTGTGATGACTAGCTGGGTCACCAGTGCTTGTATAATATCATATGACAAGCTACCAGAGGAGGAAAGGGACCTGGGAGCTGTTCTGGGAGGGGTGAGGTCAGATATATAAGCATTCCTCTGTTCAAAGACAGGATATTTCTCAGTTGGTCACAACTTGTGGCAAGAACCAACTGTCTAAAAATGTTCAGCTTGCTTTTCATTTGCAGCCCATAGACTATTTTTAGGCTAACTGTCATTCAACAACAATGCTTCTGCTCTTATCTGCCACTACAAGAAGAGGAGCTGAAGGGCTGGGAAAAATCCTAGACACTTGATTACCAAGGTGCCAAAAATCTGTCTCCTGGTGCTTTGCAAATGGGAGCTTCTTTTTTTAACCTGCAAATCTAAAAAGCCAGACTTGATGGGTAAATTGCATAGACCTGTATAGAACTCCTAGAATGGGTAGGAGGGGGGTGTATGTGCCAAATAAACAGTGGTGTGTGGTTTTGCTACAGTTGGCATTAAATTCTTGATATTACCAGATTCTCTGCTTCAGCTAAATGCACAAGGAATGTGAATGGAGGGATCAGAACTTCATGGTAACAAAAAAATTTGCATGAAGAAAATCCTGAGTTAAAACCCTGGCATCTCCAATCAAACTCTGGAGAGTCAAACTAAATAGACTCATGATGGAGGAGAAGAAATATGACATTAGAGGAATTCTCAGAGCTTGACATGACATCAAAGGCATCAGTCATGACATCAGTCTTGACTCCACATAGGAGAAGCAGTTCTATGAAGGTTTGTGAGGCTTGTTGTTTCACTCCATGGGATATAAAGATATGGATGGGAGCAACAGTCTGTGCTCAGCTTAAATGAGCTATGCATTTCTTTGAATGGGTCATCGAATAACACTGTTTGAATAGGTGAACAGGCACTAGCACTATCTAGAGATTGATTTTAGAGTGCATGGGTTACTTGCAGAAGTTCCCACTTGGTCCTCTGCAGAAGGTTCCATCTCCAGATAAATCTAGAGAGAAATCCTGCTAAAACCATGGGGGCGGGGGGGCTAAGACAGTCGTTGACAATACTGCACTAGACAGATCTCTGGCCTGAATGGGTATAAAAAGTGCCCTACATTCCTAGTAAAAAGAAAGAAATTGGTTGCAAAGAGTTTGCCAGAGCCTGGTATATACATGGTTTAACAGGGGTCCCTTTTTAAGTCATAGAAGCCATTATTGGTATTAGAAGTCATATTAAGAATAATAGAGAGTTGGCCATATAGTAGGGAGTCAGGCATTGGCTCCTTTCAATGCAAGCATCTCCTAAAATTGACACACAGCTGCCCATGAGGGTGCTGGATTGTGGGCATCTCTCTCCTCCTAATAGGAGAGGATCAGATAAACTCTTCATGGTCCAAAGGTGATTTCAGAAAGAACCTCCATCAGCTTGGTTCTTCTGTTCCTCCTTCCAAAACCCTATTTATGTAGCTTTGTTTGGTCAGTGGTCTTGTTATGTTCTTCTTTTTCTTGCTTTTACTGGTCAATTTATTTCCAAATAATGTAGCATTTCATGTTAAAAGAAGCACTGTTGCAAATATTTTATCATTGCATGTTGAAGAAGCAGGGGCTTTGGTAGCTGATGCAATGTGGAAGTGCAGACTTTATGGCCAGTCTTTGCTAGGACAGAACAGCCCATTGATGGAGGAGAAGGACAAAGAACCACTCCTCCCCCAGAGTAAGGAATGATGTTAAAAATAAAAAAGAAAAGAAAAGGAGCACCAAGGTTTTGATTATCTAACTTTACAATGCACTGTGGGTTGTGTGGGCGACGAGGGCCCGCAGATGAATGGTCCCTGGCAGTCAGAATTCAAAGACGTAATGCAGCTATTCTGTCTGTTCTTAACATTTCCCCCCAGCAACACAGAGAGAAAGAAGCTGGAGGAAATGGTGGGGAAATATCGGAGGGAGATGCTGTCATCTGGACCCTCACAGAATTCTGTGAATGAGGCAGTGTGAGTGCACAGTCAAGTCCACATCTCTGTGTTCTGTTGGTTTCTATGGCCTGTGCCTGAATAGAAAGCATCTAATTAGTTCAAGTGAGAATGTATCAAATGGAGGTGATGTACCAAGACAAGGTTTCCTTTGGAGTGGAGCTTCCTTGTGTGAGCTCAAATTCCTGATCATAATATTTGTTTGTTTATCTGTGTATAGTGTGCAGGGGCCGCTGACATCTCAGTAGGTTTCCCAGGTAAAACTTCTTCCTAGCTACGTGTGCAGCGTGCCCCATGCTGTACATTTCTGACTACATGTTGCTATTCTCCACTGCACTTTGCTTGAGTATACAACCCGAGGTCTTGAGGGTGTTGATGCTACCAGCAATTACTTTTTCTGCCACTGTTTTTTTCTTGAGGGGGCAGCATTGATCTTCTGAGGAGTTCTGTACATTTTAAAGCTCATGAAACACAGAGAAAAATCCTTTGATTGCCAGGGATTTGACTCCCCTCACAGTAGCTTCACTAGAGACTCACTTTGATGCCATGTTGTGGGTTTTTTATATATATTAACAGGAAACAAAACTTGCCATACTCCCAATTACTGCTTTTTGTTGTAGTTGGAGAAGTGCCCTCTGGGGAGAGCGCTTCTCTGTGAGGTAATTTGCATGTTTGACAGCAGACATTCTCCTGTGCTAGAAATGTAGGACAATATCTATCAATAACAGAGGCCTTCCCTCTCTCCCTTTTCCCAGTTGCACCACCACCTGTTTCTGCTGATGAATAAATGAATCAGTACAAGAGCAGACCGTAAGAGAAAGGCTGCTCTGGACTCACCCTTCGTCCATCTTGTGATGACCCTGTCCTTGTGTCAGGCTAGGGAGGCATGGAAGTTTTATTTTTGTGTGCACGCCCCAATCTCAGCCCTGAGCACAAATGTGGAGCACGTGTTCCCACAAAATGCGGACTGACAAACATGCAGCGATGTGTTCAAGTCCTTTACTCCATGTCTCAACTTAAGTCTCAAGTCTTTATTTTCAAGTTCAAGTAGAGTCTCAAGTAATTGCAAGACAATTTCAGGTCAAGTCTCAAGTTTCTTCTCAAGTCTCAAAAAGCAACTTTAACAGGAAAGTGGGAGGGGTGGTGGGTGGAATGCAGGGGGCTGGGAGAGTTGTAAAAGCCCCTGATGTTCCATCTAGACTTCTCTCAGTGATGCACTGCAGTCCTTTGCTTCAACTGCAATGCATTAAACCAAGAAAATCGTTAACCTGTCCTCACACCCTTCAAACTCGTTCCTTCCTAACCTCTGCTGTGTTCGTGCCTGCCTTCCAGGCATTCTGCCTCACAATAAGCCCTGGAGTGCCACAGTCATGCAAAAGGTAGAAATTTCAAGTCCAGCCACTCTCTTGTTCTTGTCAAGTTGTTGTTCTTGTCAAGTTCTTGTTGAGTTGGATTTGGGACCAAGTTGCTTGACTCAAGTTCCTAACATTGCACACATGTACTCATAGTCTTCTTATTTTTGATTCCTAGTTCACTTCTGGAAAGTTCCTCATAACACTGAACCAGCCCTCTTTAGTCTGTGGTGGAAAATTTTGCAAATTAAAAATGTGCACGAATTTGGGAAGATTTGTGCAAATCGCCGTGTTGACTCTGCTCGACTTATGCATGTTTCCTATTTGCTCAGAGCAAGCACTGTTCACAAACGTGAATGAGAATCAGACATGAGGCAAGTAGTGAGATGGTGTGTGGGGGAAAAGAACTCTGAAACATTGCAAATGCATCCCTAGGTTACAATAGCTTTAATATGCTGAAGGTGGGAGAAACATAGTGCAGACACGCGAGAGTATAATGAAAGCTGGCTGGCCACTGCTCCCAAAGTCTTACGCAGAGGAGGGACTTTCCTTTGGCAAATACTAGAGCTTGGACCTCAGTCTGTCTACATGCAAAGCACGTTGTCTACCACTGATCATCAGTTGTTCTCCTTGCTGTGAACTATTATGGTTCAGAACAGGGAAGTCTCAGAGAATTGTAGGTTAAGATAGGTGCAGGGTGCCTGGTTTGAGGGAGACTGTTATATTCCAAGAGTGGGGAACCTGTGGCTCTGTGCATGTTGCTGAGCAGGTACAGTGCCTGCTATGCATGCAGAAATCCCAGGAGTATGGGATTTGTGACCCATATCCACATAGATTAGGACATACTTGCCTGAAACCCTGGCTTCTTGATTCTCTCTCTCTCTCTCTCTCTCTCTCTCTCTCTCTCTCTCTCTCTCTCTCTGCCTAATCTACTGTACGTGGTTGTTCTAAGGGCAGATAACCTTGTGTACCTTCCTATAGTAATTTTATATCCATGGTACAAATGAGTGCATATCGTATTGCTGAGATAAGGTAATCAGGAAGTTGCTCTGTTAGTCACTTGGTTGCTTGCAGTAGGTTGCTTTAGAAGCCATGCTAACATGTTCAAATAATTTAATCAGAGGAAACTTTCAGAAGCTTAGAAGTTAATGTTTAAAATCCCTCTCCATCAATTTGCAGCCTGCCCTCTATATTGTCCTCATCACGCTAAGAATGCGGCGGACACATTCATAATACCATTTTCCTAAGTGAGCATGTCACTTTTGCAGCTGTAGATATACATCCTGAGTAAAGCAATCGGATGACAATTAATGTGGCTCTGCAAAAAGAGAGTGGGGGGGGGGATTACCAATGGTTTGTTTCTTACTTAAACATACAGTACAGCATGAGGAAGGCTGTGGCATAGGCAGGTGCATGCTGTTGAATAGGCACAATTGAACAATTTCTCCTTATTCCCAAGACTGGAGCAGCTTGTTCTTAAAAATAAATAACAAAAAGTCCTCCCTTTCGGCATAATCAGGGTCCGTGGGTTAATTGGAAATCAGTTGCAGTAACACCCTTTCCCCAGGCTTATGATAGAATGCAAAGATGTTATACATGTCCTACTGCATTGTTGGCATCTCTGTGATTCTGATTGCACAGAGGAAGGGAGCCTGTGTAAGATGGGATAAACTGGTTTCACTCCCATTCCTGTGTGCCCTGCCAGCCCTACCCCTCTGCCATGCATGCCCTGGGGCCATGTCAGTGGAGGGGGAGCCTGCCACTGGGGCATACGCTGTCCTGTGGACTGGTACCTTAATCAGATATGTCCAGAAGGAGATAGGGCCTAGGATTAGTCAATCTCAACGTTGTAAAGGCTGATAACTGCATAAAGCTACTCTGTGCAGCAGATCCCCCCACAAGGGAAACATGAATGACAGATAATAAGACATGGTCTTCCCGCCACACCTAAATTGGACCTGTGTGCCTTGTTCAGCCAGGCCATGGCAATATACTTCAGTTCAGCTTTGTTTCATACCAATAAATCACAAAGGAGCAATGCTTTATTTGTCACTAACCTTCTTATTTCCTTGAGTTCAGGTCAGGAGGAGGTTTGAGACTGTATCACTTGAGCTGGGAAGCATACTAGACAGGGGGAGACCTTCATTTTGCCATGCCCTGTCTCCTTTTGCTATGTCACATCCCACCACCGTCTCTCTTCTGCCTCAGTGCCATCTTGATCCTAAACCTTTTGGGCATGATTCCCCCCTTGCCCAATACGTACATAAAGAATGCACAGCAGTGCTTATTTCTCAATAGCATTCCTCCCACCCTGCCCAGTGATACCCCCATAGGACTTTTTTGGATGAGGAAATGTGGATGACTTGGACGACTTGGATGGTGCAGAGTAACGGAGAGATGTAGAATGCAAAGAAAAATGTGCACAGTACCCTTGACCGCCTCACAGTGATTAGGTAAGCTCAAAAATAGTATGGTGCAGTGGTTAAGGATGTTGGACTCAAGATATCTGCAGTCCGGGCCCCACTCAGCCAGGAGTGCTTCTGCATAACTGCCTCTTAGCCTAACCTTCTTTTCTTGTCTTGAGGATAAATAGAAAGAACCTTGTAACCCACTTCTAACGCTGCAAGAGGAAGAAAGGTGAAGTATAAATGCAATGTAGTAATAACATAAAGTGATGCCTAGTGATTTGTGATGTCTCAGTGGTGGTAAAACAACAGGACAGAAGGAACTGAGGATGGACCCAGCAAATCAATCTCTGTGAAAGTGGCAGCAACTCCAGGCACAAGGCCTTTTCCCTTCGGCTCAGTCTGCTTAGCCACGTCAAGCAGTCAACTCTAATTCAGGCTTGGAGAGGCTTTTTCTGTAAGAATGGGAATTCTTGATAACCTTTGTGTACTCTCACAAGACGTATCTGCCCCCTTCCCAATAGTAAGTCAGTGCAATTAAATTTATATTTATTGATTCATTAGATTTATATCCTGCCTTTTTCTTTTTCTAAAAAGGTTCAATTTGAATGCCAGGAAGTACTTCCTGACAATTAGGACCCCTAGGATATGGAATGGGCTTCCACGGGAGGTGGTTGAGGCCTCATCAGTGAGGGTGTTCAAGGGTAGGCTGGACATGCAACATGGATGGAGGAAATTTAACAAAATCTGTTGTACCCCTTTCTACAGTGGAGCGGGTGGGGTGCTGAGGCTCATAGACAGCCATCCTTAGTGTAAGGATGTCTTCTGAACTGGATAACAGAATGGAACTTTGCAGAACCTTTGCATGTTCACGCAAGTTTGTCTAGCTTGTTATTGTTTACAGTGTAGACTCTGCACTAGCAGCAGGCAACAGAGATCCAGGGGCCATTTTTCTACAGCTTGAACCCCCCTCCAGAGGCCAAAGTCTGCAAGACAAAAAGAAGCCTATTCGCCTTTTTACCAAAATAAATATAAATATAGTGGAGGGAGTAACCAGAGCACACAAAAGTTAAAATCTATTGTCTTTGCAAGTGAGATTTGACCCTTTTAGGCCACTACAGCAGCTATAGGGCCTTCAAAGGGTCAACTCAAGCTAACAAACATTAGGTTTTGCTCTCCACTGTATTCTGCATGCATTTCTCTCCACATGTGCTGGGCAGTGGGAGCTGGACCAGGGCCACCCTGGGGCTGCACATAGCATACTCCTCTGTCTCACAGGCAGGAGATTTCCCAGCCCTGCATAACGGGAAACAGAGATGGAACCTGACTTTCTACCCACAGCTCGTTTATCTGCTTCAGTACCCTTGCCCCTTCTTTGTTATAATTATTGTACTTAACAATAGCAGGTGATTCATTATTATTGCAATTAACAACAGAAAGAGGCCTATCCTTCCACAAGATGTTTTGAATCTAATATACATATACCTTCATTACCCTGTAGCTCTTTCTGTATATACAGGCTGGTAACAACAAAAATACCTTCATGCAACTGCAATCAGGATATAGGGAATACTTTCTTGTTATGAACTAGTGTATCCCAAAGGACAAGCCCTCTATTTGTGTGCAAGTCATTAACAAGTATAATTAAATGGTAAAAATATGCTTTGTAGCTAGCACATCGTTTTCCCCAATGGTTCTTCATCCTTTCTCACTGTAATTCACTACATGTGGGCCTTATCTTTATTCAGTTAGGAATGAAAAAATCATACACCTCCCATTAATTTCTGCATTAGTCTGCAGAGTTTCTTGCTGATTAAAATTTGACAGCATTTGTAAGTATTTTATATGCTTTTTAGTGTGTATTTAAAAGTTGAAATCTGCATTGCCAAATTCAGTCAAGCGAAACAAAAATAAGGATAGTACAATGCCATACCTCACATTATGGAAATTACTAAAATCAGTTTCACTTCCAAATGCAGACTGAATGGAATTCTGAAAATCCATGCCTTCAAATTATTTGACTCTCTTTTCTCCACTGCTTTGGGTTTTTTTTAGACTTTGTCTACTCAATTGTGTTTGTTCAAATGGTCACTTGTCATCCTTACTAGATTCAGCTGACAGAAATCCTTCAATACAGCATAGAATAATAATTCCACCAAATATGTTAAGAAGACTTAGCCTCAAAACCTGTACTTTGCTTTGTATTACTTCGCCTAGCTTTGGTTTGCTTTACTTTTGTAAACAGCAGGCAGGCATGGACGGTGGAGTTTATCTGTTGACCTCAAGGAGAGGCAAAGGATCAAAGCCTCTCTACCCATAAAACCATGGTTTCAGTCTCAGTTGGAAAGCTCATGCCAGTAATTTACTTTTAAGAAGCAATTGATGCAATACTTATGTGAACATTATGTATTTGTATGAATGGTGTCATGTCCAGTTAAACCCCCTAGAAAGCAGAATGGACTGAAGCTGCTTTCCCCAGCCTGGTGTTCTCCAATTGTCTTAAACTAGAATTCTCATCAACCCTGACATGAAACACGCAGTGTGGGATTGATGGAAATCAGAAGGGTCCCAGGCTGCACTGAGACATAGAAACATAGAAACAGAGTGAGTCAGAAGGGGCCTCCCGGTCCATCTAGTTTGACCCCCAGCTCTATCTGGCTCTTTCACAATTCTTTCATTCTGTCATCTGCTCATTGGCAGAATCAGATTTTTGTAAATTTCATTCATTTGTAAGCACTGCCAATGCAAACTTGAGGAAAGCTCATCAGCACTTAAACACGGCTTTGTGGCAGAATCTGTGGGTCAGATAGTCAGACATCCAGTCTCTCTAAAATCTGTTGAAGATTTCTCCATCATGCACAGCTACAGGGTCTGCATTCCTTATCTATATTTCCCTCTTTTTTCCGATGTGTTCGGGACAGATCCACAGTTAGACATCCAATGCTTCCAGCAGAGGCCAGGACTGCATCACAGCTCAGTGGTCTATTGCACAAGGCAGCTTCAGATTATATAGGACATTCAAATTATGTGTTGTGGCATTGCATGCTAGACAATGCATGGGGCACAGGAAGGGCAAGAGCAGTAAGCTCTTTCTTCATGGTGTTTTCTTTTCAAAGGCACACCATTGCCTGGCTCCCCTAGCACACTCTTCAGCATGCATTGGCTGAGTCCTACGTTTCCTCCCTGTGCTCACCTCCATTGTCTTATGAAAAATGAATGCAGGTCACTTATGCATATGAAGATGTTTTATCCTCAGTATTGCATAGGGGAGAAGAACATGAATGGCAGCTTTAGTTTAGTTTAGTTTAGTTTAGTTTAGTTTAGGTTTTTTTTAACTAGGAAGGATCCCTGTTTCTTCAATGAGCTACTAATGCACTTATGACAACAGCCCTACATCACCACCTAGTGTCGATGTGTTAAGTGACAAAAGCATTGCATCATGCAAAAGTGAGACAGAAAAAGCCTGCAACCAAGAGAGGAATCTGCTGCGTTTCTGTGGTAACCACAGTCAGAGAAACAACCTGTTATATTAGTGCTATAAATTCCTCCCATCTCAAACTTTTGGAAGAGCTGGCTTCACCAATTCTCTCCTCCTGAAGGTGACTTCAGGTGTTATCTTTCACTCATAATTCCATTCAGCGAAGTCTTTACCTCTGAATACAGTTTGAAGATGACAGAAAGGTAGCAAGCATGTCAGGAGAAGCACAGGATGTCTCTCAGGCTGAGCTGAATGCTGGGGCAGGATGATCTGTCATAGGTTGCACCTGCATTTTAAAGATATGCAGGCTTCAAATGGCTGGCCTTTAGGAAAGGAACAATATGCAGAGTGGGTTAGAGCTGAGCTGAAATTTGTCAGAAGACCATTGTTTTCCCTGGAGATTTCTCTTTTCTCAGAGCACTTCTCAGAATTTCCTCCACATATTCCCCACCATGTTTGTGTGTCTGACATGCGCCTCCCGCCTTTCCCCACATTATGTCTACACTGGATCTGTTGTGGTTTTATGTGGAACGGTGGCTAGAATACCATTACTTTTAGTATTATGTATTTCTTTGGCAGAGAGGAAGTAGAGGAGGAACCTCTGTCAGAGGAACCATTCCAGCCATGAGGAATGGTTGGAGAATTCCACCTTTCTCTGGGGGAAAATGCCAACATGGTTTCCTACCCACTGTTTACCTACAAATAGGATAGAAAATATTGTGGGGACATCTTTGCACAGCTCTTGTCTGTATCTAGTCCCTAGTCTAGCATTCTCCATAATGCTTCTGAAAAATAACCTCTTTTTGAGCTGCATGCAGAGGAGCAGAGAGTTATCACCTGAAAGATTTCTGGTGTCTGTGCAATCAGCATTTTCTTCTTCAGTGCACTGTGCTGAGCTAAAATCTGAAATGGGCTTGTAGAGGATGCAGATGGTTTAGTCCATGAACTCTGTCCTGGCAGGGTTGAGGAGAGAACCTGCGCACCTTCCCACTATGCTGTGCAGTGCATCAGCACGGAGAAAACCGGTGTGCACATGAATTTGGTAATGAACTGGTGACATTTTTGTGTAATATTTTCTCTCCCCAAACATTTTGACAATAGCTTATCCAACACATGTTTGAGGATTTGCAGATTAGCTGGTGCAATGAATATTTCATCAAGATGTTCTCTTGAGCTGATGAAGGATCTTAACTGGATCAGTTTCCAGGTCAACGCAGAAGTGATGCACATACTCAGCTGATTGTAGGATATGTGAGTTATCAGCTTAATGGGGGTGGGGTGTTTGTGTATGTAAAATAGGAGACTTCATATGAGTAGATGGTGTTTGAGTCAGGCTGAGATTTACTTGATGTGGATTGTGCTTTCCAGCAACTGATGAGCTTTAGAGAGAATTGCAGACCAAATGCTGAACTTGACTTGGTTAATTTAATGCATGCATCTTATTTAGACACTTCGTAACACTGTAAGTTAACATAGGGATAGGGGAAGCTGAGATTATGCATATGTATTCTTGCTTCT
>JAIXND010000621.1:15791207-15846382 GCA_023646645.1 Varanus salvator macromaculatus
AGAGAGAGAGAGAGAGAGAGAGAGAGAGAGAGAGAGAGAGAGAGAGAGAATACTACTATAGTGGGTGGGGCATTTCAGTTGGAAAAAAATGGGTTAAACTCCCACCTTCTGCTCCACTTCATTCATCAGATCATCAGACTTCACAGTACATTTTTACATTGAAGCAAACAGTGAAAACAGAACCAAAGATCACTGGGAGAGAGATTCAACATCTCTGTCCCCAACTCTTTAGTCTTAGCTGTCAGAAACATCTTATTGCCAAAGAGCAGAAGCTTTCAATAGAAAGAGAGTTTGCATGCCTTGAAATTCTGGCAGTTTCCAGAATGGTCAAATAACAGGTTTTCTAAAGCAGAGTGCAAGCTGAACAAGACTACGCATTAGCCAGTTCACTGCATGCAGATTGGTTGAGAAATATATAGGGGTGTGCTTGTATGTGCTGGTTCTTGATTGCCTGGATACTTTCTGAGTCTCTTTTCAATGCAAAACCCTGCACTATAGCATGTGTTCAGTGATCTTTAGCTGCAGCTGAGCACACGGATGATTTCCATGAGAGTTGTCATAACCCCACACCCTGTTTCTAGAAGCAAGAACACCAGCCAGTTATGAAACATACTTCGATACACTTGAAATATTAAGGAAAAAACAACACAAAAAGTCTAAGCGTTCTCCCCACCCCCCACCCCCATGCAATCAGTGCTTTAGTTTTGACAGTGAATCAATACTGTTTGGAAAGTCACAGCGTGGCATTTGTGTGTTCATGTGCTATGTAGGAGAATGAAGGTCAGTGTTTATCTCCCCTCCCCTTCAAAAGAAATCTGCTTTTACAAAGAGCATGAAATGAGATTTGCAAGGTTAATTAAGCACAAAAGACCCAGGGGAAGGGGGATGTGTCTTCACCTTCAACACAACACTGTCTTAAATTTTGAAACCTCGGAAAATGTACACATTGAATTTGTACCAAACAAATCACTAGTATAATGTATTCTTCTTCTTTTTCCTTTTTAATGTACCACCTCATAACTTTCCAAGACTGACCTTGTTAAATTAAGATAGGAAGATTGACTATATCATTCTATTTCTCCTAAAATGAATGCATTTGAACAGAGTTGATTGTTGAAAGAAGCTGTATTCATTCTATAAATCCATTCATTGTATAAATTCAGCCATTTGTATTCATTGTATCAATTCAGCAATTTACTATTGCTATGATGAAATTTAATTCCATTCAATGTATCAATCTGCTGTCACTTTGGTCAAAAGTGATTTTCGGAGTGTTGTGCTCCTTCCAGTATGCCAGCCAGCCACGCCCTTTCCCAAGTTTCTCTGTTCTGCTACCCACACTCACTACAAGCACAAACACTCAGAGTTCTTTGGCTACTGATTGTTCTTGATCCTCACTAGACCTTTTTAATTCTTCCTTAAGACACGTTGAAAGGGTTTGTTTTCTTGCCTTTTCTTTCTTGTCTTTTCCTTTGCATTCCTTTGCAATCCTTTCAGTTCTTTTGCATCAATTGAATGAGGATGGCTTTAAAAAGTGGGGGAAATGGTTGGCATAATAGTCATTAATTTTATCTTACTGTACATTTTGTGGAAATGTTCTGAGCTGAATTACTGGTTGATTACCAAAAAATGTTGTTTTTATATATTATTTCATGACATTACATCATTATCATATTACATTACATTTATATCTCACCTTACATCCTTCTTCATTCAAGACAACTTACACAGTTCCATTTTATTCTCACAACAACAACCCAGTGAAGTAGGTTAGGCTGAGAGTGAGCTACCTAGGAGCTTTGTGGGGACTAGAATTCACATCCTACAGGTCCCCAGTTCACTGGTGTAACCAGATCATCACATTGGCTATATGTTTAATTTTCTCTATTCTATTCTATTCTATTCTATTCTATCCTGCTAGTTAGACAAGGTTTAATGTGGAAAGTTGCATACAGGTACACAGATATGGCAATTTAGATAAAATTATCTCCGATTTCTCTTTTGTGGAATCTAAACTAGAGTGAATAAGCTTAATATTGAAAGGAACAGTCAGTGGTCCCAAAGAAGCAACTCTGTTTAGTGTAAAGCAGTGGAACCCACTAACACAGTTAGATATCAAGCATTTTTTTCCTTTAAAAATGCACAGAACCTATCCAAAAGATTAACATGAGATACTGAGATAAGGAATTTCCCTTCCCTTCCCTTCCCTTCCCTTCACTTCCCTTCCCTTCCCTTCCCTTCCCTTCCCTTCCCTTCCCTTCCCTTAAAAAATCATGGATTCTTGAGACTGGGTGAGAGTGGTAATAAATGTTAGAGCGACTTGGTTTTACTCTGAGAATTCCCAAATTAAGCACAGTTTACAGAAATACATAGAGAAATACACTCACAAACACACTCAGCCAATTAAATTTAAGGGGATAATGTAGTATAAATGTCTGTCATGCATATATATAATTTTTCTAGCTGTGGGCTAATTCTAGCTGCTGATAAGAGCTTAGCAAATTTCACAGATTTCTCCATAATGTAGTTGGAAATAACTTGAGATTTTCTGTAAAAAAAATGAGCATGGGAAAAATCCACCCAGAAATACGGATCCATTAAAATCAATGATTAAAGTTAAAGTACAGAGAGAATAAAAGTAGCAGTTCAGTTCAAGTAATACAATAAAAGCTGAGGAAAATTGAAAAGTCTTCATCTGGCACTTACAAGATAACACAGCTGATGCTGGGGCTGCCTATATAGGCATTCCAGCCACTACCTACACTTGCTCAAATGGCAGTGAGCTTCTCCTGTTCTCTGCTCATGTTGTCAAACACTGGCAAGGGCCAGGCTCTAGATAGCTTGATTCCAGGACTCAAAGAGACAGAATAAGGTCCAAACCAGGCAGGGCAATTTCCAAAGTAGCCATCAAAACCAAGAAAGAGGTGCGTCAGGAGCTTCTTCATCCAAAAGGCACGTGCTAGGACATGAGGACAAGGTCTGAAGTTGGTGCTTCAGAGGGCTTAGTGGGCAGTGATTGGGCCTTGTGGACTGGAATCCCTGGGCAGGTTGGTTCTGTGACCTGGATGGTGAGCCAAAAGCACACAGCCCAGCTTGCAAGACTTGCTGGGAACTGAGCTGCAGCACCTGGGAATCCTGGTTTGCAGCTCTCCACACATGGTTGCTTAGACAATAGAACCATCTGTATAAATTTAAAAATATGCCCCAAAAAATCCCTTGATTCTACACATTCCATCTTTGTGTCTTCTTTTCCTGCAAGGCAGGGTCAGGCAATCTTCAATTTGTAGGGGCCAGACATGGCGACCCATCAGGGTGTCATTAAGTGTGATGGAGAAAGGGAAATACATCAAGCACAGACAAAGATGCTGCCTTAGGATGAGTTGGTCCAACTTGCTCATTCAGGCATGGGAAATAAATGACCCCTTGGATGTTTTACTGCATCTCTGTGGTCCCAGGCAGATGAACATCTCAGGCATGTACCATCGTCCAGGAGCCTTTTCTGTAACTGAGGGCACTGGGGAAACTTCTTGAGTAAAGGGTGCCTATGCTCTGGCCTAGCTCTGCAAGTTGCACCAAGTCGAGTGTTCCAGTCTTTGACCCAGCAGAAAGTAGTAGCTGCACATCTGTGTTTGAGCGTGCAATTATCTGAAGTGAAGGCATTTATCCGATGCCATGCTCTTGCAACCCAAACTAGTATCGCACCCCAGGAGGGTTAGATGTGATCTCATTTTCTGGTGGCAACATTACTTTATTTCCAGTTTGTGTGTGATATAATTGTCCATAATTACATCTGCAATAAATCTTTTGAGATAGGTTCCTGTCAACTCAGAGCACTGGCAATCATGACCTTTGCTACACAAAGCTTTTTCAGATGTTTACAATAACATCCAAACCACTTAACTGTGATAGCGTAATTGTCAAATGTGTATTTGTGTCTTGAATGCCGGTAACGTTAACTGTCACTTGAACTGACAGAAAGTACTAGCCTGAGCCAAGCAGTCCTTTCACATGCTGTCCAAAAAGGCTTTTGCTGTTGTGATCAGAACCAATCCATTTTCTTTAGCATTGCTAAATGTTTAATGTTTTGTATACCAGTGACGGCTTTCTATCTACTTGTGGTGTTTGTCAAGCCTGTGGTCTATCTTGCCATCAGACTAATCATACCATGTAGAATAGCTGGAATTGGGCACTCGATTTTTGAATCTTTTTATCAACTAGAGCACAGGTACAGAGCTGTCAATGACTAAAGCTTTTATATAACGATGATGATAATTACGGAGATCATAAACTTGATGGTGGTGGTGGTGGTGGCAGCGGCGGCAATAAACCAAAAAGTGTTGTAGACTTGAAAAGGAAACATGGTGTCTTGGAAAATATATGTTCTGTTATAAGTGGTACCTGTCTGGGGATACAGATTTCCTGTCTTGCATGTGTGAAGGTTAGATACACTTTCCTCTGTTCCAATGTGTGGGCACAGAACCCAAGCTGGCCCGTTCTAGGAAGCATGGAAACATAGAAACAGAGCAAGCCAGAAGGGGCATCCCGGGCCATCTAGTCTGACCTCCGGCACCAGCCAGCTCTGCTCACGACATGCCCACCATGTGCATGTCCAGCCTATCCTTGAACACCCGCACCGATGGGGCCTCAACGACCTCTCATGGAAGCAACTAACTGTTGTAAATGCATGGAACACAAATGAGATGGGAATAGAGCAGGAATGGGCAACATTGTGGATTGGCCAGCCTTGGAATAGCATAGCCAAGAATTTCTGTGCATTGAGGAGGAGGGCTCAGGCTGTGCTCTGTGGGTGCTTCACTCTTTGACTTGGTGGGGAGAAGATGCACAGAGGCTACTATTACTGTGGGATACACGTTACTCACTGAGGAAGATGGGCTGCTCAGAAAAAAGAATGAGGCACCCATTGGGTTCTTTATAGTTAAATGAATGACCACATTCAGATACTGCACTGCACTGCACTGCCTGCTTTCTTGGTAGTTGTCTTGTTGTCTTTCATAAAATCGTAGAAGGTGAGATCCTGTGATTACTCACTGGTTATAAAAGAAAGTTATACCAGCCTCTTTATCTACATCCTGTTGCTTCATTAAGCTTGCTTGTCCTGATGGTTTGGCATGTGAATATGACACCCCAACTAGGAATGGAGTGGCATTTTCCTCAAGGTTGGTAAGTCAAAAGTTCAAAATTCTCATTCATTATATTCTTTGAAAAAGTATGAAAATAGCAATCATAATGGGGGAAATGGGCAACCAATTGCATTTCCTTCTATTGCTGTTCTGCAAAGGAAAAATCCAGGCACAGTGGCTTCTGTTCCCAGCTGGTGCTTCCTCCAGGGGTGGGGTTATATTTTATTAATTAATTAATTAATTAATTAATTAAAACATTTATAGGCCGCCCCATCGCATCAAAGCCTCAGGGCGGCTTACAACAATATTGAGGGCAAGATTGTACCCCCTGACATTTGGGATGTGGTGACAATGGCTAGTGCTGGCTCTGGGGTTTTGAGGACCCTGGACAAGCCACCCTCAGTCCCTCCACCTCCCTTCCCACCATCACTGTCACCAACTTCTTCCTCTTTCTCTCCTACTTGCTCCCTGGTAGGCCAGGGAGCAAGTAGGCAGAGAAAGGCAATGCAGGCTTGAATCTCAACCATTTCCTCCTCACCTTCCAGTGTCCAATTGCAGGAGTGTGGACCTTTGGCTGGGGCACAACCATGCCTTCCTTCGCGAAGGACCCTGGCCACATCCCCTGATGTCATCTGGCTCTTGAAAGGCCTGTGGGGGGGGGTCATTTGCCCCCTTACAACAAAGGAAAAGTTTCACCCATCCCTGCTTTAGCAATAGGACTCAAACTGGTATGGCAAAAGATGCCACACAAAGCCCTGCAAACTTTTAGCTACTATCTCTCACTGGAAAGGCCTGAATTGCACCTAGCCCACTGGTTGCTCCCCTTGCTAGGAGAACTGCCTAACAGTGGCAGAGCTTAACATTCTCCTCAGTCTCTGTTACACTCTCTGCACTGAAGTATTTGAGGCTGTTCTCCTTTTTATGTTTTGTTCCAGGGAATGCCAGCTAGCCTTGTGGAGAGTGACTGTAGTTATATGGTGACTGTAGTTATATAGTGACTGTAATTCTTGGTGAACAAAGGGGCAAAGGAAAGTTTTGAAAGTGAATGAGGAAGCTGTGGCATCCTGATGTTAACCTGTGCCCTATGTCCCTGGAATAAAGATGGAAGTCTCTCTCTCTCATTTGAAACAAATACAGTAACAGCTAGAGATGGAAGAGTTTCAAACAGCTGGGACTTTGAGAATACATATTTAGTAAGCTAATGTTTAAGGTAAAGGCTTTACAAATCTGGGAACTATTTTATCTTCCTTATTCTGGTACAGAAATGCAATTCCATTTTGATGCTTTAATCAAAAGTTAATACGTGAATATAATTAGAGAGAGAAAATATTTAGCAGCTACAGGGGATGTCCAGACTTGCCTATATCACTGAGCATAGTTCTCATGCACATTCACACGAACATTATATGCACATTTTTGATGTGTGTGCATCTTAACAAGTTTACAATTTCCAAATATTTTACATTGATGAACTGATATTTTGGACATGGCTTTCTTAAATGGTCAGATCTTGCGCGTGCTTGCCCTTGATATCCATTCATGTGCCTTTTTTTTCCTTAGATAAGCTGCATCAGAAACTGAAAAAGATGTGAATTTCAGAATGCACTTTCACACTCATCTCTAGGAAGGAACCCAACTGGTATTTGTTAAGCAAACACAATTAAAAACAAAGTTATTTTGTTCTCTTGAGGCAAAATGCTTTACTTGCATGACTAATACACCAAGCTATGTTCATGCGGAGATCACAGAAATTTGATTATTCTTTTAAGATTCACCCATAGAAGAGTTCTGTTGAGCTCTCTCTGTGTGCAAGAAGATCTTCTAGGATGAGAGTTAAAACCTATAACTGACTTCTTAAACTTTTGGTGTTTTGAAGTGGGTATAATTGCACAATCTTGTCATCTTTGTCCCAGTTTTGATTATGTTACCATAGAGATGCATAGCACAACTGGAAATTGAACTCAATGTGAACCATAACTGGACTCCTTAGAAGACTCATACTTCAGCTTTTGCATCTGCTCTTATGTCTCATACCAAAAAATGAGGATGAATTGATAAGCAACCCTAAAAAGGTTACTGAAAGTGGAGCACGTTGTCATTTGGCAAAGCATTTCACCCTGAAGGAACAAAATGACACTATCATTTTGGTCCCTTAAGAAGTGCATGATAGCTTCCTTTTTCCACAGCTTCCAAGTATGCTGTCTAATTTTATTCTTTTTATTATTAAATTTTGGGTTTTCAAAATGCTCCTACAATGTGTTCTGGATTAGAGGGAGATAAATGGAGGTTTAACTATAGAAAATGCTTGTCACTCTCACAAAATTGTAAGATGGGCTGAGTGTTTAGAAATGGGCCACTTGTACAACCTTTCATTTAATATTTTATCTGCAGTCTGTGAACCAATTATGTGCTTGAAGATTAAATGATGAAATTGAATCTGGGCACCATTGGAACAGAATAGTAAAGACTTAGCAAGGTGAATGCTTGATTCTTTTAACATCTCTCTCTCCCCCTCCTTCCCCTCTCTCCACTCCAATTCTCAGCACAGAGGCTAGAGTTGGACTAATTTTGAGAACAGAGATTGCATGTTACAGGAATAGCTGCTAATATCCTATACTGCAAAAAACAGAAACTAAATCAAAACAAACCATCCAAACCATTTTTCATTACAGGAGCTTAAGAAATTTGATTTTTGTGAATTGTTATATGAAATTATCTCTTAAACTAATGCATGGATGAGAATTGCTGTCCATCAGAGTTTGCAGTTCCCTGAATGTTCTCTGTAATTTAAGCTAGGAATGCTCACAGTTTGTGTTTGGTGCCCATTTTGAAAAAGCAGACCTGATCATGTGCAGATTGGATCATGGCTATCCTTTCGATGTTACCCATCTCTAGATGTTGCAGTGAAATTCCAAGCTCAAAAGAGTTCCCAAATGCAGCTAAAAATAGATGTGTATTGCAGGATAAAAATATGTTTAAAAACATATACTCTTTGAGAAAGTACTTCAAAAATATTTAGATAATGTTACATATATTTCCGTGTGCATTTTTAAGGACACAGATTAAGGCAAAACTGGTTTTTGAATGTACATATGCAAAACTGTCACACAGCAGAAATCACCATATTGTTCCACCCATAATTCAAAACATATTAAAATGAGTATTTAAATGTAGATGTTTAGAAGAAAAAAATATACATTTAAAGATAGATTTAACATGTCTTACCTCATGCATTTTGTGGGATCATTTGAACAGTCAAAGTGACATGTGTAAAGCTATTACTTTTGCAAATTGGGTAAACATTAACCTGACTTTGCTTTTAGGTATTAAATTGTCTTTTGTGGAATACCTTCAAACTTTTATGCTTTACATTTTGTCTGAAGACCAAATCCCCAAAGATGGATCTAGAACAGTATCCAAATATTTCCATTGCAATTGAAATCACTAGATTCCCTTGCTATATCTTCAACATGTTTTCATATCCAGCATGAACATCATCTGAAGAAAAAAAAATGTCTAAGTTGTCTACAGTGGTAGACCAGCTTCTTAGTAAAACTGCCAAAATTAAACCCCATCCATTAGATCAAACACATTTTGACCCACACTAACCATTCCAAAATATCTCTTGTTGTTGTTAGTCGCAAAGTCGTGTCCGACCCATCGTGACCCCATGGACAACATTCCTCCAGGCCCTCCTGTCCTCCACCATCTCCCAGAGTCCACTTAAGCTCACACCAACCGCCTCTGTGACTCCATCCAGCCACCTCATCCTCTGCCGTCCCCTTCTCCTTTTGCCATCTATTGTGCCCAGCATTAGACTCTTCTCCAGGGAGTCCTCATTAGGTGGCCAAAGTATTTGAGTTTCATCTTCACTATCTGGCCTTCTAAGGAGCAGTCAGGGTTGATCTCCTCTAGGAGAGGGAGGTCTAGCCTTGCCCAAGTGCTGCCTCACAGCAAACGGTGCCCTGGAAAAGAAGTGTTGGTGGCGCTTCCACTGTTTAATTCCTTGCATCTTTGCTTTTAATTGCCTTGGTAGCTCATTTTGCAGTGCATGGCCTAAAGGTCATCTTCTCCCATAGCAAATTTCCCCCACACCTAAAACCTAAATAGGGGTCCTGCTTTAAAGATAACACCCCTCACTGATGCCAGGTTGGTCTCCTAAGTTTCAGGGCCTTCTTTTGAACTAGTCACCCATGGGAAGGGGAGGGGTGCATGGGAGAGAAGGGGATGTAGCACCTTTCCTGCCATGCTTGCAGAGCAGGTTGAGTGCATTTCTGCCTTGTGTATTTTTCTTAAAGACAAGCAGACAAGCAAGCATTATGTCCTTCTTTAAAAGACACTTACTCACTTTCTCTACTGCCCTGTCAATGAAGCTTGATTCAGGAGTTTACAACACATAAGAATATGGTATGAAATCCAAACAGCATTTTAAAAAATCGAAAAGTGGATTCCATTCAAACATTTTAAACCAAATTTGAAACTCATGCAAAAAATGGAAGTGCTGGCGATACCAAGGGGCAGAGCCGTGCCTCCCTTCACTTTCTGGATCTGGCCATCCAAGCACAAGTGGAGCCATTGCAGTGCAGAGCCCATCGCTCCCAGCTCTGCCAGTTGCTCCAGGAGGATTCCATGGCTGTGGCATCAGCAGCCATGGAGAGGGTATGCCCGGCATCAACACTGGCGTGCTGATCTGGTTGGTTTAGAGCCAGGATATCTAATCCTTACATCACACAAGTCAAACTGCTAAAATGCTTCACTGATTAAAAAAATTCCCTACCTTGAATTGGGGAGCAGATGGTGACGATTGTTCTTTGTGATGCTCTTTCAATACAGGTGCCTATAAGAATTGCAGAGGGCATAGTCTTCTCCAGCATGCACGGGAAGAAATTATCTTCTCAGCATCATCATGTGGGCATCATCGACAAGCAAAGCAAAGATCTTTTTATTTTTCTTTCTGTTGCTTCATAATCATTTTGATCTATATGCAAATACATTCATATATTAAGCAACTCACATTTAGAATTAATTTAAAAATACTTCCATCACTTTGCAAGCACATCACTTGTGTTAACTTTTGAATGTACACCACCTGGAGGGTGCAGAAGTATTGAAAGACTGGTACAAGTAAAGACATTAAAAGGAGCTTATTCTTGAGGGATCAGCTGCTCACCTTTTTTTTTTTAAGTGAAAAAGTGCTTGAGGCATCTAAGTGCAAAAAAGAAAAAAGGAAAAAAAAAGCCTCAACAGGGCTTAGATATCCCTTGCTCATGTTTGCAAACCAACAAGTTAAACTCTAGTCTCCCTTTGTGGACAAGGATTGCTTTGACTGTGTTTGAGAGTATCTTTGAAGATGTGGGTAGAAGAAAGCAGCAAGAACTTCCAAAAGTGAAAAAGAAACAGAAGGGTACAAAGGCAATTTGCATTAGAAGCTGCCATGAAACAGACTCATCTAATCTATAAAAGTTGAACATAAATTGAAATTGCCTTGGGACATTGTAGCAATTGAGCTTCTCTGTCAATTTCACAATGGGGAAGAATGGGTGAATTTCTGCTGAATGGCAACCATAGCACAGCTGGCCAAGTGAGGGGGAAGTGGAGAGGCATGCCACTGGTGAGCGGAGGGGGTGCTTTTCCACTTTCCTTTCCTAAGAGCAGCCGCGTGCTCATACACTGTCCAGAGAGCTTCAGCTACTGGGTGGTAGAGCCATAAAACAAAAGAGTGCTGCAGTTGCTCTGATACTGCGTTAGTCTGTTCCTAGGAGGGGAGAGGATACATAATGATTTCTAGATCATTGTGAGGATTTGTTCCATTGTAGGGATGCTGGGAAAATTCATTTGGTTTGCATTAAGTGCAACAACCACATTCACACTCTCTTGTCTAATATATGGATCAGAATCTTCCCATTTCTAAATCTTACAACACAGTTCTTGCTTCAAAAGGCAAATGCCCAATACCCAAAGCTTGTGCTCTCTCATTCTCTTGCCCTCCCTCTCCCTCTCCCTCTCCCTCTCCCTCTCCCTCTCCCTCTATATATATATATATAAATAAAATTGGAATATGTTAAAACTATATAATATGCTGTCAAATGCTTGGAAGTAAAGGAAAGGCTTAACCTGGATGGATGGATGGATGGATGGATGGATGGATGGATGGATGGATGGAGAGCCAGTGTGGTGTAGTGGTTACAAGCATGGGACTGGGACTCAGACAACCTGGGTTCTAGTCCCCGTTCAGCCATACAGCCAGCTGGTGACTTTGGGCCAGTCACAGACTCTCAGCCCAGCCTACCTCACAGAGTTGCTGTTGTGGGGATAAGATGGAGGAGGAGAATGAGGTAAGCTGCCTTGAGCCCTTTGTAGGAAAAAGGCAGGATATAAATCCAAAAATAAATAAATAAATGGATGGATGGATGGATGGATGGATGGATGGATATAGCTGGTTTGAGTTTTCCATAACTGAGGACCCACCATCAAAAAGTCCTTTCCCTTGTTGACATCTTTCAAATATCATTTCGAGGAAGAACCTGCGGGTGAGGAGAGATGGCAGTTGCAGTACATGAGTCGATTCATACCAGGAGGAGGCATTGCATCAAGCGTGCCCCCCACACCCGCTCTTGACCTATGTAAGGCTTTATAAGTCAAAAACTGCACCATAAATTGTGTTAGAAAGATATGCACAAAAATGTGATTATTAGAAAAAGATGAACACAGAATGTGAATGTTAGAAAATGGCAAATAAAAATGCACTGTTGGTGCTTTTTAAGAATAGTGCAAGAATAGGAAGAACCGAATTCCTTAAGGCTGAATTCATATGAAATTGGCACGGACCAAATGTGCCAAATGTTCATACATCTCTACTCACTGGCATCCCTGAATGTGTATGTGTGTGTGGGGGGGTGTGTACTCTTGTACATGGAAAATGGCAGGACTCCATTGCATGTCTTTGGAATTAGCTTCAAAATGCATGTAACTATTGCAGTGTACTTATAGTAAGAGGAAGAAGGCTCAAACTCAAACTAAGTTTGGATACTGTTCCAGAAGGGCTGCCAAATCGTACTCAGGACAAAGCTGCAGGGCATGCTCTTGGCTGACTGGCTGTTCAGATATTTGCATCTGTCTGGCTGGCTGGCTGGCAGTCCTGGGCCTCTGCAGCAAGTTCTGCCTCCTCCACTAAGGGGGGATATGCCCCTTTCTCCTATCCCAAATGTCTTACTTCCAAATGGTTTGGACTGGACTTCCATCACCAAGCTGATGGATATTGTAATCCAAAGCTATAGCAGGCTCAAGCCTAATTTAAATTTACAGCTGGATGTCAGATTGTTCAGGATGATCTTTAAGATAAAGAAATGTTTTGAATGGATATATCAACAGGTGAACTGATAAAATGTTGCAGCTCGAAGATTAACCCTTACATCAAAGATGCTCCGTCCTAGGTGTACTTGCGCCCACCAGAACCTGCCTCTTGAAGAAAGCTAGTATGTTCCATCTGCGAGAAGCTAAATGTTGATGCAAAAAGTGAATAATCTCTGCAAAGGATCAAGGGGCAGTCTGCCCAGGTTTGCCTGTTCTAGAGAAGACATTACCCCATGATTTGAAGTCATCACTGCCTGGAACTTGAGGCCTTGGGTCAAATGTAGAAGGCATTAGAATGGCAGTACGTGCCCTACAGTGGAGCTTAGAAATAGGCTCTTCTGCAAATAAGTCTCCAGTTAACAGTTGGAAACAGTCACGGGAGAGGTCTTCCAGCACAGCATCGAATAGTGCACAGAGATGAAATGCTTCCAATTTTTTGGTTGAGCAAGCAAAGGGATTTCTGCCTACCAGCTGCTGAGCTTCCTTAGAGGAGGCACCACAGTTGATAGTAGAGTGCTTTTAATAGGAATTCCATAATGTACTTTTTTAAAGGCATATTGTGAGTCTGCATGTGTTGTAACTTAGATGGCTTTCTTTCTAAGGTGTGAATGATTTAGATTGCTTAGCTCTCTAAAAACCCAAGTTTCCTTTTCTGCATTACTAAATAGATAATAATTAAGTTTCAAGGAACATAACTGGGGCTTCACGCAGTGCAATCCTGTGCTAATTCAGTAAGAATTAAGTCCCCCTGACTTCTATGTGTATGATGGAGTCCTGGACACATAATGGAGAAGTCATTATCACTGAAGTTAGTGGGACTGACTTCTGAGTGCTAAAGTACTTGCATGCCCTCCTTTTCAGAGGTCAGCCTTCTGTTTTCATGAAGTGCCTGGTCCTGGATGGGCGGCTTGCATGTTGGGAACCACCCGAAGAGCTTTGGCTACACGAAGTACAGAAAGGGAATGTAGTAGTGGTCACTGAAGGGATTTCCTACCTGAAAGACTGTCTGGTTCAGGGCACGTCAAGGATAGGCACGTTTGGCCACCTGCTGTGGGGCCCTGTGGAAAGAGTCCTTCCTGGACTACCCCTCCCCTCCCCTCCCCTCCCCTCCCCCCTTCTCCTCCTCCTTCACCATCGCACCATTGTCCACCTCATGGAAAGAATGGCCAACTGAGGACCTGGCCCTGGTCTGCTTGAAATATTGAAAAGTGGCAGGGGGGAGGGGCATCCCTTTTGTAAAATAAGAGGCAGGTTCTTGAAGGGGTCCATCAACAGTATCAGGATAACAGAAACACACAGGTTTCTTGGTCTTTGCCACTATCATGAAGCAATATATTTCTACATGTTTAATATTTAAATTATAGTAATTGTTTCTTAAGTTGCCATCTATTCAGCTGCACCATGCTGATGATTACACTTCACATTAAATTTCTATCCCATTGTTTTTCTTCTTGAAAGGAACCCAAGGTGACTTTCATGATGTTCCTTCTCTCCAGTTTATCCTCACAACCCTGTGAGGTAGGTTAGATTAGGAGTCTCTGACTGCCAAAATCTCCTCATGAGCTTCATGGTGAGTGGAGACTGGAACTCGGGTCTTCTGGGTCCCAGTCCAGTGCTCAGGCTGCTATACCACACTGCACTGGATCTCAATTTGCAAATTTTGTGCAAAACTGTGTCCTCTTCTTTGGCAAGGTTTCTCTTCTCATTGAGCCATGCATGAGTGCCAGCCCTATTGATTAGACATGCACAGGCTTCCTAAGATATTAACTGAAATAAATTTTCACCTCTCTCTAGTTCTTGGTGCTTTCTTTGTTCTCTGCATCTTCTCCCACTCACTGTTATATTACAGGTACATATTTAACAGCATGTTAAAATCAACAAGGTTTTACTTGTGCAAAAACCTTGAGAATTGCACTGTGCTTTTGTTTGGTTTGTTGTAGTTGTTGTTTCTTTTTGGTTTGGAAATGAACAAGCAAAAAACCCACCATCTGAGAAGCTGAAATACATGGTGCAGTGCTTGGGACAGGAGAAGGTAGAACTGGAATTATTGGAAGATCCCTGGATGATTTGAAGCACACCAACATGAGTTTCTGTTTAACAATATGGATTATAAAAGGGCTAGTTAATACCTTCTCAAAGAACAGCTTGGGGAAAATCCACCAGCAGTCAATTTTTGCCTGAAAGTAAATTCTGCACAGACAGCATACTAAAAAGCAGAGACATCACCCTGCTGACAAAAGTGTGTATAGTCAAGGCTATGGTCTTTCCAGTTGCAATGTATGGCTGTGAGAGTTGGACCATAAGGAAGGCTGAGCGCAAAAGGATTGAGGCCTTTGAATTGTGGTGCTGGAGGAGACTCCTGCGAGTCCCTTGGACTGCAAGGCAATCAAACCAGTCAGTTCTGGAGGAGATCAACCCTGACTGCTCTTTAGAAGGCCAGATCATGAAGATGAAACTCAAATACTTTGGCCACCTAATGAGAAGGAAGGAGTCACTGGGGAAGACCCTAATGCTGGGAACAATTGACGGCAAAAGGAGAAGGGGATGGCAGAGAATGAGGTGGCCAGATGGAGTCACTGAAGCAGTCAGCGTGAGCTTAGGTGAACTCTGAGGGATGGTAGAGGACAGGGGAGCATGAAGGAATGTTGTCCATGGGGTCATGATGGGTCCGACATGACTTCTGCACAAGAGCAAATGCTCAGATGTGTTCTGCTCCCGAATTTTAAATGTGTTCCATTACTGTTTGTACTTTGCTGCATTGATGGATAAGATGATTCTATTGAAAACAAAACCAAAAAATGTCCTTCACATTGGAAGTCAGTCCACTTTGCCATAATGTATAATAGGAATGGGCAGAAGGTAAAAGGGTGATGGAAAGTAGATCCACAAGATGTATGTCTTCCCTTAATTTTAGAAATAAGTAGAATAAAAATACTTTGCACCCCCCTAAATTAGGTAAGGACACTTGGTGAGAAAGAGGAGCTGATTTGTGTGTGAAGAGATTTCTGGGCGAGCACCAGTCCTGCTTCTGAAAACTAATTCCTAGGCTGATCCTGTACTCAGAAGTTCCAAAGCTGCTATGGCCATAGATAATGTCAACGTAACCCATCCCTCTGGAATAGGCACAAGCCCCCCAAACTGGATGGGGCCCCGTTATTAACTATTTGCAATCTCCCCCTCCACACACACACTATCGCTCCAATCCAACATTGAAAAAAAGAAAATATTGCCACTAGGTATAGATAGCTGCACTGCAAAACCAGGCTCCAGTTGGTCTCAGGGCCTGGTCTGATGGCATGTGAAGCAGCCCCTTTGCTGAAAGTAAGCAGGTCTGTTTCTAGCCAGTTGGAGAGGAATCCTTTTGGGAACACACACAGCCATTGTGAGTTCCATGATGGAAGAAAGGTGATAAAAACGTGATCGATACATGAATAAACAAAATGGAATAAAGTCTGCTCACCCCTGACGTCAGATAACTATAGTAATTCAGCAAATGGAATAAATAATGAAATGGGAGAATGAAATTATAAAAAAGAAAATTAGGGGATGTTTTGCATGTGTCTGTTTTAGTATAACTGGCATTAACAACACTTTATTATTATTTTGAATTATGAAGTTCTTCAGCTTTCTGTAAGTGATATATTTTAATCATGTTATCATTTTTCTTTCTGCATTAACTTGTATGCTCAGTGCATAGAGGGGTGATGGATACATATATACAGACACACAACCACACACACACACACATAGGGAGATATGTATTCCAAATGGACAAACTACTTATATGGATGCTATTTGTATATTACAGTAACAATGACTGTAAGAAAAAGCCTAGATTGTATAAACAACCTGCAAACAGAATGTGCTGGATTCAGTTTGTTAACACTGGCTGGCAAGAAGCTATGTTTATCATTTCTGTAATCTAAGCCCCATGCAAGGGTTGGGCATGTTCTGTGTCTTCTGTCCTTATTATAAGGCTGCCCAATGATAAGAAAAATCGTTCAGTACAATTCTTTGCACCCAGGGTTGCTATCAGAACCTGACCCATTCAGGCAGTCTCTGGCACTCTGGTCAGAACCAAGAGCAGTACCATCTTCCTCAGGTCTTCAGTGGATGGCCACTTCCTAGAATAGCTCCAAGTCACCATTGCTGTAGGCATTGTGGGAAATTAAAATGGTGGCTTGATGCTTCCAGATGAATGCAGAGTCAGGGGCTTGCTGTTGCAGTGGGCACCACCAGAAGACCTAATGTTTCCCTCCAACTTGTGTGCACATTTACTTAGTAACAGATACTACTGTGTTCAGTAGGGGCTTCTTCAGATTTAGCACGGAAAAGGTTTTGATTTTGAAACCTGAACACTGTGAATTTTTACACAGACATGGGCTCCACTGTGTTAAGTCAGGCTAATTTTCTCACAAATGTGTTCAGCCTTGCTTCTTTGGGTGGATCTGCCGTTTTAATCAAACTGATGAATCAGGTTTTATTTTGGCTTTACGCATTATAGTGCTTTTAATGTTTGCTACCACCTTCATACTGGCTTTTATTATGTGTTGTTTTTATTCACTCTTCTCATTTTAGGTTTTTGACGAATTTTACACTGTCCAGAAAACTGGGGTTATTGGGCAGTTCGAAAGTGCCAATAAATAAATGAATGACTCAATTAAACTTTGCATTTGTACATTATCAAAATGACTTAGGAAAGCCACCTTTTTAAGATACTGATGGAATAAACTTGCATTTGAATAAGCGGATTCTGTTACTCATTAGAAAGGAACACCATCATTAGTATCTCCCTTTCTTCAGCCAGTATTATAATAACAAATGAGTGCCAAAATCACCTTGGGAAGAAAAAAACAAAACAAAACAAAACCTCTGGCTCTTCAGTTTAAAATTGGCCTCCATAGAGTAAACAGTTAAACCTTTAGATGATTAGCCTGTCAATTAATCTGTCAATTAAAGCTTACAGCTCTATATAATTTATTGCAAATTACTGTTTTTAATCATAGCAGAAGGACTTTGGAAGGATTCTGCATAAATCATGAAAATTTGGACCTGCGATGAAATGTTACAGCACGCAGTAGCCCTGCTCCTGATCTGGGTATCCCGTTCTTTTCTCCATTTCCCACCACGTTTTCTAGTCATCCCTCCCAGCAATTGGTGCTCACTGAGCATTCTTAGTCCCCATATATATATTTGCAGGGAGAGATCTCCAGTCCTCTCTTTTGTGCCGGGATGGTGGCATTTTGACATTTGAAGAATGGGTTCACCATTTGTAGTTTGGTTGGATGCTGCTGGGAAGGGACCTCTGCGAACTGAGTAGAGAACATGTGTTGCATGCAGCTCAAAGTTGCTGTTAGAAACATTTTGAACTAGTAGGCTGGGAAACGCCTATGCTTTTGAGGACTTGGATAGTCAATGTCAGCTGGAATAGATGACCCAGTTTAATATCACACAGCTTTGTATCTCTCAGGCCGTGCAAAGTTGCTATTTGCTTAAGTGTGGATTTGATTTTGTGTGTCATATTGCTAGTTGCTTCTCAAACTGTAGACAGTCCAAGTATGGTAATACCTTTGTTAGGAGCAATTAATATTTCTTCTGGTTGGATGTTAAGGAAAAGAGACAGTAGGTTGGAGAAAGCAAGATGTTGGCCATAAAGATAATGGCATGGGCTCTGCTCAGATGGAGCATTCAGGTGGAGTGCAGGAGGTGATCATACAGGATCTGGTGGTAATCCAGTGGACACTTACCTGGGCATAAATGTGGCATTCATGGGGCTTTTTTCCTGAGTAGTGGGGAAGTAGTGGAACATACATTCTGTAGGTAGAATTTCCTGGGTTCATTCCTTAGCATCTTCAAGTAGGGATTAGGAAATGTTCCCTCTAGAATGCTGGAACACTGCCACTGCAGGTCCTTGGAGACTAGCATTGAACGTTAGGCCATTGAGATGTTTTGGTCTACAACGTCCAACTTCCCTCAGAGTGGGCTATGGGTCATTTGAGTTTTAAGCCAAAACATATTGAGGAAGACAAGTACTTAAGTTCTATAAAGCACCTTTCTATGCAATTGCAGGTATGCTCACTTGGAGATAAGAACCCTGTATTCAATGGGCCTTTCTCCATGCTAAGCACATAGAGGACTGGATTAGTAACTACAACATTGCAAGACAAGATTGCCTTTGTATGCAAATTGAATGGATTTCTCCCACATCTCACAATGTTTGTGATATTCTGGAGGAGGCATATGAGATGAGACAAGGGGAGGGCATTCAAGGGACTACACAATAAAAGATGCTGTTCAGTTAAGAAACTGAGTTGAATGTAGGTGTTTATACACAACCTGGGAGGATTCCATTGGCCTTTGGCTTGGGCTGGAACTGCAGCCCAGCTTTACCCAGAGAGCATCACATTTCTGGTCTGTTGAAGAACCAGAGTACTGTTGGCTCAGGAGTCAAGGTGGGAAAGATGAGCTGCTGAGCATCAGTTTCAAGGCATAATGGCTTTACCTTGCTTTTGACATTCAGCGTTCATGCAGTACCTACCTCTATTGCCATATTTAAGGTGCATAAAAATCTTTACCATCCTCTCTAATCACTACTTAAACTGCAACTGTTCTGCACACACAGGCATGGCGCAACTACAATAAACCCCAAGTTGTGGCATAATGCTTACATCGAGCTATATTATATGTTAAACCTTTTAAACAATCTTTGCCCTTTATGTTGTCATTATTGATGTCAGGTTAGCATATATCAGTTCAGGCAGTTCCAGTGTATAAGTGTAGAGAAATGTAAATTATATTCCTTGATATACTGAATAGCTGCACCAGAATATAAATGATATTTATGAGGAATTTGGGAGTGCTTTAAATATTGTGAAACCACTGACTTTGACACATTGGGGATAATGATGCAGAAACACAGGGCTATTTGTAAACCACTTAATGGCAACAATTTTCTGAATCAAAGCAATCTACCCTTCCTCATTTGCAATTTTGTCTCTAACTACTACAGTTCTCATAAATTGGCTTACAAGACTGAATCTTCAGTATCTATGAACTGCTATTGAATACTGAGAGGTTGTGGCATTAGCTCCAAAGCATTTGAACATTTTACCTTTGAAATTATACCGCATGTGTTTTTGTTTTGTTTTTATGCCTCTATCTGAGCATTTTTTTCCTGGAGTCTTTAATGTGGATATAAGATAGCATCATTAACAGAAGCTAGATTGTTTTGAAATGGCAAATGTTCAAAAAAACCAAAAACCACCTTGCTTTTAAGACTTTTAAAAACAACACTAAACGCCCCAGGTAATTGTTAGATATTAATGGTGAGACATTACTGCAAAATTAATAACCACAGTCCTTGTGGCTTTGTTCTGGCAATTGGGAAACAGTTTTATTGTCTTTACAAAACCAGTGCTGAAAACAAAGGGAGAGGAAGTCAGCTTGAGTTTAATTTTATCAGTTGATTACTCCTTCTTGATGTAACATGTCCACAACACCTTGAGATGTTAAACCCAAAATGCAGGTAAAGAAATACTCATGCTGTTTAGCTTGGTTTAGCTTCATTTTCTTCTGGCTTGTGAGCTTCCTGCTTCCCCATCTCAATCCCCCCACCAAAAAAAGAAGGAAGAAAAGAAGACTGGGAGTTTGTGTGTGAGAAACAGTGCGGGCGAATTTCGCTGAGCCCTTCAAACTGTTGCTTGCACTATCCAAACTGAAGTGGGCTTCCTTCTAGGTGCCACAACTGAAATTGGATCCTGCAGGTGTTCTTGGCGTGCAAGATTCAGAATGGCAGACAGTGACTTGCACTGTTCGTGCTGGTTGTCTGGCACCCTGCTTTCCATAATCACCCTCAATTGCAACTTTCAAACTTGGAGAGCAGGGAGAGTTGGCTGGGATGGTGATTAGGTCTACATTTGCTGAATGGTGACCAGACCTCATGACAAACCATACCCAGTGAGGGTAATTAGACAGACTGGGCATAAGACATTGTTTCAGATCAGGAAATGCAGACAGCCTGGGAGGCTGAAAAGCAATGGAGAAAGAAAACTGCACACAGCCCCCGTGGCCATGATTGGTGATTAGATATGCTCAAAATAGTGTGATGTAGTGGTTAGTGTTAGACTGGGACTCAGGAGATCTGGGTTCTACTTTCAGCTTGACCACAAAACTCACTGCCCAGTCAGTATAACCTTCCATACAGAATTGTTGTTTTTATATTGTTGTAAGCTGCCCCGAGGCTTTGTTGTGATGGGGCGGCATATAAATGTTTTAATAAATAAATAAATAAATAAATTGTTGTGAGGATAAAATGGAGAGGTTGAGCACAGAACACAAGCCATATAATCAGAAATGGCTTAATAAGAATTTGGTATTCTACAAGAAGAAGAATCAGTCCTCCAATTTCTCCTCTGATGTCTCCAATAGAAGCATATTATGATAAGTATCTAAGGAAAAGCAATGCCTTTGTAACATATGGAGGCAAGGAGGAATTAAGCCTGGGCAAAAATTAAAAGAGGAAGGAAAAAGATACAATGGCTTCCCTATTTTCAATTGGTTTCAAGAATGAAAATGTAAATTCTGTGTTTACATTTATACAAGATCATTTATTAGGACAGATTTACAAGCAATTACTGCAATATAATACAGAAACTGATCAAGTTAAAACACATATGATAAGTTGGATCTGGAATTTTGAGGAAGAAAATAAGGTTTCCATAAGGTTTCCATCAGTGGGAAACCTTATGGATGAAAGACATAAAATTTACAGCTAGTCAAGCATTAACAGAAAATTGGTATGAGATGTTATTTTGCAGATAAAGTAACCCAAAAAATATTGAGAAAATGGACAATTATAATGCAAAGTGTTGGGAATGCAAGGGAGTGGATGGGACTTTTTACCATATGAGCTGCAAGTTTATTAAGACCAAACATTTTTGGAAAGAAACACTTGCTGAAATATATAAAATTTTGAACATTAATTTTTCACTGAATGGTAAGAATATGCTATTGAGTATTGTGCCAAAAACTCTTCCAAGAAATATGGAATTATTATTTAAATATATGAAAATGGCAGCTAGAGTTCCAATTGCAACAAAACTGAAAGCAGAAGACTGCTGAACTAGTGAAAAATAAGCTAGTAGAATATGCAGGAATGGCAAAATTAACCAGCTATATAAATAGAACACTGGCTAAAGGTTGTTATGATAAGTGGAAATGTTATTAGATATAATTTATTCAGTGAATCACAATTCACAAATAAATGTTCTGTTGCCATTCAAAATAAATTTTAAAAGGAATGGAAAAATATTTTATTATGAAGTATTACATATACCACAACCAAATTAGTATATTAGCACTGTGAAACTAACTTTCTTATTATGATATTGAGAGGGGTTTTTTGGTAAAAAAGGAAAAATCAATTACTAATTTGTTGGTGGATTTGTAGATGTGCTATAAGAAATGCTATCATTTACTTGATATCCACATTAAAGGATTTTATGTAATTATTGTTAATTTTAATTAAGTATTAATTCAGTATTTATTCTAGTTAAGTACTAATAAGTTAAAATTATAATCATAAATTTGGTGTATGCAATAATAAATTATTGACTTTTTGAAATTTCCTGCATTTATTATTAAATGTAATATTTGTGTAAGGTCCCTTTGTATCTTTTTCTTTGGTATTTATTTATTTTTAAAAAAAGAATAGGCAGTAGGCAAAATCGAGGAAGCATCTTGCACAGAGAAGGAAAACTTTCTGGAAATTGGAGAACAGATTTCGGCTCAGTGCTAATTCTGTCTTTTTCCTGAAGTGGGATGCAGCACAGCCACCCCCTACAGATCTGCATGCAATTGGGTGTGAAATGGTTTTGCCTCTTGCATCAACATCAAAGAAACCTTTAGGAAAGGAGATTGGTTGCGCTGTATCGCCTGGCCATTGGGACCCTTGCAACAAACTGTTGAGGATTTCTCCTGTCCCTGGATAAATTTTGTGAAGACCCTTTCTCCAGTAACCTCCCCACCCTCCAAACAAAAAACAAAACAAAAAACAGTATAGAATCTTAAGAACCGTATCTCTAACACACACATAAACACCCAAAATGAATTTCTCAGTATGTATCAAGTGGCTCAAGCAAGCAGCTTGGGACCTGATGCACTGATATTGCTCCAGTATTCTGTGTCCACAGCTGAAAATATTTAAGCCTGAGTCTAAACTGAAGCCGTAAGCCACCAGTGCCACTCAAGGAATGGTCTACTCAGGAGCAGAACATTTCTCCCTAGCTAGAGATGCACAGATTTTGTTAAATCTGCTTTGTCTGCATTTCATGGTTGTCCGGTGTCTTTTGTTCTGTCGTCCAGTCATTGATATAAAATGAAAGACCATGCCAAATCAGAGCAAAGGTCTATCAAATCTAGCACTCCATAGACAGAATGGAATTTTCCCCAGTTTCCCAAACCTGCATTTCCAAGTTCCCAAGTACCAACTGATATTTCCAAGAAGTTTGCATGTATTTCCAGAAAGTATCAAGAAATAATATTTCTGTTGTTTGTTGTTGTTGCTGCTGTTGTCGTTGTCATCAGCAAAATCTGTATAACTTGAAAAAAGACAGTCTGCTACAGCATCTGCAGGTTGGATTTAAAATGGAACTCATCTGAGGCCTTTGTGGATTTCTCTGGCATCCCTTTTCTAGCAGACATAGAAATATAGACACTGAGTGAGTCAGAAGGGGTCTCACAGGCCATCTAGTCTGACCCCTGGCTGTTTTGGACGTCAACTCCCATCAGCCTCAGTCAGCCTCTCCAGTGGCCAGGATTGTTGAGAATTGCTTTCAAAAATGTTTGGAAGGTACCAGAATGTGGAAGACTGGCTTATATAGGATTGTGTATCTTGCAGGGACTCCATACCTAATGTGTACATTCATGGACCTGCTCTCTAAACGCAATGATCAGTCCAAACCTATTTTCTCAAGGCTGCTCTGTCAGTCAATCCATATTCCTCATTGATGCGAAGGTCTTTCCAGACAAACACCTTTTTCTGTATCGGAGCTTGTTCTCTAGGGGTTCTTTACCCCAGAAGGTGGGCCTTCAGTCTAAGGAAAGATTCCCACTACTAGTTTCCCTTCCCTGAGAAAAAGTCTGGATTTTTATTTTTTTGGGGGGAGGGGGTGGGTTGCAGGGAGAGACAGCATCTTTATACATCATCTATTCTGCCCTCCAAGATGTAGCACAGCATAAATCTATTTTAGACCTAGATTAGAGATTTAGCAACACAGGCTGTTCCTGGGTCTGCCCTATAAAGTTTTATTTAAATGTCCTCTTGAGCCCTCTCAAAAACAGAGGGAATATGAAATATGCATTAGACTTCTTTGTCTAAAATATGTTGAATGTAAAACTGTCTAATAAAAGTAATACATCAACAGGACTGGAGATTTATGCCTGTAATTCAACTCTTTTTTCCACCTCCCCATTCCCTTTTCAAAGACCTGGGTTGCGAATGGCACATTCAACTGTTAGTGGAAATGGCTTGGCAAGCCCAAGATGAAGTTAAACAAGATTTGTGCATTTAATTTCAGTCTTTAAACTTAAACGCTTTTTGCACCTTCCAAATAATGCTGTTTGCTTTAGCCAAAGGGATCTGAAGCAATTATTGTAAATCTCAAGGCTTTTTTGAAGAAAGGGCTTTTCCAAAAGGATTCAAGCAAGGGTTTTAAATGTCTCTCTTTATACTTGTGTGCCCCATTCCCATTGGCAAGAAGCAGTAAATCTTAATTTAGTATTTCTAATCAAAAATCTCATGTATACAGATCGTGTATTGTTGTTGTGTTAGGTAAAAAGAATGGACAGGAAAACTCCATGGAGACAAACTTGTGTTTATTTTCCCTTTGTGTTGTTTAGCTTGTTTTGTTTTTGTCTTAAAACAAGTGAGATGTGTATAGCCTTAAATGAAAAGTATGAGATTCCATTCTGTCTTTTATGCCCAGTGCAGCTATGACAAATGTCTCTAAATGCTGAAATACTGAAAGGCACACATGGAAATTTCTGTGGTTAACTGTCATTGCTTATGTTATCTATAGATGATGGGCAATTTCCTTTCTTAGAGATTTGTGGTGTTATGCAAAAGGCCCATTGCAACAGCATGGCACATCATTATAGTTAGCTTTATTGAGTCACAATTCATTGTTCCACCCTTAGTGTCTTTCCCCAAACTGGTTTATGGGATGTGTTGCATAGCACCCAGACTGGTGACTGGGAAATAAAGAAACATTTGTTGGGATGAAAATCCAATCCATTTTTTCTGGTTCAGCCTATTTCTCCCAGCTGGCATCAGCTTGATCTGCAAATTGTTGATCCAATATGCAGACAGGGCAGCTATTTGTGCATGTTTGACATGTGTGTATATACCTTGGCATAGGGTTGATTTCCCTTTTCCTTTTCTTCCTTTCCCTGTCCCTTTTTTTCCTTTTCCATACATCCATGAACCCAGTTTTTGCAAGGCTCTTTCTTGCCTTGTCGAGGTACTTGTATGTTTCAGCAGTCAAATGGAGCACTGACATGGAATAAGTAACATTCCTTGGCAAGGTGAGGCTGCATATAAGCATATTAGCACATTTGCAAAGGACCAGGTGAAAAATAGTAAAACAAAGGCAGAACCTATTTGCACAGTAGAGAAGTACACCAAAAACGGGTGGGGGTGACCAAAGTAAATGCACCAAAGGCAGGGATGGAAAGAAAGCATCTCCCACCTGGTTATATAATCCTCTCATGTTGGGCGGACTTTTGTCTTCCCACCTTTCAACACTTCCCTGACTCTCTAGCAAGTTCAGAAAGGAGAGTTGTTGGCTCCCACTTTCACAGCCCTCATTGAAACAGTTACTCCTGCAGTGCAAATTTCCCTTTAGTTTCATGCCCAGCCTATACATTAAAGCAAGTTCTGAGCCTGTGCAGTAAACGGAGAGGACATCTGCATGAACTGAAAGGCTGGGCAGGGGACATTTGCACAGCAAGAGTACATATCCTGAGATATGCATGAGGATTTTAGGAAAATGCAGATCAATGCAGCAATGAGATGGAACAGGTTTTTGGGTAAACACATATGCAAGTGACTCAGGCTGGAAATAGACTGATGTGTCCATCCCTGTGATGGTAGTTTGGAAAAGTTATCGGGGTGAAGCCATGATCAGCCTGAGAATCAGATATTTCCTCTGTTGTCCATTAAGGCTGTTGTGGTAACCTTAAAACAATGAGGTCAGAACACAGATTTATTAATGTCTGTTGCAGCTACTTCAGAGCCGCTCTAAAATTCTTCTCTGCTGTGTGGCAGACTGTGAAGCAATCATATCTAATAACTGTAGATTAACGGAAATTATTTTTCTCAGCTTGTGTCACAATAGAGAACACTAGTAATCAGGTATTCTTTCCCTGACAGATTTCTGTGAGGATGAATGTGCTCAAGTCATGTTCCCCATTAAGCTGGCTGCTGGAAAAAAAGAAATCCTTCACAGTACCAACTCTCTTTGTGTTGACACAATCATGTGCCTTCTTTTGAACTAGTCTTCCTTAAAATGCACTGAGTTTGCATTCGTTTCATTGGCAAGTCACAAAGTCTGGTTTAATGAGTCCACCTTGTTCCTTTCACACACTTACTGTGTGACGGGATCCACATGTATGAAGGTCAGTAAAGACAGGCCACTTACTTCACTTCTTCATTCAGAACCTTCTTCTTCACCCTCTACCCTTCTTCTCACCACCTACTGCATGTTGGGTGTGGAGGTCTGAAAGGGGGGAAGCTCATAAGTGAAAGTTGGGGCAGGGGGAGGGAGCTTCACAAGTAGGAAGAGCATCAAGTTCTACAGTCCCTTTGTATTCATGGACCCCCTTCATGCAGCTGAACCCTTTAAGCAGGCTATGAAGAAGAAAGGCATGGGAGGTGCTTTGGATCACAACCAAGTGTCCAGTCCCCAGACTCCACACTGTCTTGCCAAGAGGCAATGATTCTTCATTCATATTCAGAAACAATGAGCAAAGCAGTAGGTGAAGGATAAAGATTTCATGAAATGGGAAAAAGCTAAGAAAGCAAGACACTACAGAGTAAGATTAATCCCCTCAAAATATGGCAGTGGATGAACTCCAGTAATGAAATGATGCACACATTTCCTGGGACAGGCCTGCACTGAGATTCCCTGTTGGGTTTCTCTCTGAGACAGAGATATCATTGCACTCAAACTGATCACATCTCTATTATGGCCATAGTCCAATCATTTTGAGCATGTTTATATATCCTTGCAGGTTGAGAGGATCTGCTGTAGCTAGTGACCATTCCAGAGATTCTGCCCCATACCAGGTGGTGGACTATGGGATGTAGGCGAAGACCATCTAACAGTAAATAATAGCATTTCAAGTGATGTGCCTTCTTGAACAGTGAACTGACTGACAGCAAACAAACAAGCAAATATGAGGACAAGCAAACAAACAAGCAAATATGAGGAGAGGAACCTAACTGCCTTCATTGAGGCCCGAGTCCAATAGGAAGTCTGGACAAGGCAAGGAGCAACTATTGTTCACCATTAATTCCTCAAGATGAATTCTCCATTAAGGTGTGTGCAGTTATACTCCTCTTGAGTGGCTGGGCACCCTGTCCTTTTGTACACATATCTGTACATTTGTGCAAAAGAGGAGGGTTAATTCATGAAGCCACGGGGCGGGGGCAGGGGAGCAGTAAGCTTGATCTTGGCTCATTTTTCATGGCTTGAATATGTCATGTCTTGCCAAATTAGGAAAGCTGCTGATTCTGGGAATACCATTTCCAACTTCTGCAGCAGAGATTAGATTCAATGAAATTATGGTCTCTTCTAGAGGAGAATAAACTAAAAACAAACAAACCAAAAAATTCCCACTATATAGCTAAAGGATAGACAACCTTGAAGAGCTTTTATGCCCTTACGGGCTACAATCCCACCTGGTTGACCAGTTGGCTGTATGGGGAGCACTGATGCCCCTCCCCCCCCCCCCACACTGCCTCCAAATGTGCATGTGTTTATTCTGGCTTTCCTGTATAATGTGACCCTTTTGGTTCTCAGCAGTGCTACAAATGCCATATCTACAAATATGTCTGTATGTGGATTCAGCCTGCATGGATTAAAATCCAAGGGGTGAAAACAATCACTGGCCTTTCTGCTATTGCTTACACTTATTTGTATCCACATACTGAAAATGAAGAAGATTAGTTTAATGAAGAAGATTAATTTGCTGAAGCTAATAAGGTCTGGATCTGGTCATGCCTAGATGGGAAAACACCCAAACCCTCTTTCAGGTCCCAGCCAAAATGCTCTGTGTGCTTATTGCTTAAGGGTGTGGCCCTGTGCAAGTTTGGACAGAAAACGGTCTTATAACTCCCAGGGACATGGCTGGGGCATACTGGGAATTCTGTTCATGTTTAGACATGTTTCAGTCTAAACATGAATAGCAGCCTACCCTACTTGCCCTAAGGGTCTGGCCCTATTAGCTCATACATAAGATACTGATTCTGCTGATGACTTGAGTTTCCCATTCTCCTCCTTCTCTTCACCTGTAAGATGATGCAAAGATGTAATTTTTGCATTAGTCTGCAAAAAATTACATTAGATGCAAAGATGCAATCTTTTTCAGACTAATCAAAACTGATTGTGACAATAAGAGGCATGTTATTAAGACAATAAGAGGACTCAGCTTCTATGGTGGTCATACCTCTGCTTGGGGATATTAACTTTATTAATGAGCATCTAGCAGGTATGAAACAGGCCACACCTGCCTGAGCATCTCTGTGCACTATTTTATAGGACAGGAGTCCATATGCAACAAGTTCTTGGGAACATTATCGCATTATAAGAATCTTCTTAAACTTCCAAATCTTTCTTTAAATCCCTTTAAGGCAAACAGTGTTTCTCAGATTCGACAATGACCTTCGCTTCTGAGGATTAAAAGCAAATGATTTGGTTATTATTCTGTGGCATACGGATGCATTAAGATAAAGGCAATGTGTAGTTGCTAGTAACAGATGGATTTGAACTATGCAAGAATCTGTTGAATACTTATAAATATTTCATTTACAATGAATCTTTAATATAACATTTAACTAAGTGTTCTGTCATAGCCTGTCTTAATGTGATGCCTATTCTGTATAATTGTCTGAGTGATTTCATATGAATATTGAATGGTGATTTTTTAAAGTCAGAGCATTTTGGGAGGGAGGACATTACTTTATAGTTTGCACATTTATTGAATTTGGAATATTGTAGTTAAAAAGAAAATATCACCTGCCCCACCAAAAGAAAGCATAATCCAAAATGAAAGATGCAAAATAATACGATGCGGCAGTTACAGTGCTCAAACATTTTTGTTACTGCTAAGTGACTTTGTGTGTGTGTGTGTGTGTGTGTGTGTGTGTGTAGGTAATACAATTTGATCAGAATACGTCATGAACTACCATCTTTCTGCTAGATCTGTGTGTTACTGGGAGAAAGAAATACATTTCAAAGGAGTTTTATGTTTGGTGTGCTAAGTAGCTTTCGGCAGGCTCAGCTAAGGCGGATGAGAGGCAGAATAGGACCACTCTCCCCCCCCTCACCTCCCCGCTCCTCATTCCATTTTCCTTGTGGACTGAGCCTTTTCAGAGTGCAAGTCTGTGAGCAGGAATGGTTTTGATTAATTGATTACACGTACACCTCCCTGTCCCCTGGGGCCTGGTCCAGCCATGGCACCTCACTGCAGATTCAAATAGAGAAGAAAAGAAGCCACCGGTGTCAAAGATGTTATACACTTTATTGAAAATATTGATGAAATGTGGATGCAGAATATAAATAAGCAAAAGAAAGGTTACTCTGCCCTTACCTGCAGCTGTGCTGATTCCCTGAATAGGCCAGGGGATGCCCCTTGAGCCCCCGAACGTGTTATTCCTTACTTCAGGCTGAGAACAAATGGCAATGTCTTTTGTGGCGGATTTTGTAAAGTTATCATCTGACACTTTGTGTGAGTCTCAGAATGCACAGGCTCTCTCTTTCTGCCCCCTGCCTAGGAGATGGGGGAGCACAGCACTGCTTCAGTGAAGGAAACAGTTTGGTTAGTGGGCTTTTCCCTAAAGGACAAAAGCAGCTTCAGGTGAGTAATCTCCAGTGCCATCGCTAACAACCTGAAGGCCAGAAGGGATAGCGCAGTGTCCCTTGGACACTGGGAAGTTCACTGATCTACCTGTTGAACCTTAATTATCTTGTCATTTTTCTGGTCAGCATTCTGTATTGTCTATTGTCTGCATTAGTCAGTGTAGGGCCACAAGGTTGGTGGCCGGTTTGCAGGGGAAGCTGTATGAGGCGAGACTGAGGGAACTGGGTCTCTTCAGCCTGGAGAAGTGGAGACTTAGAGGGGATCTGTTGGCGACATACAGGTATGTGAGGGAATGTCACATGCAGATGGGTAGAGACCTGTTCTCCCCTGCAGAGGAGGCCAGGATGCGCTCCAATGGAGCAAAGCTCAGGGAGCCAAGGTTCCATTTGGATGCCAGGAAGCATTTCCTGACAGTCAGGACCTCGAGAGTGTGGAATGGGCTTCCACAAGAGGTCATTGAGGCCCCATCGGTGAGGGTGTTCAAAGATAGGCTGGACATGTACATGGTGAGCATGTCATGAACAGAGCCGGCTGGAGCCGGGGGTCAGACTAGATGGCCCTGGAGACCCCCAGGAGACCCCTTCTGACTCACTCTGTTTCTATGTTTTTATCCAATAAAGTAAGCAACTCCCAAGAGTTCCTCACCGTTTTTTTAATTTTTAATTGTTGAGTGGCACAAACATGCATCAACAAGATGTATAAACAAGAAGATTATGTTTTCAAATAGTTAAAGGTTCGAACTAGATCATGCACTCAGTATATTCATGAATTGGGAAATCTGGATTTCAGAGCCACATAACAGTGGAAAGAATAGCACTAGCAAGCCATCTTTCATTTTATTGTGTTTATTAAATGTGTAACCCAGCTTTCTATTAAATGGCACCCAAGGAAGCTAAGGCAGACAGTGTGATATAGTGGATAAGAGTGCAGGACTGGGATTCAGGTTATTTGGGTCCAAGTCCCCACTCAGCCATGGAGCCCACTGGGTGACTTTGGGCCAGCCACAGACTCTTAGTACAACCTACCTCACAGGGCTGTTGTTGTGGGAGTAAGACTGAGAGCAGGAGTGGGAGAGAAATCTAATAAATACATACATACATACATACATACATACAGGCGGGACACTTTACTAGGCTGTAATTAAGAGATGAAATTTCATCGGAAAGAGGAAGAAGCTTGTAGATTGAAACCTTCACTCAAGCAGTTGCGTATCAAGATTTTGAAGTGGCATAGGCCTGGGAATTCTATTCGGCATGCTTCCTCCCAATCTCCTGTATTACCTTATATCATATATTGACAATACGTTTCTGCATCGAAGCAAGAGTTTAAGTCCTCATATGTCTTGTCTCAGAAAGTAGAGTCTGGATTTCATGCAGTGTTGTAGCAAGCTTCCTTTTATCAGTGTTTAATGTATGGCTTCTAGGATGTTAATGGGGAAGGAGTGGGAAGGTAATGGTATCATTACATGGTTTGTGAAGAACCCACTGGATTTTGCAGGGTGTGTCTGTGTAGAAAGAAACAGAAGGAAGGCAAGTGTTCCTTGATACTGCTTTGTTATTGTGCCTTTGATATTGGATTGTGAAAATTAAGTAATTGCTTGCACTCTTACATTTTTAATTTGGGGAAAAATGAGCAGAATTCATTACCAAATAATGAAAGGGGAGAGAACTTGAATAACTAATACATAAAGCATTGCCTGTCGTTAATATTGATGTACTAGTCCACCAGACATTCAGAGAGGGACTTGACAAATTGTTTTGTCCTACTATTATGCCTAATTTTTATCCCAACCTTTTTACAAGGATCTGAGAACATTTGTCCTTTCAGTGATTTCAACCTTGTGAGATGGGTTTGGGTGAAAAACAGGCACACCTATGGCAATAAGGGGGTGGGGGGGGGTAATCATAAAGCTCCCTAGTCTCAGTCCAGTACTCCAGACACACCATTCTAGTTTCCAGGAAAAATGATGACTTTGTTCTTTTCCTCCAGTAGGACACCCAGAGTTGTGCTTCTTCAACTGTGTTTGTGAACTTTCTGTACAGGAAAACTATTTTGGTTCTACCACAAGTCAGGACAGCCCACTCCACATTACAATGGACATAGTGCAGACTGCAGGGCAAGCATAAAATAGATGGTGAAAGAAGCTTCATGATGCACGCTGGTGGCATTTGGTGCTTGTGCCATCAGTATTCAGTAGAAGGCATGGACATAATAGGCATGTGAGTACAAACAATTCAAAACTTCACAGCTGAATGTGGAGCCCCACATATGAAATCCTGATATAGTATTCTGATTAGGGATGTACAAGAATTTTGTTTCTCCTCACAAAATGTGCTTGAAGGTACAAATGCAAGAACAAGCATGGGTCCACAGAAAATATTCAGGAATTCTCAGGCACATTTGTCTAATTCCTGATTCTCAGTTCAGTTTCCCCAAATTTCCTAATTGTCTGAAAATCCTCAGTAGACTGCATCAGTCCTCACTTGGGAGATGTTAATAAGTCTCCCACTCAGTCACTAGTCCATTTGTATCCATTTCCCATTTTCACAGAGCAGGCAGTGATCGCAAACACAAATGGGAATTGAACCCAAGATGAGTGTGAGAAAATAGCTGTGGGATCTTGAGTGTTGCTCATTTGCCCCTCCCTAATTTTCATAGCCAGGCATTCCTGCCAAGCCTATCCACTCCTGTTATATATTACGGAAGAGTGTTCTTGACTTCTGTATGAACTTATACTTGACTAGCCCATATTGTTTACAAGTCAAGGCAATTGTTGGTAGAGTTAAAGATAATTGGAAGTATAATGGTTCTATGGTCTCTCACCAGCAGTTGCCCATGTGGGCCTTGCACTTTGGGCCTTGCACTTTACCAGCAGTGTCAGTGTTCATTTCAGAACATTTTATGCATGCAGTTGAGGATGTAAAAATGAGTGCTCTGGATGTGTGTGTGGTGTGAACCTCCATGGTGACTTAGGTTGCAATCCTGTGAAGATGTATTTTGCAGTAAGCCTCACTGGACTTAACTAGGTATCTGAGTAATTGTACCAGGGGTTGCACTGTGAACACACATTCACACGCATTTATAAAAATCTGGATGAGAGAAAATGCATCATCTGCCACACAGAGACAACACTTTTAAATTTCCTTTGGAATTATCTGCAATCTGAAAGTAGCCTAGCCAGTCCCACTAACAACTCTTTACAAAGGCTTCCTCAACACCCCCAAAGACAAACAGAGCCAGGGTTTCTGAGAGATCAGGACCCCCCAAAAGGGGGGGGCAGTTTCAGCCAATAGAGAAAGGTGGAGGATATCTAAAGCAAAGAGGCCTTAAATGGCCTAGAGCTAGGCTATTTAATGGATCATCTCTCCTCCATAAATCTGACTACCTGCCCCGGTCATCTTTTGAGACCTTGTTTTGTTTGGCTTTACTATTGCTTGTTTGGGTAGAATGCAGGATGAGGCTCTTTCAGTTAACTCATCATGTTATAAAAAGTCCACTTTGACTCCTCTCTCTTAGGATTCTTAAATGTTGTAAGGAACCTTTTGCTTCTTCAGCTGTGAACACAAGTTCTCAGGGTAATGGCACCAGGATGCTCTGGCTAGCAGGGGAGTTGGTCACTTGCCTGTCTACCCAGACATATCCCTTTCATCTGAGTTTAGCAGCAATTCTTGCAACAAGTGGGGAGAGCTGAATATTTGTAGTAAGAAGAAGACTTGTCAGCTGCCTCTACTGTTCTGGGATGGCATGGTCTGGAAGGCATACTTAAGATCCATTAGCTTTACTAAAGAGCTGCTCTTGGTAAAAAGGAAAGTTTCTAGAACTGCTTTGATGTTGCAGATTAATGGAATGGCTGTGGAGATTGTCACGATGAGCAAATATGCTTGCCACAACATCACTGTTCACCGTTCCTTTAATTCCTATTACTTTCTGTCACATTACATGATGGCTCATTTTAGGGTTTGATGCTCTGCTTTTACTTCACTGGTTTGCTTTTGATTGCAGATTGTTCTTTAATTTTGTTTTCTGTTGCCTCGAGGCCAAAAGGCAGGATAAAAATATATCATGGAAAGTGATATTGCCTGTTCTAATCAGACTATGTCAGGAATCAGAGATTGGTTCAACTCTGTTTTCCCACCACATAGTCCTTAGTGGATGGAAGTTCAGACAGCAAATTAAGGGAAGGAAAGAATAATGACTGCTACGCTTTGATCCCTTTACCTGGATCAGAAAATGGATTAGAAATAATGAACATACCATGATGCTTTTATTTGAATTTCATGCTAGATTCAGTCAGATCTGTGACACTGAAGTTTCATTCCAAACCAAAATATCCATGTGAATGTTTGGATGCATCTTAATTAGGTTGCTTAATTACATTGGGAATGGCATTCAGTTTTAGGCTCATGACTTTGTTCTTGCTTACAGCCAAAACTGTTGCGATGAAAATGACTTTGTCACTTTCCTGCCCATCTCCCTCCCCAAATCAAAATCCAATAAAGAAGTAGAAAGCCAAGTGTTCCCTGAGTGTGTCCACTGGGGGTGGGGAGAAGAGACATCAAATGACTTTGAATCACTTTGCCTGTTCTGAATGACATTCAGAATGTTCTGCTACTGTAAGAATGAATGAATTTGTTCACTGAAGAACATTGAATCATTGAACAGGACAGTTGGAAGGGGCCAGAGGGCCCAACCCCCTGCTCAGTGTAGCCCCCCAAGCTACACCATCCCTCTCAGAGGGCTGTCCAATTGCATCTTGAATGCCTCTAGTGTGGCAGAGCCCACCATCTTCCCAGGTCATGGGTTCCATTGCTGTACTGCTCTAACAATCAGGAAATTTTCCCTGATATCTAGCCAGAAAGTGCCTTCCTGTAACTTGAGCCTGTTGTCCCATATCTTGCATTCTGGGATGTGAGAAGAGATCCTGTCCTTCCTCTTTGTGACAGGCCTTCAAATACTTGAAGAATGCTATCATGTTTCCTCCTGGTCTTGCCTTCTTGAGGCTAAACATTCCCATTTCTTTCAATCACTCCTCATAGGGCTTTGTTTCCAGTCTCTGGATATACCCCCGTTTTTTCCCCAAGATTCCATCATGGAGCTCATTGCAACACAAGCCTTCATCAGATTACAACTCCCCCCATTTTTACATGAAAATCTATTATGATTTTTATGCTCATTTTCCCTAATGTGTTTATCAATTCTGCACATCTGTGAAATGTGTGCCTTCTTTTCCCATTGATTAAAACATATATGTGTGCATTATTTTAATGGATGCATCTTTCCACCTGCATTTTCCAGATATACCCATGCTAAGAAGTATGATGTTTTTGATCCTGAAATGACAATGTAATATTGGAAATGTATGAAGTTCGAGCACAGGCTGCATTTGTGTTTGTGTTTTGTCAGGAAGGTTGAACTGAATAAATCCTGAACAAAACCAAACAGAATCATCTTTCTCTTTTATTCTTATTTGATATAATGCAGTTTCCAATCAGAAGGAGAAGGCTTTGTCTGTTTCCCACCTAGTGAGGAAGTAAGGTGGATGGGGAGAAGAAAGGAAGGTTTCTCAGTGGCTGTACCAATATTGTAAAACACCAAAAGTGCATCTAGTCTCCTCTCTCTGCATGTCTTTTCTCACTGGAGAGAAACATTTCTATTTGGCATATGTTTGCCTTCTAAGTGTTTGCTTTGTGTAAAGGTTGTTTCATCTAAAGACTCCACCTTGGACTTTTTACTGCCATAGTATGCACACCTACTTCTATATATTTCCTTTGTGGAATATATTGCTTTTTGTTGCATTGTGGCTTTACACTGCATTAAGCTCTGGCACCAAAGTGGTGTAACATCTACATCTAATACAAATATTGTATTATGCATCAGGGGAATTGCATAGCCTTATCCTACATTCATCTGTTGAGAGTTTGGATTTTAAACCTAAATGTGCAGTTCTTGGGATTGTGCTTCTCTTTCCCTGCTTACACTGGTCTTTGACTGTTTTAATAAACTGAATTGAACTATCCTACATTCCTTTTTTAAAAATTATCTCAAATTCTTTGTGTCCCAAACATGAAAGAAAATGTTGGTGAATTTCTTAACCAAAAGAGAAGTCCATCACCCATCCTTCTCCAAGAGCAACTGCCTGCTACAGCAGAGAACACCAAGCCATGGGGACCTGTGATGGATGCTTTAAGCAGCATCTCCAGCAGCTTCACCGCTTTCCTAAGTCTTCTTTCTTGGCATGTTGCAGGACCTCCTTACAGCTGATTGGTGGGGATGGGAGTGAGGCTAAATCCTCTGGAGGACTGGAAGTTGTAACATTTATTACATTTGTAGCAGTTTAATTAGTTTTTAATTGAATTCTTATAAGGTACACTTGCTTTTAACTTATTATTGCCCGGTCCAAGCCTCCAGCATAAAGCATGTGTTTCTGTACACTAAAATATTGAATTAAGTAAATCAAACATAAAGGATGTGTGTTGCAAGCTGGCTCTAGGCACCACAGTGAGGTTGGATAAAAACCACAAAAAGACAAAGAAACTTTTTGCAAGGCATTTCTTCTTTAACATAATTTCTTAACCAAAGGGTGCTGTGCTTCTTTATTGCAGTGCGGTTCTTCAGAAAGCCTTCTACTTGTCCATCATACATGGAAAATGCTATTTGTAGTTTCCAAAAGATTAGGACAAATGAAGTCTGACAAAGGGCTGAGAAATGAAGTCTGCTAAAGGCTGCGGTGAAACAATCATTTGTTGGAGCATGGGCTGTATCTTAGGTGACACTCACTGCAGGTCTCTCTGCCACCCCATTGCTTCAGTCAAGTCAAGGGGTTAGAAGAATGCTTTGTTATGAATACTCTTTAATGAGATGTAATGACAAAGCAGCTTCATGGAGATGAGGCTGGAGCATAAGTGGCATTATGAAAGCAAGCCCTCCAATGCTAATTAACCCAGGAACGTTGAATTCAGCTTGTGCACGTGCCCCTTCTCCACCAGTATTGCTGGTGATTTCTTGTTCCATTTTCTAGCTCGTGTCTCTCACTTTACCTTTTTTCACTGGTGTAGAGCAAGTGGTGGCCCTCCAGGGGTCGTTGCACTTCAAGAAAGAAATCAGATGGTCTCTGTGAAAGCATCCCAAGAGAACAGGATTGGCTAAAGCTCCATTCTTGTGGCCATAGACACTGCTGGAGAAGGACTCTGCGTTCTGACCACCTACCCTGTTCTGTCGGAACAGCCATGGAAAGAACTGTGACCGCTGCTTCCTGAGGATGGAAATTTGGCCTTGGAAGGAGGGAAAGGGGGTACAATGTTGGGCAGAGAAATGAGGGTAGAATGTAGGGTATCCTGCGGCCTTTCCAGTCCCATCTTAGCCTCCATCAATATACTTCTAGATGGGATCTAAGGCCTCTCTAGAGGGATACAAATATGCCCCACTTCTGCCCTGGCAGTAGACCCCAGAGGGTGCTGGATACTTGGCATCCTTTGAGATAAGAGGCAACCCATCCAAGGAGGAAAGAAGCCATAAGATTGTGCTCCAACTTCAGCATGATTTAGGTGTCCATTAAAGACCTACCTCCAGGCTTAGTGATGCTGACCCCTGAAGCTGGCCCTGTTGGTATCAATATGTATACAGTCACTTGTTATGACCACAGATCAGTGTTAATAGTAGACATAATCAGGTACCTGTCAAGGGTCTACTTCCCACCCTTCAGCCCTGCAACCTGCTTGTCCTCACTCTGGGCCAAACAGTGATAGAGAGGAGGAACAAGAGATACTTTTTCTCACATTTTGCAGTCCTTCTGCCACTTAAGCAAGCCAATGATAGTGCTGAGAAAGAGGATGAGGAATGATAACTGGAGACAACAGTGGTGAGAAGCTCACTGAAGGAGAGGCACCTATTGAACACATCTTCCTCAAGGGATCTCAGACACATGCAACACTGAAGTATAGTGCAGTGGAATGTCTTTACACAACCAAACACCATGACGTCTGCATCCTATTTGTATGAAGGGAAAAGCAAAACAAAGCCAGTTTCTGCCAGGATCAGAAAACACAATGGTATGGTATATAGCAGCTAATTGCTGGCTATCCCAGAACTGAAGAAGTGGGAGTCTTGTGAAGTAGCTGCTTTTCTTGCTTGTTAACAAACAAGTTGAACAGGAAGCATTTTTAGAGGCAGCTTCAGGTACCAGGTGCATTTAATAAACAATATTTGCAAAGAGTGATTATCATGTTTTTGAAGATATTTTCAGTACCTATGGGATTTCTTTTGAGGACTTCCATGAGGAATAATCCAAACAATGTACAAAGAAGGTTTTTAAAAAACATTCTTGGGCAAGGGGAAGTAAAGTAAATCTGAAGAATCTTTAATGACCGTGGATTCTTCCAAGTCTGAAATAACATCTGCCATCAACTCATGATGAAAATCTTCATCAGCCTGAAAGATGATGATGATGATGATGATGATGATGATGTTGATTATTATTAATTATAATAATAATTTATAATATGATATGGGATAAAGGGCATTAGTGCATCACTGCCCTCTAAAATATTGGATAATTCTACCCTCACCCTCACCCTGTTGTATTACCACCAGTTTGTAGCTGTATCTAGTATTTGTTAAAATATATATATTTCAAGCAATAGGTTATTCATTTCTCTCTGATAATTTACTTCAGGGTTTGCTTTTTCTTTTATTTTTGAAAAATTATTTGTAATTTCCTTTTTTTGTGTGGAATTCATCTTCCCTTTTAAGGTAACACATGAGTTATCACAGGGAAAACAGTGCTGCACATGGACTTGGAATGGTGCAGAAATCTGCATGCTTCAACTTGGGGCCCTGCATTGAGCAGGTTCTGGACTCAGTGGCCTGATCTTCCCCTTCCCACTCTATGATTCTGTATAACCAATTCGAATGAGTTTGCATTTATGTGAACCTGTCCTGTGCATTGCACAGTGGATATTTTCTTTAATTGCTGTATATCCCATATTTCCTTATAATATAAACCCCATATTTGGGGTTTGGTGGGGATTTGCATAACATTGTGCTGCATTTAAGAAAATTTAAGAACTTGCTTTGCAAGTGCACATTTGTGCTGCTGTGTTGCTGCACTAATGAGCAGCTGCAAGCCCATTTCTTGTACATGTATATGATTGCACCAATGCGTAGATAATAGAACAAATTGATCTGCAAAGCAGACAGAACAGATTTAACAACTTCCATACATCACTAGGGCCAGTGTACTGCTGTTGCTCGTTTCTCCTGGGTGTGAAACGGGAGGGAAGAAAGGATATGAACAGTGAGGGAACTGGTCACAACTGTATTGTTTTTTAATCAGGACATGTCCTTTTACTACAGCCCCTGTCAGATATTATACCCGAACGCTGAAATATATCTCCTAACCACAGTTCTTTATCAGTGGTTTGACTAGCCAGCCATGCATGTCTCCATGATACTTTATTTGATCCTTTCAACCTCCCCTCCCCTCCCCTCCCCTCCCCTCTCCATGTCCAGTATTCTGAGGCTACTAAACATGCCCAGTCCTCACAGAGTTTTGCTTGGTTTTTTTGTTTGCTTTTAGGGGATATCCTCTACTTAGTTTAAAGAATGTTGAGGATACTCAAAGCATAATGCTAAGTATATTGTAGAAACATAGAAACAAAGTGAGTCAGAAGGGGACTCCCAGGCCATCTAGTCTGACCCATGGCTCCAGTTGGCTCCACTCATGACATGCCTATCATGTGCATGTCCAGCCTATCCTTGAACATCCTCACCAATGAGGCCTCAACCATGTCCCACAGAATCCCATTCCATAACCTAGGGGTCCTGTCAGGAAGTTCTTCCTGGCATCCAAATTGAACCTTGGTTCCCTGAGCTTTGCTCCATTGGAATGCATCCTTCCCTCTTCTGCAGGCTAAAATGGTCTTGACCCACTTCCACATGGCACCCCCTCACCCACCTATATGTCACCAACAGATTGTTGTGAGCTGTCCCAAGGCTGTGTAGCAATGGGGATAGCGTATAAAAACTAAATAAATCCCCTCAGAGTCTCCTCTTCTCCAGGTCAAAAAGAAACAGTTCTCTCAGTTTCACCTGATACAGCTTTTGATGCATTCCAACCATCATTCTTGTGGCCCTATATTGCTCTGATTCCAACCTAGCTATATCCTTCCTGTAATATGGAGTCCAAAACGGAGCACAGTACTCCAGTTGCAGGCACACCAGAGTCATATAGAGTGGCAGTGATACTTCTCTTGATCTAGAAGCCACACTTCGGGCTATGCAACCAAGGGTGGCATTCACACTCTTGACTGTTGCGTCACAGAGCTGACTCGTGTTTAGCCTGCAGTTGACCAGGATCCCAAGCTGCCTTTCACAAGTGCTTCTCTTCAGCCACTTGTCCCCTAAGCTGTACTTATGACACCCATTCCTATTCCCCAAATGCAAGACCTTGCACATATCCTCATTGAATTCCATCTTTCTGTCCCCTGCCTATTTCCATAGTCTGTCCAGATCCTTCTGGATCTTGAGTACCTGTTCCTCAGTTGAGACCACTGCCCCCATTTTAGTACCATCTGCAAATTTGATCAGCAGACTTGTCACCCCTCTTCCAGATCATTGATGAAAAGATTGAACAGGATTGGTCCCAGGACAGAGCCCTGGGGGACCTTGCTTGTCACTGGCTGCTATCCTGATGATTCCCACTAATCGTTACCCTCTGCTTTTGGTCTATCAACCATACCCTAATCCATGGGACAGTGCACCCATCTATCCTAAAATTCAACCAGTATATCAAGCAGCATTTTGTCAAAGGCCTTGCTGAAATCCAGGTAAGCCACATCCACTGTGTTCCCTCCACCTAGTCACCTCATAACCTTGTCATAGAAATCCACAAGATTTGTCTGGCAGGACCTTTTTCTGTTGCGTGGCTGCCAACTTCCCTTCCCTATCTAGGGTTACTAGATCTCTTGCTATTATGAGCCTTTCTATCATCTTTCCTAGAATGGACATAAGGCTAACCAGTCTGTAAATCCCCATGTCCCTCTACTACCCTTTCTGAAAACTGGGACCACGGATGCCACCCTCCAGTCCTCTAGAATCTCCACAAGGCTTCAGAAATGGAGGCCAACAAGCATGAGAGTACCCCAGCAACTCCTGAAGCATTCTCAGGTGTAACCCATCAGGACCCAGAACCTTGGTAACATCTAGTTCCCTGAGGAGCTCCTTGACTTCGACTCATGTTAATCAGCTACCAGATTTGGCTTGGTGTCTATCAGCAGTCGTGACCTGTGCTTGAAATTAGAGAGAGTGATATGTGGCTCACATTTATATATTCATTTTAAGGTCCAGGGTGTCCCGGTGCATACAGTTCCATATGCAGACATGTCCCTGTTCATTGTTGACTCTCATTCTTCCCGAGAGGGACTACATGCAACTGCCTCTTCACTTAGCCCTTAAGTGAAGAAGCAAATGTCCCATCACGTCCTTGCATGCCTAGAACATAAAAATTTGTCTGATTTAGCAACATTCATAAATAGGCAAAATGCTTCATCCAAGAAAAAATTCTCCTTCTCTTAAATAAATGATTGTTGAGTTAATATGAAGCTGGAAGCCCAGCTTAAAATACTTATGCCAGCTTCAGTACATCTAAATGTGTAGTTTAAAAAAATAGTTAAACAAACTGAACATATAAACAGCACAAATCCCAATTATGGTTGAGGATACCATATGTTTATGTGTAAAAATTGCATCTGCTAGCAAAAACCTGCTCTGCTTATGGAAACCTAGTGGGCTCATTTAAGTTCAAAGTTGTATCCTTCCAGAACAGATTGAAAAATGTATATAGACAATTTTATTCTGTATATTAAACTTTTTTTTTTTTACTTCCACACCTTTCATTTTTATTTTATAACATAAATTGCTCAAAGGTATCCCATTTTCTCAGTTGATGTCTTTTCTCCCCCATAGATTACCTAGATATAGAGTAGCAATTTGGTTTGGTTTTGTAATGGAAATGGCCAGCTTCACTTGTTCTGTGGCCAGTTCTGTGTTTCTGGTCCAGAACAGTTCCACATGAGTTCATCCATTAGTCTGTAGCATCCCACTTTCTAGTGAAGTGTGAATTATTTCTGTGTCTCTGTGTGCGGATACACAGACATGAACACACACTCAGAAAGAGGCATGCATGCAAATACGTATTTTGATGCAGGACAATTTGGAGGGCTTTCATTCATAGGGTCATTGTACATTGGAGTTGACTTAACAGCACATAACAATAGCCAATATATTTATTGAACTGAAAGTATTTGCATTGCTACAAAAACAATGTGTTTGTTTTAACTGTGGTCCAACCAATCTGTACTACAACCATAGCAGGGAGAGAGTTTAGCATTCCTTTTCTGCACTAGGTTCCAAATCCAGATCCGCTTTGATTTTAAGTACAGCTATAACTTTAAACCGAAGGAGCTGGTAGCTCCAAAGCCAGTGGGCTGATGATTCTGCACCAGGCTTCAGTCTGACCTTTAACAAAGCTAACTGCCATACCCAGTCAATTCAGGAGATGTGTTCAGCACCAGGGACAGTTCCTTCAAAATTCAGACGAAACCCAAAGTGTATGTACTGCCCCTTGCCATTGGAGGCATCAGCCTTCCCTGCCTTTAAAGTAATGTGTACTTTGACCCTCAGCATTTTAATTTCTATAGATCCTAGGATCAGTCTATTTACAGTCACCAGCCATATGAGTTATGCATTTCCTCCTGTTCAAGAGACTGTGTACCATTCCATATCAGTTGCTGGGGAACCCAGCACAAGAGGGGGCTGTTGTGTTTAAGTCCTGCTTGTGACCCTCCCACAGTCCTGTCCATTGTAAGAACAAAATTCTGGACGAAAACTATGATTATGTTCTTATTGTAGGGAGCTGAACCTTGCAGAGCAACATCACGAGCACCTTATGCTAATTCTAATGATGCATTCCCCCAAAATAAATGAATAAATAAGGATAAATGTCTTATGGACAGGTCTCTGGTATAATAACAGTTGCAATGTAACACATCTGTTAATATCTAAATGCAGATACATTTACCTTTTAGATTTGGATTTATGTTTGCTAAAGTGGTAATCAGCCAATGTCCCCTTGCTATGATTATTGTAATCCTCATTGATTCCAATAGGTCTACACTAGGCATAGCTAACTTTGAACGCAAGTCACAGGCTCAGATGCTCTACCTAATTTTTAAAGCTATCATGGAGGTAGGGATGCATAGATTTTGTTAAATCTGTACCATCTATGTTTAACAAGTTGTCAGGAATCTTTTCCTCCTTCACCTCCTCTTTGATTTGATCAGTCTTGCAGGAAAGTTGTATTCTAATCCTCATTAACACCAATATACCCTTGCACATACACACAAAAGTATAATGCAAATTCCCCATTTCATCTGGATTTTCATGCCTTAGCTCATGGGGAATAATGCACATTTTGTTTGATTCTCTCATCACCATTTAATCATATTTGTGATTCAATTCCAGAAAGTAAAAACAGAACAAAACAAATTAAAACAAACAGAACTGGCCCACATGTCTCTGCAAAAGCCAGTGCAGAATCCATGGGATTTATAGAAATTCAGACCTACATGAATCCATCCCAGCAACCCTCCTTGCAGAAATGGCTGTGTAACTATCCCTGTACCAAGCTATTCTTCTTAGCAGTGCATCCAACAGTAAACATTTCTTCTTGCACATTTAATGGGTTCTCTTGTTTAAAGGGTTATATTGTATTTCTTCACCTATGCTGCCGGTTTGCTGTTCTCCTGACTTCAAATACCAATTTAGTTTCCGAAGTCAGGGACTGCAATATATTGCAGATTCAGTTAAATTCCTTAATGGAGTGCTGGATGTTATTGAGCTGCTTATCTGTCTGAGACAGTGTTAGTCTACTATCTTGGATAATCAGAGTAGGGGAAAAAACCTATTCAGACAGATAAAAAAGGAAGCAGCTGCTGTCTTGAATGCTAGCCTGCTTTGTCCAGACAGGGCCATTCTGAAGGTCTTATGAAAACACATGGTTGCCACATAGTGCAAAATAAGAGAGTTACTAACCCAGAAAAAGTACAGTTATATGAAGAGTCCAGGTGTGGAACTCATATTAAACCTATGAGATAATGATGAAGGTGGTGGTGGTGGTGGTGGTGGTGATGATGATGACAATATGCTCCAGACATTCCTTTGGGTTAGTCCAGGAAAGCTTCTCAGAATACCTTTCCAGTATCTTGGCAATACTTTGGCAGTTCATTAATTCTAGCCAAATCTCTCCGAACTTACCGATGCATGGATTCCATTTTCAAATAGCTAATTAGCTGCTTTATGGATTAAGCACTTACATTTGCAAGTGAAGACTCTCACAGCAACAGCTGATGGATATAATTGCTGAATAAATTTAGCTGCTGGTGTTGTTTGGTTCCAAAATTCTATCCCAGGCCCCACTATAGAACTGATTCCAGGGGCCAGATAAACATAGGTGGAAGTATGCGGGAACTTAGCTCAGTGACGCAGAACATGCTTCTCATCCAGAAGATCCCTGACTGGTTTTTGAAATTTCAGAAGATAGTTTTGTTTATTTATTTATTTATTTATTTAACAAATTTGTATGCCGCCCCCTTGCAAACAAGCCTCAGGGCAGCTAACAACATATAAAAATACATGTATTTTAAAAATACAATTTAAAAGCAATACACAATTAAAACTGGCCCATCTCATAGTCTAAGGTAATATATATATATATATATATATATATATATATATATATATATATCAATAAATAACCATAAATAACAATAACCAAATTAAGAATTTAACAGTTAAAATATTTCTTAAATAAAAAGCTCTTCGCCTGGCACCAAAAAGCAAATAATGACAGCGCCAGGCGAGCCTCTCTGGGGAGCGCATTCCATAGGTGAGGCACCACCACAAAGAAAGCCCTCCTCCGGGTACTCACCCTCCTCACCTCTCTCACAGAGGGTTCCCGGAGGAGGGCATCAGCTGCCGATCGTAGGGGGCGGGAGCGCATATATGGTCGCAGGCACTCCTTTAGGTAGCCAGGACCCAAGCCGTTAAGGGCTTTATAGGTAAGAACCCACACCTTGAATTGGGCCTGGACTTGGAAAGCCAATCATTTTGCCAGATATGTATTTATTTTTATTATGTGTCCCACCTTTTTTCCTTCCAATCATTTTCCTCTTCTCAATCTTATTCTCACAGCTCTAACTGTGGGAGGAAGGTTGGGTTGAGACTGGCCCAAAGTCACCAGTCGGCTCCCTGGTGAAGTGGGGACTAGAACCCAGGTTGCCCGAGTCCCAGTCCCATGCTGTTAACCACTGCACCACACTGCCTCAGCAAACATGAGAACCCTGAAACCTCAGAAAACTGCTGTCAGTCAGTGTAAACAAGCTCATCTCAGGAGCCAGCATTATTCTAGACTAATTGTGCAAATGTAGCTGAAGGATCTTGGCATGCCAGGAGTGGAGGATTCTACCTACCCATCACAATACACACTGATTTTTCTCCAAGAGAAAAGTTTAAGGTCTCCACTGGGGCCAAGGAAGCATCACTGTCAAAGAAATGGAGAAAGGATCCACTTCTGCTTTCTTGCTTCACTTATTTTCATGTGTCCTTCACTCTAATCCATCATGAACAATGGTGATACTTAATGAGGTTATCTCATTATCAGGCTTTAATTCTTGTCCTGCCATTATCTTACTGAGACAAGAAGCCCCTCAAGTGCTCCAAATCCAACTGGTGTTGTCATTGCCTGGGTGGCGGGGAGAGGCCAGAGCCGCACTGCTCTGCATTCTTCTCTCTCTTATGCCCATTGTATTATGCAAGGTACACTTTACATGACTGGAATTGTCCTCCTGTTTCTCTTAGAGATAAACTGCATAATGTATATCTGGGTGAAGAGCCTGATCTTATTTTTGTAGGCTCACAAGGCACCTACTCAAACTGGGAGCACGGCATTCCATAGAGTTGTATCCAATGTTTGCCCTACATAGATTAGATGCCCTGGAATGAATGGGACTTAATTAACCCCATGATCCAGTTAAGGGACCTAATTAGTAGTTAATTTGCTTTGGGTGGCTGCTTTATGTGATATAATTCCTGGAGACAGGGATGGGATAGGGCCCAGGATGGGATAGGATGCCAAGACCTGAGAACTCAGAGATAAGTGAGGCCATTATTGAGTAGTGGTCACTTTTAAGTACTGTGGACAAACAGGCTGCATGCTGATGTGGAGAAGGTGGACCAAACAGTGTTAATCCCAAGGTGTAAAGAGGGCACAACAGCTCAGAAGATTAGACCATCCATGCTATAGACCCTTCAACAGGAGGATCCACCTTGAAGACTATGCTTGATCATTTTGGCTTGGCCCAGAGGAAAGCTATTCAGTTTGGAAACAATTTCTCATTCAGCCACTTTGTTCTAATAGATAATGTTCTCACTGCCCTTGTTTCTCTTTCTTTCAACTTCTGCAATACTTCAAATACTTTAAAGTCTACCTGGCTAGTCAACATTAACATACTAGAGCCTTTTAGTTAAAGAGCCTTTGGCCAGCTTGCTTGGAAAGAGGGGGTGATGAATGGTCTGACTATGAGTGCAGGTCTTCTTGTTGGAGCAGGAAGGGAACCTTTTCTTTACTGGAGTGCTGGACACTAGCCCAGCTGCCTTAAATGGTGGCAGGGGACAAGGGAAATTGCCATGAGTCATGCAGCTCTTCCTCATCAAGTGCAGTACATCTATCTCATGCCCTTAGAGTCAACTAATATCAGTCCTGCTCCATGTTCAAAGGATGACTTCAATAGGTATTGCCTTCAGGTCAGAGTGATTTTAACTCATTGAACTGTTAAGGGCTGGAATGTAGTTCTATTCATTTCAGTCATTTGGCAAGCCTGATGAGACACAGTGTGTGATTTTGCAGGGACCACCTTTTTCTTGTGCTCAGAATATTTTTTAAGGAAGAAGAGCCATGCTGGATCAGAGCAAAGGTCTGTAATGATCCATCAGACCTAGTCCAGCATGTGGTTTACACAGTGGCCACACAGAACAACCCTTTAGCAGGGCATGGTTGTTCTCCAGGAACTCTCCAGGTGCCTCAGCAACTGGTGTACAAAGGCATGGATACTGGAGGAAACTTATAGGCATGCAGTACTCATGGCTATCCAACAATTTTGTGTCCTCCATTTGCTATCCTAGTATTAAGCTGAAATATACTAAAGTCTTTGACATCCCTTCCTTCTCAACCCCCCACCTGTTCTTTAGTGAAGTGACCACCGTTTGGTTTCTCAAAATCCAGATCCATTCAGCAAACTTGGAAACAGAAAGATGAGAGGGGGAAGAAGATCTGTGTTATGACAATGTGAAGAAAATGCAAAGTTTTCAAACTGTTGTTCTATTCATTGTGCGCTAGTTGGGCCCAGGAGAGCATCTGTTATCTCCTTCAGATGATTATGCAAATATGTCTAAATATCTGAATACCTATTCCTACATTTTATCCTTTAATCTAATGGCTCCCTTGACATGGTACTGTTTCAAATTATCTTCCGTGAGTAATGGCTTGCATTTAACATTTTATATCAAACCTGTCATATAGATCATTTTCTGTAATATTTTACATAAATTAGCAATCCTTCCCCCATGGCACGTATCATCTTGCCAGTGAGGTTTTACAAGATTGGAAGCGCAAACAATGTAGCCGTGGCCTCATCCTGGAGCTGAACAAAGTGGACTGGTGCTGTCTGAGTCATAGATCACATATTAGTTACAGGGAAATTGGAGGTCCATTAGCACCTGGCTTTGTGTGTGCCTGTGTGCAGTCTTTACTGAGCATGGTTCTTTGGCTCTTATCTAAGGTTTTGGCACATAGTCATAGCTTGCTAATGCTTGTCCTGACTAATACTCTTTGGAGATTGGCCAGCTGATCAGCAGGTGTGCTAAGGCTCACCAGGGGCCCCTCTGTTCCTGAGTAGACTTCTGCTGTATCACTTCATCAAGATTCTTTGAGTTTGGCCTGCCTCTTCTGATGTGACATTCCCTGGGACTTGGAAGCATATTACTGCTGCTGCTTCAAAGCACTCCTCTTCTTCCCCAGGGCAGTCATCTTCCATGGGCTCAGATCTTGTTACAACATGAGCCAGATCTTGCATTCTCCAAGTCTTCCATCAAGCTCCCTAACTATTTCTCCTCCTCAGAGTCTTCTGATGGGCAAATGACAGCAAGGCCAATATAACATATTTCATAGAAAATTACTTAACTGCACCACTGAGAAAGAGTCCCTCTTTCCATCTTTGAGTTGCTGGAGGTTATGCAGTCGTGATTGGTTGCTCATGCCTCAGGTTCAGCATCAGCATGTTTCAAGGTTCAGCTGAAAGCAACCCACCTGGAAATGATCAGACTTGCAAAAAGCACCACAAACACATGAACCTGGTCCCTCATGAGACGATTTTGCATAGCATCAAAATGCACTGACTCAATCCATGCTGATGTTCCCCAGCATGGATGGGGAACATGCTGAAATACAGCTGTATCACCATTCACAATGCCAGCAAGGACTGATGGGAATTGTAATCCACAGGCTTCTGGAGGGATGCCTGTTTCCCACTACTGTTTTTGTACAGTAGTGCCAGTTCATGTTATTCTGGTATCAATAATCCCTTGAAGGCAAATGCCATTAAATGGGTGTTCACCTGCAGCCTGGTTCTCTAGTTATGGATGAGAACTTTCCAATGGAATAAGAATTTTCCAGTATTTACACATTTCTTCATGTTTGGGAGAGAATTAACCTGATTTTTTTTCAAAAAACAAGTGTGCATGTGCACATCCACACACACTGACAACACATGTCTTCATACATGGGATGGGAAGAATTAGATTTTTTTTTAATGTGCAAGGAAGTGAGATGGAGGGGGTGAAAGTGAAAACAAAGGAATACTACAGTCCATGGAAAGGGCCCTTAAAATGATCAGGAAAAGAGACAGATCCTGTTCAGTAAAATTGTCCTACCTAGCTTAGGAGATCTATGGCTTTTAAGCATCAGCTCTGCTTCTGATCCGGTGCAGACATAATTTGTGCATGCTACAGCAGTGTAGGAGGAGATGAATCATGACTGACTAATATTTTGAATATGACCTATTGCATGTGTGTGCAACTCTTGATGAAGTCTTCACACAGGAAAAGTCATTGGAGCTGACGCCACACTATTGTATGATTCACAGGAAGGCAAGAGGAGAAACAAAGATGACTTTAAACTAAAATGTCTATTTCCTATTTAGAGCTGCCCAAGAGGGAATCTGACGATATTAAATTTCCATACATTTTGCAAGCTTATAATCACCGCCTACCCCCGCACATGCGCGCGCACGCACACACACACACGCCTACTCCAAAGGCACATGGAAAATAAGCTTTACATTGGTAGATACGGCACCAATGATAACATTGATCAATTCCTTGCAATACACATTCCTTTCATCATGGGTATGCTGATGTGATTGCCACAAGGGATTGCCAATGGAAAGGTTGCAGCCGATCGCTATGACACACAATGTAAGGAGTCCTAAATGTTACAGCCATTGACTGATTCACTGCCACGAGTCAAGGAATTTCCACTTGGTGGAAATGGACCATGTTTTAAATTGGTACCATGCTTTTTTGATGACTTGAGATGAAAGAGCAAGATAGTTGTTTCTCGCATTCCAGTTTAGTGCCAAGGGGACTTCAAGTTTGCAGGATGCTGTTCTCTCTCATTCAGCTAGAAGCCCAGAAGGCTTGGTCAAAAAGATATACTCTGAGCCCAGGAGCTTGTTCTGAGTTCTAAGCAGAGCTCACAATACCGCCATGTCTAAAATCCACAGCTGCATATCCCACATTTTCTTCATTGCAGTAGTTCAGCAGGGACAGAGAAGGGTGTATTTTGTTTTTGCTCTTCTGAAACAGCTTGCCAGTACAGCAAATCATCCATGGCTCTGCCAGTAGGTACAAATCATCCTGAGATATACTACTAGATACAGCTCTGTCGTCCACCCACCCCTGTTCTAGTTAAGAATACAAAAGCCATGCTAGACCACACTGGAAGCCCATCTAGTCCAGTATTCTGTGTGCACAGTGGCTGGCCACTGTAAATGCACAAATGAATCACAGACACTTATTAGTAGAAAGTAAGGTGTAGTTGAACAACCTCCTGGGGTACAGTTGGTGGCAACATGCGAGAAGGCTTTTTCTGCTGGCAGCTCTCTTTCCTGGGAAATCCCTGCCATGACAGCTCAGGTTATTTTCCTCTTTACTTGCATTTCACCAGTGTTTTTGTGTTCATCCTTAAGTTTACTGCCAAGTGATCTGCTAGTTTGGATCTCTTTGCATTATTTTACTTCATTCGAAAATATGTTTTATTCTGGCAATGTGATGTAGTGACTTTCATTTTCACTACAGTGTGGTGTGATGGTTAAGAGCATGGGACTGGGACACAAACGACCTGGGTTCTAGACCCCGCTCAGCCATGGAGCCAACTGGATGACTTTGGGCCAGTCACAGACTCTCAGCCCAACCTGCCTCACAGGGTTGCTGTTGTGGGGACAAGATGGAGGAGGAGAATGATGTAAGCTGCCTTGAGCCCTTTGTAGGAAAAAAAGGCAGGATATAAATCGCAATATAAATAAATAAATAAATTGTTGGTTGGTGGGGATCATTGTGATTTTTATGGAGTTCTATTCCATTGTATGGAATGGGCTTCTATGGGAGATGGTTGAAGCCCCATCAGTGAGGGATAGGCTGGATATGCACATGGTAGGCATGTCATGAGTTGAGCTGGCTGTAGCTGGGGGTCAGACTGGATGGCCCAGAAGGTCCCTTCTGACTTGATCTCTTTCTATATTTTACCTTTTTTGTTATCTGTTATGCTCTGTTGGGCTCCCTGGGCATTTCTGTTAGGACTGGAACGTAGGGAAACAAGGTGGGAACTTCAGTACAAATAAATAAAAGTATAAGTGACATATCCTGATTGGCTAAATAGGTAAATTAATCTACAAAGGCTTCAATTCTATTCCTGTTTGTGTGTGCATGTGTGTGTGTATGTGGTCTTACAACTCCCAACATTCCCCAGCATAGCATGACTGGCCGCAGAGTGCTCGGACTCGCATGACTTTGCTGTTCTTGCATTTATATGCCACCTTTCTTCCTCTTGCAAGGTACCAATTTTTTCCTCACAGCAACAATTCTGTGAGTTAGATGTGCCCGAAGTCACCCACTGAGCTCAAAGTCCAAATAGTGATTGGACCTTCTGAGTCTCAGTCTAGCACCCTTTTTCTGGCTAAATATGTGTAAGGTTGCATCCTAAGAACACAACCCAAAGGGTTAGATGCCCACTGGTCCAGAGAGGTGGACCCTCAGACTCAAAACCAAATCTGGCCTCCTTGCCTTCCCATCAGTCAAACCCCTTCCCCTGGCATCATCCCTTTCCCCCAGTGAATAATCATTTGGAGGGTTTCCAGAGTGCCCTCCCCACTCTGAAAAGTCAGATTGCTTCTCCTAAGGCTTAGTTATGGCAGTACATTTTAAAGCTAAAATATGCTGCTGGGGTGCTACTCCTGGACTCCTACTTTTGCTTTCAGCTCCAGCCACCTCTGCCATGCAATCCCCATGCTGTTTGTTGGAATAAAATTCAGCTAATGGGATGATGGAGGTTCAGCTCCACTGCATTAGATGAAATGCTTGTGTGTCAGAGCCCTTCATGTCCCCCGTGCCCTGCTGGCAAAGGCAGGCAGGGTAGGAGAAATATTGCAGTCATTCTTGCTTTGCATGCCTGTCTCATTGCATTTCCATGCCAGGTAGGGCCCTGAAGTCATCCAAACTGCTCGCCTCCATGGCAATTGAGACCAGAGGCTCATAGATCTGATGGACCCACTTCATGTCCATTCCGCTTAAGCACACCCCTGGTCCTCCTTGCAACACAGATGTGTCTCAGTGGAGCTTTCAACAGCACCTGGGAGGGTTGCATGGGAAAACCAAAGTTTGCATTTCCTTCTCCGAGGCCCTAGCTCTGTCCATGGCATTGGAGGAGAAAATCCCCAGGCTCCCATAGGCACTGGCTTGAGGTCATAGGACTGCTCTGTAAAGCTATCATTGGAGAAGCCCATGTCTGAACAGTGGACCTATGAGACCATTGCAGACTCCATCGCTTAGGCTATTACAGCTCAGGTGTTTTGTAATAACTGGGAATGGGAGGAGGTATTAAGCATGGCATGTGTTGTAATACTAAGTTGCAACATTTGTGTATTACAGTCCACAGTTCCTGGCTACAAGAATAACACTTAAGATTGATCTGCTAGCAATAGGCAAATGTGTGCCAATTTAATTATTAATCGATCATTTGCAAAGGTGGATGATTAATCAACAGAAAAAACTCCATAATTGGTTGGAAGACCCAATTATGTATAGCTTCACAATATTACTTCTGCAAATACCAGCTAATTAACAAATGCTAGGCGTAGACCTTTTTTCTTTTCTCTGTCTTTCTTCCCCTTTCCAATAAAACTTTTAATAGCATAATATCAGTGCTATTAATCCCTTAGAAACTATAAAGGCTTTGGGGATTTAATTTGGGTCTGAATAAAGTGCTGAATGAGACAGTATTCAAGGTAGAGAACACTTTTCCTTTGTATGAGGAAATGCTAATTTCCCATCAAATCTAAACAAAGTGGAATTTAAATGAGTTTGTGGTAAACACTGCACAATGGAGCTTTTCAGTGGATACTAAAGGGAGCAATGCAGCAGCATTTCAGAGTGAGTGTTTGTCTCCAGTGGGAAGTGGGAAGTATTGCTGGGACCCAGGCAGGGTCCACAGCTTACTGACACAGCACATGCTCTGCATGTAGAAGATTCCAAATTCAATCCCCAGGATTTTCCAGCAGACAGGAAAGACCTCTTCTGTGATGCACTCCCAGTCACAACAGACTACACAGATCCCTGTGAGGTGCACAAGCAGCAAGGTGAAAGCAGGCCATGACTGCCATTCCATCAGGCAGAAGAGAGGGAGAGATGGGATGCAGGGTCATGCAGCAGCCCTGCTGAGGGGCCGGCTCCATCAGGCTTTTCGCCTCCTTCAAATGTCATCCTGCAATGGCTGCTCTATCAGGCTGCAGCTGAAGGAGTGATGGGATGCAAGACTGCTCCTCAGTTCAGCTGAGTGACAAAAAACATTTTCTTTCTTAATCATTTGACATCTGCCTCTGTGGTTATGCTGAGCTGCAGCGCTAACTGCTGAAGGGCTGGCCTTTCTTCTCTGGTGCCCACAAATCCAGGAAGATCTTCCTTAGAGATGTCTCTGAGGGGTGTATGTTGTTGTATATTCAGCAGCAAGCAAGAATCTTTTTTATTCTGTTGAGCCTTGGGGAAAAGTGGTGGTGGTGGTGATAATGGCACCTTTAAAATTAGTTGCAATGGTATTATTACTAGTACTACTATTACTAATGAAACAATTTTATGATTCCCCTTCCCATTTGGGTCTGGGTACCCTAACTGGCCAATGGAACATCACTTTGGTGCATTCTGGGGAAACAACAAATGTTAGCTCGGTGCTCCATTGGTAGTCCTCAGAAGAGCACTGTCTGCATCCCCAGGTGAGTCCCAGGGACTAGGAACAAAAGCAGAGATGCTAATGTTCATTCTGTCTCAAGCACCCTCACAGCTGGAACCAGCCCTATGAGAAGAGGGTGCGACTGCTGGGAGAGAGGGCATGTCCAAGCATGAAGTCATGAGAGACAGAGAAGTGGTGGAGAGGCACCCCTTAGGCACCCCTTACCCCATCCTTCTTTTTCTGGAAGAGAGAAGAATGAAGGGAAGGAAATAGAAAAATGGGCTCATTTTTGGAGGGAGGAATATGTTTACTACAGTAAACCACTCCACAGATGTTTCAGGTAGGATTCTTTTTGCTAGGACCATCTTTCCAAGTCGGGAATCTCCATCTCGGAAACACCTGTTCAGGAAGAATGTACACCTTCTATCCCACTAGCTTGGCTATATGCTGCTTTGCACTGTGTTGTCCCCCATAGCACAAGCTGTCACAGCAGCTGAGACCTTTTGGGATCATCACAGTGGAGGTCCCTTCCTGCAGCCTCCCCCCAGGCACAAGACGAGTCATATACTGGCCTATAACCACATTAAGGGAAAAAAATAGGAAGGCACCCTCAACTTTGTGGCAACCTGAAGGAGCAACCCAAGGGGTACCCCCACCCCCTGATGTCACTGCTTTGTGGGTGGCCCATCAACCAGTAGCAGGCTTGCTTATATGTCCCAAGAGACTAGAGGATTGTCAATGGCCGGGTGATTCCACATTTTATTAATGGGCTCTGCTGAGCCTGGAGACAATTGCTAGAAAGGTGGAGGGGGCAGCTTGTAGCAGGTGGGGAGGTGGACTGCTTGCCTCTTTAACAACATTCTCCAAGCCTCCTCAGCAGTCTCAGGCTGTCCAGACCAGGGTCTAAATCATCAGACAGGAAGGCAAGCATGAATAAGGAGGGAAGGACTTGAAAACACACACAGATTTCCCATGAAAACCACAGAACTGGTTAAATCATGCATGTGAGCAAATGTTATTTACCAGGAGTGGGCAGGTGAGTTGCTAATTACAGCCCTGGGATCAATAGGGAAGATCAGTGATATGCATTCAGAGTAGATGGTCTTAGACATATAGCTGGCCAGACTTGGGATTTTTGGGGGAGGGTTGGAGGGGCAGCACACCAACGGGGGAGACAGTGCATCTCTGAATGATCTTGCTGTGCACTTAGGCAATCCCAACACCCAGGGGTGCTAAACTTTCTCCTACCAGATCAACCTTTTGGCTTGAAGCAGTAGCCTGATAAGCAGAAAGGCGGGAGCGCACTCCTCACCCTTTCGCATGGCGGTGCTTGTCTAATCCTCCTTGCCTCCCCACTAGTCTTTGTCTGGGAACAGGGCATGACAAGGAAGTTTGTGTATGTGGAGGGGGGGATAGTGACTCCTGTGCTAAAGGGGATCCCCATCCACTGCCATCTTGCTAGCTAACTTCATAGGAGCTATCCATGATGTCAAACCTCATCTCCAAAATTGGTTTTCCCATGGATAGCACCATGGATTGCTCCTCTCAAGTTCAAAAGAACTGTTGCAATTGGTGAGGAGCTCTACTGACATGTGATCCACCAGTCCTCCTTGTGTATAGCCCTTCATTTCATTTCCTCCCTTTGCTTTGTTTAACTGAGCTGCAAGGCCATCAAGTAGGGGCTAGAGAACCTCCATCCCAAAGGGTCGAAGCCCAACCCCTTCTGGGGTCCCAGTATAGCCCACTGTGGTTTCCCAGAATGCCACATCCCATTCCCTGGTGAACTGCCTTTCTCCTGACCCAATCTTCTCCAGATTCTGTGCTGTTTCCCCACATTTTAAATGCTGAAGTGATGCTCCCAAGAGCTTTAAACTGCCATGTCTTCAGTCTCTCTCTCTCTCTCTCTCTCTCTCTCTCTCTCTCTCTCTCTCTCT
>JAIXND010000621.1:15846782-15878214 GCA_023646645.1 Varanus salvator macromaculatus
TGTGTGTGTTGCCACATTCCCTTTTCATTTGCCCTGCTTCTGTGCCTTTCTCCCCACACAGCACTGGAATGTACCCCTCAAGAGCTTCCACGCAACAGAATTCTGCCCTTGGATGGGGAAGTTTTCCTACCCCTACCACTGTTTTTATGCTACAGAGATCAATGCTATATTGGCTGCATGCGTATTCAGGTTTTTTAATCCATATAGAAGGAAGACTCCTCCATTTCAGGCATTTGTTTAACATGCCTAAATAGTGTGTGGGCAAATCCTCTGCCACCCAAGCTTCTCCAAAATATTCTCTCCCCATGGCAACAGGGAGAATTCTATTGATTTACTTGTAAGTGTGTTTAGTGGGGGCATAAGCATTGCTTAAATTTTCTGATGCATCTTGCTACTTACTTTATCTAACCCTTCAAGAAGGCCAAGGTATTTCCATTTTCTAAAGCGCTGCGCAACTCATACAGGAAAAAATGTTTTCTTTCAGCTTTCTGCTGGACAAATGTCCTAGAACACTCCAGGCTGAAGACATTGGAGTGTAACAGCATTCTCAGTGCATTCCAGGAAGTGTGACAGCTATTGGTGTGTTAGGTACCCCACAGAGGTATTTTTGTTTTTTAAAATAGGATCCTCTCCCTGCTGCAAAACTTTAAGTAGCACTTCTTCCCACTGAGACTTTGGAGAAATCTCTTTTCACCTTTTTTGAAGGGCTGGGGAGAGGTTTGGAAACCAACCAGCAAAAAAGTATTTGAGAAAGGAATTTGGGCCCAGCCTTAGTGCACACATCTGAAAGGACTACAGACAAGACAGGCCTCTTTGTGATGACCAGAACAGAAGCTGGCAATGCTTTGAGGTGGGAAAGCATTTGACAAATGCTGTGTCTGATGTGATGTACTTTCTTTAAGGCTTTGTGCTTTGGTTCAGGGCTTGCACAGGATCGCTGAATTAGCACTAGTAAACTGATCTCAAGGTTTTATTGCAGTGATCTTCCAATCTGAGATATTTTACTCAGAAAACTGTCTGGTCTCATGAGAAACAGTTAGTTAATTTTCAAAACTTCAGCCTGAAGCCATGTCTCAACTCTAGAACAAAAATGGAAAAAAAAATGCATGTGATTTGGAAATTCAAGTGAGGGAAGGAAGGAAAACAGCAACAAGCAACAACATGTTGCACTATTTTATGGTGTACACAAATGTATATTCTTATAAGGCGATAATATTCTCTGTCTCTTTCTCTCCCCTGTCCTTCACTCAGTCCCAACAATATTGTGATGAAAAGTCTTCATAAGAGTTATCTTGGGAATAGGATGGGTTTTACAATCCACTCTGAATCACCTCCAATCTCCATTACATAATATTTCAAAGCTTTGCTATCATGGCCATAAAGTGTGACTTTTAGGGAACAAGCTGGGGCCATCTAGCTTGCTTAACCTAAGAGTGCCTATATTTAGCTTTTCTGATTTATACAGCTGCTTGGGGAATGGTAAAATCTTACTGCCTTTCTAAAATAAAATAAAATAAAATAAAATAAAATAAAATAAAATAAACACCCTTAGCGCATGATCCAGTCAAAGTGATGCACGTTTAAATCTTACTGATTTCAATGGGAGAGTTAGCTGTGTGCTTAGATCTTTTGTTTCTATTCAGTGTGTGTCAAAATGGCCATTTCCATAAAACAAGGTACAGAAGCGGGGACATAAGTGGCAGGGTCCCAGAGCAGGAAAGAGGTAGAGAACTTTTGCATTTATGGAACTGAGGGTTAACTAATAAAGTATAATCAAAGCAAATGCTGTTTCCCAGATTACACATGCCACTGAAAAAATAGGAGGAAACTGCAAGGAAGAAATGGGAAATAGCACACGTGAGCACTGTAATAAAATGCCTGCACACACTCATTACATTCTGAGAAAGTGTGATGTTTGGAAAAAGTAGTCATATTCACAGGGAGAGTGGCTAGACCTCTCAGACCCACCTATTTTGGCCTTGTTTATACAATCCTTAAAATGAACAAGTGTGCACAATTTCTTCCCCATTTGGATAGCATGCTAAAAAAAGCAGAGATGGAGGGACCTCGGCTGGTGCAGCCACCCTTGCTTGCAGGAAGAGCTGCTATGACTGTGCTACATGCACACCATCAATTTCTGCATCCCTAAAAAGCAAGAATTCTAAAGAGGAGCAAAATGGAGATGGCCCTCTAGGCGGTTGCTCACTAAGAAGTAAAGACCCTTTTGCCTTCCATAATTTTGGCCGAGTGAAGAGACATTCTTGTGTTATGTTCCAATCCCACCCTTTCATATTTAACAATAACCACATGGGCCATCTGTGTTGATGCCGTTGCTGCTGTGCATTAATCCTCTGCCTCATCCTTCCTGAGCATGGGGTTCCCCGAATGTTTTGACCTATTATGCAGGTGGTGGTGATGATGGTGATGATGAGAAAGCATGCTTATGAAATATATGGTCATCCAGTGGCCTTCTAGGTGGATTTGTTTTCTGCCAGCATGTTGTAGTTCAAGTATCAGACTAGGACAGGAAAATCCATGCTCAGCCTGCCATGTGAGTCTGGGAGATCACTGGCTGATATTGGGGCTGTTACATAATCCATCTCACAGTACTGCTGATGGTGAAGATAAACCGGGGATGGCGGGGTGGGGCGGGGGGTTCCTTTTCTTTCCTGAAGCAGCTTTGGTTAAAGGCAATGGAGGGAGGAAGTTACATGCTCCTACCCACCCAATGTGCTCCACTGGTTCTTCCCATATTTGACTTGTGATAGGGTGAAAAATGGAGGAAGGGTAGTTGCTTTCTCAGTTCACACCAGAGCTCAAACTGATGGAGACAACTCATGAGATACATTCTGACCGAGGGCAAGCCACAATTTCACAAAAGTTCCTTTCACCCAAATTAAATTTCCCATGTTAAGGAAATTAACTGAACATGAAATAGTGGTTCTTTTGTAAGCAGGACAGCCGACTAATTTCTGCAACTGGCTACTTGTACCTGTTTAGCATTACTGCATTTTCCACCAACGGAATGTGTATTGTAGCTCATTGTTCCTTTATGGCCACTTAAACCACCCATCAAATCTGGGAGGAAAAATTTTAAAGTTTTATGGTTCACTAATTAACATCTGCACCTTATTAGGGAACCTTAAAAAGGGTGGGTTTTACTGAATCATACTTTCCAACCACAGTCCCTGCTGTACTAAATATCTACCCCATTCCCTGGCCATTTATAGCAGTCATGTGTTAATGTCAAATCCGAGTGGCTTTCTAGGTAGCACGACCTGCTGTCTGGTTAAGGACAAATAAGTGCCTGAACCTGCTTAATCTTGGAAGCTAGGCAGGGCTGGGTCTCGCTGGAATCTGGATGGGAAATTTGAGTCCTGCATTGAGCAGGCAGTTGGACCCAATAGCCTGCTACGACCCTTCCAGCTGTGTGATTCTGATTCTAAGTTGGAAGCCCATGGAGACTATTTGGGATTGTAGCATGCTAACTGTTGTTAAGCATTTGGCAGTGACTTCTTTATTCTATATAATTGCTTGGGGTCTGTGATTCCTAAGCATACAGACACACACACTGACAAACAGAAATCTGTAGGGAAATAAACAGATAAATAAATAAATGGGACATTAACAGTATGGTTTCTTCATTTTGAGGAAAGTAAACTATGTTTAGATTTGGTTTAAAGAAACACATTGCACATTTCAGATTATTCTAAAATAATTATGTTTTTGTTCTCTGTGTGTGTGCATATAAAAATAAATCTTGGCTATGTCAGGTATATGTTGTTGAAGATGAATATTAAACACTCTTGTTTATATACCCATTTCTAACAAGTAAACTTTATCCACTGTTTGCCACATAGACTTCTTTTGTATATAGATTCACCCTTCAAAATACGATCTTTAATTAAGAAAGAGAAGAGAGAGATCTTCTAAGGCTTAACTTGATTTAATCTGCAATATGGACTAGAAGGCATTAGATATTATTAGAATAATAATTCTTGCCGTTAAGAAACACAGTTCTTATTTCTACTGTTAACAGACTAAATAAAAGAAACAAAAAACCCTGCTCTATATATTTAACTCCAGAATTTTGTTACCCCCACATGCACCTTTTAATGTTTGAAATTAAACAGCAGGGATATTTAGACTGGATGTTTTGAAGCCATTATAGCTTGCTGTACCTCGGAGATCCATTCAGCACCATGGAGCTAACAGAGCACTTAATCCACGTCATTGCAGAGACTCCAGGGTGTGTGCCCAACGGAAGGCATTTATTTACCAAATTAAAAGCACAGCAAGTAAAAGCCAGGGTAGTATTTAAGCACTTTTTATCGACTCCTGTTCTGCTGCTATTTGCTAAATTTCCTCCTGATGGAAGATGATGGATTGGCTGATTGCTTGGCTCTCCTAAAGGTGAAATGCATCTTCCATGATTTATTCCTCTTGCATTGACAAAACAGCTTTTGGTATAATTGGAGGCACTCCAAATCCTGAGAGATATGTAGAGGCTGGGTAGAAAGTCTCTCTACTTTATTGCACTCTATTAAATGGCTTTAAATCACATAATGGAGATTCTGACAAGTTTGGTATTCAGTGTCAATTCTGATAGCCGTCACGGTTGCACCTAGCTGTCTGTCTCCTCTACGCATGGAGTAGAAGTGAATGTGCCTCTTATATATGCATACACCTGCCCTGCCACACAAGCCCGGGTTGCAGGTGGAATACACCAGACGTTTTGAGCTGAACTTGGGTCATTGGTGGCAATGAATGTGAATGGAGTTGTGGTCCCCTCCTGGAATGTGGACCCTCAGAAATTACCCAGACATGTCTATTAACCTACTGAATGTGTATACTGACCATGGGAAGAATTTCGGTTCAGGCTGCTTTTTATAAGAATTTGCCAACATTCCCCAAATTATCATATTTATGATTTGAATTGTTCTTTTTCAATCAAATGGGGCAGAAAGCAAAACTTCATGATTTGAAACATTTGAGTTCTTCTTTTTTAATCAAATGAGGGAGAAAGCAAAACTGACAGATCCATACATCCTCCCACTAAACTGTAATTCCCCAACAGCATAATCCATTTATGTGTCTGCACTTAAATTGTGTTTTGGGCATGATTTTATGGTAGTCCTAGGATTGATTCAGCAAGAATGAAAGGGACATGCATCCCATTGATGCAAAATTAGTGTATAACTGTGGATAATATCTTGAGAATATAACATGTTCTGCACATAACACAATATAAATAACAGTAAACTCTGCATACAGTTTCTTTGGTAATCATACAAGTATAGAGTTGAGATTTTCATTTATGCTTCCCCATTCTGTTCCTTACTTTGTTGTTTCTGCCTGTTGTGGCCAATTGCTTGTGCATTCCTGCTATAAATTCTTGTTCTTTTTCAGACACCGATGCCAGCTGCAAGGCTACTGCTAAGCTGCCTGGCTTGACAAATAAGTCTTTAAGTCTAGGAACAAAAGTCCTTTCAATCACTCTTGAGTCAATGATAAACATACTAGATTAATAATATAGGGTGCCTTTTTGTTTTGGTTTTGGTTTTCCCCTCCTAAGCAGAGTTGAAGAGAACAAACAGCAGGCAAAAGCATCAGTGTTTATTTGTTTGTTTGTCTGTTTGTTGGCAGGATGGACTATCATTTAGACATGCTATGCTATTGAGGGAACACTGTAATTTAGTAATGACATGTCATCCCCATTGCTTGTCCAGGACATCTAGAGATAAGACTTGTCAACAGCTGATGGTACTGGAGGTTTGTGAACAGGGATGGATTAATCTTGGTTTCTACCATGTTCATTCAATGAATGAAGGAAGATAAGAAAGAATCCCTTAATGTAATCCCATTAACAGCAGCTAGTGGTCCTTCAGGTGCTTTGTCTGCAATCCCCATCAGTTCTGCCTAACAGACAATGGTGAGGGATTGTGAGAGCATGGATAGGTTAAAGAATCAGAGGACAGAAATGTTCCAGTCCCTGTTTTAATGAATGCAGTGGCAAATTTGATACATTTATGTTCAAAAGAAATATAAGACCAGATCATGAATGCTTCCTGCTCATATGCAATTTCCACATACATTAGGGGAGAGCGAGTGGGGCAGGCTATGGGTGGCTTCAAAGATAAGGATGAGGAGCTTGTGCTGGATATGGCCAGAGAGGGTGAAATTTTAACGAGGGGTATTTCATAATCAGAATGTTGTGGTAGGGCAATGATTGGGACAGCTGAGTTCCAGAAAGAGGTGGGAAGACTGAGGGCAAAACAATGAAAGATGGAATGGGAGATACTAGAATCATGGTAAAAGACCATTATGTAGACTTTTGGGGTGGAGAAGCTTGGTATGGAAAAAAACTCCTATAATTTATCCATTTAGCTATTTTGTATTGTGAGAAATGAGCTCCACTGCATTCAAAAGGAGTCCCTTCCTGGTGAGTATATTTATGAGTAGCACAGGGATGAGGAACCTTTCCCTTAGGGTAAGCTGTTGAAGAACATGTTCTAGTGGAGGAAGGCACCATAACCCAAAGTGGACAAAAGCACCCTTCTTCTCTCTCTCTGTCCCCTTCCCTTTCTCTACCACACAGTGGGTTGCTAGAAAAGAAACAGATGGCTTCTTTTCTGAACCGATCAAATTTCAAAGAGGATCATTCACAGAGAACTTTTGAAATTAGGGCAAGGGCCACTTGTAACCCAAGGGTCGCCGACCCCTAATTCAGCCAAGGAAACCCGCTTTTAAAAAAGCTGTGAGCTGTGTATCTGATGCAGCAAATCATGCAATCCCATATTGCCCAGAAGGCTCTCAGCACTTCTGCTGAATAAATTTTTGTGGTTCTCCATCCATTGCAATTTTGGAAGGGGAAGTAGAGAAACAGAGGGCAAGAAGAAAGTCTGCCATATTCTTTGGAGGACTCATTTTAGATCAGGTTGCATTTGGTGAAGATAATGCAACTCTTTTTTTCTGTTAAGCTGTCTTTGTCTCAGGCAGACTATAGATCTAGGTCAAGAAGTTCAGTACATTATTAATGAGGGAACAGCAGTCAGAGGCTTTGTTTTTTGCCTCCCTGCAAAGTAGGCTGCTACCTGGTGCTTGATACTAGAAGTGTGTAGAATCCCTGCACCAAACCATCATGTATTCCTTTATTCCTCATCATTTATTTTTGGTGCTTCTCCATTTCCTGGCACTTTTGTTGCATGGCTTTGGGCCAGAGGCTATGTAGTTGATGGTGTTTCATGGCAGCCTTGGGGGACATTCGTATAGGCCTTGGAGATGTGCTCCTTTGACGGCAGTTGAGAGGAAGTACTCACACATGTGCTCCCTCAAACTAGGGGAAGATTTCCAAGGGGTTGGGATGAAGCTGAGAGGGGTGCTCACTACTAGCAGCATAAGAAATACGTCTTCTCCATCTCTCTTCCCATTTTCTTCATTATCAACTAGGGGTGTGTGAGAATTTCACTCAGGGGGAGGAGTTAAACACTTAATGGAAAATATTGTTCTGTTTCTGCTTTGCTGGCATTCAACTTGATTTGTAGTAAGTTGAGCCAATATGCAGGTTCCATTTTTAATTGTGGCATTTTGCACATTTTTGCAGGGATATTAAAATTTTTACAGAGTGGATTGGTGGGAGGCTTGAGATCTTGTGCAAGTATGCATGACTATAGAGGCATTTCTCCCTCTTCTAAATATCCTTGTCGAATTATTTTATCCTCTCCATCTGTGACTTCATCTAGCCCTGCAGAGCCATGAAGTATATTCATCAGAACTTGCCTGGTTCAGGAAGTACCAAAGTGGAGGATGACATTGATAAGTTTGGTATATGACTTTTCCTACCTTAATTGAAGTGCTGTGTAGAGAGGATGAAATTGGCATGTATATCTACTAGAATGGAATATGCCTCTGGGGATTATTTTGCAGCAGAAAGATGTGATTCTGTGCTCATGTGCAACACACAAATCAACACTACTTGAACAAATGTCAAGATCTGCACACACCCAAAATGTGTGTGATTTACCATTTGTGCAAGTACAGGAGCCCCTTGGTCCTTGAGTGTAAATGCTTCCTAGAATTGGAAAACAAAATCTGCCACCACTTCCAAGAATGGAAAAGTTTCTTCCAGGCTCTCAGCTCCAGTTATCCAGGACATTATGGGGGCAGCAAATTACTGGCACCACCATATGCAGAGAAGAAGAAAAAATGAAATGTAGGCAGCCCTCATCTCAGTCTTACATCCTTCCTTTGAGATTACTCTGGAGCGGCTGTTTAGATCACCTGTGGGCAGCCTCCTGACCTTCAGGAGGATCTCAGGTGCCAAGCTGCTTCTTCAGTTTTGTCTCTGTGTTGATAAGGGCTTTTGTTTCTGAGCTGAGCCTTGCAACCGTGAAAAAGTTCTGGGTAGAGCAGCTTTGCAAATGTGTTCCGTACCAAATTGAAATGTGAAGAAACCCCGTGACGGGGAGCTTGCTCTGTATCTCCGAGATAATCCACTGTAAGAACGGGACTGGAGTCACACAGGGAATGTGGGGTCATATTGGGAGATAAAGAGAAGGTCACCTGAAGAAGAGTGGATGAAACTACTGCACGGTGTTTCTTTTTTGTTTCTGACATGACAACTGTGAAATAATAGGCAAGTCAGGCAAGGCAAGTGTGAACAAATTGTAAGTGAATGTAGTCATTTGGTTTGGCTATGCATTTAAATGACATAGATCTGATTTTACTCAAAATACATTTTTGAGATTTGAAAATCACCTCATTTTAGCATAATCTCAAAATATGCAGCTTAAAATTGATTTTAAAGTTTGTTTACTTACTTTGAGCTGGTAACTGCATTTTGACATTTGGAGAAGTGTAAGATTTGATTGCTAGCTATGTTCTGACCTACTCATTAGCCCAACAGGTATGGATCAGGTAAATTTATACAAGAATTTGGAAAAAAAATAAATCACAAGTGTGCACATTTTGAGAAAGTTGTACATTTTTCTAGTAGAGCTTGAAAGCAAATTTGGGAGTGCTTCCGAGAAAATGTACTGCTCTTTCCATCTGCCTTTGGGATTGCAAATAGGGCATTTTTGAGCAATTCGTTATCTGAACTGACATTCCTGCAGTCCATCCCTGGCTTTGCTTTAGGGACTGACATGCCTGGGGACCTGCCAACAAACCCACAATCTGTTATAGACACATAGATGAGCATCTCCCTTGACCAGCTGCTCCTACTGGATCACCCCTCTCTTGCTTTGGCTGAGACTAAAGGGAGCAAGAGTGCCCACAGGTACCCTTTCTGACTACTGTGTATGCTTGTCAAAGGAGCCAGTGCAGAAAAAATAAGGAAGAATAGCAGCAATTTCTAACAATGGTGATGAGGGAGTGAGCTTATGGCACAAGGGGGACATTCATGGGGACTCCTGAAGCTGACCCTCCTTCAGGCCTTTTTATGTTCTTCCCCATAAGTTTATTATTTTCATGGGTTTCCCTCTAAAGATCATTTGACCAGCATGTGAATAAAATTTAATCTGCTGGGCAAACTTCTCATCCCAGATTCCAATTTGTGTAGAGGTGGTCTGAGCCGTCCTTTCTGATGTAATTGAAAGCTGTTGTTTCCATGTAACATTATCCTGGAGATACTTAACCTGAAGATAGAGACTTGCTAATCAGCAGATTGTAATCAGTCTCTGTGTGACAGACATCAATGTGATCAAAGTAGGTGGATAGCTATTGTCTTGGGAATGTGTGTCAGGGGTATGAAGTAGGTAATCCAATACCAGTTATTGAGCCAAATTCTGTTAGCAAATTACTATTCAGACCTTCACATTATACTCAGTGGAACAACAGCAAATTCTCAACCATGTATGGAACCCTATAACTTACTGATCAAATACTTTAGATATAGCAGGAAAGGAAACTGCCCATCAAGTCATATGCTTATGTTGGACAGTGCATTCCTGATCTTGAAGCAAGTGCTTCAGGAAACATCATCCCTTTTCAATATTTTTATTTTATTATTTGTGCACCTAAAAAGGTTATATATTTCCATTTTCATTCTCAGGTAGATATTCAAAAATTCTCTTCCCTATCTAGCAGCACTAGATCTCTCTCTATTATGAGCCTTTCCATTGTCTTCCCTAGAATGGACATAAGGCTAACCTGCCTTTAATTCCTCATGTCCTTTCTACTACCCTTTTTGAAAATTGGGACCACTGATGCCACCCTCCAGTCCTCTGGAACTTCACCCGTTCTCCACGAGGCCTCAAAAATGCGTTTCCTGAAGAAATTTCACCTGCATTGGATGGTGACTCTTCATCATTTGTATAGGTTTGTGTTTTTCATTTGCAGAGGTGCCACAGTGCATGGAAAGGGACTTACATAGGTACAAGTTGTGTGTGCTCTAGGTCTGTGCAGAAACTCAGTTGAGCATGCAGAAGTTGCGGATTGGAAGAACAGGGGCATTTCCAACCCCTACCCACTACATATATTGATCTGGAGAGGGTACCTCATGTGTCTTGTGGGGAACACAAGAGGATGTCAGCCATGCCATAACACATTTTCTTTTCATGGAAGGCATCAGTGTGGGGATAATTCTGAGTTGGCAGTCTTCATTGTCTCTTTCTTCTGAATGGAAGTGCCCCGTTCCAGGGCAACAATCTATATTGTAAACTTCAGACACTTCTCAAATATCTATTACCCCAACCCTGCCATCACAACAAAGAAAATGATGAAACATGTCATTCAGAGCCATTTTAGCTCCACAGACCTCATGTTTCAGTCAAGTCCCATCTCTGTTAAGAATCCGTGGTTTTATTAGCTATAAGAAATGAAAAGCTTTTTGTGGTAATTTGACAGCTGGTACCAAATATACTGACATCCCTTTTAGCTGGTGTCAATAGGCAGCTTTTCAGAGTTTGGTAAAGTATTGCAATGATGTACACAGAAGTCCTCATTCTTATCCACGGGTACCACCATCAAACTCCTCATTAATTTGATTCAGCAAAGGCCATTATTTTCTCCCTGGGTTGTGTGTCTCTGCCCACATTCACCCATTAAGACACCAATGTAGATTAGACCTAACTAAGGAACCATGGACTGTATCTAAAAAGCCATAGCATGCTGACTTTCAACCTTATTAGCACTACCACTGGCATACTTGTGATCATCAGTACAACTTCAGTAAGAAATACTTCACATAAATGGCATCTTGCATTATGTTGTGTCTACATGGTAGGATGGCCCTGCCACAGGGTTTCTACATGAGAATGGGCGAGAAGTTAATTTCATTTCAATTCTGCATTTCTCTCTATATGGCCCCAAAATAACTTGAGATTAAACATACAAATAAATCACTACTTTGGGAGAATACAAAATGGTCAGGTTCATCTCTCAGGGCCCAAGGTTTTTACTTCTTTGTAGGTAAATGTCTGCATTTGAATCCTGGAGTATTCAACCAGTTAGTAATTAAGTTGGCTTCCAAATCAGTTTTCTCAACATGTTCTATAACAGGCAGGTGTATGGTCATCTCTTTGCTGAGAACAGCTGTACCAATTGAATTTAGCTGGCACAAATGGGTGAGAATTCAATTTCATGTGCATGTGAGAGAGAGAATGTGTCAGCATTGGAAAGTTCTTCATACTGGACAAATAGAATTTAAGATTTTAAAAGTCTGAGCATAGCACAAATCATATCTGACAGATTCACCCATTCTCATTATTCCATCAAACAGAAGATTGGAGTGGATGCTCTCAAGACACTGTCTAACTCTATGTTCCCCTTTTCAAGTGTCAAACAGGCTGTGTGAATGCATGGGGAAAAAATTATATTTCCACATGTTATTTATGTATGCATTTTTCAACTGCTCCTCGACCACATGAATTGCATAGCAAACTCAGCAGCGTATAAACTTTACTAAATTGTTTATGTATTTGTTAGATTTATATCCTGCTTTTTTCTTATAACGAACTCAAATCGGCTTACACTATTCCCCTCTTCTCACGCTTACCCTCTCAACAACAACCCTGTGAGGTAAGTTTGGTTGAGAGTCTGAGACTGGCCCAAGTCATCCAGTTGGCTCCATGGCTGAGTGGGGACTTCCAATATTAAAAAGTAGCATCATTCTTCTGACTACATGGGGAAATTGGAAAAAGTTGTAAGTTCCAAAATAGTTGGTGTTCAGGTCATGCACCTTGAACCATGGCTTTCAGCATTTTCTGTACCTTTATCAGAGGTAATCGGAAACACCTGTAATTTACTGAGAACAATTTCCCCACCATAAACCAAACCCACACAGGATTCCTCTTAGGGATAGTCATTGACGCTTTTGGTGGTTTCCAGCTCTGAGGACCTGGCTAGAAATGTGGGGTGCTTGCCATGTTATGCATCCTAATGCACTTTTGATTGTAGAATGCCACTGAAAAAGTGTGATGGACACAGTATGCCTGTGCCTTGGATTGTGAAATGGATAAATACTCATTAAAATGTTAACCAAACACATTTCTCTCCAATTCTAACTGTAGCCTTGTTGTCTCATTCTGTGATCCATGTGAACCAAAGGCAGGTTTTCAACAGATCTTCACTAGCTTCCGGGGAATTTCTCAGTATAGAAATCTCAGTCAATCTAAATTTGTATCAAGCCTGATCCTTCTATTCAGTTGATTCAGTCATCTGAGTCATCTTGTTAACCACATCCATCCACTGGTCAGTTGGAAAACCATCTTCAACCATTCTCTCTGATGCTACTTAGTAGCTTGGCATGGCAGCATTTCAGTTGGCAAATGAGGGAGGTATCTCCCCTTCCTTCCTTCCTTCCTTCCTTCCTTCCTTCCTTCCTTCCTTCCTTCCTTCCTATATAATTTCTATACTGCACAATGGTCAATACTGTCTGGTCTCTTCACAAAGTTCATTAAAAATAACAATAAAATAATTACAAGTTTACAATACAAAATTTAATTCCCACCCACCCACAAGCATTAATCACCTCCCTGGCCCAGCTGACACTTCTCTCCTTCCTGGCTTTTATTATCCCAGAGGGACACGGATCTCACATGGATGTGGTCGCATGGACTTGTGCAAGCACCTTGCTTTGTCAACATCCTTGAGCTGCATTAACTGGCAATCATCGAACACAACTAGACCAGTCTGTGCTCTGGGTATCTCATCTGATTCAGCTTTTATGGAGTCCAAATCCTGGCAAATACAAAATATATTGTCCTGAAAGTTTCTAACAGCTTTTCTACCTGCACCAGCTGCTTCAGGGGACCCACATGCAAGGCAGGGTGAAGGTAGCCACTCAGGACTCCTTGGCCGCCATGACAACCATGGGGCTGTCATAACATGTCATTGGCTTGACCCATGCAAAAGGATACACCCTTGATCTGGTTTTCCTGGCTGGGCAGGAGGATGGTGATCTAGAAGTGGGGAAATTAACACCAACCCCTTCACTTCCTACTTTTGGCAATCTTTCTCCTCTGCAATGGTGGGAACCTTCCAAAATGATCTGCCTGCAGAGGCTAATGGATCCGGATGGTTTCCAAAGGGTTCTGGAGGAGTTTCTTATGGCTGGTGCACCTGTCAAAGTCCAGCTCACTCTGAGGAATGCTCAGGTGGCTGACAAACACCCTTTTCTCTTGAGCAGAGCCCAGCCCGCTCCTTGGTATGCGCCTGAGTTGAGAGCACTGAAGCAAGAGGGGAGTTGGGTGGAGCACAGGTGGCAATGCTGCATGCGAGGCCAGTGCACCGATCCTCACTGAGAGTGTCCAAGGCTGCTGGGCAAGGCCACCATCTTAGGTCCCCCTGACTTGGGTGCAGCAGCAGTGCTCTCGCAGTGGCTGCAGGCTCTTCCCTCTCCTCCAGAAGTATGCAAGAGCGCAAGCCAGAAGAAAAGGTCTTCAGATAGTACGATAGTACTCAAAATACAGTTGACTAGCACAAATGCCCTCATGTCAGAGTTTGGCAATATCATAGCTGATCTCATAAAATCAGGTCCTAATTTTTAAATTGGCTTGCATGTGAAATCATAATATTCCAAGCAGCATTGTATGATCCTTACACATGCTAACTCAAAACATAAAGAGAACTGTTTCCAGTGGGTCTTGCTCCTAAGGAGTTATATGCAGGATTGCAGCCTATAGCATATTAATACATTTATATTTCAGAAAAATAATTGCTGAATTCAATAAGTATCCTCAGTTGGGAGGCGGGGGGAGGGGAGATCCATTCATCTTCCTGTTTACTTTTTTCCTATCGCACAAAAGTAATTGCTGCTATTTTTCTAGGCCATGGAAATATTTCATCACACTCTGTCTCACCACGTCTTAAGAGCTGGACTTTTACTTATCTGGGTTCTCACAGTCATTACCAGAAAGTCACTTTAAGAAACTCTGGAAGGTGGCTTATTTTTAACATTTAACTTAACATAAAGCTGGGTGTAATTGCAAGCTGTGTCCTAGAATTCTGTCCACTTCAATATACTCTTATTCCCCCCACCCCACTTTTTAATGCTGCTGGATGTTTCCACCATATTTTTCATTTAATTCCCCTGCACACACTAAGATCATTTGCTTTTTTCCTTAATTTTGCCATCATCTCCACTTAGGCACAAGCTAACTCTAAACAACAGATTGTTCCAGAAAATAATAAATCATTTTGCTCTTCTTTTTTGCTGGGTCTTCGACTCTCCTAAGCTCCTTAGCCCCTGACTGCTATTTCTTAAGGTCAAGCCTTTATTGAAGTATACACTTCACATTGAAGTTTCATTAATTTGAAATCTTACCCCTTGCAGGGCTTGTCTGCACAAGCCTTTTGACATTGGAGGTCAAGAGGCAGAAGCTGAAATGTGAAGGTCGTGCTATAATATTAAGGGGAAGATGAAAGGTAATGCAAAGTCATGTCCTTCAGCTTGCTGCGGCAATCTTTGGACTTCACCTGTCACCATCACCAAATATAATATTAATCAATTTTGAAGAGAGGAATTCAATTCCTCCGTAACATCCTTGAAGACTTATGAGGGCATGTTGTTCAAAATCTGAAATTTCTTGTTAGAGGAATGAGATTTCTATTCTGTATTTATGGATGGGAGAGGCTTTTGTGTCAATTCAGTTGTGAAAAGAGTTTACTAAAATTCATTAATTCTTCATATCCGAGACAAAAAGAACTTGAGGCTTAAGTAAAACTAACAATGAAATGTGGGAGTAACCAAAATGGACAGATTTGTCAATTCAGCCAGAGTTTTGAAAGCTTTGTTCTTAAAGGTTTGGGTCTGAATCCCTCAGTATATAACTGGTTAACTGCTTAATAAGGAATTGCCCTGCTTTTATCCTGGCAGGTGGGCTATTTCTCTTGAACAGTTACCTGATATGCAGGTACATTGCGGTTGTCACCATACTGAAAATAGTGGGACTGATCTGGCTGATGCAGCCAGGTGAAAAATCTTGTTTCAAACAAGCATTTAATTTTTTAAAATACCAGATTTTCAGAGTTCTTCATTTCTAAAAAGTGAGATTTTTTTTTTAAAAAAGAATCTGTATCTTTGGACAAGAAATCCTTGTGATGAGTATTCCCTTAACAGAACAAGCGATTTCACTTTTGCTCCATCCATTTCAGACCAATGGTAAAGAAATGAACTGAGGGCTAAATCTTTGCCTTCCAGATGAATTTCTGTCTTCCTGTTCCGGAGAAGGGGAGAGAAGTGGGAGGAATTGTGTTTCTTCACTTTTTTCTTGTTTTTGAACTGTCATTCCAACAACAACAAAATTGCAACTGTCAGGCTGAGGTAGCTATTCAGGAACCATCTGCTGAAGGGGCAGAGGAGGGAGGGAGGGGAATTTCATATTGTTAATTGGCCAGCAGATCTGCTGTCTGTGATTTAGCTGATGCTGATGCAAAACCTGCAAAAATATTCATTTATCAAAACTCTGCCTACAGGCTTGCCAGGGGCAAGGGCTAATCCTTTCTTGGGAAGATGGTCTGTCATGTAAAGTGGTAACGTAAAGAATTAAAGTGGTAACGTAGCAGAACGTAGCAGTGGTAAAGTGGTAATGTAGCAGAATTTACATTTCTGCTACCATCCAACATGCCAGTTGCATTGGATTGCATGTTGGAATGCGTGATCGTAGCACAATTCACTGAGGACGCACTGGGGATGTCTCCCATGTGTTTTGGTTCAAGTGGCCCCACAAAAAACACCTCTTTCAGCCACTTTCCATTTTCCGGCTTAGGCAGGCAATGGAATGGAGGCTTGACTTGGATAGTGACATCAATTCCTTTTTATCCATTGATCCTGGGGGAAGGAGAATCTATTATGTATGATTCAGATTGTTCTTCATTTTGCAGCACAGTACCTTAAAATGGAGGTATTTTGTAAAACACAAGCTGAGCAACACCTGCTAACTCATTTCTTTTTCACCTGTTATGGTCCATGAATAAACAGTGTGGATGTGCAGATCAGCAAAAACTAAGCTCACTGAAGTTTTCTAAATTCTACTTTAAAGGTAGCTCCAACTCAAGTCCATATTAGAGTGTGAGCTTTTTTTAAAATAACATGAAAATATCTTTGTGTTTCTTCTTCCAAATGTTAACATCAAATGTGGGATTTTAAAAATGATTTTCTGAAATGTAGTCAGCTTGATATGCGTGCATGATGTCAAATACATTTTCTTTTGCCTTTTTGGTCACCTATAACTGAAGACCCATGTGGTTCCCTTGGCCTTTCCTTACCCCTAGCATTGCTAGACACCCCTGTCTCTTTAAGCATTTAAAATTGCTTTATCACTTTCATTGCTCTATTTATTTGCTTAAGGTATTTTATTTATTCATTCCATTTCTATACTGGCCAGTAGCCAAAGCTTGCTCCTCTTAAACTACTTTGGGACCTTTTTTAAAGTATAGAAATGTTCTGAAAATATATCACCATGATTTTGTTTGCTTTACCAAAGAGCAAACCTAGAGCAAGGATGAACCAAGAGAACTGTTGTATGGAACTGGGCCTTCCATCTACGAAGCTATGGGTCTGATTTCCTGAAACCCTGAAAACTCACTGGAGTGAATGTTTCATGCATCTCTAATCCAGAAACCTGAGAAGGGGGCATGACTCTTGTTCAGCCCTAAAAGTAACCTTGCACGAAGGCACAGGTTTTAGGTAAAGCATGACCTGAAAGCTGTCTCTAAAATAAAAATAGAATTGGAGGTGCGATTGACTCACATACCTCCTTCCATGCTTTTGCATTAATATCCAAAGGTTGAACCTTTGCATTTGCCCTACAGCATAGTATAAGAATGCCTAACGTAGTTATTATTAAAAGTTATTTATAGGATACTTGTCTGCAGTGCAGTTCTCAAAGTAGCTCCTGCCTAAAAGGTGGCTAAGGAAAGTTTAAAATAAAACAAATGAACAGTTTGGGAAAGAAAACCAATCATAAAAGTCATCTCAGAGATACAGAATTAAGATGCATGCAGCAAATCAACCATGTTGCTGTTTGGGAGAAATGCTGGATCCAAAGCTCATTCACAGATCACAGCACACCCCTGCGCTTTCTGTTGCTTGTTGCATCCAGATGTGTAGCAGTTACCCACCTCTGCTTCTGCAGTAGAATACAGGGGTGGTTGTAAACACAAAAGGGATTGCCTTCCACAGTGAGCGCTAAAAGCAGGAAACATGACATGAAAAAAATACTATTCAGGAAAGACACAGACAACATTAAACATTTTTAAAGGTTGAAACAAGGGGAGGAGGGCAAAAGTCTGTGAGTTGAAGCCATAGAAAATTACACTGAGGTTAGAAGTGTGTCAAGCCAAAACGAAAAAATCCGGGTTAAAAGGCTTGTCTCGCCCAACCTTCTACTTCAAGTCTTGAGAAATAGAAAAAATGCTTGCCACCCAGCTCCAGGCTTCCAGAAGGGCAGACTGATTCATTTGCCTTTTCAGAGTTCATCAAATTTCACTGCCTCCATTGTCTCTCCTACAGCACATGCCCTGTTGTACTTTTGCCCCTCTATGCGTTTCTCTCATTGTCCCACTGATCAGGCTTAGAGCCTTGAAATGCTGCAACAGGAGGGATCATGACTCAGCTTTACTGCAGATAGCTTGATGCTTCATGGTAGAGGCCATGCTTTTCATGTAGCAGGTCCCTGACACTTCCAGGTTGGCCTGAAAATATCCCTGCCTGAAAACCTGGAGAACAACTGCTATCAGTCAGTATTGACTGCACTGCACTGGATGGGCCCATGGTCTGACTCTGCAGGGTTGCTCATATGGCATGATAGCCTACCATGGCTTATGCAGCCACAGTGGGGGCACATGGTTGGAATGCGAAACACCCACTCAGGTGTTGTTTAAGCCACTTCCTGATTTCAGATGACACAATCCCTGAACAGGGGTCAAATATACAACCTTGTATCTACGGGTGCCATAGTTCATCATAGGTAAAATAACCTATGATGAGCCACAGCCTGCCATCTGAACCCAGTTAGTATAAAATAACTTTCTATGTTCCTCAACAATCCAAGAATAGAAGCAATGCAACAAGACAGAATGTGCATTGCCCAGGAACTGAGATGGAACATTGCTTTGAGCAGATGAACCATGCACACACACTCCCAAAAAATGTGGGGTTTTATCTTAACAATTCTCTTTAACCTCTTTTCACCTAATATTAATCCAAATAGTGTTTGTGATAGAATTGGCTACTTAACAGCAAATAAAGAACATCCTAATTTAGATCTTCTAGTAAACAGTTGAGCAAGCTGCTAACACAGAGATCTTGTGGCCTAGCCCTAGAATGGCCTGGGATCGCTTGGATTTCCAACTCCAAGGTAAGAAAATAGATATTGCAATTGGAGAGCTATCCCTGTACCTGCGCGCCCGCGCACACACACACACCCCTGAAGTGGAAAGCATCACCATGGGTACAGCAGGCTCCCTTTCCAGATTTGTCCCCAGTATGCAGGTCATGGAGGCTGAGAATGGTTGCAAGGCCAGAAGGCAAGTCCCATTCTGATAAAGTGAGAGGTTCTCCCAAACAGACCAACAGGATACTTCGTTTGGAGGGACAGATGACTTGGTTCTTGGAGTGATCCAGCTATCAGTCTGAAGTGCTGGTCCTGCCTAACCTTGGAAGCTAAGCAGGGTCAGGCCTGGTTGGAACCTGGATGGGTGACTTAAATGTTGTGAATCACGCAGAGAGCTCCAGCTATGGGCAATATAGGAATATAATAATGATAATGTGTTGACATGTTCCTTGTGCATTTCATATAACCCATTCCTAGCCAAATTCATTTGGAAATAAGGTCCATTCATTTCTGTAGGACTCACTCCAGGAAATGTCCATAGGATTACAGCCTTAACCATATTGCTAGTAACATTATATACGTACTGGATGGATGGCATATGATTTACATGGCATCAAAATCATGTTGTCACCATTTCTTAGGTATTGTGAAGGCTGGCACTGAAAACCAATGACAGCAGGGACATATGAAGCCTTCTTACAGTAGGATTCTGTGGTGTCCACTAAGTCTGCCTATCTCATAAGAGCTCAGTATTTCCTGTACCAGCTCAGTATTTCCTGTACCAGCCTCCTTTTTAAAACAGTCCTGCACAGAAAAATTTCCTAATTTCCTGACCATTGGTAATGTTGGTTGAGGTAGATGGAGTCTGAAGTTAGGAATCAGTGAATCAACATAACTAAAGCTTGTTATGGTTCTCAAAACTTATTCAAACTTATGCCTGCAACCAGTAGTGAGTGGCCTGTTCTTTTTTACACATGAAACATGCATGTGCTTGCACAGTTTTCCAAGTATTCGTGCCAAATGTGGACATCATTGAAATGTACCTTCTCTCCTTGATCAAAGCACACCTGCATCCTTTTTTTCTCTATTATGAATACACCATTTTTCATTCACATTTTCCACTTTTCTATATCAGAGACACAAAAATGTAAGGACTTTGCATGCAGATGATGTCTGGTTCTACACTTGGCTCCATCCAGGAGGTGAGAACCACATGGATTTGTGGGGGAGAGGAAACATCATCCTTTGTTAAAGCCCACATGTCTGGCTTGAATGGTCTGCACCAACTGGCAGGTGTTCTGCAGCATTTGAGAAGCCCTCAACTGAGACACTGGTTGTGACTGAATTGTGACTTTCTACCAGATAGCATGATGCTTCCCCTGCATGATGGCCTTCCTCATACCGAGGCCGTCTACTTAGTGAACCACCAAAGTTGCACATATGAATATTTCCTGAGGTAGGAAGGTGCTCCTGAGTACTGGAATGGCTCAACCCAAATCATTGAGAAGACTGTTCTTGTTCAAGCTAGAATTTTGCTTAGAAGTGGTGGTATTTCTGGCTCTAGTTTGACCCACATCTTCTTGATGGCTTTCCATAGCTTTGAAATGGCACACCACGTCCCAGTCTGGCTTGATGACTATTTGTTAATCCCATTGACTGATATATCCTGGCAATAGGGTTCTAGCACAGAACCAGCATTAACCAATTTGGAAATGAGCAGGACTCTCTCCTGAAGATTGACCTAGTGTGATAGCATGTGCTGCTCTGTGTGGAAATCAAGAACATAGAAACAAATATAGGTCAGTGATGCTGATAATGATCTGATTATGTCTGGTCACAGTCACCTATGGTCATCTTCATCAAAATACTTCAGTTGGGCGTGGAGCAATTGATTCTTTGATTTTCCTTCCACTTCTGTTTAGGTGTTCAAGCAAATTAGAGATTCCTTGAGCATAGCAAATGCTGACTACATCAGGATATATGCTGAAGTGGGTTGTAAAGATCTATTGTTGCACTGGAAGAAAAGGGGAGGAGGAGTGAAAGAATTCCTCCTGGCCTCTTCATCTTGGCAGGAGCTCCATGCTTTTGCCATGCTAAGTGATAGCTCAGTGATAGTTAAATGAGCAAAAAACAGGGAAAGAGAACAGATTTGCAGAGAACAATTTATATTTGCTGAAACAATTAACTGGAGGGCATCACAGAAGGATTATCTTTTCTCTTCTTTTTTAATAGAAAAAATACCTATGTGGGAAACAACAGAAAATAATTGAGATACTGCATAGAATTTTATGTAATAAAATGCATACGAATGTGTAGCTGTTTCAATTTTAGCAGCATGGAGGGTGATAGAGCAACACTAACCTAAGAGGGGAATAAATTAGCACTTTTCCCTTTTTTTCTTCATTGTATTCATATCCTACCTTTTTTCTTTCAAGGAATGCAAGGCAGCTTACACATTTTTCCCATTCCTCTCAATCGTATACCCACAGCAGCTCTGTGAGGTAGTCTGGGCTGAGAGTCTGTGGCTGCCTGAAAGTCACCCAGTGAGCTCCATGGCTGTGTGGGGATTAGAACCCTGATCTCCTGAGTCCCAGTCCTAAACTACACTGGCTTTTTAGTCTTTTTAGCATCCTTTGCAGAGATATAATCCTCCCCAGCCCCCCGCCCCATGCCTACATCATTAAATTAACTGAACTTACAATCCTATATCTATGTGTGAACACATAGAAGGTTACATCTCTGGGGTGAAAGATTATGCATTTAGACAGGGGAACTGCTACTGGCATAATTCCCCAGGCAGGTTACACCATGGGGCAGGTTAGAGCTATGGTTAACATGAAGCCATGATAGTGAGATGTCTGAACAAAGCCACATTGTGGTTTCCCCCAATCAGGTGCCCTCCATATATTTTGGGCTGCAACACTCAGCATCCCTGTCTAGAGGAGATGTTGTCTTGGGGTGACAGTTAATTGAATAAGATGTAGGATGTTGCCACACAGTATGAACACTGGAGGGAGGTGGTGGAAGTACTTGGCAACATTAAACTTCAGTAATTTAGTTGAAAACATTAATGAACCACTCGGAGTTATTTTTAAAAAATCCCACCTAAACAATTCAACTAGAATTATAATAATTTATTCAATTGGTCTGAGTACGCCAATAAAGCCACAGGAACCAATGAACAGGATAATACAGTGATTGATTTAAGATTGCTTCAGAAAATTGCAGGCAGAACATGAGTAAGTGGAAGTGGTAGAGCAGGGAACGTTATCTCTGCATCACAATAAGGTGGTCATGTTCACAGAACAGAAGTGTCCATAATTCTAAGGAAAGGGGTGAGTGATTGTTTGATCCTTGTATATTATTGGGCTGTGTCAGGTCCAGGCTGAAACAAGAAGGTGCTTATGGCTAGAACACCAGGACAAATACAGACCGAAGTCAAGCATGGGTGAAACAAAGCAGGGTCAGAGATGCATGAAGAGCAGGCAAGTCCAAAGGACAAGGCAAAGGTGTGAACACATGGGGTCAGTCACTTACAGGATATAAGAGGACCAAAAAAAAGAGCAGAGTCAGGAACAGGGTAGGGTCAAATACTAATAAAGTGGCACACAACCATGGGCAAAGCAATGTCAGAAGCAGGCAGGGATCATATATGGGCAAGGCATGGCAGAATCAGAGACAAAGGCCTGAGATCAACAGAGCATGGCAGGGCTAAAAGCAGAGGCAAGATTGCCAACAAAGCCAAGTAGGGCCAGCGACCAAGCAAGGTCAAAGAAAACGTAGAAGTTCTGGTGAGGCTGAATTAGGCACAAACAGAAGCTGGCAGGAGATAAGCTACAACTGGAAGCAGTATTAGAAGCACAATGTAGCTACTACAAAGATTTTGCTGCTGGGACCAGACTGAGCCTTCACCAGAGCACCTTCTGTATAGCTCCCAGATACACTAGCAGATCACACTGGGTCCAGTCCCTGCAAATACTGATAGGTGTGCTCCTTGTCCAGCAAGAGCTTGCACAGTGGAATGCGCTGCTCATCACCAGAAGGAGTCTCAGCATGGCTTCAGATCCTGACAATAACTCCCCTTGGGTCTAGGCCCATTCTTCCCTTATTTATGCTCCTGAGTAGTTGGGATAAACACAGGAAAAGAGATGGACCTTGGCAGGACCAGTTGGACCACGCTTTGGCAGGAGCTTGTGGTGGCTGCAGGAGGCACTGAGACTTCCAATGAGGAACCTTTTCTCTAGCAGACACATTGCAGGGCTGGATATATCTGCTGACATTTGGTTGGAAGGATGGCCACCAAAATGCCCAATAAAGCAGCATTAGGTTTTTAGAGTGTGGCATAACTGCTGCCAGGTGACTTGTTTCCCTGTTCTTGGGGTTTAGCAGGACAGGCAGATGCATAATGCTTCTCCCGACCAGAGCAAAGGCAAAGTCCAGGCCCCATCACTGCTGCTGCTCAGTTTCCATCAAATGATGCCAAGAACCATCAGCCGGCAGGTGAGTGATGAGACAGTGGGCATTGGATACAGCACTGTGTACATCACATTCAAATACCACTGTATGTCACCACTCAGTCAATTTTATTTCTGAACTTCTGGGATGCAGGTAAGAAGCAGGTTCTGTTGATGCTGATTTCATAGTATAATCATGAAGGACAGAGAGATAAAAATAAATATTGAACATCCAAGAGCCAGTATTCAGTGTACAGGCTGTCTCCATGAAGAATGGGGATAATGGCACCCCTTCTACCTTTGGGTTGTCATAACTAATCAAAGCCATTCAAGATCATGTTCTGATACTTGAATTCTGAGTCATCAATATTAATAGAAAGCAAGCAAACAAAAAAAGTAACATTCATGGGATGGCTTTGTGAAAACAAAGTTGGCTGATAGGAGGGGTGTGCAGGGCTCTTCCTCCCTCTCTCATTCTTTCATCTCAAAATTTTCTCTCCGAAATATGAGCATCTTTACAAATTTTGGTAGTGTGTATCAAATGTGAACTGAAATCCCATTCTCCTACAGTGCATAAGCCAAATTAAGAACAGCCATGCTAGATAAGTCCAATGGTCCATCAAGTCCAGCAATCCATTCATATAGCTATCCCTAGCCTAATAAGAACAATAGTGACCTCTTAAATTTTTAGTGTATTAAGGGCACAATCTTGTGTGGATGCCCTTCTAAACTCAAAGGCTCACAGGCAACCTATGGAGAGTGGGAGGAGTGTAGAGGTGAAGGTCACTTTTGTATCCCTTCCACTCTATGAAACAGTGAGATGGCCAATTTTGGACACACAATTTTGGGCACCTACCAGGGTCCTTCTTAACAGCCATATGAAGCCACTGGAAGTGTCTTCAGGAAATTTGGAGTCAAGTGCTATTAGTATGTTGGCAACACCCAGATCATTCTCCCTGCTAGAGAGGAACTGGAAGAGGCTGTGCAAGTTGTGGAGAAGTGTCTTAAACCTCATCCATGATGGGTTTGATGAGGCCAGTAAACTAAAGCTGAATCCTGGCAAGACTGAAGCCTTGTGGGTGAGTAGGTCCTGAGTCTGGAAGATAGGTACATTGCTCATTTTGGATGCTGTTGCACTCCCTTTGAAGATCATGGTCTTGGGGTACTCCTACATCAATTTGTCACTTGAGTCCCAAGTGGGTGCTTTAGTAGGAATATGTAAGGATTTTTGGCAGCAAGTTGTTTGTGGCAGGGAAATATAATATTTTCTGGTCTTGGCTTCCTGAACTCCAGACTTTTCGAACAGTTGTGAGTTGTAATTCCTAGTAAGCACACCTATCATTCACTTGACATGTGCCAGGAATTGAGACCTGTGTAAAGACTGTGCAAGCAGTCTCTTATTCATCCCAAGCAGCATCCTTTGGTTGTGCTGCTGCTTCCATTCTTCTGAAATGGAAGACGGCTGTTCATATGATGCTCTCCAGGAATGGAGCCCTGTGTGACTGCTACACAGGCAGTTTCCCTCTTTCACATCACATGTAGTAGTCTAGCCTTTGTCCAGCTGCTTGTGATGCAGAAGAAGGTTGCCAGTTGTGTAGCTTTTGTTCCACAAGTGTTCCCCAACTTCCCTAGCTCAGCTTGCTTTCCAAGACAGGGCCAAGCATAAGAAGATCTCCACAGATGCTAGTGGGATGGATTACAAGGAGCTTCAGCATACCCCTACCTTTGAACAGCTCTGGATGGGTCGCCAGCCATGGCACAGGCACCAGTGACCTGAACACAAGATCAAAGCAATGCAGCCTGCATGGGGCTGCCCTCAAGGCCAGTCTGGGAGCTGAAGCTAGTGCAGAATGGAGCAGCTTGGCTTCTGTTAGGAGCTGAACCTTTTCAGAATGCAGCTCTGTTGGCTACCTATCACTTACAGGACTAGGACTGAGGTTTTGGTACTTGTTTGTGTTCACCAAACCACTTGGTATCAGTGTATTTGGGAGAGTACCTTCTCCCTTACCAAGCTGCCCATTCACTAAAGTCATTGGATGGCATTTCCATGGTGGTTTCCCATGGTCTTCTGGCCTGACTGAAGTCCACCATGAGAAGAGCCTTCAGTAGAACAGCTGTAGTTCTGTGGAGATTCCTGCTCCTGGAGATCAGGCAGGGATCGGCATTGCTTTGTTTTGTTTACTTGCTTCACTTCTATACTTCCCCCTCAGACAAAGCTCATTTCTTGACTGACCCACAGCATAATTTCCATGCCTCCTGAAAAATATTTTACTTCAGGAAGCATTCCTGAACTAACCAACCACAGTTTAATCAGTTTTGTGTTTAACATATTGCTGTATTCTTTTACCCATTTTAATGTTTATTGTGCACCATTCCAGAGCTCCTCTACTGGAATATGGAACAGTGTACAAACTTTGCAAATAAATTAATAAGCATGAAAACATTTTGGATCCGACATGTCAATTTTTTAAAGAGAAAGAAATAGGAATGAAAAGATCTGTCTATTACCCATCTGTGTCACTTTCACGTGTCTTTTTATCCATAATTCCATTCATATTCCATTTCTACATTAATCAGCATTTTTAAATCCTCTCCAAATCATATGTAAATTCATATTTTCCCTCAGAGTTATGAATTTAAATGTGTGTTTTCTTTCAAAACATATATTTAAATATGTATTTTGATATGCTTAATCAGCAGAGAACTGAAGGCATCTTATGAAGAGCCAAGTTCTGATCATCGCAGTTCTCTTGAGAGGTGCACATCCAGGCATTCCACACAGCCATCCTCAGAACTCAAACATATCTGGCAGGCTGGGGAAGGAATTTTGGAACCATCTCCAAGCATTTGAAGCTGTCCTGGAAATGGGCCTTGTTGCTGCCTGCTCAGTCTGCCCCCCTCACACTCTGATTTCATATCCTTGCTTGGTTTTTTAGCCTGCATTGCAGAAGAGACCAGCATCCCCCCTTCTTTGAGCTGTGAGAATGGAATGTCCTGACAAAAACCTCTCAGAGAAATGCATTGATTTGAACTTAACTATTTTTATCTCTTCCTTTTGCCTCCTTGGTGACTTGGTATAGCGCAGAGCAGCTTCTTTCCTTCTCCATTTCCTAAGAATATCTCTGAGCCCCCTTGGTGACCCAGTACCATTCAAGGAAAAGAAAATGGCAGCGGGTGAAGACATGCAGCCTTCACTTTGCTTCAGAATGATTCCCGAAGCGAATAAGGCAGTGTGTTGTTGCTGCTGCAGCAGCATTGTGGGAGAAACAGGGTACCTTGGCAGGGGTCTGGGACACACTGGGGCCCATTGGCACCACACGGCCTCCCCTTCCCACAAACCACAGATCAGCATAAGAAAACTTTATTTCAGTGAATTTTAATTTCTTTTTGCTGGAGCTTTCGAAGGAGAATAAGATGGCCTGCAGTTAGCCTCTTTTTGTGTTCAAAATGTGTTCTTTGCTTTTGTAAATTTTGGGGCAATTTGCACCCCAGACATTGGCTTATAGAAATAAATTTGTAAAAGACAGGGGTTCTTTTCTCAACTAAATTTTAAAATGCCAAGGAGAACTAGGTGGTAGGTGTACTTATGTGCAAGTTATATAACAAAATGTGAACCTGGGGTTGTCTAGGCTTCCCACAATGTGGATCAGGGTGTGCCTCTTCCTTCCAAGTCTTGTGCCATACAAGTCCTGTGGCTCAGAATGCATCTCTCTGGAATCAGATACCACTGAATATTCTGCTTCAATTTATTTGTTAGGGTAGCTGTTAAGCTTCAGATTCCTGAAGAAGCAGAAATCGACTGCAGCATTATTTAGCCTAGTTTAAATTCGATCTTGAGGGATTTACTGTTCTCTTGCTCGACTTAAATTCAACAGGCAAGATTGAGGTACTGCAGCTTATCTGAACAAGCCATGCATTCCATGAGTCTCTTTAAAGCCATAACTAGAATTAAAATAAGGAAATGTTTTTGGTGAGATTTAGGCAATAAGAATCTTAGTTTTATGCAAAAGCATTGTTGGGGAGTTGTTTTTATCTTGAGGCACACTTGCTGGCTCCTTAATTTTAGGAAATCCTTTGACCTCTTAGAGACCATCTATTTTCAAAGCTAGCCAATTATTACACAGTAAGTATATATTTATCTTCAAGTAGGGTGCAATACTCTTTAGGGTATCCAGAAAAAACAGCAGATGCTTTTGTTATGACAGCTTTAGGCTGAAATCTGGCACACGATTATCTGAAGTAACTCCCACTGAACCTAATGGGGCTTAATTCAGTAGCAGTGGTTCCAGGGCATGGAACTCCCTACGAAAGGAACTTAAGTCACTTCTCCAGGTTGCCCGTCTAGTAATGTGCAAAACCCATTTTAAGCATGAAAGGCTTTGGTCTGCAAAACAGTCTTTTGGGTTTAGTGTTGTTTTTAATTTTTATTAATCCTGTAGTTGCTAAGTTTTAATTCATTAGCATGTATGTTATTGTTTTAACTAATTTTAAGCTTAAATCCTTATTTCCTGGAGTGCCATGGTCCCATTCAAAGTCAGGGCAATGTGACCTTACAGGAAAGTGGAGAAAGCAAGTATGTATGCTTTACCAAATATTTGGTTTGGCCCTAAGGCAAAATTACTGGTTGTAAGAGCTTTAAACTAGGACATCCTGACTTTTTGAACATCTTGGTTCAGACCCCTTTGTCTACAAAGCCATGCATGTATGCCCCCTTGAAAGCTTCCTTGAAATAAATGTTGCCCTTGAGCTGAAAAAACTTCTCCAGAACATCTCTGCTATAGACCAAAGGAGAATCTGAACCTGAAAAATTGTAATTGTAAGAACTTTCTTTAATAAATATACACAAAAGGAAAAATGGTGGTGGGAACATATGCTAAAACATTGTCCCATCCCTGATAAAGAGAGGCAGTTGGACTACATGGGATCATGGATCTATTTTAGTAGACCTGAATCTCCAGAACTTCAAATGTTCACTGTATAGAATGCATTACTCTTCCAGCCAACTTCCTCCTACAAGAACTTCATAATAGTTAATTATCTAACTATTGGACATCCATCCCTCATTTCCAAACACTTACTGAAACCCAGTTTGATTGGTAAATGAATTGCTTTTGAGCTGACTCATGGGAACAATTGCTTGAATCAAAATTGGACATTTTCCTCCAATAAAGAATAGCCTTTGGTTGTTATCATTTGGGAACGTGGACAGCTGTTGTGAGATAGAGAGACTTGTTTTCTTCCCTGATGAAACCCAACTACCAATGTGGTGACTGTTATACCTTCCCTGGAGTGGGGATACAGTAGAGACTTGTTTTGGTTTGGTTTTTATAAGGGTTTCCTCTGTCCACCCTGAGAAAACATTGAGACTGATCATAGACTCTGATACAATCTGTCTTCTAAATCTCTAGGGTTTAGGGATAAATAAAATGCACCTAACAGCTTGTATATCTTCAAAAATGTGCATGCAAAATACATACTTTTGAAAGTGTGCACATATACACTTAATGGGAGAAGAAGGCATACATTTCAAAGACATGTATAGTTGATGAGTACGCATAAAATAAGCACAGTTTTTCAAAGACAAAAAAACCAAGTGGGAAAGCTGAAATTGACTCAAGATGGAATGAGCTTTGAGGTGGGATTTGGATAACTTTACTGAGCTTCAGTTTTGTGGAGTGTAAGGCCCTCCTTATTTTTGTGAGGTGGTACAAACTGCCTTCAGTTGTTCTTTGGGTTGGATTCTGCATCTCAGGCTTAAAACCTGGGCATCAGGTGCCAGTGCAATTTCTAAATAGCAGATGCCTGATTCAAAGCTCCCTGATCTCTGGATCCTCTTCTGTTTTACTTTGGAATGACTGCAGCCTATTTTGGCATTGGGCTTAATTGGATCTTTGACACTTTGTCCAAGCATCACCTTTAGCAGGGCCATGGCAAGTGTTTGTCTCTTGAATCTTGATGATTGATTCAGCTTTCTCAAAGATATAAGTGATGCTCACTTTAAACATTACTATTAACAGGGCTGCAGAGAGCTTTCTGGCAGAGCTCTTAAAGGAGACTTATAGCAGGGATTCTCCTGGTCTAAGCAAAGTAAAGTGGTGGAATATCTGTAAGATGGGCTTTCCATTCAATACTGAATAATTAATATTGTTAGAGATATCAGAGCATTGTAAGGGATGGATTATTCACAATATATTCTGTGCATATCTTGTGTATCTTTCATTTCACCCCTGTTAGATTTCATTTCATCCCAGGTTAGATACAGCTTAGCATCTGTGAAGGCTCTGGTTGCTTGCTTGATTACACATCCTGTTCTTTGATTCAGAACAGTGTGTCAGCTCAAGATCATGCATGGCAGCTGCAGCACTTAAAAAGAAATCCAAATTATCCTTTGAAGTTATCTACATATCAAGCTTGGCAACATGTAACATTTTGCTAAAACACATTTATTGTTATAAGCATAGAGAGAAGAATTTGTTCAGTTTGTATTTTACCTAATGCACATTTCCTAAACCAAAATGTAGTCATACTTTAACAGTCATCCTGTCATGAATGTTGCAATGCCATTTTCATTTTATATAAAAAGCATACAAAACTTGTTTGGTTTGGAGAATATGTACAGGAAAAAAGTGTGTGGATTAATCATATGTACAAAAATATATTGCACTAAAAGAAATCACTTCCAAAAATGTGCATGTTAGGAAACATGGATAAAATGTGCTGGAGAAAAACACAAACATGCATTTTTGGTAGTGGCATTCAAAAAACAAACTGATTATGAACTGCATGTTAGGAGAAGTGAACAAGACAGAAATTGGCAGATTCTTCTTTTCCTAGTTAGAGTCCTCGAAATGAAATAGGACCTTGGGTTCCAGTGAAAATAATACACAATACAATTAATAAATATAATAAAGCAATAATGCAATAAAATTATAATACAACAATCTATCCTCCACAACTACACCTAAAACAGGCTCAGAGGTACAGTAAAAATAAAGTAAAAGATTAAGACAAATCTAATTACTAAAATATTGGGAGAATAAAATGGTTTCCACCTGGCACTGAAAGGAGCAAAGAGTGGGTGCCAGGTGCACCTCTCTGGGGAGCCGATTCCACAGAAGTGGTGCCACAACTGAGAAGATTCTTCCTCTAGTAGCCAGCCTCCTTGCTTTCTTTGGAAGGGGCTCTTAAGAGAAGGTCTTAGCTGAAGATCTCAGGGTTCAGGTAGGCACATTTGCAAGGAGGTGGGCCCAAACCATTTAGGGGATTAAATGTTAATGTTAGCACTTTGAATTGGATCTGGACTTGAATCTGTAACCAATGTAATCCATAGAGGACTGATGTGATGTGTTGCGTGGGCCCATCTCCATTAGCAGCCTTGCTGCTCTACTTTGAACCACCTGGAGTCTCTGGGCCATTTTTAAAGGCACCCAACATACAATAGTCCAAATGAGATGTTACCAGAGCATGGCTCACTGTTGCTATTAGACCTCATGACTATTTTACCTCCAGCATCAGAGCCAGTGTGCGATGGATCTGTTTTGCTTGGAAAATCTGTTGAGTTCCCTGGCTTTGGCTTCTTGGACTCTGGTCTGCTTTGCAGACCCCCAGAGTCCGAGTTCCTAGTGAGTGTCCCAGCATGTGCTGGGTGCTCACCAGGAATGAGCCCCATGTGCTGCTCAAGCAGAGCCATTCTTCCATGCCCACTGCTGTCACTGGGAATGATGGCCAGCATGCGCACGCACACTTGCTGGGCCCTTTTCCACATGTACCACTGTGGCAGAAGCAAGTGGTAAGAACTTTTGTTGCCAGGAATGGTGCCTGGCCTGCCACTTGCAGATCCCATCTTTTATGTCCTGCAGCCTCTCCCAATGGGGTAGGTTGCCAGTTGTGCAACCAGGGATCTGAAAGCATTTGCCAGCCTCCTCTTGCCTCGGATCACCTTGCAGGATGGGGCCAAGCATGACAGAAAGTCTATAGATTCTGGAGGGATAGATTCTGAAAGGATTCATTCCAGACCTAATGCTTACTGTATTTTTCGCTCTATAAGACACACCTAGTTTTTAGAGGAGGAAAACAAGAAAAAAAATATTCTGAATCAAATGGGCACATCATCACAGGCACATTCCCCATGGGCTGCACATCTGACAGACTTACTGCACACACACATTCACTCTATAAGACACACAGACATTTCCCCTTACT
>JAIXND010000621.1:15883214-15901941 GCA_023646645.1 Varanus salvator macromaculatus
CATCTGGTCCTCTCACTTCCTGGCAAATAGATGGGGAAGAAATGGAGGTAGTGACAGATTTTATTTTCCTGGGCTCCAAGATCACCACAGACGGGGACTGCAGCCAAGAAATTAAAAGACGCTTGCTTCTGGGGAGGAAAGCTATGGCAAATCTAGATAGCATACTAAAAAGCAGAGACATCACCCTGCCAACAAAAGTGCGTATAGTCAAGGCTATGGTTTTCCCAGTTGCAATGTATGGCTGTGAAAGCTGGACAATAAGGAAGGCTGAGCGCAAAAGGATTGAGGCCTTTGAGTTGTGGTGCTGGAGGAGACTCCTGCGAGTCCCTTGGACCGCAAGGCGATCAAACCGGTCAGTCCTAGAGGAGATCAACCCTGACTGCTCTTTAGAAGGCCAGATAGTGAAGATGAAACTCAAATACTTTGGCCACCTAATGAGAAGGAAGGACTCCCTAGAGAAGAGTCTAATGCTGGGAACAATAGATGGCAAAAGAAGAAGGGGACGGCAGAGGATGAGGTGGCTGGATGGAGTCACTGAGGTGGTTGGTGTGAGCTTGAGTGGACTCCGGGGGATGGTGGAGGACAGGAGGGCCTGGAGGAATGTTGTCCATGGGGTCGCGATGGGTCGGACTCGACTTCGCGACTAACAACAACAACAAGTCATTAATTGGGAGAGTCAGCAGTGATAGCTTCCTAGACACTATACGGGGATTTATTTATTTATTTGTTTGTTTGTTTATTTATTTATTTATTTGGAAATTTATAGGCCACCCCTTGCCACAAGCATGCCGGGGCAGGGTGGGGCGATCCTTGACTTGGTCATGACCAACAGGGAGGGGCTGATAGATGGGGTGAAGATTAGGGGAGCTCTGGATGTGTGTGATCACTCTATTCTTTGCTTTGAGATCAGAGGAATGAGGATGAGCAGCAGGTTGGGTACTAAAAGCAGGAATTTCATGAGGAACAACTTTGGACAGTCTGTCCTTCAATTGAAGGAAAGACTGGGGAAAGTACCCTGGGAGAAAGGGTACTAGAAGGCAAAGGAGTTCAGGAGGGGTGGATGGATGGCACTCAAAAGGGAGGTCTTAGAGATGCAAGCCTTGATGATACCACTAGTTAGCAAGGTAGAGAGGTGAAGGAGGGTGCCACCATGGGTGTGAAATTATTGAGGCCTCATGGAGAATGAGTGATGTTCCAGAGGAATGGAGGGAGGTGTCACTGGTCCCAATTTTCTAAAAAAGTAATAGAGGGGACATCAGGAATTGCAGACCAGTTAGTCTTGTTCTAGGAAAGACAATGAAAAGGCTCAAAAGAACAAAAGAGGTTTGGTAACTCTAGATAGGGAAGGGAGGTTGGCGGACATGCAACATGGCTTCCGCAAAAGCATGTCCTGCCAGGCCAACCTTGTAGAATTTTATGACAAGGTTTCGAGATTGGTAGATGTAGGGGGCATGGCGTGTGTGGTTTACCTGGAATTCAGCAAGGCCTTTGACAAAATGCTGCATGATAACCTGGTTGAGAAAGTGAGGAGTTTTAGGATAGAGTGATGTATTGTCTGATGGATTAGGGCAGGGCTTAAAATTTCAAGTCTAGACCTACTAGCCAGGCAAAAACCTTACTCTCCACCTGGAGCGTGCAACCTCGCGGGGCAGAAACATCTCCCCAGATCCTCTGCCACCACCCCCCCGCAGCCCTCCCATTTATTTATTTAAAAAAATTCTATGTTTATTTGTTTTATTTATTTAAAACATTTCTGTTTATTTTATTTATTTAAAACATTTCTATGCTGCCCCATTGCAACAAAGCCTTGGGGCAGTTCACAACAAAACAAAATATACAAATAAATAACATGAGGAAAAATTTACATTGTCCCATTGTATCCTCTGGCTCCTTCTAGTTTTCCTGTGCACTGGAATGGCAGGATGTGGGGGGGGGGGGAGGAAAAGCTCTCCCAATTCACATCGCTTGGCCCCTCCAGGAAGGCAGAGACCCCCAGTCTTGCTTTGTCTCCGTTCAGGCCAAGAAGCAGCCTCCGGGCTTGCCTTAGGGGGCCAGCAGAGGATGCCAGAGTCCCACCACCTGCTCCGCACCCTCCCACCTCCAACTGCCTGCAATAATACTTCTCATGCTTCACAGCCCATCTAAGGGTTAAAGCAAGAGAGGGCTGCTTCCTAGAAGGGCCAATGGAGAGACAAGCCCGAGGATGGCAGAAAGCAGATTTATTTATTTTATTTATTTATGTACATATTTATATGCCACCCCCTTGCGAACAAGCCTTGTCTACAAGGCAACAAGATGCGTTGAAGTCTCTGCCTGTGCGGGCCCGTGTGGGTTTGCTTCCCGGTTAGGGTCCCATTTGCAAATAGAGATGCAGAACATTACTGTGCTTGCCAGAAAGGAATTTACACTCACATTTGGTGAGCAGGCGAGCAGAAATTTCATGCCCTGGATTAGGGCATGGTTGATGGACTGAAAGCAGAGGGTAAATATTAATGGGGAATCAGTGGGATGGCAGCCAGTAACGAGTGGGGTCCCCCAGGGCTCTGTCCTGTGACCAATCCTGTTCAATCTTTTCATCAATTACATGGAAGGGGTGGTGACCAGTTCGCTGATCAAATTCACAGAGGATGCTAAAATGAGGATGGTGGCCACAACTGAGGAGCAGGTACTCAAGATCCAGAAGGAACTGGACAGAGTATGGAAGTGGGCAGGGGACAACAGGATGGTGTTTGATGTGGATAAGTGTAAAGTCTTGCACTTGGGGCATAGGAAGGTGTATCATAACTACAGGTTAGGGGACAAGTGGCTGGAGAGCAGCATTTGTGAAAGGGATCTTGAGGTGCTGGTTGACTGCAGGCTTGAACATGAGTCAGCAGTGTGACACTGCAGCCAAGAGGGCAAACTCCACCCTTGGTTGCATAGCCAGAAGTGTGGCTTCTAGATCAAGAGAGGTAATATTGCAACTCCATATGACTCTGGTGTGCCTGTAGTTGGAATATGGTGTTCAGTTCTTGGCTGCACATTACAGGAAGGATATATCCAGGTTGGAATTGGTGCAGCACAGGGCCACAAGGATGGCGGCCAGATTGCAGAGAAAGTGAGTTGGAGGCGAGACTGAAGGAACTGGGTCTTTTCAGTCTTGAGAAGAGGAAATTCTGAGGGACTTTGTTGGTGACATACAAGTACATTAGGGGGTGTCACATAGAGCTTGTGTAGGGATTTACTTTTCCCTGCAGATGAAGGCATAATACATTCCAATGGAGCAAAGTGCAGGGAACCAAGGTTCAATTTGGATACTAGGAAGTACTTCCTGACATTTAGGACCCCTTGGGCATAGACCGAGCTTCTATGGGAGGTGGTTGAAGCCCCATCACTGAAGGTGTTCAAAGATAGGCTCGTCATGCAAATGGTAGGTATGTCATGAGCACAGCCTGCTGGAGCTGGGGATCAGACTAGATGGCCCAGGAGATCCCTTCTGACTCGTGCTGTTTCTATGTTTCTAATTTGCACTTTAGATGGCAACTAGGGAATGTTAGGCATTTTAGAGGTGCAAATTAGAAACATAGAAACAGCACGAGTCAGAAGGGATCTCCTGGGCCATCTAGTCTGATCCCCAGCTCCAGCAGGCTGTGCTCATGACATACCTACCATTTGCATGACGAGCCTATCTTTGAACACCTTCAGTGATGGGGCTTCAACCACCTCCCATAGAAGCTCGGTCTATGCCCAAGGGGTCCTAAATGTCAGGAAGTACTTCCTAGTATCCAAATTGAACCTTGGTTCCCTGCACTTTGCTCCATTGGAATGTATTATGCCTTCATCTGCAGGGAAAAGTAAATCCCTACACAAGCTCTATGTGACACCCCCTAATGTACTTGTATGTCACCAACAAAGTCCCTCAGAATTTCCTCTTCTCAAGACTGAAAAGACCCAGTTCCTTCAGTCTCGCCTCCAACTCACTTTCTCTGCAATCTGGCCGCCATCCTTGTGGCCCTGTGCTGCACCAATTCCAACCTGGATATATCCTTCCTGTAATGTGCAGCCAAGAACTGAACACCATATTCCAACTACAGGCACACCAGAGTCATATGGAGTTGCAATATTACCTCTCTTGATCTAGAAGCCACACTTCTGGCTATGCAACCAAGGGTGGCATTCGCCCTCTTGACCACCGCATCACACTGCTGACTCATGTTTAGCCTGTGGTCAACCAGTACCCCGAGGTCCCTTTCACAAGTGCTGCTCTCCAGCCACTTGTCACCTAACCTGTACTTATGACAGCTATTCCTATGCCCCAAGTGCAAGACCTTGCACTTGTCCACATTGAACGCCATCCTGTTGTCTCCTGCCCACTTCCATAGTCTGTCCAGATCCTTTTGGATCTGGAGTCCCTGCTCCTCAGTTGTGGCCACTGCTCCAGTTTTAGTGTCGTCTGTGAATTTGATCAGCAGACTGTTCACCCCTTCTTCCATGTCGTTAATGAAAAGATTAAAAAGGATCGGCCCCAGGACAGAGCCCTGGGGGACCCCGCTTGTCACTGGCTGCCATCCCAACGATTCCCCGCTAATGGTTACCTTCTGCTTTCGGTCAGTCAACCATGCCCTAATCCACCGGACAGTGCTTTGGTGTATCCCCAAACTCCTCAGTTTCTCCACCAGGATATCATGGGGCACTTTGTGAAAGGCCTTGCTGAAATCCAGGTATACCACATCCACTGCATCCCCTCCATCTAGCCATCTTGAAACCTTGTCATAGAATTCCACAAGGTTTGTCTGGCAGGACCTGTTTCTGCGGAAGCCATGTTGTGTGGCTGTCAGCCTCCCTTCCCTATCTAGCATTACTAGATCTCTCTCTATTATGAGCCTTTCCATTGTTTTTCCTACAATGGACGTAAGGCTAATCGGTCTATAGTTCCCCATGTCCTTTCTACTACCCTTTTTGAAAATTGGGACCACCGATGCCACCCTCCAGTCCTCTGGAACTTCACCCGTTCTCCACGAGGCCTCGAAAATGGAGGCCAGCGGGTGTGAGAGAACCCCTGCCAACTCTCTAAGTACTCTCGGGTGTAACCCGTCAGGGTCTGGCACCTTTGTAATGTAATGTAATGTCCAATGCCCTGATATATGAAATATATTACAAGCTGAATACCTCTTCTTCCTTCTAAATAGGGAATAGCTACCTCCACCTTCAAGGTGGATCCTGATTCTTAAGGGCCAATTGCTTGGAGCATCTGAAGCAACTCAATGGATCAGCTCTCTTAAGCTGATGTTCTCAGACTAATGTTGTTCGGCCTCCTCTTCTCACATCAACTTGCTTCCAAGGTTTTTTCACAAAAGCCTAAACTGCCTGATTTTCAATGACTGCCTATATTATCTCTTGGATCTACAGCCCTCCAATCTGTTCTTGTTCTGAATCAGAAGCTGAGTCAGCAATTTGGAAGGCTATATTCCAGGAGAAATAAGTCTGATTCTTACAAGTCTCAGAGAAAGACCTAAATTCAGTGATGAGAGAACGTGTTTTGGGGCCTGGACAAAATTTGAATCCCTGCAGTGCTGCAAATGCATCTCTGCCTGGATTTCTAGTGGAGTGGGGCTTCTGTATCAAGATCAGAGAATCAAGGAGGAAACTACAATGAATATTCAAACTAGGCAGCTACACCGATCCATCTATCAAATCTAACCAACAATAACACATGAGGAAGAAGCACTGGTTCTTTCCATCCATAAAATGCTCAAATAGTGCAGATATCCTCACATATTTTTATGGCAATGAAGATTCCATTCTTCTATTTGATTGAATAGAGCAGTCATTCTAGAGCGGAGGGACCCGTCCACCCAAACATAGAGACACAAATCACAGATTCACATAACTACAAAACTTTGGAAGCTTGTATAGGACTATGGTTTTTGCTTCTGTGGAGGACAAAAACAATTTTCCCTTTGTGCATGAGTGACTCTGTGTGTGTGTGTGTGTGTGTGTGTGTGTGTGTGAGAGAGAGAGAGAGAGAGAGAGAGAGAGAGAGAGAGAGAGAGAGAGAGAGAGAGAGAGAGAGATTATTTTTCAGTTTCAGTCTCTGGTTCTTTCCTTGGTCTGATGTTGCCTTGTGCTTTTCATGGGCAGATGGCCTTTACTGAGAATAGAGTCCTTGTTTCAGAGAGGATCATGTTAATGATGCAGAAATGTACAAGTTGTTCTTCCCTGCTCATTCCACCCAGTATGGAGAGATCAGGGTTTAGGATAGAATAAAATAATTCTAGAACAGAATGGAAGTAGAGTTGGAAGGGGCTATAAGACTGTAAGAGTCCACTGCCAGCTCTGCTTCCATGTGTGGTCACCCATCTGGCTGCATGCCCACGCCTTTCCAGCTTAGCAAAGTGACTCAATCTGCTGGTTTGATGTATAGCTATGCAGGCAGGTTATTTAATTATCTACTCACAAAGGAGTTCCCCATAAAGAATGGGTTGACCATAACAATAGCTTACAAAAGAAGAGAAAATATGCTTACTTGCCATCCTTCATTTTTCTGCTTCATATGAATTTTAATGTAGCAAAAGCAATTGCTATGAAATAGAGTTGAACCTCAGGGCTGTGGGTGAAATTGGCCCACTGAGTCCCACTCCAGACTTCCAGAGCTGACTAAGCCTCCTTTCCCTGACTCCTTCCCTAATTCGCAAATGATTTTGTGGATTCCTTTCTTTGACACAGGCCCACATTCTAAAAGATGGAAGTTCCTCATCTAAGGCTTAATTGTTGGCAGTAATTGCTTTAATCTAAAACATGGCCTTGTTGTTTTAAAATTTAGTTCCACCACCTTTGTCTTCAGCACCATTGACTGCTGGAATGCAGTCCATGCAAGCCTCTCCGGATTCTTTTTCAGCTGTTGATGGCTCTGTTTTAAGTAGCTTTTGTATAACAGAAATCTGTACACAAATGCACTTGTGGGGTTTCCACTGATCTGAAGCACCTGCTGCTATCCAGTGAGCATGGGCATTTTGCACATGAGTAAGGGTGCGTTGCAGTGCTGCTTCAAAGGTGGAAAGCTTCAAATGGAGCTTTCTGGAGCAGCATCAGGTGAAGAATATGCTTTCTCCTTTTCACATGGACATTGGGAGTGGCATGTTGAATCAGTCCCATGTTAACATGCTATGTTGTATTTCATGGATTATTAGTTTTTATATAACATGAGTGGGACCTGCTAACTCACTGCTCTGCCCTGCCAACAGTTAGTCATTATTCCATGAGTGCTTCCCTCCCCTCTTCCCCATCTCCTTCTCTCCTATTATTTCTTTACATTATCTTCAACCCTGTCTAATATTACTGGGTTTGGACTGTGACTATACAAGGTTTGCATAAACAGAGGCATATTGGAGGGTCTATGACAGATGAAAATTCACTGGGCTGTTCTCCCAGTGAATTAGTGAATTTAGTGTTCCCCTAAATTTTTGCAAACCTCAACACGTCCCCAAACTGCAGACACCTTCTACACATATGGTGAGTTCTGGTGGCATAAAAGCAACATACCACCCTTCCTGAGAAGCACCATGAACATTTGGTGAATGTGTGAGAGGGAAGCTGGCTCTAACTGACTAGCATGGTATGGATGTCTGCAAAAGGCAGGTATTATGCATATAGGTGAATGCAAGAAAGACCCTGATGACAGTCACCATGTATGTATAGACACCAAGAACTGGGACTATACTCACACAATTGATCACATTGGAGGTACTTTTGAAGAGCGGCTAATAGCCAAAGTTAGGCCGAAGTGCTTCAGAATAAACAAGTGTCATCCATTCAGTGGGTCTATGCCCCATAGCACTGTCGTCGAATACTACTCATGCTATCTTTGAATATCAAGGATATTCCCTTTGAAGAGGGAATACTTACATTTTCAATATTTAATACAATATAATTAAACATTAAAATACTTTGATTATTGACTATATTAAAACACATAAACAAAGCCCTGAACACACATTTATGCAGCTCTCAAACAAACTTTATATGGGTTGTTATACCAGCTTTGTTTCTCCTGTTCCTACATTTTGGTGGCCAGCATCCATGTTAGAACAGTCATGCCAGAGCACGTCAGAGGTCCATCTGGAGCAGCGCTTTGTTCATTCAGTGGACAACCAGCAGCCCCAGGAAACACACAAGCAGGAGGGGAGAGCTGCAGCAACTCCAGCCCATGTTCCTGGGCAAGTGATCTCTATGGAATGAAGTCTTACACACTAACTAATACACAGCTTTCCAAACTTTCCATCTTCACCTGCAGCCATGTCTGGTAATGGCAGATTTTGTTTTCTGCAGCATGCGCTCTCTCTCTCTCTCTCTCTCTCTCTCTCTCTCGTCCAGTCTGGAGTCAGATCACTCAGCAGTAAGCGTCTCCAGCCACTGAATCAGCAGTTAGCCCCATCTGAGCTTCTAAACCTTAATCGTGGCAATTGATTTGTGAATCGCGTTGGCAGGAGGGGGTGAAAGACTTCTCTGGATCACTCTGACCAATGAGTTCAGTAAATAACATGCTGCTTTAGCTAAGAGTAAGCACTGTAGCACAAGGCACAATTATGAGCTGACTACAGCCAGTATATGTATTATTGCCCTGTTGCCGCATGCAGCTTCTTGTGTCAGCAAAGCTATTCTGGTCCAATGTCTGATAAGCCACAGTGCTAAGTCAGTAATGGAACCTGGGAGGGGACAATCTTTCCGTGCACTGATTTTGAGCAAATGGAAACTCTCAGCAGATGGACAAGCCTTTTATGCTGGTTCTGTTTGTTTTTCAACAGCTTTGTTTCTAATACAGTCGTGCAAGGGCCAGTTATTTCCAATAGCCTCGAGCATTTTGGACATGGGACACACTGTGGAAGATACGCCCTGATTTTCAGCAGAAGGATCAGTCCTAGAAACACACCCTAGCCCCCTCTGACATACTTACCATTGCGTGGTGGTGAAGGCCCCTCGCTTACAAGCTCAGTACCACGACTGGCCATTTGGCTGCACACCTTGCAATCCACACCTTTCCTGCCTGGATAGACATTCTGTGTGTATCACATGCATTTCCACATGTGCTCATTAGACACAAGTTGCATTATATATCCCTGCAGCTGCATGCTAATCACACAAACAGGCACACTTTTGGTCTGAAGCATTAGATGAAAGATGCAACCTATCATCACTCAGGCATCCAACTGGTATAATTCATTTTATTCATATAGCATTTGTGTAACAGTCTAAGCAGATTCCAGAGAAGCAAACAGTAAAAAAGTATATCAAAGAAAAGAATTAAAAGCAATACTTTTAATACCTTTTCAAGCCTTTGAATACATTAAAGGTAATGTTAACCAGATGGTTGGATGGATAGAAAGGCTGCCAGGGGCATGTGGGAACACAGTGGTGGTTACCTGCCTAACCTTCAGAGACAAGAGATTCCGCAGAAATTTTATTTATTTATTTATTATTTATTTATAACATTTCTATGCCGCACCCATCACCGAAGCCTCGGGGTGGCTCACAAGGAAAACAAATAAACAAAGCATAGAACAATATTAAAAATTTGGAGTTCTTGGTGATATAAAACCATTAAATAAAACATAAATTAACAATTAAAATATTGTTTAAATAAAAAGGTCTTGGCCTGGCGCCGAAAAACAAATAGAAATTTGAAGGTTTCTTCTCTTTGTGGACTCCAGTTGGACCATGAGTCTGTTCCTCCTGACTAGGGCCTTAGAAAAGCCATTTTACCTTTTCACACATTCAACAACTGGGGAGCTACCAAAAGATAAGTGGTCAAGGGAAGAGATATGTCCAAGTGTGGATCCCAAGAAGCTTGTTGAAAAACTATACATATAAGCTGATTGCAACTGGGATCATAGGATGTGGGGATATAATTAACCATTCCTCCCGAAGTATAGTCCAAATGCCCTTCCCCTCTCCCTCACCTTCTCACAGATCACTGCTGTAAGCTTGGCAGGGAATATTTGTTCATACAGTGAAGGTTTCCTTCCATGTTAATAGCAGCTTCAGGGAGAAAGTGTTAATCAGGACAGCAAACTCTGCCCTGGATGCTGATCACCCACCAAGCTGGGGTGGGCACCTGTGTTCATTCCTGTGTTTTAAGATACCCCCAATGGCAAACCACTCATTCAACATCACATGCAGTTTGGTGGTGAGACATTGTAGAAAGAAAAGCAAATCAGATGAATTAAAAGATACAAAAGAAGCTGGCAATGTAATTGGATTATGGGAGAGGAAAATATCAATTTGGAAAAGAGTAAACATCAGATAACAGTGCTGGTCCTTAACAAAATATGTTTGCAGCAATGTCATTATGCAAATATCATATTTAGAGACATCTAGAGTTTTTTGTGGGGAGTAACCAATTTAAGTATTAAAGTGAATTTTCAGTTTCAAGGAGAAATAGCAATTTCCTAGAAGCACTTAGGACTAAATAGTGCAGTTAAGCAATTCAGTTTATTAGCTGAGATTTTGCTTTCTGTGTACAAGGGAATGGATGCCAGTTTTCTTGAAAAAGACTAACAGTACAGTAGAATTTGGAAAGGATATTTGTCATTCTGTTAGACTGGACCAATTCCCCTATGAGGAAAGGTTCTGGGATTGCTTAGTTTAGAAGAAGAGTGAGTTCAGGGGAGGAATAACAAATGAGTACAAAATGATGCATGGGGTAGAAAAAGTGGAAAGGGAACATCTTTTTCCCTTCCTTAAAATACTAGAACTGATACAATATTATGTTAAGGATCTATAGGGAATCTGAAAATCCACCTGTTTTTCACAATTCAGTGTTGGTGCTGACTTAATATGGTGCAAGTCAAGTCAACCTGCTTCCATTGCTAAGATCGAACTTGTACACATTTAACAAAAAGCTAAGGAAGTTCATGCAAATCAAACTTTCACAATTTGTGCAAATTGGAAGATGAAAACAACTTCACTCTAGCAGGAGCCACATAAAATGCACTAGAATGACACTTCTTGCTTCCAGTTTGATTAAGAATCATAGAATTATAAAGTTGGTAGGGGCCATGAAGGTCATTGGGTCCAACCCTCTGCAGTTGCAGGATACAATTTACATCATCCCACGCAGATCACTGTCCAGTTTTTCCTTGAATGTCTCCAGTGTGGGAGAGCCCACCACCTCTCCAGGCAGCTGGTTCCACTGCTGTATTGCTCTGACAGTGAGGAAACTATTCCTGATATAGAAGCAGAAACAGAACGAGTCAAAGGGGCCTCCTAGTCTGATTCCTGGCTCCAGCCTGCTCTGCTCAGGACATGCCTACCATATGCATGTCCAGCCTCTCTTTGAACACCCTCACTGATGGGGCTTCAACCACATACCATGTGAAATCCCATACCATAGCCTACAGGTCCTAACTGTCAGGAAATACTTCCTGGCCTCCAAATTGAACATTGGTTCCCTGAACTTTGCTCCACTGGAATGCATCCTGCCCTCTTCCTCAGGGAAAAACAGGTATCATCAGGGCTTGCACTCTGCAAGCTCCCTTTTGAGTGCAACCTCCAAGTCTTCCCTTTTGAGTGCCATCCACCCCTTCTGAACTCCCCTGCCTTCCAGTGCCCTTTCCCAGGAGACTTTTTCTAGTCTGACCCAGTTTACTTGAAATTCTGTTCACTCCCATTGCCCTGATCTCAAAGCAAAGGATGGAATGATCACTAGCATCCAGAGCTTTCTGAATCTGCACCTCATCTATCAGGTCTTCCCTCTTGGTCAAAACCAAGTCAAATATATTTCCTCTCTTCATCACCTCCTGGACCCTCCGCATGAAAATCTCTTCCTCTATAGCATCTAGGAAGTGACGTGACCTGGCTGTCGCCACTGAGTGGGTCTCCCAACTAATACCTGGGAGATTGAAATCTACTACAATTACTGTGTCACTCCCCAATATATCCTTTGAATCTGATCTGTCAGGGTCTCAAGTTGGCTCACTGGGTGATAACATACCTCCATTGTCAGGTCCCTCCCTCTATTGATGCCCTTTAGTTTTACCTACCTGTACCTGATCCCATCTGCACTACCCTCTATCTCATTGCATTCTATCCCTTCCCTGACATATAACACTACACCACCTCCCCTCTTTCCCTTCCTCTCCTTTCTAAAATAGGACACACCCCTCTATGTTTACATTCCAATCTTGCCTTTCATCCCACTATGTTTCTGTGATTCCCCACCAGGTCACACCGTCAAGCTCTTCCTGCATGTTTTCCATGTTCCTAGCATTAGTGTGCATGCATCTCAGCTTCTTCTCACAACCCCCTTTCTTTGGGTCTCCCAGCCTCTTCCTCCTTCAGTTCCTCCTTGGTAGCAGAACCCTTTTCATAGAAATCCCACCATTTCCTCCAATGCCCTGGCCCAGAAGACCTGATCTTCTCCCCTCACTTGTCCAATCAGGGCACATTTTTGGGTCTTGAACCCACCCCCATGGCTCCAAGGACAGGAATGCCTCTAAGTCACATTTGATAATGTATTTCACCCATCAGTAGTCACATGGACTCATTCTAGGTCATTGCCACAAAGTGTCTATTTATTTATAACATTTCTATGTTGCACCAATCGCCAAAGCCTCGGGGCGGCTCACAAGGAAAACAAATAAACAAAGCGTAGACCAATATTAAAAATTTGGAGTTCCCGGCGATAATATAAAACCATTAAATAAAACACAGATTAACAATTAAAATATCGTTTAAAGAAAAAGGCCTTGGCCTGGTACCGAAAAGCAAATAACGACGGCACCAGGCAGTCCTCTCTGGGGAGCGCATTCCATAGGGGGGACGCCACCGCAGAGAAGGCCCTCCTCTGGGTGCTCACCCTCCTAATATCTTTCCCGGAGGGCTCCCAGAGAAGGGCCTCCCCCGCTGATCTCAGGGGGTGGAGGGGCATATATGGACGCAAGCGCTCCTTTAGATAACCAGGTCCCAAGCTGTTAAGGGCTTTATAGGTGATAACCAACACCTTGAATTGGGTCAGGACTTCAATGAAGTGAAGCTGGGGTTATATGAGAACAATGCCCAGTCCCTGTCAGCAACCTGGCAGCTCTATTTTGTACCAGGTGAAGTATCCGGACCATCTTCAAGGGCAGCCCCATGTAGAGCGCGTTACAGAAATCTAATCAGAAGGTTACCAATGCATGTGTCACAGTCGCCAGGCAGTCGTTCTCCAGGTAGGGACGCAGCTGATGGATCAGCCGAAGCTGAAGGAAGGTACTCCTCACCACTGCTATTACCTGAACTTCTAATGTCAGCTCTGGGTCGAGGAGCACTCCCAAGCTGCGAACCCTGTCCCTAAGAGGGAGTGCAATCCTGTTCAGGACAAGGTCCAGGTCCCCCAACCCGAGACCTGACCCACCTACAACAGGACCTCCGTCTTTGTCTGGATTGAGCCTCAGTTTATTGGCCCTCATCCAGCCCATTACCTCAGCCAGGCACTGGTTCAGCACAGCCACCGCTTCACCTGGATCGGTGGAAAATGAGAGGTAGAGCTGGGTATCGTCAGCATACTGATGATTCCACAGCCCACACCTCCTAATGACCTCTCCCACAGTTTCATGAAGATGTTGAATAGCTTAAAACATCCCCAGATTTCATTTCCCTGTATTTCTATTTCTATTTCCCTTTCCCTTTTCTTTCCTTTTTTAAAATAAAGCAACTATGCTCAGGGCACAAAATATCCTAGATTCTTCCCCAAGCAAAGGAACAAAGGCAGGTTCAATGCAGAACATCTTGGATTTGTTGTAAAGCTAACATTCTTCATTAAAACCTTCAACAAACAATTAAAATCCATTAATGGAAAGCTGTGCTATGACTTTTTTGATAGGCCCCAAATTGTTATGCAGTTGTTCTCATTTTGCATTGTCTAAGGAACAATTAAACCTTAACTGTCTTGTACTTCTCAATAGTTGAAGTACAGATGTAAGCCATTTTTATGATCATTACAACTTCTTGGGCAGACATTTCAGCCAACATAGTTATTTTGCAAAATGTTTTTGCCCCAGGCACTTTCTACTGGGGTAAAAAAATGACCCCACACTGACAACAATTTTTTGTAAAGAGATGAGGATTATGCTATGAAATTAACTTCCACAAGAGGTGGTGATGGGCACCAATTTTTAAATTCCTTGAGGAGAAGGCTATCAATGGGATGTTGCTCCTGATGGCTATACTTGTGGTTTTTCTGGGTTCTTAGTTTGCCACTGTGTGTGCTGGACTAAGTAGACCTTTGGTTGAATCTTATGTTATTAAGATTTCCACCATTGATATTCTTTCTTCATTTTTATGATTCCTAAATAGAGGAGACTTCTATGTAGCAACAGTAACTTAACTCTAATTAAGATATTCACTTTCTGATGTTCCATTGACCCTAGTGCTGGAGGAAAAGCACAAGGCCATGCACCAACTGTCTCCCGGTTGACAGATCATTCACAATGTTCATTAGCGTTTTGGGGTGCATCACTGAGAACTATCTCCCCATTCTCATTCATTTCCACAGCTCTGCTTTCATCACTCTCCATTCTAAATCAGCCATTATGGACAAATGTCCCCCATTTAGAGGCTTTAAACATTACAATGGGTGACTTCAGGTTTAGAGGCTTTAAATATTACGATGGGCAATGGACCATTCAGACGTGTCTGGTTACTATGTGCTGAAGATGTCATGAATTGTGCTCTTTCTGTAGGCTGCTTGTTTTATATGTGAATATTCCCAGATGGTAGAGTGACCCCTCGGTAAAAGGGTTTTTTAAAACTCACATTTCCATAAAATCTAAATGGTGTGAGAGTCCACTTCAGTTTTCTACAGACATAGAGCCAATCATTCCAGACTACCTTAACTCCCTGCCTATACTGTTTGAATAGAAGAGATCTCCGCCTATCTATAAAATTGTGTCAATGCATAAATGGCTGGTTGCATTGCGTTATAATGTGTTTGAAGGAGGGGAAAAAACCCTTTAGCCCTTTTATATTCTTTCCACATTGAATGCTAGAAGCTTTTTTCATTACGGATTTGCCTGTTTAGAATGCTGGCAGAGGGAAACCTTTTGTGAATTTAAAGAAAAAAGAGATTTATGTATTCCATGTATTCCTGTAAAAAATATCCTAGATGTTAAATAAATGCATGAAGGATTCTTCAAGTTGTAATCCATTTAATATTTAATAAATGCAATATATCATTTTTATAAATATGCATAAGTAAGACACAGATTTAGAATACATCCGGGATTACAATAGGATAACACATTCATCTCGCCTGGCAAGGGAAGGCCACTAGTGTTTTCTAAAGATCATATTAATCCTCATTGGTGGAGATAAACTCTCTGCCCTGATGCAACTATTATAAATTGGGTTTATGCAAAATGGTTCTCTTAATTTCCCCAATGTGTAAATTTCACATGAAACTGCTGAAGGGAGTACAACAGAAAACATCAGTGAAATATTTAAATGCACTATAGAAACACAGTGCAGGCACCGTGTGGCATTTCTACCATCTGCAAAATAGCAACTCTAGAAGAAGCAATGATTCCCACTGAGCTCTCTTGAGAGGGTTCCAGATTTCAGAATTTGGTTAAGACTGAATCATGCCTTTAAAGGTGCTGTGGATACATAAAAGGATCATTGGGTTGCAATGCTGAATTAGCAATATATGAATTAGCTATAAGCTTTCTCCTCTTCTCTTGCTCATAGAGAAAATCATGTGTGTTCTCTTCCATTTTTAACCAACCTTTTATGTTAAACCATTGTTGGTTTTAACAGTGGTTTATTCACAACCAGTTGAAAAATCTGCATATTAAGGGAAAGATCACACAAAATGTATATATTAGAACATGCTCCTTCCATTAGAAAGAAAACACCCAAAATTGTACACGCTAGGAATATGTATAAAAGCTGCATATTAAGAGAGATACACAAAATATCTGAGGTTTTTTGAGAGTCTTTTGTGCATAAAGTGATAAAGAAATGGGTGACATGATCTTACATGCAGGAAAGTGAGGCATAGCATATGAGTCTGTCATAGTCTCTTACACTGTCCTCTTTTGTGACTTGCCTGTACATGGGATGCCATTTCTTTCAGTAAAGAATCCTTTGAATTTTGATGTAATGCAATTTGTATTTTCTTTTGTTGTTCGTTCTCTAGTTAAGAAAAAAGAATATTTTTTTCCATTTCTGAAATTGCTTTATCTTTGTCTTCTCAGACAAGTTTCAGATAGTCAACTCAATCTTCACTAAAACTGATTCATTATTATTTCCTAATATCAGAGAGACTATGTGAAAATAACAAATATGTTTGGATAAATTGAATTGATCTGCCTTGACGAAAATTGGTGATGTCCCTCTGTAATTTTGAAAAGTAAAAAGTAGCTTTTCTAAGAAAAGCATAATAAGACATATATTATTTCCCTGATTAAATAATCTACAGTATAAATCATGATTAGCTCTGTTACTGCAATATGTAGTCTACTTCTATACATTGGAAAGTCCCTCTCTCTTAATAATAGAAATTATGACCAGCCAATAAATCTAAACAGCACTGAATTCAGGACAATGCCTAACACAATGTCTGAAAACCTATTCAATTTGCTGCCATGAGAAGTGGTAGTGGGAAGTTGCTTCAGGTTGCAGCTATGAAGTAGGCTGTCATCATAGAAAGTTTGTGCCAGGAGATGTCTATGTTCCTCCTCAGTTTTTTGTTGTCCCTTTCTTCAAAATGGGAAAAAAGATGAACCTGGGAGCTATGGAGTAGTTAGTCTGATATCAATCCTTGGAAAGAATCTGGAGCAAAGTATTTAAAAATCCATCTGCAACCATCTCGAAGAAAATGGAGTGATTAATAGAAGCCAGCATGGATATATCAAAAATAAATCCTGTCAGACTAATTTAATCTCATGGTTTTTTTTGTCTGGGTAACCTCCCAAATGGACAAAGATCACACTGGACATAATCTACCTAAACTTATCCAAGCTTTCAACATAGTGCCATACAACATTCTGATAAGCAAATTAGTAAAAACTGGTCTAGATGGAAAAACTATTAGGTGGATGCTAAATTGGACAGAAGGGGTGCTCATCAATGGCACCTTCTCAAATTGGGTGGAGGCAACTAGTGGAGTGCCACAGGGTGCAGTCCCGGGCCCAGAGCTCTTCAACATCTTTATTAGTGATTTAGAAGTACAAGAAAAGATAATCAGATTCATATAAGGAGAAGTGTCAAGTCCTCCACCTAGGAAAAAGAAATCAAATGCATCGATACAAGATGGGGAATATGTGGCTTAACAGAAGGGAAAAAGAGAAAGATTTTGCAGTAATTGTGGACAATAGGCTAAACATGAGTCAAAAATGCAATCCAGCTGCCAAAAGGGCAAATGCTATTTTGGGATGCACTAACAGAAGTATTATTTCCAAATCATTAGAAGTAGTCATTCCTCTATACTCCTCACTAGTCAGACCTCACCTGGAATACTGTGTCCAGTTCTGGGCACCAAGATTTAAGAAATATGCAGAAGAATTGGAAAGGGTCCAGCAGAGAACAAAAAAATGATCCTGGGTTTGGAAATGCTGCCCTATGAGGAGAGACTGAGGGGGCACATGATATCCCTCTGTAAATACCTCAAGATCTTTTCTTGCTGATGCCAGAGTGTAGGACACAGAATAATCAATTCAAGTTGTGACAACCCAGATTCTGACTGGACATCAGGAAAAGCTTCCTCACTGTCAGAGAAATTCAGCAGTGGAACCAACTGCCTAGGGAAGTGGTGGGCGCTCCCACACTGGAGATATTCAAAAAGAACCTGGACAGCCATCTGAGTGGGATGGTGTAACTTGGTGTCCTGCAACAGCAGAGGTTGGACCTGATGGCCTTCAGGGCCCCTTCCAACTCTACTATTCTATGATACTATGAATAGAATTATAGCAGGCTACTTCATGCAAGGTCAGACTATTTGTTCACCAATACTAGAATTGTTTGTTCTGATGGGAAACTGCTTCTCAGGGACTTGAGTACACAGGATGCTCAAGTTGACAAAGAATCAACAAGAGCATCACCAACCCTGGTTCACCAAGCTTCTGGTTAGAGGAAAGGCATAACAATTCTATGATTCTATTATTTTATTGTTTTATTGAGGTGGTTGAAGCCCCATCAGTGGGGATGTTTAAGGGTAGGTTCATGGTGGGCATGTCATGAGTGGAGCCGGCTGCAGCCAGGCTTAGACTAGATGGCCTGGGAGGCCCCTTCTGACTCGCTCTGTTTCAATGTTTCCATGACTTCTGAGCAGGCATAAAATGCACTGTGCACTTCAATGTCTTCATGTAATTGGAACCTAAAAACTGGAAATGTCATGAACTTCTGAGTCCTGCATATGGAAGTCATTGGGCAAAAAATATTGGACTAGAAGTGACCTTTTATCTTATTCTCTGTGTTGCTCTTTGCCTTTGCAGTCTGTTTGAAAATAGGCAAACCTTGTGTATAACTGGAAATGACTGGGAAATGCAATAGGAAGTATAGTATGGCAGGAGAGATGAATTATTCTGAAGGGGATGTCCTTTCATTTTAGGAGAACACAGGTAGACTGAGCTTTGATTTAGTAGCCTCTGCTACCTGCAGTGCTGGCTTGAAGGTTAAGGAATGAAGAGGGGGCTGGAGGAGGGCTGCCAATGTCACCATGAAAAGAGTCTCTCTCTCTCTCTCTCTCTCTCTCTCTCTCTCTCTCTCTCTCTCT
>JAIXND010000621.1:15901951-15979131 GCA_023646645.1 Varanus salvator macromaculatus
CTCTCTCTCTCTCTCTCTCTCTCTCTCTCTCTCTCTCTCTCTCTCTCACACACACACACACACACACACACACACACACACAGAGTCACTCATGCACAAAGGGAAAATTGTTTTTGTCCTCCACAGAAGCAAAAACCATAGTCCTATACAAGCTTCCAAAGTTTTGTAGTTATGTGAATCTGTGATTTGTGTCTCTATGTTTGGGTGGACGGGTCCCTCCGCTCTAGAATGACTGCTCTATTCAATCAAATAGAAGAATGGAATCTTCATTGCCATAAAAATATGTGAGGATATCTGCACTATTTGAGCATTTTATGGATGGAAAGAACCAGTGCTTCTTCCTCATGTGTTATTGTTGGTTAGATTTGATAGATGGATCGGTGTAGCTGCCTAGTTTGAATATTCATTGTAGTTTCCTCCTTGATTCTCTGATCTTGATACAGAAGCCCCACTCCACTAGAAATCCAGGCAGAGATGCATTTGCAGCACTGCAGGGATTCAAATTTTGTCCAGGCCCCAAAACACGTTCTCTCATCACTGAATTTAGGTCTTTCTCTGAGACTTGTAAGAATCAGACTTATTTCTCCTGGAATATAGCCTTCCAAATTGCTGACTCAGCTTCTGATTCAGAACAAGAACAGATTGGAGGGCTGTAGATCCAAGAGATAATATAGGCAGTCATTGAAAATCAGGCAGTTTAGGCTTTTGTGAAAAAACCTTGGAAGCAAGTTGATGTGAGAAGAGGAGGCCGAACAACATTAGTCTGAGAACATCAGCTTAAGAGAGCTGATCCATTGAGTTGCTTCAGATGCTCCAAGCAATTGGCCCTTAAGAATCAGGATCCACCTTGAAGGTGGAGGTAGCTATTCCCTATTTAGAAGGAAGAAGAGGTATTCAGCTTGTAATATATTTCATATATCAGGGCATTGGACATTACATTACATTACAAAGGTGCCAGACCCTGACGGGTTACACCCGAGAGTACTTAGAGAGTTGGCAGGGGTTCTCTCACACCCGCTGGCCTCCATTTTCGAGGCCTCGTGGAGAACGGGTGAAGTTCCAGAGGACTGGAGGGTGGCATCGGTGGTCCCAATTTTCAAAAAGGGTAGTAGAAAGGACATGGGGAACTATAGACCGATTAGCCTTACGTCCATTGTAGGAAAAACAATGGAAAGGCTCATAATAGAGAGAGATCTAGTAATGCTAGATAGGGAAGGGAGGCTGACAGCCACACAACATGGCTTCCGCAGAAACAGGTCCTGCCAGACAAACCTTGTGGAATTCTATGACAAGGTTTCAAGATGGCTAGATGGAGGGGATGCAGTGGATGTGGTATACCTGGATTTCAGCAAGGCCTTTCACAAAGTGCCCCATGATATCCTGGTGGAGAAACTGAGGAGTTTGGGGATACACCAAAGCACTGTCCGGTGGATTAGGGCATGGTTGACTGACCGAAAGCAGAAGGTAACCATTAGCGGGGAATCGTTGGGATGGCAGCCAGTGACAAGCGGGGTCCCCCAGGGCTCTGTCCTGGGGCCGATCCTGTTTAATCTTTTCATTAACGACATGGAAGAAGGGGTGAACAGTCTGCTGATCAAATTCACAGACGACACTAAAACTGGAGCAGTGGCCACAACTGAGGAGCAGGGACTCCAGATCCAAAAGGATCTGGACAGACTATGGAAGTGGGCAGGAGACAACAGGATGGCGTTCAATGTGGACAAGTGCAAGGTCTTGCACTTGGGGCATAGGAATAGCTGTCATAAGTACAGGTTAGGTGACAAGTGGCTGGAGAGCAGCACTTGTGAAAGGGACCTCGGGGTACTGGTTGACCACAGGCTAAACATGAGTCAGCAGTGTGATGCGGTGGTCAAGAGGGCGAATGCCACCCTTGGTTGCATAGCCAGAAGTGTGGCTTCTAGATCAAGAGAGGTATTACTACCACTCTACACGACTCTGGTGCGCCCGCAACTGGAGTATTGTGTTCAGTTTTGGGCCCCTCATTACAGAAAGGATATAGCCAGGTTGGAGTCAGTGCAGCGTAGGGCCACAAGGATGGTGGCTGGTTTGCAGGGGATGCCGTATGAGGCAAGACTGAGGGAACTAGGTCTCTTCAGCTTGGAGAAGAGGAGACTCAGAGGGGATATGTTGGCAACATACAGGTATGTGAGGGGGTGTCACATGGAGATGGGGAGAGGCCTGTTCTCCCCGCTCCAATGGAGCAAAGCTCAGGGAGCCAAGGTTCAATTTGGATGCCAGGAAGCACTTCCTGACAGTTAGGACCCCAAGGGCGTGGAATGGGCTTCCACGAGAGGTCGTTGAGACCCCATCGGTGAGGGTGTTCAAAGATAGGCTGGACATGCACATGGTGGGCATGTCATAAGCGGAGCCGGCTGGTGCCGGAGGTCAGACTAGATGGCCCGGGAGGCCCCTTCTGACTCGCTCTGTTTCTATGTTTCTATGTTTCTATATATTTTAAGCTGCATTGCCATAATAGCCAGTATTCCAAATTTCTTTTGACTACTGCAATACTTTTCTTACATACCATAAAGCTAGACTAGATAGTCTTCTTTAACATAGTGAAGGCTTTTGCAGAAAGGTTTTGTCCTGGTCTGCATAGAAGGAAGGGAGAAGACTGGCACAGAACAAGACTGGTTTCAGGAGAAGCCATGACAGATTCAGAGTTGCAAACATGAGAAAGAGAGAGAGACACCCTCTTCTTTCTCTCTCCTCTGATGCTCCAATGCCTGGAACACAATTTAGGATCAGAAGAAGGAAGAAGCAAAGGAATTCCTTGTAGCATTCGGTTTGCAAAAGAACAGGTAAAGGTGAGTGTGTTTTGGAAATGCAGGGCTAATGGAGAGAGTAGGGGGTGGACTATGAGTAGGGGGAAACTATGAGTAGGGGGAGACTTTCTTGGGTAGGGGGAGACTATGAAGAGGGGTGGGAACTCTCTTCCTGTCCTGAAAAAGAGGGGAAACGAACAGATGTGGTTCAACACAATGGTACAGAGCAGGCACACCGAGCAGTTAGAAGCATGCTTGGTTAAATAAAGACCTTTACTTTACATGCCCTGAGATATTGTGAAGGGTGGGATATAAAAGCTTAAAATAAATTAAAGGAATGAATGAACCTTGGCCAATTCTTTTGTGGTTGCAAATCGTTTGAAATGGCCCATGTGAGCTTCACCATCATCTAATCGCTACCAGCAGTCCTAACAGTAGCATTCACTGTTGTGATGTAGGATTAGAGCAGCCTAGGGGCTTTCAGGCTGACACCCAGTCTCTTAACTGGATATCTGCTTACATTCACCCAATCTATTTTCTTTATACTGGCCATTTACCCATCTGTAAAATGGATTTGATAACACATACTTCCTACATATCTCTTATACACAGTACAAAATGAAGGTACAATAAGAGAGAAGAGACATGGTGCACATTTTCTATCCTTTTAAAATAGGTGACTTTACAATACAAAACAAGAGCAAGCAAATTGCAGGCTTACTGCAGGAATCCTCTGTATAATACCATGAGCCTTGCCTTCATACACATTAGCAGAAATCAGCTATCATCCATTGACATTCTGATAAGCTGGGAATAGGTTTCTGGCTGGTGATCTTGTGCTTGTTGCCTCTGTGTGATATTTCAGATTTATTTCCACAACTTATTGCACATTCATTGGGGGGGTGTCCTTGCAGAAAATTGCCAGGGGAAATGGATTTTGTTTTCTTTCAGTGGCAGAACAATTTTCCACCTGTCGCCCAACTATCTGATGAGAAGGATTAGGACAGATGTGCTGCAAGTATCCATAGGAAGCAGGAGAGGTTCAGGTGAAACCACTGCTTTGATAGCAAAGGTTGGCTTGCTCAGGTGCACAGGTACCCTTCAGTTCTCTAACAGGCTGCCACTTGTGGTACCTGTATGGAAACATTAGGTTCAACACTTATATGCCACTAAATACCAGTGCTTGAGGATAAGGAAGCTGCTTGCTGTATCCTCCGTGGTACCTTTGTGGGCTTGCAAGATCCTGACTGATAACAGTGGACAGGGAAATAGGATGCTAGCCCAGATAATTCTTATGGGCTAATCCAGCCGAGCTCTTCCCTGTGATCTTAAATGTGCACTACCTGATGTGAGTACCAACTGTGAGGACATGCAATAAATCAAATGGTCTATCATGGCATTCAACTATCTTGGCTAGGGAAAGGAGAATCATTAAGGTTCAGCTTGTTAAAATCCCCTGTTGTCACCTCTGAGCGCAGATCATCTAATTCCCATTCCTGAATAAGAGTGCTTTCTTCTTAATGGAAAAGGGTGCACTTTGGTTCCCCTTTCATTTTAGGGGGTGAAAATCTGTCCATCTCTCTTCTGTTCCATTTCCCATTTTTCTGATTTTAAGTTGGATTTGGCTAAATTCTGCTTCAATACACTTTTCTTTTGGTGCATGATTATCCTAATAGACACATTGTAAGTGCACAGTTTCCAAATTAGCTCATTTGCTAATACACATATTTTCCAAGCTATTTTTCTGATCACAATGCATTGCTATTCATTATTCACCAAATTGTGTGCACTCTTCTGGAGTATATGGGTTTTTGTATACATTTTCCTCTGATTTAGACATTTTTGTGTGCATTTTTTAAGTCTCTCAAAAGACTGCTGTGCCATAGGGGACAGTTGCAGATTTATGGATGCATGAAGCTGAGTGTTGAGCAGATGGAAACTGAAACAGACACATACTGGAAAATTACTGTTTCTTTCTTTACCCCATGTGTTCCAGAGATAATAGTAGAAATAGGATTGGGAGAAAGCAAATTTGTATTGCATTGACTTGGAGTTCCATGGAAAGAAGAGTCTGTTTTCCAGAGTGTTTTACCATAATTATCTGATTGGGAAGACCTTCCTCATCAGTCCAGATTTTTTTCAAGGAAATCCTGTTTGGTGTCTGAATTACAATATATCAGCTACCTTCATCTTGATTTCTTCTTGGTTGGAACTGAGACAAATAGAAAGCCAAAGGCAGAGCTGAGTTGTGATGCAATGGCAGCAGTAGAGCTCCTTAATGCAGTCCTGCCTCAGCTTGCGTGGTGAATTTAACCACTTACAATAAATGCCTGAATGTGGTTAGAGGTGGAAATGCAACTATCTTTTCTATTTTAAGCCTCACAACACATACAGCATAAACACCTGCATCAGAGGTTTTCATTTTCACATGGACAACTGTACCTGCAGATGCTTACACACAATTTGGAATACCTTGCCAAGATAGAGCACACTGCTGTATTTTAAGTATGTTGTAAAGCAGCAGGGAATGGTTGATTGCTGGAGGGAGGGAGGGCTAGAATTCAAATTCTTAGTGTCCAGGATCAAAAGTGGGCGAAAAACACATTTTAGACAGCTTTTTAATGCATGTTTGTAGGGGAGAGGGGGGTGGGGGGGAGTTCAATGATATTTTTTTTAATCTGCTGTTGGCCCAAACCCTAGAGAACCTGAGACTACAATTTACTGTCCATCCATGCATACTTTTTCTTGGTCCTTCAGGCCCAAATCTAGATGGAGTATCTAGAAATAGTAAAGATGTCCAACATTGGCATGGTCCTGTATTGCTTCATGAAGCATGTGATCCCTTCTGTCCTGCTAGAGGCATCCTCCTCTGAATTGACCCCAACCAGAAGTTGCTTGCAAGCAAGTCAAAACCGTTTAATGCCACTTCCAGCATTCTTGGTTACTGGCTGGGTTGGCTGAGGCCATTCTTGGTGACCAGTCACAAGCTGTGAACTACCTATGGAAAGAAGTTATAGTAACTTCCCTTCCATTGTCTTTCTGCCTGCAGGCAAATGACTTTTTCATTTTTAATTAAATTGATTAATTAATGTTTCTAGTTTTATTTATCAATTTAAGCTGTCTTAATGACTACTTTACTTGACAGAAAGGCTTGGAAATCAGATCAATCAATCAAATCTAAAAGATAACCATTTGAGGAGGAATAATATATATTCTCCCAGTTCAAGTGTTATATAACATAAAGTGCCTATGAGATCCTCCTATTGAATGAGTATTGTTTTGGGTCAAAGTTTGTCCTTGGAAATCAATCCTATACTGTTGTTTTTTCCTTTCTTAAAGCATGGCATTGTTTTGTGTTTGTTTCTTGGTTTAGCTTTTAACTGTTAGTTACTTTGTTTTAGCAGGTTAATTAAAAATGCAATATCTTCTTTGCATATTGCAAACCAATCAATTGACACCCCCCTCCCCCCACACACAACACATGCACACACTTTCTCCCATTCCTATGCTTTCAATTCTATGTGCTGGGTATGGTTCAACATTTTAAAATGCTCAGTGAAATGCATGGTATGAACAATCAAAATCATGTTCATTGAAGTTTAAGAGATGTAACCAAGCGAACTCTAAGTACTATGAAGTATCTTGTCACAGGGTAAAATAACTGGCTATAGTTCTGTAGTGCTAAAGTCTTTTATGTTACAAGAGTGTTTCATTTGCAGAGTGAACTCATATATTGTTTCCTAACAACCCTGAAAAAGATCAACATTAGATTTTTCATGAAGGCAGTTACTGCTCAGGGGGAAAAAAGTAAAAAATAAAATAAAGTACAAATTAAATAAATAAAATAAAAATCCAGCTAAGCAGAAAAAGCAGAGGCAGGGGGGGGGGGGAGGTGGAGCATGTATTGATCTTTTATTCTTTTTTCTAAATTGCAGTGCAAACATTTGGTTTTCTGAGGGTCACAGAAGGTTTTTAGCCTTCTCCAGTTTATAAGGCTGAGATGTATCGCCTAAGGTTTTTAGCTTCTAGTTAGTCCTTCAAGGCAAGCATGGTGGTATTTAACTGCACCCCTTTGCCTTTGACCCTAATCTTTTTGCCCATGGTTCTGCCCACCATTGCCATGTGATCCTGAGACTTCACTGCCATGCGAATCAGCTCTCAGTCTAAAAGGGTTGCAGCACCCCTGCTACAAATGAAATGCATGTTCCATGATTCCCTTTCTCTTTGCTTGAGCAGGTAGAAACCCTGCTGCATGCCTGCATTAACAGCACTGGAAGTAGTTGAATACAGCCCTGTTAACAGACTACTCAAGTTACATATGCTGTGTAGAAGCTGAAGTCCAAAGTCAATGGTAAACAGGAAACACATTTCCTAAATGAGGGCTTCATCACCTGCAGGGGTTCAGGACTGTAAGATAAGCACTTAACAGATTGCATGTGAAAAGAATGAGAACTTTGAGTTGGCTGAAGCTGAATTGCCTTCAGGGTCTACAGGATCACTCTCCGTGGATTTCCTCCTGTGAAGGTTGTGCCTCTGACTCCATTATATTGATAAACCAAAATAATAAGCATGTGATAAGTCTCCCAAGCATGCTCTTATCTAGAGAAAAACTAACCCAGTAGTGCTAACCCTAGGTAAATGAGGCATGTGTAATACTATGCTAGAAAAATAGACTTTAAAAGAGTATTTCAAAGACAAATCTTTGCAGTTCAGAAAATGGGGTAGGAGTTATAGATTCCAATGGCATGCTTTGATTTAGAATTTGTAATGCTATTCACATCAACATCCCCTTGACAGTGTTGAGATGTTGTCTGTGCATCACACTGTCACCCAGAGAGCTGTGTTAACACTGCCCCCCTTTAATGCCTTGACATTGAACAGTTGTCTTCCCACACTTGCAATGACATTATTTGCTACATCCCGATATCAGAAAGTCATCTCTGTTTCAACAGCACAGACATCTCCTTTTTATTATTATTTCCTTTTTGACATTGTCTTACTGTATCACACTTGTAAGGATATTATCTTGGCAACACAATTATGATTGCAAGCTCTGTTGAAATGACACACAAGCAATATTGCTACAGGATTTTAAGGGAGAAGAGCACCACATGTCCAGAATGGCTTGCTCTGCCTTCAGGACATGCCAGAACATTCTGGCCATGCTTCAATCTCTTGTGGTTGAATTAAATCACCTTTTCATTTTATTCTGCCTGCCCCTTTCAAGACAGTTGTCTGATTCCTTGTACCATAGGTAGTCTCCTGACCCAAAGGCCTTCCAGTTAACTGATATAAATTTGCCAATGGATTGTATTAAACCATGATGTGCTCAAAACATGTTCAATCATATTTCTTCCTCAGGTGTAAACAGAACTAAATCCTTTCTCAGAAGACCTGCGTTTCTCTAAAAAAAAATTAAAATCCCTTAGTTTCATCCACAATTACAGAGAATAAATTGCAAGTCACTTCGTAATTGTAGGCAGAGGACAGATTGGTTAGATTTGCACATCATGACAAGCAGGGCAAGGAGATGCCATGACTTGTGGTAACTTATACATGTTCACTGACAGATGATCACAAACCCTGAGCAGTTCTATTGTTGTTCCACCACCCACACTCCATTCTCCTGCTCCGCAGCATGTAAAATTCCCTTCATTATTATATTGGTCCATATTGATCTCCACGGCATTTTCCAGAATGGTCTGTTGAGGATTTGAGGAGAGTTCTCCCTGTTTCACTTCCTTTTGTTATCTCAATTTCTTTAATGTTTCCCAACCAGTCCAGCCCCAGAGTTGTTGTTGGTGGTGGTGGTTATTACTACAGAAATAAGCACTTATGTTCCAATTCTCCAATGCATTTCTATGCATTTGCTCTCTTTTTCCTGTTCCAGAAATAAAGCGTTGATGGGCACAAAGTTGAACCAATAGAAACAAAGCAACTCTGCTGCTAGGAAGCATGGGTAGTAGAGATAAGATGTCTGGAGTAGTCCCTTCTGTAGCTGCTGTTTCACAGAACTTGATGTGTTATCACCACAAACAGAAAACTTTGCTTCCCAAATCTAGACATCAGCAGAAAAAAGCACTTTCTCCCCACCTCCTCATATTGTAATTCCTTCTTCCCTTTATAAGCCACGAAACAAATCAGCATGCATGTTCTATTGCTGACCACTCTTGCTGTTTCCTTTATTGTCAATCTTTGCTAAATACCATGTCCCTGTAGGCTTTAGTAAATCCATGTATTAAAGGTACAAAGGTATTAGGGATTTGTGTGGACATCAAATCTCCAGCTCCTATCAACATCTTAAGTAATTTTTAAAAGAAATCCTTGTGCAAAAGGGGAAGGGGGTTAGCAGTTCTGATTAACAGCATGTAGACAAGGCCCATCTGGTTGTATTTCCCCATCTGAATCACAAATGTGGTTTTCTCTGCTAATTCTCTTTCTTATATGGAATTTTTTTTGCAACCTACAACAAATGAACACTTGTAGGCAATTGTTTCTTATTTGCCTGAGTGGCTGTCAGCTGCTCACACCTGGGATGTGAAGGTTTTGTAAAGTCCATTCCATTTGTGTTCAGCAGAAACATCTTACATTCCACTGGCCATTTGCTGATGGAATTATTTGTGCCAGGATTGTCTTAATTTGCAAATATGCAGCAGCACAGTTGCATTTGCACAAATATGCCCCCAAATTGCCAATACTTCTCCTAATGTAGAATTCTCTCTCCCAATGGCTAGGTGGGGCATACTGTAAGTTGTACGACCTGCTTTTGTCTAATCATACATGGGGTTGCTCCCTTAAGCTTTTCTTTAAAAGGAGCCAATGTGACTTTACAGCAAAATTAACACATTCAATATTTTAAAAAGCTGAGAACATTTTTCCCACTAAAGTGTGACCTCAGCATAAGAACACTCATGATCAATGACAGCTATAAAGTTCATCTGCATTTTAAGTGCATTAAGGAGCTCACCATGCACCATCAAATGACTGAGGATGTAGGAACATTTTAACCTGATATCAAAAACAGGTTGGTGGCAGGTGGACCTGTATGGGGAGAGACTTCCAGTTAGGTGTCCACTGCGAAGGCCCTCTTCTTGTTACCACCCTCTGAATTTCCCTTAGAGGATGGCATCAGTTCTTGATGCAAGTATATGGGCAGGTTCCTTTGGGTGTATTAAATGAGGAGCAACCAGATGCCACATATTTACCCCAGTTCTACCCAGTCTAACATGTTCATATTCCCTGCCAGGCACTGATGTTGCTTATGAGTCCCTATTTCTGCATCAAGAAAAGATACCCATTGTATCCCCTCCTACATGTAGCAAATCTATATCACAGACCTAGGAGATGAAGGATTACAATAATAGCCCCATCTCTCTGCAACTGCTTGCCTCAATACAGCATGTGGGGGGTGGACTTTTTAAATGGGGCCATTTGGCCTTCTGCAGAGACAGCTGTGATTGTGGCTTGGCTGTGTCATTTGCCCAACCATGTTGCCTTCAGATACTGGACCTGAGCTTGTGTCTATTCATTCATTGACTGTTTTTGGTTACAGTGGGGAGGGGTGGTTTGGCCAAGGTGATTTCAATGGCCCATCTCCCTGAGATAGCCTTCTTTCTCACCATTGTTGCCATGTTTGGTATCCCTCTTGGTCCAGCTGGGCTCATCTCTTTGCGAGGCAGACAGAGATAGAGAATGAACACAAGAAGTTATTAATCCTTTCTCCTCCATGCACTAGTTGCTTTTTCAGAGAGTTCAGGGGAACAGGCGGAAATAGAAAACTCTGGACGAAGCAGTCCAGAGTGGTCCAGTCCAGAGTCCACCCATTTACTTGAGTGATGGACCTCCATAGATGCCTGACATGTATTATTCCACCTTCATTATTTCTCCATCACCTGAATGTTAATGAATACAAACTTTGTTCTTCCCTCCCAGATCACTGGAAAATTAAGTGGAAAACGTAGGAGACAGCTAAGAATTCAATGAAGGTGGGATACAGTTTAGTAGTGCAGGCTGTGAGTCTAGTCTCTGCTATGATGGACACTTCCAACCCAACCTTCTCCCAAAGAAACACTTGGCAACTGATACCTAAAGCTGCTTATTGAGTTATTTCCAGTTGGTCCATTGATATGCATTTGTGTTTGAAGCCATCTCCATGCACCAGTTTTCTGCAAAACAGAAAACACACTAGGTTCATAAACCAAGGCTTGATTCATGCTAAATTTTTATGACAAAGAAATATAGGATATATTCATATTGCTCCCAACAACATTCTGAGCAGAGTAAGATATTAGTTTTCTTATGGCTAAAATGCTTTTCTTGCCTTCACTTGGGTTCTTCCTGGGGCATATTTTCTGCAATAATATGCTGCTTGGTTTTATAGGGCTGTATAAATGGCAAAAAGCTACCAAATCATAGTCCATAAAGCTGCAAAATTTAGAATGTAGCACTTTGCTAATAGCGTACCGGGTGTCTGCTATAGCATGGCTAATGCTGTTTATTTCCATAAGTGTATTTTTAATTCAGTTTTTAAAGAAATCTGATTTTAATTTAAAATGAGTCTTCCTTGGAGCTAACAGTTTGGACAGGACAAATTTAAATCATTCAAATGCTCTTCATAAAAGCTTTGTACATTTTTCTTTTCCAGGAAAATGTCTTATATCTTTTTTCTTTGATTTTAATGTTGAATAGAGCTGTGGTTCACATTTATGCTGTCAAGACTTTGACAGAACAGTCCCAACTGGGGTGGAAAGATGTGACATACTCGATCCTCCAATAGTTGCATTGTCTGGCCGACTGCCACCAGGTGTCTTGGTATGGCCGGTTCAGTCTCTGTCATGAGGCAAATCCATTTGGCAAGGTCAGAAAGCAGGCAGAGATCAGAAAAAACAATATTGTCACTCAAGGAGAAGGGCCATCAAAAAGCAAAGGTCTGACATAGAGCCAACAGCAAGCATAGACACACCATCTGTAGGGATTGGACCCGCTCATCCTGTAATGCAGCTTTGAAAGATGTTGACTTAGATTCTGATTCAGAAGTGGAAGAAGAGGCAGGGTTGGAATTCACAGCTGAAATAGCAAGAGCAGGAGACAGAGATGGTTGCTGAGAACCAGACAGGTTCAAGTTCAGGAAGGAATTTGGTGGGGCAAACTGAAGCAGGCTTAACATCATTAGTCTAATTGTACGGCATCCAGTAAAGAGGGTGGACCAACTGAGGCATGTCAGACATTCCAGACAATTGGGCAACAGCTCAAATAATCTTGGAGATGGAGTCAGTTATTTTTTTGTCTGGAAGCAGAAAGAGGCATTCTGTTTGGAATCAACTGTGCATCACACAGTCACACTTCTCTCATGATCAGCATTCTAACTTTGCTTGTGTACTTTGTTACTGACTTCCATAGCATTCTTTTCTATCATAACATCAGGCCTAGCTGGTCAGCTTTAACATAATGAAGACTTGGGTTAGAAAGACTGTTGTTCTCACTGCTTGGAAGGAGGGGAGTCAACCAGCTCGTGGCACAGTTCATAGTCCCCATTAAGCACAATTCAAGAAGACATCTCAGCAGAGCAATTGAAAAAGGAAGCAAGTGCAGGAAAGCTAGGTTGCAGAATAGTGGGTCTTGAAATAATGTTGTCTCTATATGGCATGGCTTTCCTGGAGAAATATTTCCAGAAGAGGAGCTAGAGCTCCCAGAAACAAATAGCATTGAGCACCTCAATGCCAGGAGGTGCCTGGACATGCACAACTAATGTGTATATTTGGGGAAATATATATGGAAATATGTATGAATAGTCATGCAAAAACAAACAAAACTCACAATCTGATATGGACTTGAGTTGCAACAAGCCTCCCTATAGAATTCAGAGTTTCTGTGAGCTTGAGTTTTGCAGATTCAAGCATTGCTAACCCAAAATATGCTAAGAAATCCATGAGGGTAGGAGGAGAGGAATTTGTGTTATTGCCACAACTAATGATAAGCCTCACCTTCAAGAAGCTGTCTGAAAATTTCTTCTCTCCTTGGAGAAATTATGTGAAATAATCTCCTATCATGGTTTGAGGGACTATTTGTACACAACCATAGCACAAAATGGTATACTTTGTTAGGTAACATACACAAGCTACAAATTCAGTGTTGGTGTAGCTGTTACATTTCTTTAGTATATATCTATTTAAAAATTCCAAGAACAAGTTTGTTCTACTGTGCTTCCACATCAGTTTGCAAACTTTTGATTTGGTCTGCGTGCCCTTTTAGGGCACATAAATTAGTCGATGTTTTGGTATATGGTTTATCCTAATGTGCACATGTGTGGATGTACTTTTAAGTGACTATCTCAGAGAAATGCAAAAACCTACGAATAAGTAGGTTCCATTTTGTTTATAAATTTGAGTAGTGTAAATGTAGTTGTGAAGCAGTTGTATTCATGTTTATAGATGCATGAAATAGATCCCCCTTCCAGCTTTCTTATGGGAAACAATTCATTACATTCAGTTCAGATGGCTGGAAAATGTATTCCTGTATCATTTCAGCTCTTTGGAAGGTTTTCTATATATCTCCAGTTCTGCAAAATACTCTGAAATCGTCTTTGCAGAGAGCTGAAACATCTCAAGATAGTCTATCTACTCTTGGGCTGAATATTATTGCAAAAACCAGCTGCTTTTATGGGCAGTTTATGTGTGCCATATATCTGTGCCAATTCCAAAATCGTGGGATTGGAAAGGAACATCTAGTGAAATGTCCATTTGCCTGTGGCAAATTCATCTAAAAGATAAATCTCTGGAAATGAGAAACAAGATACCAAACATGATGGGCTGAAGAAACAGCATTGTTTTCTGGAAAGGTGGACTGAAAATACATGCTGTATTACCAGAGCCCCCTGAGCCCCACCCCAAGACTTGCTCCTGAGATGCTCCATCAAGGTTGAGGAGTCTTTCTTTGGAGTCAAATGCTTCTTAAAAGAGCCCTGCTCATTTGCTTCTTAAGGCAATGATGCTTTCTGGAATTGAGTGTTCCCTCAGTCTCTTTCATTCTGAAGCAGAATTCACACCTTTTTCTTGGGATGACCTTGCGATCCCCTCACCAGAGAGCTCAAGGTGTGTGTGTGTCCACCAGCTACCACCAAGGTAATGGCAGTAAACATCACCATATCCTGGGGGTGGGGGCTCTCTCAATAATACTTTCAGTCATACCTTGGCCCTTGACTTCCCAGATTCTATCTTGCTATCCAGGTGTAATTTAAATGGAAATTTGAAATTAAAGGACTTGTCAAAATAAGCAAATAAAACATATCTGTGTTTCAGCTTGCACTTTGTATTGTACATAATAGAATGGCAGTAAAGATGATGATACTAATGAAGACGATGTCAAAGATGCCTTAGATAGCAAGAAATCTTTAGGGCTCTGAATGAGCTAGGTGATCAACTCAGTGCTTTCTGGTGGTCTATAAATAGGTTGTTTCATTTCTATGCATATTCTCCCCTTTGGTCATGGGAGATTAAGCTGTCTAAGTGCAAGCAAGGATGTGCAACACAGGTGATGCTCAAGGCACCAATGGTAGCATGGAACTCTTTTGTCCTGCTCAAATCATTTAAAGCTTTTTGGTACTGCTGAGGCATGAATGTAATAAAGCCTAGGAGGCTGAGCTTGACATGCCATAAATGTGTGAACTGCATTCTTTTAGCAGTATATTAAGGAGTGTTTAGGTGCAATATAGAGAATGTGAAAACTAGTACTAGTACTCTATAATCAGGATTGGGGAAATCCTGAGGCCCCTCCAACTGTTGCTGGACACCATGTCCCATCAGTCATGTCCAGCATGTGCAGCAAACATTAAGGCTGAGAGTTGTAGTACATCTATATCCGGAAGGCTTCTAGTTCCCTGCAGCTGCTATAACATTTAGATTCAGACTCGCATTCAGTATGATTGTTTTTAGAAATATTACACCAAGAAAAATTACCACTAATAGCAGATCCAGTTTATACATTTTATAGACTTAAAATTGCAAAGAAAGAGAAATTTCATACATTTAAAATTCTTTGTATAATACTGTAGATATAAGCAGATTTTTAAAAGTGTGATATGTTTTGATATAAACATCAATTTCAGTCATAAAGTGGACTATGTCACAATTCCCCTTAAAATGGAACCAGAACCAGCCAGGAACATTGTTCATCTTCATGCCAAAATAGAGCCTCCAAGGTGTTATACACATGGTCCTCCAGGTGCTCTCCTCACCAAGGCACCAAGCAGCTCTTAGTGCTGATGAACTTGCAGGGCATTGCATCATGTACCTTCAAACCATGCCATGGCAGTTTTCAATTCAATGTCTCCCTCTTGCCTGGATGTCCCAAGTGCTATGTGACACACCAATGGATTCCAATTACAGTGGCTGATGCTTTGGTACAGATTTATCATATGCTCTTGGGGATGTTTAGTTAAGATTACATGTCCTTTCTTTTGCAATTACAGGAAACGACAATAGTGAAACACTCCCAGAGTCCATCCCATCTGCACCTGGGACTCTGCCCCATTTTATGCAAGAGCCAGATGATGCCTACATCATTAAAAGCAACCCTATAGTGTTACGCTGCAGAGCCAGGCCTGCAATGCAAATCTTCTTCAAGTGCAATGGGGAGTGGGTCCACCAGAATGAGCACGTGTCTGAAGAGAGTATGGACACAAGTACAGGTAAGGGAGAGCTGGGCCTTCATGTGGCATTTAGCATGTACTTATTTCCTGGAGGAAAGGAGCAAGACGTACTGGAACATGTATAGAAGACCCACCAATGAACGATTCAATTTCAACCATTTCTAATATCCCAATAACAAGTTGCTTCATTGGATCTGCACCATTCTGATCATCCCTATATTGATCATCTGTCCTATATTTTCTAACCACCTTAACGCATGTGCTTGGAAAATGGAACCAGTGGAAGAGAGTGGAATGGAAGACTCAGGTTTCCAAGGGAAAACCTTTTATTGTTGCCCAACACATTTCAGCAAGTCTTATTTCCTTTGTGGGGAGGGGAGGAGGATTTATAAACTGGTTCAAAACATGTTTGGATTAATTCCTAATTTGTTGATTGGACTGCAAAAGTTAGCTAAGAAACTGAGAGTGATCAGTTCTTGATGCACATAAGCTTTGAAAAGTGAGGGCTCATGTGTATCTACTGTGGGCTACAAGGTTCAGAAGTGGCAATCTCGCTCATCCTGCCACCTCACTCTGGCTTTTCTTCCATCACTGGACAGGCTCTCAAAAGGCCTCAATTTGTCCAGGATCCAATCATTTACCTGGGATTCTGGGCTGCTTCATTTTCTTTATGTTCTTCACTCAGCTTTTTTCTTATATTGTTGTTTGGGGTCCTTCTGACAGTCTCTTTCAATCCATGTCATGAGCTAATTAATATCCTTGTCATCCTCCAACCCTCTTTGGTCCCTTCTGGTCTTTCTTCTATTCCTGTTTATTCCTTGAGGCAATCTATACAAGTCTCTTTACTCCTGCTTCATCCTCATTCTCTGCATTTAGTTTTTTGGCTTCTGCTTCTGCCCATGTTCCTTTTTTCCCAGGATCTTTGCGCCAATTAAAGACACATCATCTCTTGTCTTGATTCTCCATCCCTTGCTCAACCTACCACAATTGTGGCATGTTTTCATTGTTGGGGGAACTTGATAAATTGGATGGTGACACCACCCAGCAACTCCTCTCATCCCAAACTGCATGGGTAAGGGTACCAGTTTGAAAAGGTGTACCAATATGTCAGTCAGCATCATATTATCTCCCTAGTAGGTCTTTGGCAGGTAATGAAGCTAAATGGAGAAACTCCATTTTGCAATATCAGCCTATCTGCAAAGCAAGGGATCAAAAGGACTGGGAAAGAAGTTGAGAAATGATAGTCTGATTTGATCAGGCTTTCAGCAAATACTATATCCATTCTCATTTAGAAACATCTTGATAAGTATTACAAACCAATTTAATGGTTGCTGCCTTGTAATTTCCAAACTCTGTTTTGTTATTACTTCCCTTCCCACTTTTCCACCTTAACTGCCAGATTGCTAGGCAGCTTAGTTTTGGAAATAATATGTGATTTGTTCCTAGAGGGTGGGGGGGAACAACAATCTCCTTGGATGGAGAATAGTGTTTGAGGGTATGGAAGAACATATTATAAAGAGTGTTGGAAATAAGGTAACCGTGTGTGTCAGATTCTGAAGAAAGGAGAGTATCCACCAACATTCTCTCTGGTTTATTATTTATTTGCAGATAGGAAAGAATTTAATAGTCACCTCTTTACTTCCCACTGCCCCCCTCCTGTCACCAGAGAAAGAGGTCTAAATTTCTTTCTTTATGGTTAATGAGAGTTAGTTTTGTGCGTATATGCTATCATAAGTCTTGAATTAATGGCAGAAAGGAGTAAGATGGAGCATCTTAAATGTGGGCATAGAGGTGAAATAATCATACTCCCTCTTTTGAGGATGTATGGCTCAAGAAAATGGAGACTGAAATCATACTTGAAACTACATGAACAAGTCTCTTGGAATCCTTGCCGTCTCCAATAGCATATGCAACTCCATCAAGCTGCATGGATTTCAAAACAAAATGACCAAATTTCTTCATGACATCACATACATGTGAACAATCCCCCAAACAATATTTTGAAACATTTCTTTGAATAGCTTTGACTATTGGGTGCACAGAAATGAAATTAAATAACATATATAAATAGATATAGTTCAAAACTTGGCAACAACCAGAATGTGCAGATTTTTAAAAAGGTTGCTTCAACATTCATGACTAGCTTAACACAGTGAATTCTGTGATTTATCTCATGCACTTGTCATTCTGCCTGTATCTGTCTAAAAAAAGCTGTCTTCTTGTTATTAGTAGGCAGAAAGTATCTCAGTTTGGATCTTTCTAAACTGAGACAAGCACATCAGAAAAGCCACCAGAGGAAGAGAAGCACCAAAACACCCATCTTCCACCATCTCTTCTGAGATACCATTTTCATGATAAAACAGATGCAATGGTTCAGTTCACTGAGCACTGCTAGTTAGATATCCCAACTCCCCCCAGTCCCATAACTTCCCTTTCAGAACAAGGATTTCATCCCATCAATCAATTTATTTCCCATCCTGCCCAATAGCTGAAGCAGTCTGGGTGGTTTACAAGAATTAATTAAACACAAACCATAATACAAATAGCATAAGAGTTGTATCTTTTTCTCCTAAGATGGCTAAGGTATCAGATAAATATACATTACAGTCTGCACTTGGGGCACCCCCATTTCTGGCTTCTCCAATATTTCTCTCATAACTACTGTAGAAACCATATTTCTTTTCTCTGCTTTCCTTCTAGGCTTGTAGGAGCAGGTAAGTGTAAGGCAGAGGAAGTCCGCCCTCCCCCATTTTCATCATGATTGGACAGTGACTGGCCAGAATCACTCTTGTCTGCCACTGTTTGTTCTGGCCTCCCATCTGTATCTCCTTTCCCAAAGTTGACTCCCCTTTCTTCTCTCTGTTTGTCCTGCTATTCTTCATGCCCTCTTAGCTGTTGGAACACTTTTTCCATGTCCATGTCCATCTTCCTCTTCCTCTCCTTCCCCAGTTCCTTTATTAACTCCTGGCAGTAGAAATGCCCTTTCTGCATGTTTTATGCAGGTTCTGCCACTGCTCTAGCTTATTCCACTCTATGTATATCCACCCAGCTGAATACGATCTGGCTGCAGCATTTCTATTTAGTCAGCTGGACTGATGAGGTGTCCTGGTCTGGGTTTTCCCACCACAGGCCCTGTTTGTAGTCTTGACGAGATGGTAAATCTCGGCAGTTCCCCACCAGTGTCCAAACAAAATATCTCTTATTCATTGACTTCTGGGCAAAGAGGAGGGAGTCAGCTCTTAGAAACCCAAGTGCCCTCTATCAATCTGTAACTGCTTGATATGCACAGAGAGTGAGAATGAAAGATGTGCAAATCTTTTGTTGTTCTATAGCCACACAATCACCTAATATAAATGGATAACTTGACCTTCTCCAATGGTTATCCAGTGATTGCATAACTGTAACTGCACAATGTTTGTTTAAATGTGCATTGAATAAGCCCTCTGGGGGAAATGCATATGCAGCTTCCATCCCCATCCTGGTGCCCTGCTGAATTTGGGAATACAGCTCCCATCTTCTCTGACTATGGAGTGCTCTTGGACCTGTAGTCCAAAGATCTGAAAAAAGGTAAAGGTTTCCCCGTGACATTAAGTCCAGTCATGCCTGACTCTAGGGGGCGGTGCTCATCTCCGTTTCCTAGCCAAGGAAGCCATCATTTGTCCGCAGACAGTCTCTGTGGTCATGTGGCCGGCATGACTAAACACCGAAGTGCATGGAACACTGTACCTGTCCACCGAAGTGGTACCTTTTTACCTACTTGCATTTGCATGCTTTCGAACTGCAAGGTTGGCAGGGGCTGGGACGGAGCAATGGGAACTCATCCTGTTGTGCAGATTCAAACCGGTGACCTTTCGATCAACCAGTCCAGCAGCACAGCAGTTTAAACCACTGCGCCATCTGCAGTCCCATCCAAGATCTAGAGTGCAACAAATTGAGAAAGTTTGATCTAACAGCAGAACTTCTTGCAAGATGATAGCAGAGCAAACCTGTTTGTGAACAATTTAGTAATACAGTAGTAGTGTATTTAAGAGCCACAATTCCTTCAGCTCTTTCAGAGGGACATTTGAATACACAGATAAATATGATCACTGTAGTTGGTTTCTAGAGGCAATTGTGCATTGGGTATATTGCACTGTATATTACAAGGACTGCATTTTAATAGTCGCATCTATCTCTCTGTCTACAGATTCTTTAGTAAGTATGTACTGTCAGAAAATCCCAGAATTTCAAATTGTGAGGAGGAAATAAAACTTGGGTTCGTGGGAAAGATCAAGCGTCTAGACCATCTGTGGCCCAGGTTCTTGTGGTAGACTCACGATGATGCATTACCAGGCAGGCTGCAAAGCCTCAGTACAACTACAGGGTATTTTATATCCTCCCAGTCACGTACACAGGCAGGCACAGAGCAATCAATGACAGAATGCAGACATTACAATAAGATTCTGAGGTCATCACATACAGAACAGATAAAGGAATGTCAGTTAATCATACAGTGACAATGAGATTATAGTATTTCTAATTGCAGTGTATTGACACTATAGTTAAATAACTTGAACCATCTTCAGGTCTGCTTAGACATGTAAATTCAAGCTGCTGAGAAACTATTCATGAACTCACAAGCTCATCTAGATTCAGACCCTAAGTAATGCATCTGAATGGCCAGGGCACATGAAGGCCTCTGGGCTAGGAAAAGATACTTCCTGGTAAACTGTGAATTCTTTTTGGAGGATTATTTAATAATTGTGAAGGTATATAATGTATATTTGGACTAAATGGTCTGTCTACTGTAGCTTACAGATAAAAGTGAGAGAAAGGCATGGGGGAGGAATGCCATTTTAAACAGTGACTTAGCTTGGTTTGAGAAGGAGTACAGGATTGCTTCCACAATGCAAAAGCACACAGAAGCAATGTTTTTTGACAGGATTTATCCAAATTTTCCCAACAGTACTGAAAACAACTGTTATGATATTCTGGCACTGTGCCACAACTAATGATGTTGTCATCACTGTCTTTATTGTCATCATCATCTTCAACAATATTTTTCAGTGTTTGAGGGCTTTTCAACTTGCTTTTTTAAAACAGAAAAATGCTGTTCATCACACCTCCATTTTTCCTAGGAATAACTTGCAAAATACATTTTAGTTTTGATTAATCATTAACTTTAAAAAATGGAACAAGACTCAGCTTTTTAAATTATCCACCTTTAAATTACTAGTACAGGTATTCTAGCCTGCAGCCAGCTCATTTTCAAAATTGATGAATTCATTTGCTCTGGCAATTGGTGTGGTGTAGTCCCTGTTGTGTCACAGCTTGATGTTTCATTTTTTTATTTCTTTATTTTTATTGAGATATCAATTGTACAGCAGAAAAAATAAAGAAGTTAATTCTTCCTAGTATATGTGGCATCTGAAGGCCTGACATTTCCCAGTCTCAAATTTTATAGTATAGACTAGGCAAATCAGGAAATACTCCCCAGACCTACTTATGACTCCTCAGAACAAGACAAGATGTAGCTAAGATGAGTAGTTGTAGTATGGATGGTGGAATTCTGGTTGTAGAATGTATTGTTATCTGTTTTGCCAGGGAAGTGATGGGTAATCACTGCTGAGGAGGGAAAGGAATTTCCATTCCTTTAAGATCAGGATTTACCCAGTTAGCAACTCTCAGAATTAACACAAAATCAGATGGTGTTTATGGTCTAAGTCTGCTCAAATGTGAGCTTGTCATGCTGTTTGAAGACAAAAATGCATTCATGCATAGATTCAGCATGCATGAATCAGAAGAGTGATGAAGATGTGTGGTTTTGGAAAATACACACTAACACACTTTATTCAATGGGAGGAGAATATGCACATTTCCAAGACGCATGCAACTGATACGTTTATTTGCAAAACATGCATGGATTTGCATATGAAAAGAAAACCAAAACTATTTTTTTTTAATCAGGGACAGATGTGACATGAAATGAGCGTTGAAAAGCAATTCAGCAAACTTATGTGAGCTTCAGTTTTGCTGGTACAAATATAATATTTTCCCTAATTCATGTATATTTTTCCTAATGCATGTTTATTTTTCCTAATCCTGCATATTTTTTCTAATTCAGGCTTAAGAGTTGAAATGCAGTATTGTGTGTAGTGTTGTCAAATGAGCACATTGAGTGCACTTTCTCTTAATATGCCCATGTCTATGTGCAATGGATCAACTACATCACACAACTCACAGAACTATGGATTTGGGGTATGCAGATTGTGCACAAATGCTAAACACACAAAGCACCCTGAAGAGGAGGGTTTCTCGCCTATTCCTAGTGTGAAAGAGCCTGCCCTTTAGCCCTCTGGCAGAAATCTATGGTGGAAGCCCACTCTCCTGAAATTGCAAGCAGTTTCTGTAACAAACCATTTTTGAAAGCCTCCCTAATGTCCTAAAATACTGGAAATATGGAATAAAAATCTGTATGAGTCATGCAATAATCATTCAATACACTTGGGAAATCTGGTTCTAATGCATGAAAAGCTGTCAGAGTCGTGCAATCTTTAGTAAGATGCACTCACATTAATGTCACGTAATGAAGTTAAATAAAGTTACTCTGTGAACTACTCTGAACCATGGTGGTGTAGCAGTTAGACTGTTGGATTTAGATTATAAAACTACATCTCCAAGTCTCTGTTCAGTGAAAAGGCTTACTGAGTCATCTCAGGCCAATCAGGCCAGTTGTGTGGTACTCAGTCAGAACTGTGCATGTGAGTGAATTGGAAGAAGCAGACCTACTGTTGCAACAGAGACTTATATTAATGGTTAAGCCTGCATAACCTCCTCAAAACAATCCTGGGTCCATAAGGATTGAAAGCAACTCTAGATATTGTAAAGATGCCCTTGTTACCTTTCCTCTTTTTCAGTTCTGCATTTTCCCAGTGAGTTGCATTAATAAATATATTTTATTTATGTATTTATTTATTTGGAGAACTTATATGCTGCCCCATTCGCATAAGCCTCGGGGAGGCTTCCAAACCATAAAAAAATACCATCAGTACAATTACATGAAATATTGGAGACATCCTGACAAAAAATTGTTAAAATCAATAAATAAAAAGGTCTTGGCCTGGTGCCAAAAAGCAAATAACGACGGTGCCAGGTGGACCTCTCTGGGGAGCACGTTCCATAAGTTGGGTGCCACCACAGAGAAAGCCCTCCTCCGGGTACTCACCCTCCTAATATCTTTCACGGAAGGCTCCTGGAGAAGGGCCTCTGCTGCTGATCTCAAGGGGTGGGAGGGCATATATGAACATAAACGCTCCTTCAGGTAACCAGGTCCCAAGCCATTTAGGGCTTTGTAGCACCTTGAATTGGGCCTGGACTTCAATGGGGAGCCAGTGAAGCTGACGGAGGACTGGAGTTATGTGAGCACAATGCCCAGTCCCTGTCAGCATCCTGGCAGCTCTATTTTGCACCATCTGAAGTATCCAGACCATCTTCAAGGGCAGCCCCATATAGAGCGTGTTACAGAAATCCAACCGGGAAGTAACCATTGCATGCGTCACTGTTGCCAGGCAATCATTCTCCAGGTAGGGAGGCAGCTGAGGGATCAGCCAAAGCTGAACGAAAGTGCTCCTCACCACCGCTGTTACTTGAGCTTCCAATGATAGCTCTGGATCGAGGAGCACTCCCAAGCTCAGACCCTGTCCTTAAAAGGGAGTGCAACCCCATTCAGGTCAAGCTTGAGGTCCCCCGCCCCGAAGTCTGATCCGCCTACCAACAGGACCTCCGTCTTGTCTGGATTGAGCTTCAGTTTATTGGCCCTCATCCAGCCCATTACCTCGGCCAGGCACCGGTTCAGCACAGCCACTGCCTCACCTGGATCGGTTGAAAACAAGAGGTAGAGCTGGGTATCATCAGTGTACTGATGATTTCGCAGCCCACACCTCCTAATGACATCTCCCAGCGGTTTCATGTAGATGTTGAATACCAAGGGGGACAAAATGGACCCCTGCGGAACTCCATGGCATAACTGCCATGGTGCAGAGGCATAGTTCCCCAGCACCACCTTCTGGAAATGGCCATTGAGATAGGAGTGTAACCACTGCAAAGCAGTGCCTCCTACCCCAAATCCCACTAGCCTATCCAGAAGGATACCATGGTCGATGGTATCAAAAGCCACTGAGAGGTCCAGGAGAACCAACAGAGACGCACTCCCCCTGTCTCTTTCCCTGCACAGGTCATCATACAGGGTGACCAAGGCAGATTCAATACCATACCTGGGTCTGAAGCCGGACTGAAATGGGTTCAGATAATCAGTCTCATCCAAGAATGCTTGGAGTTGTCCCGCCAGCACTTGCTCTAACACCTTGCCCAGAAATGGAATGTTGGTCACCGGTCTATAATTGGTGGCCATCTCTGGATCCTTCAAAGGGGCAGCTACCTGGCCATCCCTCAGAGAGGTGTTGACATCCTCCAAGATCCAGGTCCCTATCACGTGCGTGTCTTGGTTCAGTAGCCAAGATGGGCAAGGGTCCAATAAGCAGGTGGTGGCACATACTTGTCCAAGCACCTTCTCCACAACATCAGGCCACAATAACTGAAACTCATCCATCAATTTTGGACCAGACAGCAACATTGACACCTCCCCAGAAGGCTCTGAATCACTAGTGGAGTCCATCTCGTGATGAATCTGAGCGATTTTCTCCTTAAAATGCTTGGCAAAGTCATCACAGCGAGCCGTTGAGGGTGGTACAGGGTCTCTCTTAGGGCCAGGATGAACCAGTCCTAAGATTTTGAAGAAGTTGAAGAGTATTTGAAGAGCATTTTGAAGAATTTTCACATGTGCCACTTTCTTCACATGTACTTTTAAGTCTAAGCTAAGACATATGGTTTGTTAGCAAGAAAAAGGGGGTGTTATTATGTTGCCTTGAACTTTTTGGTGGAACGATAAAGACTCAAGGGCAATTAATATCAAGTAATTGTATCACACTGGCCTTAGACTTTTTTTGTGTTGTTTTTACAAAGGATATAGGTTGAAGTCATTAGTAAAATCAACCACACCATTCTCTTTCCTAGGACATATGGGGATTTCGTTTTTGCTCATGAAGTAGACAAGCATGCCCCGTTTCAAAGTTCCAAAAGTGGGCATGAATGTGAAATATTTTCAGACACATATTCCTGATCATTTCATCCCCAGTTCCCAGTTTGTTCCCAGTACAAATTATTTCTGAGGACTGAATCAGGTCTAGCTTCATCTATGAAGGATATTTGCACATCATTTGGGGAAACTTGTGCAAATCTCCCATTTGGTCACTTCTTGGTTTGTACAGGTTTCCTGCTTGCACAGAACAAACAGCCTTTGCAAACATGAAAGGCAATGTTTGGAGAATCCTGCCGACCTCAAACATCATTCCTTTACCTTTCTTTCCTCTTTTCAGAGTGGCCCCATACTGGGGTGGGGCAACTTGCCCTTACCTTAGCTGCCGGGTTGCTCTCCATGGTGCTGAATGTGAACGGAGAATCTGTAAATCAATATGTGCAGTTCTGTCTAGAGTTCTAAGTGTGAAGTGTTCCTCAACTATCTGCCTCACTTGGCCCATGCCAGACTCCATGAAGAACCAGGGCCCAGGGTATCATGTGAAGAAGACTATGGTAGCCATGGGGCACTGAGACTCTAGGGCCCCTCTGGCTCACAAACCATGGGGGCTGTAGTGTAAGACTTTGGGTTTTTATGAGATACATTTTTCCCCTTGATTAACCCGCCCACACACACACCAAATGCATCAACACATTCAGAATGTTCAGCTCATCCTTAAAACAAGAAAATAACAATAATTATTATTTTCATATTTTAAAAAGTTCCAGACTTAGAACATCAGGATAACATTTTTTAAACCATACTTTTTGAATACTTTGTGCTTGCCCATGACACATGTCATGCTTTGATGGAAGGATGCAGGAGAAAGTTCGCCTCTTTAAGAAGGGAATGGATATGCTCACTTGTGAAGACAAATCGCTGCCACTTCCACCCTGGAAAAAGATTATTTCTTTTGAATGCTGGGGGCAGAAGTCCAAGCACTCTAAAGAGGTCCTCATTATAGTAGTGGAGTGATTCAGAAGTGATTTTCAGACTTTTGTTAAAAGAGACATTTCCCTTTTCCAGGGATCTATATACCTTGGGCAATCTTTGTGAAAGGTGATGTTAAATGAAGTAGACACTTGAGTTTCCCTGCTCCCCCACCCTTCCTGTGGCAGCAATGTCAGCATTTCTGAAGGACTGAATGAACCTTAGGAAAACTGAGCCCAGCAAAATGCACACTGCCAACAAGAAATGCAATTCTGCGTGTGAGAAATCTTTCCTAGAATATCAGCAAATGCCCATTCCAGCATACATCTTGTCTGCTAAGTTCATTGCCCAACCCTCCCCTCACCATGCACACAGTAGAGGTTCGATTTTGGAAAAAATCACTGGCCATGTGCACTAGTTTTGTTGGAGGGCAGGTGCTGGAGTCTGTCCATGGCCCAAAGATCATTTAAGCAACAAATAAGCCGTTTCAGTTCTTCTGCCTCCAAGCAGCTTCCTGTGATAATTCCAGTATTGCAGCAGTTCAATCAGTGAGAAGGATCTTGCCTGCAAGTGACACATAGCAAAAGGTCACCTTTTGTATAGGTTGCTTAAAATCATGAAGGACCATTGCATCTGATGGACAATAATATGTTCCCTCATAATATGTGGTTTTAAAATATGATGATGATGATGATGTAATATGCTATGCCATTAATATCATGATCCAGAGCTTCTATGGGACTATTTATCCAAACATTGTACTAGGATATTTTCTTCTTAAGTCTCAGATCTCTTTGATTTGATAGGCTTTAACCCATGTAGCATAGAGGTAATGATGAAGATTTTCAAAGCTGGACTTAATCACTCTGTGTGTGGATTACTGAAGATTTTTTTTTCCTGGAAGCCATTGACGTTGGGTGAATAGTTCAAACAGCTTGCCCTGCCTGTATTCTGATTCATAGATATTGCAATGGGGAAACCAAGTGGAATGCATCTGTGACGCAGATATAATTATTAGTATTTCATTATTCTATGAATTACATATTACTAATAGCTAGAAATTATTTCATCCATTAAACTTTTGCTGTGAGAGCCAAGAGTCTTGTCTAGAAACTCTGATTTATTAGCAATATAAGTTCTCACTGTTTCTGGTGTTTTCTCTTGGCTTATCAGAATTTTTTTTCATGCCAATAGATGGTCACAGGACACTCAGAAACCCACCCCATCACTCCTCTTTTCCTCTTTCCCTGTCCCTGCTTTGTCCTGCCCTATATCATTTCCCCTTACCTGTTTGTCCAGAACTCTGCAAAGCATTAGGAATGCTAATTTCTCCAAGAAAACTGAGAGTGGTAACTTGATATTCATTCTGACCTTATACAGGCTGATTGCACCAATCCCTCTGCCCCTTGTCATTATGTGAATAACAAGAAATAAGAAAACATTTAGGGTCTCAGGGCTGCCCTGGGCTCCACAACTTTCCAGACCATTTCTGACAAGATTTTGGCTATATCAGGAGGGTCAGAATTTCTGGAGGATGAATGAGCTTCAGTGAATGAACCCACCAAAATGCAGACTGCCAACAAGATGTGTTATACCTGATCATGAGGAATCCATCTGAGCATCTCAGTAAATTCTGGTTCTTCCAAACTCCTTGTCTGGCATGTTAAGTTCCTATGGTACCTGACCCCGACTATAGAGTGAGCCCCCAAAATCAGTAAAGATTGTGCAGATTGCAGAGAACTCTGCAATGAAAGTGAGGAAGTGGAAAGGAAAAGGAGAAGCAGGTGAAGAGGCCAGACCCTTATTTCCCTCTCAGTTCTCAATTCTCTTGTCACAATTTTCAGTTCTCTTGCCCAAAACAAAACGAAAACCCTATTCTGTAAATGTAATAAACATTTTCTTTTAATTCTATTGGCATTCTATTAATGCCAATTCATTATACATTGAAATGTGTAATGGTGACCCTATTATATAGATCAGAAGTGGGGAATATGCTGTTTGATTACACCTCCCATCATGAGTGATCATTGGCACACTATTTGGGACTGAGGAGAGTTGGAGCCTAACAGCATCTGAAGGTCCACTGATTTCCCAGCACAGACTTGGTGATATCCTTGAAGGGGGTTCAGGCCTTCACTGGTCTGGAAACTTTAATAGGGAACAATGTAGGTGGGAATTATCTAAATGTGCAATGGTCCTTCTTCACTTGGATTGAATATATACTGTATCTAGGCCTGAGCACTGGTAGACAACCAATGCTTAAGTGAAGCCATTCCACATGATCCAATTGATTTGCTGAGAGTGGGAGGTAGATGGATCTGTGTCAGGTTGAATGTGAGGTGAGAGAGTGGTGTGATTACTTTGGCACATGCCAAGCTTGCAATTCAGCTCACACATCCTTCCAGCCTCCTTTCAAAGACTTTTGCAGTAGGACAATAAATGTAGCATCTTGCAACCTGGATGACTGATACACTCTGGTGAAACAATCACACAATCACTTTTCTCTGTGTGCCAGTCCCTGCATGGAACTGCACATGACACACATTTCCAATGTGTGAATTTAAGTCATGCAATTTGGCCTTCTGGGATGCCATTTAACAATAGCAAGCATGGCATTTCCTGGCCATGATACCTAACTGACTCCTCCTGTGTAATTTTGCTACAGTTCCTTAATTCCACTGCAGTTTACTTCTTAGCTTTGTTCATCATACATATGCATACATTTTCCCTGTGTACATTGACTCCATTTCTTGGGTCATCTAGCCCTGTTTGTTTAACAGGAAGTGAATGAATATAGTTTGCAGTTTATTTGGTAATTAACCTCGACATCACTTAACATAACTTAATAATATATCCTCAAACCCAGGCAAAAACAAAAACACGTTCCAGCTAGGGATCCTTGAGGAATTTAAATTGTCTGAGTTCCTCCATAAGTTGACCTGATCAGCACCTCATGGATTGATTTGCAACTTGGAAGTCAGCTGCTTGCTTGATTGCCCTTTTTCAAATATTGTGGCACAGGTCTCAAGAGTTCAAACATAGAAAATCCGTATTTACATATTTTAATATAAAGTATGCATTTACATATGTATTAACATATGTATTATTAAATACTATCTCAAGAGGAATTTTAAAAACAAAACAAGTATATGAATTGAGAAACAGAATGGGACAGAAAAGTAACACAGAGAGAAAACAAGATGGATTCACTTGTTTCTAATGCAAACCGTCAATAGTTTCATGGTTTCTCTCTCCTTTAAAACATGGTGCTTGACAATGCCTTCCAAATTTTCAACGTATTTAAATCTGATAGAAAAATGGTCTTCAAAAAATTTGAAAGAAGACAATTTCAGAGACGTTCTCATTAGTTCGTTTCATGGTTTTTGTACTTAAGTTAATGATGAGATAGCCAAGGAGTATGTGTTAGAGTGCCTTTTTCATTTATAATCTCTCTTGCAGCTTGTAGCCACCTTGACTTCCCACATGTCAATTAAAGCGGCAGGAAGACATCATGAAGTCATTAGTCACATTGGGATTTTTGGATCTGGAACTGCAGGGAGCCTGGGAGATTGCAACAAAATAATTGCAAGATGTATAAGAGAAAAATAAACAGACACAGTACCTTTCACAACCTCTCAGTGATTAGGCCAGTTCAAAAACACCACCAAAATGAAATAAAAGTCAAACAGCATGAGAATGAAGCAGACCAACAGAAGCCTTTCTTTGTGGTGCAAGAAACTTCCAAAAATTGGATGACAGAAATTGACACAGTCCTAACTCCACCACATCCCTGCAGCGAGATGCAAATTTGACCTCTCAATCTTGCACTGTGCAGTTTGCAGCAACCAGGGAAGCCTTGGGAAGTGATCCTTATTATTAGAACCAGTGTGCTAAAAAGAGTCTGCCTCCAGCTATGAAATGAAAAGTATGGCATTCATGTTGAGGTCTGCAGGAGTCTTACTATGCCACAACTGGGCTTCGCTTTTGGTGCATTGGAGTCCTGGATTTTGTTGTGCTGAGCAGTGGAGGAACAGCAGTAACAGCCGTGTCTGTTGTGCCTTAAAAGGTGTATCCTGATGGTATTCTAGTCCTATAATAGGATTCAATATGTGGAGCCATTGTGCTTGACTCTCATTTGGTGTGATGGGAATGAGTTTCACCAAGGCTTAGGGCTGCATGCTCTCCTCTTCACTCTTCTTCCTCCAGTGCAGTCACAAGTAGATTGGATACTTCCAATTGTGATTTACCATGGTTAAGCATAAAATCGGAGCCATGAACTGTGGTTGATGTTATATGTGGCTTGTTTAGATGAGTCACCATTGTGGGTTCTGGCCAAACAGACACTCTCCAACACTGTCCACTCGGTTGTGTAGTGTGGTAAGTGATCACTGGATAAAACCTTATATTCAGGATACTAGATGCATTTTGGATAAGTTGAGGTTTCTTTTGGGAGGGGTGGATTTTAATACTACACTGGCAGTTACCAAGTTTTTTCTCAGTCAATTAAGATTAAAAATTACTGTGTTTATATCATAGAGACACACTTATCAATAAACTCCTTAGTCTTAGTGTGACATCGCTTATAGCCAAATTGGCTATATGAGCAGTATCATTACAGTACACTAAGCTATGAGTTACTGTGATCTTGAAAAGTGACCAAAGAGTAGTACCTTTTGTTTGACTGTTGTCTGTTGGTCTATGAAATTTCGTATTGCATTGTTCTGATGAGAATGTTTTTGTGGTGTGTGTCAACATAGGAGTTTCTATGTGTTTTGAGATAGGACACAAATTCCTTTCCTCCCACATGTTTTAATGTTTTTAATAGCATAGAATCATAGAAGAGTAGAGTTGGAAAGGAGCAGAAGTACTTTCCTCTATGTAACAGCCTTTCAAATACTCAAAGAGTGCCATCATCTCTCCCCTCAGTCTTCTCTTCTCAAGGTTAAACATACCCTGTTCTGTCACTCTCTCTCCACAGGGCTTTCCTTCCCTGGATCATCCTTGTTGCCCTCCTCTGCATCTTTCTTAAACTATGGTGTCCAGAACTGGATATAGTACCTCAAATGAACCCTAACCAGTGCTGAGTAAAGGGGATCTAGTACTTCATTGGATTCGTAAGTGGTACACAGCCTAAACCAGCATTTGCCCTTTTTGCAGCCACATCATGTTGTTGAGTCATATTCAACTTCAAAACTCCCAAGATCCTTCTTATGTGCAATATTCTTGAGCTAAGTATTTTCCAACTTGTCATGATGCATTTGGTTTATTTTTCCTAGGTGCATTACTTGGCATTTGTCCTTATAGGATTCATTCTGTTTTCAGCCCAGCACTCCAACCTATCAATATTAACCACCCCACCCAATTTTGTGGCACTAGCAAATTTGATAATCATTCCCTGACCTTCCTCACTGAAGTCATTAATACTGATGAGCACTGGGCCCAGGACTGAACCCTGAGGTACCCCACTTGTTACCTCTCCCCAATTTGAGAAGGTGCCATTGAGGAGCATTCTCTGAGTCTGATTCTGTAGGCAACTGTGGATCTACCTGATCAAAGTTCCAACTGGCCCAGTTAGTTTTCTAATCAGGAGATCATGGGGCACTTTGGCAAAAGCTCTGCTGAAGTCAAGATAGATTACATCCATAGCATTCCCACAGTCCCCCTGAAAGGTTACCCAATCAAAAAATGAAATCAGATTAGTCCAGCAGGATTTAGAAACATGGAAACATAGAAACAGAGCGAGTCAGGAGGGGTCCCCCGGGCCATCTAGTCTGACCTCCTGCACCAGCCGGCTCCGCTCATGACATGCCCACCATGTGCACATCCAGCCTATCAACACCCTCACTGGTGGGGCCTCAACAACCTCTCGTGGAAGCCCATTCCACACCCTGGGGGCCTGTCAGGAAGTGATTCCTGGCATCCAAATGGAACCTGGGTTCCCTGAGCTTTCCTCTGTTGGAGCGCATTCTGCTTTCCTCTGCAGGGGAGAACAGGTCTCCACCCATCTCCATGTGACATCCCCTCACATACCTGTATGTCTCCAACAGATCCACTTGGAGTCTCCTCTTCTCCAGGCTGAAGAGACCCAGTTCCCTCAGTCTCACCTCATACCCCATCCCCTGCAAACCGGCCACCAACCTTGTGGCCCTACGCTGCACTGACTCCAACCTGGCTATATCCTTTCTGTAATGAGGGGCCCAAAACTGAACACAATACTCCAGTTGCGGGCGCACCAGAGTCGTGTAGAGTGGTACTAATACCTCTCTTGATTTAGAAACCACACTTCCGGCTATGCAACCAAGGGTGGCATTTGCCCTCTTGACCACCACATCACACTGCTGACTCATGTTTAGCCTGTAGTCAGCCAGTACCCTGAGGTCCCTTTCACAAGTGCTGCTCTCCAGCCACTTGTCACCTAACCTGTACCTATGACAGCTATTCCTATGCCCCAAGTGCAAGACCTTGCACTTATCCACATTGAACGCCATCCTGTTGCCTCCTGCCCACTTCCATAGTCTGTCCAGATCCTTTTGGATCTGGAGTACCTGCTCCTCAGTTGTGGCCACTGCTCCAGTTTTAGTGTCGTCTGTGAATTTGATCAGCAGACTGTGCACCCCTTCTTCCATGTCATTCATGAAAAGATTAAACAGGATCGGCCCCAGGACAGAGCCCTGGGGGACCCCACTTGTCACTGGCCACCATCCAGATGATTCCCCGCTTCCGAAACCTTCTGCTTTCAGTCAGTCAACCATGCCCTAATCCACCGGACAGTGCTTTGGTGTATCCCAAAACTCCTCAGTTTCTCCACCAGGATATCATGGGGCACTTTGTCAAAGGCCTTGCTGAAATCCAGGTATACCACATCCACTGCATCCCCTCCATCTAGCCATCTTGAAACCTTGTCATACAATTCCACAAGGTTTGTCTGGCAGGACTTGTTTTTGCGGAAGCCGTGTTGTGTGCCTGTCAGCCTCCCTTCCATATCTAGCATCACTAGATCTCTCTCTATTATGAGCCTTTCCATTGTTTTTCCTACAATGGACGTAAGGCTAACCAGTCTATAATTCCCCATGTCCTTTCTACTACCCTTTTTGAAATTGGGACCACCGATGCCACCCTCCAGTCCTCTGGAATTTCACCCATTTTCCATGAGGTCTCAAAAATGGAGGCCAGCGGGCATGAGAGAACCTCTGGCAACTCTAAGTACTCTCGGGTGTAACCCGTCAGGGCCTGGCACCTTTGTAATGTCCAATGCCCTGAGGAGCCCCTCGACTTCAAGGGGGGTGACTCTAATCTGTGCCCTAAGTCCCCAGCCTCATCTAATCTCCTATGTGGATATCCCCCGTCCTGCTTTGGGGAGAACACAGAGGCAAAATAGTCATTTAGCATCTGTGCCTGTTCCCTCATATCAGTCACTGAATCTCCTTCCACCTTATTTAGTGGTCCCACCACTTGTCTCCCCTTCCTCATAATCAGCCTTAGCCTTGTGAAGAATCCTTCTGCAACGGGCCTCCTCCTCCCGGTATACCCTTTTGTCTATTTCCCCCAGTACCCATTTCCTATGGAGGTTCCTGTTTCGTCTAATCCCTCTAACCACCTCCTTTCGCATCCATGGCGGCACTCTCCTCCGCCTCCCCACCTTACTGACTAGAGGTATCCTCAAGGCTTGCGCCTCCAAAACCTTCCTTTTGAGTGCTATCCACCCCTCCTCAACTCACTTACCTTCCAGTAACCTATCCCAGGAGAATTTCCCCAGTCTGGCCTTCAGTTGGCCAAAGTTGGCCCTCTTGAAGTCCCAGCTTCTAGTGCTCAACCTGCTGCACGTCCCCAGTCCCCTGATCTCAAAGCAAAGGATGGAGTGATCACTCACATTCAGAATCCCCTAATCTGTACTTCATCTATCAGCTCCTTCCTATTGGTCAAGACCAAGTCAAGGATGTTTCCCCCCCTTGTCGCCTCTCTGTGTGAAAAACCCTCCCTCTATCTTCTAGGAAGCGATGTGACCTGGCTGTCACCGCCAAGTGCGTCTTCCAAGTAATATCCGGGAGATTGAAATCTCCCATAATTACTGTGTCTCTCCCCCGAGATATCCTTAGAATCTGGCCTGTCAGGACATCATCCAGGGTTTCAAGTTGACCTGGAGGGCGATAACATACCCCCACTGTCAGGTTTCTTTGCCTGTCAAAACCCCAAAGTTTCACCCAGACTGCCTCTACCGAATCCCCATCTGTGCTGCATTCTATCTCACTGCATCCTATCCCTTCCCTGACATTTAAAGCCACGCCCCCACCTTTCTTTCCCTTCCCGTCCATAGAACATACCCTTCTATGTTCACTTTCCAGACTTGCCTTTCATCCCACCAATTTTCTGCTATTCCCACCAGATCATACCCTCCTATTCCCAGGAGAGCTTCAAGCTCTTCCTGCTTATTACCCATGCTCCTAGCATTGGTGTACATGCACCTCAACTCCTTCCCACCACTTTCTTTCCTTGGAGTTCCCAGCATCCTCCTTCCTCCCATCCTCCCTGGTACATGGCCTCTCTCTGTAGTCCCTGCAGTATCTCTAAAACCCTGCTCCCAGAGCCCTGATCCTCCCCCCACACTTGTCCAGTGCAGACACATCACTGGGGGGCCTGAACCCCCCCCCCCCGGCTTGCTAGAGCATCTCCAAAGGACCTTTTCCCCATCCTCGTGAGGTGCAACCCGTCCCTTGCCAGAAGTCCATTGGCAAGAAAACGAATGCCATGGTCGAGGAACTTGAAGTGTTCCTTCTGGCACCGCACCCTAAGTCATCTCAGGCTGGGGGTCCTGCTGGTCCCCCGAGGCATCATCTGTCCCAGCCTCCTCAAGCAGAGAGAACCTGTTTCCCAGCTCCAGATTGGTGCCAGGAGAAGGAGGAGGCTGTGCTGGCCTCCTCCTCCTGTGGGTGACATGCCTCCATGTCTCCGTGGCTGCTCCTCCCGTGGCCTCTCCCTCAGCCCTCTGTCCAGAGGGGGGCTGCTCCGGCGGAGCCTGGAGAGCTCTCTTGGCCCTCAGGCACCTCACCTCCTCTTCTAGCAGGGTCACCATCTTGCACTGAGGGCAAGTGTATCCCTGCCTCTCCTGGGGGAGAAGGGCAAACATGTTGCAGCTCTCGCAGTGGACAGCAACACGCGTGACTCCCGCCAAGGCCATCTCCTGGTCTGCCATTGGTATCCCTTCCAAGACCTTACCTTGGTCCACTGCCTTGTTAGTCCTGCAGTTCCTCTTACTTGCCCAGTTCTCCCAGACAAAAACCCACTCGCACACACACACACAAGGATAAAATAATCTTAAATTTGAATTGGAAGAAAAACAAAGCAAAGCACAGCACAAAAAAACAAACGAACAAACAAACCTCTGTGTGTCAGGGAAGGGAGTCTCTGGACAGCTCAGGCCGCAGCTAAGGGACGCAGACAAGGGATGATGCCTTATCAGTCCCTCAGGCTGGTGGCCCTGCCTGTCTGCCTCTCTAGCCTCTCTGGCCCCGCCCCCTTCCTCTCTGCTGCTCCTGGCCCTCTGCTCCCCTGCCCAGCTCCTACCTTGCCTTCGCCAGTCCCCTGGCCACTCAGCACTCTCTCCCAGCCTGTGCCTCTGCTGCTCTGCCAAGAGGCCAGAGCCAAAAGCCAAGAGGCCAGAGCCAAATTAATATTGAGAAATCCATGTTGGCTTCTAGTAATCACTACATTGTTTTCAAGGCTTCTGAAGAATGAGTGCTTTACATTCTGCTCCAGAATTTCCCAGGAATTGATATCAAACCGACTGGTCTGTAGTTCCTGGCTTCATCTATTTTTCCTTTCTTGAAGATAGGACAATGTTAGCCCTTCTCCAGTCATCTGGGACTTCCCTTGACCTCCATGATTTCTCAAAGATACTACATAGTGCTTCTGAGAGTTCTTCTTTTAGTTCCATTATGAGTCCAGGTTTCCCTTAGTTCATTGGGCCCTGGAAATTTGAACTCATTCAACCCATTTAGATTATCTTTGACCATATGTTTCTCAATCTTGAATTGTGATCCTGCTCCTTCAGCTCGTACTTCCCCTTCATCAGGAAGGTTTTAGATCTTCTTTTGGGAGAAGTCTGAGCCAAAGCAGGAACTGAGCACTTCTGCCTTTTCTTTGTCATCTGTTATCATTTTGCTGTCCATAATCAGTAGCTGAACCCCCATTTCTTTCCTCTGAAGTATTGAAAGAAGGCTTTTTGTTGCTTTTAGCATCTCTTGCTAGCCTCAGTTCATTCCTAGCTTTAGCCTCCCTGATGCCATGCTTCCAATTAGTTTGAAAGTATTTCAACTCCTGCTTTCCCAGTGGGTACTGACCAGCTAAGAGTAACTAAAGTTTCTTTGTCTGATAAATAAAAAGATTACAGCAATAACTGCTGTCAGCATTCTTCTCATTTAAACAAATAAAGTTGACAAATGATGAAGTTTGAGGCTGCTTTGTTATGTTTAGCACATACCAAGCAATTATTCATCCTCTGCAAGCATTAGACTGTCTGCTGCACCCAGCAGTACAGAAAGGTTATTAGCATAGCAGTACCAGAGGCAAGAATTCCATAGTCTTTGAGGCTGCACTGGATGACAGAGGATGATGCTTATAATTTGCACAATATTTTAAAAGGCTGGGCTACCACTGTGAATTGGAATTACATAAGTTATCAGGAAACAATGTTGGTTTTCATTTACAATGCACTGGCTCCTTTTCAAATTGATTAGGGGTTCTTTCCATGTAATTTCCATGATGCAGTGCAGAGGAGAGCTGTAGATTTAAGGGAGCAATAAAATATTTTCCTTACCAAACACAGGAAAGAAAGGAAGATAGGACAATGTTTGCCCTTGTAACTGTACTGACTCCATTTGTTTCTTTATAAAATCATAGAATCACAGCAGAGCAGAGTTGCAAGTGTTCAGTAAAGTGTTCAGGTCCAAGCTCCCTCTTGATGCAGGACTCCCTGTTAAAACATCCCGAACAGATGGCAGTCCTGGTGCATCTTGAATGGCTCCAGTGTGGGAGAGACCACAACCTCCCTAAGTAATTGGTTCCACTGTCATATTGCCCTAACAGTCAAAACATCTTTTCCTGATGTTCAGCTAGAGTGACTTCCTATGATTTGGACACTTTATTCTGTGTCCTGTACTCTGGAATGATTAAAAAGTGATCCTGGCCTTCCTTTGTCTGACAAACTTTCAAGTACTTTCAATCCACGATATCTCTCCTCAATCTTCTTTCGAGGTAAAACATGCCCAATTCTTTCAGTTCATTCTCTGATCATCCTTGTTGCCCTTATCTGAACCTTTACCAAGTTGACATCACCTTTCTCAAGAGGAGGCCTAACCAGTGCTGAGTAGAGGAGAACCAGTACTTCATGTGATTTAGAAGCAATGCTTCGATTAATGGATCCCGGAGTCTCGTTTTCCTTGTTCCAGTCATGTCACATTGATGATTCGTATTTGGCTTTTGGTGCACAGCAATTGCAAGGTCTTTCTTGCTTGTAGTATTGTTGAACCTTGTGAAAACTCCTACTGAAAAATATTTATCTGCATTTTAGTTAATGAGACACTGTTGGTTGTTGAAACTGCAAGATCATTCAGGAATGTACAGGCATCCTAAAATATGTACCATCTACATTTCACAGATTGTCAAAAGCTTTCCATTTCATATCTCACTCACTGCTGGAATTGAATTCAGCACAAATGTCTTCATGAATTTTCACAAATTCATATTCCCCCATGGCATTTTCATGCTTCAGCTTATGAATATGATGCAAATTTTTGCTCAGTTTTTTAAAAAAGTCATGCATATATCTTTGACCAAATTGGATAAAATTATGGATTCTAATAGTTAAAAAAACAACCAGTCAGTGTGCTATGAAAAAATTGGCTTGTTATGGAATTCTTTGACATTCCAACTCATCTGAGGCCATTGGAGATTTCTATGATATCTCTGTTTATAAGGTCTCATTGTCATTTTGCAATCCAGAATAAAATCTCAGCTGCTCCTCTCCTCTCCTCTCCTCTCCTCTCCTCTCCTCTCCTCTCCTCTCCTCTCCTCTCCTCTCCTCTCTCAGGAGTGGTACAGAACATAGTTTTCAGATATCAAGTTTTTTGCCATAAAGTTCAGTGAGTAGCCTTGGGCAAAAGAACAGTCAGTTTTTCAGTGAAGGATTTCTCAGGAACTGAACTTCAAAGACATCTTGGAGAAATGGTTCTCTTTTCACATCTCTAGCACTTGGGATGTGTTGTCCTTTCCTTGTTTTAGCCCATTACTGTGAATCTTTGCTTTGCTTTGCTGGCTTATATGTCTATACTTCTCAGTTATTTATTGAAGAAAGGGCTTGAGCTTAAGTGGGAGCTGATTAATGGAGAATCTATGTTTATAAAGCTGGAAAATTAATCATCATCAAGTGCAAAATAGATGATAAGAAACTCAGTGTGATTTGTCCTGCACTGAATTCTTCATCAGGAGAAGCACGAGTCGTAAAGAACTACGCTCTCTCCGTTTTTGCTTTTACAGTTGTTGCATCATATTCAGAGCTTTCTCACACTAACTCCAGAACCTATTTCACCTCACAATAATGCAAGCTGTACTGGCTGGAAGTCAGACTGGTGGGTTCTATAATACTTGAATGAGGAAGTACAGATGATACAAAACTGGGTGGAATAGCAAACACCCTAAAAGACAGAATGAAGATCCACAGTGATCTTGATAAACTTGAACACTGAGATGAAAGGAACAGAATGAGATTCAGTAGGGAAAAATGCCAAGTCCTTCACCTAGGAAAAAGAAACCAAATACATCAATACAAGATGGGGGATATGTGGTACAGCAGAACTGAAAAAGAAAAAGATCTTGGAATAATTGTGGACAATAGGCTAAGCATGAGCCAACAATGCAATGCAGCCTCCAAAAGGGCAAATGCATTAACAAAAATATTACTTCCAAATCATGAGAAGTAGTAGTTCCTCTATACTCCTCACTAGACAGACCTCACTTGGAGCACTGTGTCCAGTTCTGGGCACTAAGATTTAAGAAAGATGCAGGAAAATTAGAAAGGATCCAGAGGAGTGCAACAGAAATTATCAAAGGTCTGGAAACACTGCCTTATGAAGACAGACAGAGACAATTGGGTATGAACTTGAGAAAAGACTGAGTGGGGGCATGATATCTCTGTATCTTGGAGTAATTCTGTAACCTCAAAGACTGTGACAAAGAGGAAGGTTGAAATCTCCTCTTGCTGATATCAGAGTGTAGGACTTGGAATAAGCAAGTCAATTGTGACAACCCAGATTCTGGCTGGACATCAGGAAAATCTTCCTCACTATCAGGGCAATATTACAGTGGAACCAGCTGCCTAGAGAGGTGGTGGGCTCTCCCATGCTAGAGGCATTCAACTCTCCCATGCTAGAGACATTCAAGACATTCAACTGGACAGCCATCTGAGTGGGATGGTATAAATTGGTGTCGTGCAACAGCAGGAGGTTGGCCTTCATGGCCCCTTCCAGCTGTACTATTCTCTGATTCCATGGTTGTAGTGTATCTGTTTTGTATGATGGACCTAAATGTATAGATCAACTTAGGACATCAAGAAAACCAAGATCAGATCAGGCTGTTAGTGTGCTTAGCTTCCGAACCACTGCTATACATACACTCAGGGTGAGTGTGCAAATGGCCTCTTGAAACCACCCTGTTTGTGACATTGAGAAGACAATTCCTTCAAGGCAAGGAGAAATTCTCAGCTAGCCATGACCAACAGGACTCAGCATGCCCAGCCGTGGTAGCACTGCTTCTTGATTTTATTGTAAGTGCTTTTGCATGGCTTTGTTTGTGTTCAAGCAACATCAACTGTGTTGGCACACACTGTGTTTGCATCCTCCCCAAAGCAGGTGTTGGGAGGCAGGGCCGTATCCAGTGCCAAAACAGTGTAGCTAGTGCACTGTTCCTATTGTGCACTGTTCTATTCCTAATTCCTGTTTTTTTCTTCCACCCTGAGAGTCTCATTGAGATCTCATTATCAGGAAGTTCTGTAGTTCATTTTCATGGTAGTGGAGCTTTCCTATTTGCCATGAGGTGGCTGAGGTGGCTCTCTGTGTGTGTTTTCCTTCTATTGCATGTGTCTCCTTTGCTTTGCAACCTCGCAGGCTGCCTATGTTTCCTGATCTGAAAAAACCCCATGGGAGGAATTGCATCAGGATGTTTTCTCCTGGGCTTTAATTGAAATGTGAGAAGCTAAGGAAGCATCAGGTTGCTGGAGAGAGGACTGTACAATCAAGTCGAGTTTTTGTTCATCACTTTCAACAAGCACAATAAACAGAAAACCAGCCTATGAGAATTTCACCTCTGAATTTCTACATGTTGGCTAACATACACAGCTAGATAATATACATAGCATTAGTGCTATGGAACCTTTTTACATTGCATTAAAAAGGTGCCATGTTTCAGTTTTGTTCTTTTTAATGACTTTTTTGCATTGTACAATTTAAACAAATTAAAAGGGCTTTGAATTTCTTTTTGAAAACTATTTCTTTCATATCAAATTGGATGAAGGTGGTCAAAAATGTGGGAGAAATTTTTAGCACAGCAGTATATAACCCTGGAAGTATGCTCCTGAAAACCAAGGATCTCCTTCTGAAAAAGCAGCAAGCCATCAACTTCTTATGACATGAAAACATTTTAATTCATTGATGTTTTTGTGTGACAAAGCCATTCTTCATTTGCTACTTAAACTTTCCATTCGTCTTGAAGCTCATTTATGTAGCTTCTTCAGAAGATTCAGCAAAGTCCACTACAACCAAGAGGGCTTTATGTATATAGTAATTACAATTCAAGGGATACATATGTCCACAGCTTGCTAGCTCCCCACCCTTCCTGTAAATATTCAATAAAGGTTTGTCACATTTTTGAAGAGTGATTCTGCAGTTCCTGAATATGAGGTATCTCCATGTGGAGATAGCTCCTTGTAATAACTTCATGCAGGACTCTCTGAATATGGCTGTTATTTTTAACAGGTGACAAATTGAGCTTAGCCTAGCCTAGCCTTTGCTTTCCTTTGCTTTCCCTTGCCTTGCATAGAAACACAGGGGCCCTCAAAATGGCAGCAGCAAATGATCAAAGCAAACTATTTGCTTTTCTTCTGTATTCCAGAGATTATGCTGGATGAGAATAGATGTTGCATTTATAGGATTCTGCTCTCACAAAAATGAAAGCATTTTCTGTAATAACTAACACCCACGGTATTAAATTTATTTTTGACTACTAGTCCTGATAAAGAGATGCAGTGGGTTAAACTGCTGTGCCACTTGGCTATTGATTGGAAGGTCAGCAGTTCAAATCTGCACAATGGGGTGAGTACCTACTGCTGTGTCCCAGCTCTTGCCAACCTAGCAATTTGAAAGGATGCAAATGTGAATATACCAATAGGAACAACTTAGGTGAGAAAAGTAACAGTGTTCTGTGCACCTTGGTGTTTACTCATGCTGGCCACATGACCACAGAAACATCTTCAGACAATGCTGGCTCTTCAGCTTACAAAGAGAGAAGAGCACCAGTCCCAGAGTCGGACACGACTAGCACATACCTATGCAGGGGAACCTTTACCTTTACGTTTTACTACTTGTGCTAATGGCTATATGCAAGTTCCAGTATTAGAGGCAGTAAACTCACATGCAACTGCTGTTAGGGAACTTGGACAGGACCATGTTGCACTTGTCTCTTGGTTCTGGGATCCTGCAAAGACTACATTCTAGGTCTTCTTATACATAAATTACACAACAGTCGGTGAGCCTAGCATCATCTAGGCACCCTGTGATGCAGAATGAAGTTGTGCCTGTTTGCATGAGCATTTACTTTTTTATTGCAGCCTTTGTATGCTTTTCAAAATATTTAGCAAAGCATGAGCTCCAAATGCTTGAAGCTTTAATTTGGATTTTGTAGAAAAGCCACTTGCACTTAGAATTGCAAAGTATCAAGCATTCAGGGACCAAAATCCTTGCAGGCCTGGTTGCCTAGCACGTCCCCATCTAGCACCCCTCTATCTGGTGGCTCTCGCCCACCCTCCTGAGGCCCAATGCCCCACCAAGCTGTCAGATTTATCATCAAAAAGCTCCCAGAATGGTCACATAGTAGGGCATGAAAAATAGAAAATGCGATTGTTCTTCACCTAAATTAGATCCTTTTAGAGCTCCATCACAGCCCATTCTTAGGTTGAAATGGGCTATATTTAACATTTTTAGTGCATTGTTTTGAGTTGCCATTAATTTTCACTGACAAATGAGCTATTTTTCTCCTAATGCTTCAAAGACTGAAGTTTGGGGGGTGGGGTTGGAAGGGAGTTCCAAAGAGATCCCTGAACACCCTAAAGTTCCAAAGACAGTTTGGAAGCAAACAAGACTTTGAGGAAACAGAAACATGTGACATGTTGCAGGCTAGTTCTTTTGAAAAGCATCAGTATAGAATGCAGAATCTAGTGTGCATCACATGATGACAATGCCAGTTAAATACATTTAAGTTCAAGGTGTAACACAACAACATGTATGGGGTGAGGAATCAAAAGGGTTTGAATATTTCTGCAAGGTACTCTATTTATCAATCATCTATTATCTGGTATATACTACACTGCCCAAAGCAGTTTGGTTCTTGGACAGTTGCAAAGAGCAATGAATGCAAGCATGTAGGGAAATCAGCTCCACTCAGAACATCTTACTGAAAGCAATGAAAATGGGAGAGACATAGGAGAACATCAGAGTGACTGTTGATGCTGGGGTATGCTTCAGTTTTACTTATTTAATCCTTTCTGCCCCTTCTTGGGAAACTCAGGGAGGGGTACAGTCAGGTACTAGCCAGACTACAACCTTCCTCCTTTTAACAATGCAGAAACCCAGAGGGCAGTGCTTCAAGGGGCACCACCTGCTACCTTGTGCCAGATGCCTGGAAGCAAAAGGCTGCTGTTTGCCTTCCACCGATGACCTTGCCTGCAGGAGGGAGGACGTGTTTCTCCTTTTGCTCATCCATGGTTCTTGGCCTGGGGAAGAAGGCATAGAACAATTGCATGATTGGCCTATTCTTCCTCTTTGAAATCCATGAGCAAGAAACATGGATTGATATGATGTGAGCCCTGGGGCTCTGTTGGGGTGCATGGAAAAGCCCTGTCATTCCTTTCCTTCTGACAGGCAAAATGACTGGCAGCAATGGCAACTGTGGCTATTTTATGTCCTAGCTGCCATCTGGCTAATTTTCTTCAATCTATAATGGAATAGCAGGCAACTGGCAAAGCAATTTAGCTGCCTTGCTCCAGGGCAGGACCCAAACGATGCATTATGTGCCTTCATTCTTTTTTCTAGACCAGATCTGGTAGGAGGACATCTCTTGATCTATCTAAGGTTGCCTGCGTATCATTTTGCAATTATGCATCCTTATATGGAAGATGAGATACAACAAGGTCGAGGAATGACTTTGAGTTGGCTACAGAGTAATTTGAAGCCATCTTGGGGAAGTTGTGTAAAACAGCCTTGGCCTCTATGCTGATTTTGGTATCACAAAGTGCTTTTCATTCTGCAGCATCATCCTCTTGAAAAGGAAATCGTCACAGGCATTCCTTATTCAAAGTGTATGTGTGTTTCAGTGAGAAAAGTTCAAATGGATTTCTAAAACAACCCATGCTGCAGAACTCTACTGGAACAACTAACACAAACATGAAGTTTCTCTAGAACAAAGGGAAAAACAAAGAAGAGAGGAGATTTCTCATATGGTGTCTACTTTTGACTTTATCACTATGAAGAAGAACATACAGTACATTCATTGATACATTGTTACATGATCACACATGGCATCCAACATGAAAATATGCAAATGAATTTAAAACTTTGTGGAATAACTTAAAAGAATAGGGGTTCCAGATTGTTCCTGAACTTTCTTCCACTGTGCAAAATTTTACAGTGCTCTTTTATATTTCTAACTCACTTGCTAATGTGTTTTGTCTGTCTTTTTAAACACAGTTTTGTGCGATTGATTGTTGTTTTCCTATTTTAAGTCTCCTTGAACATCTTGATGGATTGAGTATAATCAATCCATTGGTCAGTCAATCAATAGGGTGGATTATAATAATGATAAGGGTCTCTGGGCATCATTTGACATGCACTGCTGTTTCTCTGTGGAGCTGCCTTGTATGTATTTCTTCATCAATATAAGTATTGTTGAATCAGTTTTGTTTTATTTATTTTGTTTTGGCCATTATTCTGTGGCCATATTTCATTATGCCCAATGGTCCAAACAAGTAAACTGAACTGAAAACAGTATTTTAAAATTTCAGTTTAAATACTGCATGCTCACTTAGAAAGAAGTCCCATTGAATTCAGCTGGAAAGTCTGTTTAGAATCACATCCATAGGCTTGGCTAGTGCCTTCCTTTTTGTTGTGCTGTTTGACAAAACCAAATGAACCATCATTTCTGAGTACTGAAAGTGCCAACAGAAGATTTTAAGGGAGATATTACGTGGTTTTGAGTCCCATCTTGGCAGAGAAATGCTTTCAGCTCATGCATTCTGACCTACTTGGCTGTTAGAATTTAATTAGCAGCCATATATTATTGTCAAAGTAATTAAAGCTTTGCCTTGATTAAAAATGGAATTGTTTAATTAAAAAGAAAAGGTTTGGCTAACCTTAGCTTTATGCCTGAGTAAGACATTTCTATATCAGCTAATTTTCCTGTATCTTTCCCATTCAGGCATGAAGGTTCGGGAGGCATATATCAATGTGACAAGGCAGCAAGTGGAGGATTTTCATGGACCAGAAGACTACTGGTGCCAGTGTGTTGCATGGAGCCACCTGGGGACCTCAAAGAGCAGGAAGGCTTCTGTCCGCATTGCCTGTAAGTGGAGGCAGCAAGCTTGAAAATGCATTTGGAAGGCTGTGCCTGTGCAGGGTTGGGAGTTTGCATCACTTCCAGTCCTCATCCTCCAATTCAGTGCACATCTATGTTAGGCTACATAACTGACAGACACAGCCATGAGGAAAGCATGGACTGTGGATATGAACACAGCAGACATTTTGCTATTGACAAGGAAGAGAGGCAGGCAGGCAGGCAGGCAGGCAGGCCCTGGAGAATTGCCAAGGGTGAATCAGTGCCAAAATCCGCAATCATTCTAAATAAATTTGGATTTTGATGAACCTGACATATAGATTCTTCAGCACACTGGCTTTTTTTCTGAGTTGTGTGGCTCCCCAGACTTGTGAACCACTTTTTAACTTGGGACAGAGGGGTTGCTGAAAAAAATTTGCACTCATGCTAAATATGCATTAACACTAATTTGCACTCATGCTACTGCACATTAGTGCTACTTGATATTAGTGTATGTGGAATACGATTAATATACATCTCCAGGAAAGGGTGGGGTGGTTGATTTCATTAATAAACAGATGATGAAATGCAATATTAGTCTAATTGGCCTGACTTAGTTTAAGATACATGGACAGAAGACTGTAGTCTATCAATGTCATATGGAAGTGCATTTTATAGTTAGACACATCTTATACATTGGCTCTTGGCTAACTGAAATTAACACAGTGTGGACCGTTGAAGGCTGCTTTGTGCAGTCAAGAGCTGCATACCAGGAAGCACTTAAACAGTGCAGGTTCTGTTATTAAAGAGCTTTCACAACAGGACACACAGTGTACCCAGTATGGGGTATTGAGAGTGCCACCTGCTAAGGCCCTTTGCTACATCTCCTAAACTCTTTGTGGGAAAACACACACAAGGTAGCAAGCTGATAAAATGGATTTGGACATGGGCACTGGTATGCAGTCAATATATACAGGGCATCTCAGACTATAGCGGTAAGGGCACCATAAGTTCATTTGTCTGTGCACCTGCATTGCACCTATGCAAGAATACACATAACTTTATACAGCCAGCGAGGGACTCTCAAAAAGGTTTGGTGTTCAGCTCTGAACACAAGCCTGTGCTTGGACAGTGTGTATACATGTGAATATGTTGCAGATAAGTAAATCTATGAAGTGTGAACACATTGGCCATCACACTCCTGTTTCCACTACCTTATGCCTTTATGAGCATAAGAACATTGTGCTTAAATAGTATATGCACATTTTCCTGCAAAGCCTATTTTGGCTTGGAGAAAGAAATGGGCAGACCAAGCTTGGATAATGCTCTAAAATGTTCAGTTCATCTGGATTTGTCAATAATGAGCATGCCAACTTCCAAGTGAAAGATAGAAACATAGAAACAGAGCAAGTCAGAAGGGGCCTCCCGGGCCATCTAGTCTGACCTCCGGCACCAGCCGGCTCCGCTCACGACATGCCCACCATGTGCACGTCCAGCCTATCCTTGAAAGATGACCAATTTTGGCTTCTGAATGGATCTTCTCAGTCATCCATTATCTTCTTTATGTTGGGAAACAATTAACTGGAAGATGGGCCAGAAGAGTCTATGCATATGTAGAAAGCTTGGCATAGCCTGGTGAATGCCGCTGAACCCATCAGGCCTGCTAATAGATTTCAGTAAACCTTAATCTTAATTTTCAAAGAGTTCTGTCAAAGCTGAAATTTCCTCTAATTGTCCAAATCTGCTCAAATCCCAGGCCATTACATTTAGAGTGCAATTCCATTGTAATGCAAGAAGACCCCATTCTCAGAGGTTCACACTCATCCTATGCATAACAGAAAAAGTGGTGAAGATGATTTTTGCTTCCCTGTCTTCCCACCCTGCAGATTTCTTGAGATAAGGGTTAGGGTTAGGCTTGTTAGAGTTGGTTAGGGTTAGGGTTGGCTGGCTGAAGCACTTAACCAGGGAAGCAAGAATGCCGGAGAGGTTTCAGGATAATCTGCCTGGCGCAGTTTATTCCATGCTGACTGTGAGTGGGGTGGGAAGGGGGTTGAAGATCCAGTTCTCAGGTCCAAATTCTCTGATCTCAGATCTGGGAATTAGAAATCTTTCATGGCTCCTCAGACACTGATTATGGGCCACAGCACTGCTCTCTTAGAAGGCAGCATGACAGCAGCCATGATCTTCTTACCTTGAGGGTGACTGTAGCAAGCCAATCAACATGGGAATGGATGAATGAGTCATTTCCAACTGCAGTTAAGGCGGGTATTTAGCAGAGATGATAGCTACAGGAAGTTGCTGGGCTTCCACTTATATGTCCACTAAGATAAATTATATGCATTGCATTAGTCAATGGCTTTCTTTAGTTTGCTGTAAAGTGTATTTGGCAGTTTGGTTTTGCTGAGAAAAGCCCTGCAGGTGTCTCACTGAGGCTACTCTCCCCCTCCCCTCAAAAAAAGGAAAAACTCCATAAAAGATGGAAATTGAAAACCCACTGAAATGTGGCTGCTGATAAGAGTTTGCAGATGCTGCACAAAACATTTAACAGAAACTGTCTGCTACATTTTCAGGAGATAGGAATGAATATGTGACAAGATTTTCTGGCTCTGCAACTCTAAACCTGCTCTCTTGGTTATTGCAGGGTATTTTGTTCAAGGGTAGGCAGAAGGTGTTCTTTTCTGTTGCATGCCTTCCAAAATAATGCAATCCAGTTTCTATATGGGATGTCTTTGTGCACAAAACCCTTTACAATTTGTTGTGGAGTTGCTGTGTCAGGAGTTGCAGGCTTGAGCCCCGGGCAGTAAAGAGATGGAAAGACTGGAATAGGCTCCTACAGTTGTCCTTAGAAGCTGCTCTTTGGGATTCTCCATATTACATCAAGTGGTGACTACACCAGAATATTGCCCCTCTCTTCTTTAATAAGGAAACAGAAAGATTCCAGGAGGACAACATGGGAATAACAGGGGAAGACCTTGGCTGTTAATTTTTAGGCAGGATGTAGTTATGGTTGGTGGCTTCATACCATTGTTCCTTTGGCAGGTAGCTGGGATGTTCTTAGGGTTCTCAGGAGGACAGGCTTCCCTTCCTCTGATTTCTTTTCCCTTTTGTACAGTCTCTCTGGACAGAAAGCTATGCTAAGCGTTCTGCATATGCATAGATTCTTTTGGCACACCATGTATGAATGCCCATCTTCCATCTGCCCATCTTCTGGACAGAGGCTAGATAACTGCTGCTAGTGGTGTCTGCCACTTGCTGAGAGAGAGACAGGGTGAACCTCAATGTCAAGGCGTTTTATGCTGGATGCTCTTCCACACCTCTCTTTCCACCCTCTTCTTGACTACATGTCTCTAGTGGGACCAGCTTGGAGTTGTGGCCACACAGTGCAATCTGCCACGCCACACTGTTCTTTACCTACCAAAGGCAATTCAGTGCCCCTTGATGTGGACCTAGGTTTCCCACACCAAAACTCAACACTTCACCGTTGGCTCTCCACTGAATTTCTGAGCTGACAAAGTTTATTAGAGCACTTCAACAGGAAGACAGGTGCAGGTGATTAACCCTCTAAAGTGCACCACTGATCATCTACAAGCCATGTGTTCGGGGGAAGGGAGGAAGGACACATTCTGATGCTAGTCTGCATCAGGGGTGCAAAGCTGATCTTGACCACAGGGCCTATATGTGAGGTATGATTAAGGGCTGCAGTGTGTACACTTACCTGTATATAAATGCCTGTACACATGTGTGTATGTGGACATGCAGGACTTAATCATGTGTACATCTTCCCACCAAGCTTACAAAACAAAAATAATTCCTCTCTGTGTCTGTTTAGAAATCAGTCCAAGTCAACAGCTTTCAGGCATGCAGAGCACAGCCCAGTTTAAAATTTTAATTCAACTTGGGTATGAAACATTTAAATGTCTTTTCATCTTTCTTGTCTCTAATAAATGATTGGAAATCAGAACAGGTTCCCCCGCTTACCACTAAGGAAAGCCAATCTATTCTGTGGTCTTTTCCTGCAGTTGATCAGCTGGGCTGTGGGGGGGAAAGTTAGCTGGCCACACAACTGAAAGACCCATGCTCCCCACTCTCCTTTGACAAGGAGGCCTAGAAGAGAGAGGGAAGGGCTACTGCAATGTGGAATTTTCAATTGTAGCTTTAATCCCTAAAAAGCAGGTATCTAGGATAATGACTTTATTAGAATATGATGATGCAGAAAGTGATCTTGTGGCCTGGAGATGGGGGTTTTTGGGATGGGGGGAGTGGAATCTGAATATTCAGATTCCCAGATCTGAGGTCAAAGACAGAGTGCTGGCCTTGGAGGGGGAAATCCATGCTCCATCCCATTCTTTGCAGCTAAACCATGCCGACTGTCTCTCCAGGGCTGGGAAATCAACCTTCCAGAGGCAATAAAGTGGGCCAGGAAAAGACAGGGAAGAGATGACTCCAGCCTTTTTCCTTCTTCCTCACAAAGCATCCATCAACCTAAGGCACAGAACAGAAAGTATGAGAAGGCAAGTGCTCATAAGCTTCCAAGTTCAGAGGCTCTTGAGCATGGAGGATATGATGCGTAGGGCCAACCATTAAAATGTTAGGGAAGCATTATCTCCAAACATACATCCCAGATTCCTATTTCTGGGCAAAACAAGGACTCCTCCCAGCTTTCTGAGCCTTGGAGAAATTGCTCACTCACGTCTCTGCTTCCCTGCCTTGGACTAGGCTAGGCTGCTGCAGTGAGCACTGTCTGGGCAGAAGTACGGATCATCCTCACCATGTATCATGAGCACCTGTGTGTTCTTTTCACTGATGCCCATGTACAGAGAAGCATTCAGGATGCAGTCCATTGGACAGGGCCTTAATATATTAGTAATATACGACTAAGGGTATATTTAGACTACTGGTATTGTCTAAAGTCAAAACTTTCCTAAATCTGTTTACATCCCTCCAAAGATCTGTTCCTTCATCCCATTTTTCATGATTAATATAAAAATGCAGATTTTTAAAATTCATTAGCACATATTAACATGACTTTTAAAAAGAGTTCTTTGATACATATGCATTAGTACACAGGAATGAGCTGAAAAATTAGTTTAGTTCCACAATTGTTTTTAAAGCAGGCATTTATGTAAATTAGTACACAGGTAGGGGGATCTTAAAAACCCAACTTATAATGTGAAACAATATGCAAATTAGCTTATAGCTACAGAGATGAAAAATGAACTTGAACAATGTCCATTAAAATAAATACATTAAAAAACTCTAGGCAGCAACAGATCAGAGCAATACCAAGTAGGAAAGGAATGTTCAAGTGCTGAATATACTCCTCCCTATTGACCTTGTTTGCCCTTCCTAATGGCATTTTTGCATAAAAACAAACAAAACCAAAACACAACTGCTAGCAAACCCTACTGACACTTGCTATTGAAACATTCATAAGTGGCATGCACAGATGCTATTTAGTTTCATTAGTTTCCTTTCGCTCTACAGGTATTACTTTAAAAGGGGCTACTCATGCGAAACCCACTGTTTGGAGGCAAAGGTCCAGTTCCACGGATGGCCTATGGGTTTTGTGCTCCTCAGGCTGCTTTTGTATGAGCAGCATTCCATATTGGAACAAAGTTTCTGAGGTTTTGTGAAGCTGTAATTGGAAGGGCCAGAAATCCACAATTCTTCTGGTTGTTAACTAAGATAATGTGATAGAACCTTCTTATATGAAAATGTTCATGTAAAAAAGGACAAAACAAGGGAACTTTTTGGTGCACTTCTTACTTGTTCAGGTAAATCCATGATCCATTGTACTGATCCATCAGTTGTATTTCTGATTGTGCACTGAACCAACTCATCCTGAGGAACAGCAGCTAAATATTAGTGACCTTCTTATCTACAGTATATCTGTGTTCTTATGGATAGTTCTGGCATTTTTCACTGTGTTCATTTCCCCTGCCATTAAAAATAAGTGTTGGAAGTGAAAAAGATGGATGTTTTGGGCGTTCTTTCTCAAGGACTACTGGCTTGACTTCAAAGGATTCATAATCAGAATTTGAAAGAGAAATTCTGGGGGAGACAGACTGGGAATGTGGGGCATACCAAGACACTGAGGTGAGGAAAGTGGAGGCACTTACCTTGAGACCAAAGTACCCACATGGGAAGGCAGTTTCTGGGACTAACCAAGATGTGCAGTTGGCATTCTGTGGCTTTTGAATGAGCAAAGACGGAACCCCTATTCATGACAATAAGAACATAATGAACCTGACTGAATATACTTTATCTACCCTAGTATTTGGTTCACACAGTGGCTTCATTGGATGACTTTGGGTTCTAGCATTATGTGAGCAAAAACAACTTTTCCATGTCCACTTTCACAATGCATGCTTATGCATTCCCTGTCATGCTACCTTTTCTCTAAACTAAAAATCTGCACACTAAGGAAATTTCTTCACAGGGAATTCCCTCTTCCAGGGATCTGAATCAGCCAATTGGAAGCTTTCTCATGTTCTCCAAATTCCATTTCAAAACTTGTTCTAATTCAAAACCATATCAGATTTTGATTTTTTTAAATGAACATCTATGTATTTTCATGCATATTTTCCCAAATGTGCTCATCAAATGTATATACAGTATCTTGAACTGTATTTGTGTTTCTTGTTTCAAATATATGCATAAGTTCATGCAGACTTTTCAAATGTATACATGCTGTTAAGCATATTTGGTGAGTTGGGTAGGATCTGTGCATCATATTCCAAAATTGGCTGTAGGGGATGTTGACTCAGTCTGTATTTGATCCCAATGGTCTTGATCCAACATAAACCTGGTTTCCTTTAAATACAGCATTCCAAGCTTTGTACAAGCTGACATCTTCTTATTCTTTCTCTCCTCCTCCTCGTCCTCTTCTTCCATATATTGCTACTCACTTCAAGAATCAGTTTCTCACCAACTTACACATATACATATGCAAAAATAGAGAAGTCTGAAACTTTTGGAAGCAGAACCAAAACCAACATATGCCGTAAGCAGATCAATAATACAAATAAAGTAATAATGCAAACATAGTCAAAATTATGGTTCAAAAAATGTTCATCCACAGTACAGGAATGTCATGTTCTTCCCACTTCACAGCCTACAATAAATACTACCTAGGTAGCACTTATGACAAAGACATGTCTGAACTATATCTTAAAGACCAACTTTAAGTATTTCTTCAATAATATAGAGTTAAATAGCTAAAATAAAGTTTGAGCACTCCATGTGCATGCAAAGGTAGAAAACAACTTTCTGTATCTTTTTAAAACCGCTCCTTAAAGTGTCCAAAAGCATTTTATGTGCCTTTCTGGACTATGAACATATGCCTCTCTGGGGCAAGCGCAGGGATGCTCCTGCATCCTAGATTGACTGCTTTACACAGGTTCACTTGCTCTGGGTGCTCCATGCACCGTTATTCTCCCACATTCTTTTCTACAGATGCCTGCTTGATGGAGTCTCTTTAAATGGAAGACTGGGCTAAACTAATAAGGCAGCACACCAGCCTCATAATTTTTATAAATGGCTGAGATTTTTCACTGGCTGGTTTGTTTGGAATGTGTAAATTATTTTTATTTCATTGCATTAACTGCCATTACATTGAAGAAGCTGATAATTCCCCAGTTTTGCAGGGCTGCAAAGGTCTGTAATTCAGAATTGAATTTTTATTGACTGTTTCTCTGTACTATGAATTTTCTTTCCTAACATGGAAGCATGAAATGGGAGCAAGAAATTAATCGAAGCAGATGGATCGATCTAGCTGTTTTAAGTTCTCCAGATGCATCGGCACTTGCTACTGGAACACCTGCATGCCACTGAACTATTTGTTTTCCCCATGGCCAGCCCAATATGCTTGTGTGTCAAATACATACAAGTCCTTGCTAAGAAGCCTTCTATAGCCTTAGTATAATAACCATTCTTATATAACCACTCCAGGTATCTCCATTGACAAGGATGCAACACTCTGCTCTTCATTCTCAAAGACACTTCTTTTATGCAATGTATTTATTTGTTGTACTGATGGTTTATGTGGATAATGGTGATGAGACAGGCCAATGGAAGATTTGTAAGATTGCTAGAGGTTCCTTGCAATTTTATAAAAATAATAGGTGGGATAAATGAACCTTCTATGTCCTTGGAAAGGGGTGGGTGGGTAACTTGAAGCCACAGCTTATTAGCATGTCTGTTAAGTTGTTAGTACAGGACAGAGGTGGACAAAGCATAGCCCATATATATTCCCTCTAGTAGTTTGTGTGTCCTGAATGTACACATTAACTTTGGCAACAAGCTGACCCTTTTGCTCCTGCTGAAGCATCAAGTGGTTGGGCAAGATGTAATGATCTCCAGGTTTCCAGAAAACCTGCTCACTGGAAAGAGTGTGTTATTTTTTTGTGGAGAACGTAATTATCTTTGTTGTGTTTAGGTGCTCATAGGCAGTTTGCCTAGTGCAGGGTTTGTCATTGGCTGCTGATGCCCTGTTATTTCTGTTGAGAGTTATGTACTGTAGTGTTTGTATGGAATTCACTATCCAACCTGCAGCAATGGCCACCTATCTGGATGACTTTAAAAGGGGATTGACCAAATTCATGGAGGAGAAGCTATCACTGGTTCCTAGGTGTGATGGCTATATGCTACCTCCTGTATATAAGGCACTGTTGGAGGACATAAGCAGGACATGTTCCATCTCAGCTGGTTGGCTGTTAATCTCCGTAAGCCTGTGAGAAACCTAGATATATCATTAAAATATGTATGGCACTTCATACTGGATCAACTCTAAATCTGGGTCTTTGAAGGAGGAGAAGCCTATCCATAACTATTGTCCTGATGGTTCAGGTTTCAGATGGGATTCTTTCCCAGCCTTTCTGATCCATCACTGAGCTACAGCTCTCCACTGACCATGACAAAGAGGGAAAAGGCTGCTTCACTCAGCAGTGCTATTACAATGAGTGCCCATGCACATCTCTGCCAACTTCAGTCACTATCTGGCATAGGTGTGTTTGTGTGTAGGTGCACATGGGCAGCTCACAATCTAAGAGTGCATGCTGCCCTTGGGATGAAAAATCTCTCTGCTCCTGTTCTAGCTGCAGATCCAAAACATTCATTTTTAACGTATATTCCCCCACCCCCATGTTCCACTAATGGTGGAGAGCTGCTCTGCCAAAAGCCCTTGGTGCAACCTGAAATCCATTTTGTAGCAAACACTCCATCCTTAGGCTGATAGACATGGCTGACTCTGGGATGTCCATCAGGCTCTGAAACACCCTTATCACTTATTGGATGCACAGCCTGAACAAGAGCTCTGGAGAGATCAAAACTTGTTTGCAACTGATGGAAGGTCTTCTGCTGCTACTGTGATTGGATCCTCCCCCCTCCCCGCAGCACACATTTGCTCTTCATGAACTAGTCAAGCATGCTTACCTATGTTTTGTTTGCTTTGTTTACATTTGTTAGAAGCTGCAGTTCTTCTGGTGTTCCCCACCAGTTTTATCCTCAGCAGTGGTGTAGGTCAGAGGAGGAGATGGGAATTGCCTATTGATACCCGTTCAGTTCATGGCTGTGCAGCCTTTTCAACCTGGGACAGCCAGGTACTCTGATGTAGCCTTGCCCCACCATGGAGCTCTCCAGATGTGTTGGACTATAATTCCCATCATGCTGTCTGTGGTGATTGGATTTACAGTCCATTGGATCTGGAGGGCACAAAGCTAAGGATCACTGATCTGACCCTACAGAATGCAGACTCTCCAATTTAGTATTAATATTAGTATTTTTCACCTCTTCCCATTACCAGGACTCAAGGCTGTTTACAATATTAAAGAGTATCCAATTAAAACATTAATAAAATGTTTTAAATGCAATTGAATCAGCTAGAATATTGCAATGATATAAAATACCAAAATTAAAGTAGTAATCCAATAATTCTGTATGGTCCTAAGCAAAGTTTGTCAGGAAGTAACTTCCACTATGCCCATTTGGTCTGCTTTACAAATGATCCTTTCCCTTTGAATTAGGGTGCTAGTCCAATCCATATAATATTGAATTTACAGTAGTTCACAAGCCAGTTGCAATTTGGGATTTCAACCTGAGTTTGACATTCCAGACACTGGAATTAAACCTTGTTAATTTCAATGGAATGAGTGTTCTTCCAATGCTATTGTGCATGAGCGTGTTCACATGCACTTGAATTGATGGCATTACAATTGAAAGAAAATTAAATTAATTTCCACTCAACATTTCTTATTCCCTTCAAGCCCGAGGCTGCTTTTCATTAAAAAATAAAATAAAATCAGAAGAAAGAGTCAGGGATGCAAACATATGTAAGTGAGTGGGAGTATAAGGGAGGTAAAAATTCTGTGAAAGGCATCACAGTGCAATCAGGAGAGAGAGAGATTCTGACAGCTTCAGGTTGTCTGCAGGGGAGGAAGTATTTAATAAATTTTCAGACTTAGAAGACATGAAGCACAGTCCTAGGCATGGTTATTCTTAATTAAGTCCCACTTGTTTCAGTGGAAGCAGCATCCTTGTAACTGAGTTAAGGATTGCATTCTTAAGGTACAATGCAGTCCTGTGCCTACTTGCTTACTTAACTGCATTGACCTTAATGAACTTACTTCTGAGTCAACAACCCCCTTTTGTGCCTGTGTTTATCAACAAAGATTATGAGGCTGCCATGGATAAAACAAAACAAAACAAAAACTCATTGTTCCCTGCACCCCTATTCAAAATGCAAGATCAGAAATATGTATTATGTAACTTCTGAAGAATTCTAAACACATGCCCAACTGCTCAGGTATATGCCTTTGACTAATTCCAGATAGACTGTTATGCTCTTGCAATTAACAATTTGATGGAATGTCCTCTGGTCTCAATCCAGATCATGACTGCTTGAGTTACTTCAGACAGTAGCTATTCCATCTGCAGTCATTCGAATTGATCCCACAGGTCAGAGGTTAATCTCTGTGTCTGACTCTCTCAGCAGCCATAGACTTGTGAGCAATTTGTAAGTGAGTCTCATCTACTTTGGTTGAATGACCCACGCATGATATGACAGTTTCCAAGTGCTTCTTCATCTTTTAGTGTTACCCTGTATAATCATAGTTTTGCTTGGTTTTTAGGGGCTGCAGCATGTGTAGTGGTTAGAGTGCTGGATCTGGATTGGAGAGACCCAAGGTTCCAACCCCTACTTATCCATGAAACTCACTGGGTGACATTGGACTAGTCAATCTCTCTCTCTCTCTGTCTCTCTCTCTCTCAACCTACCCTACCTCATGGTTTCTTGTGCGGGTAAAATAAGGTGTAGGAAGGGATGTGTCTGCTGCCTTGAGGTCCAGAAGAAGAAAGCCACAATATGTTTCCACTTTAGGTGTACATGTATTCTTATCTGCATTGTCCACTTTGTGCTGATAATGAAGTTGGGACTAGCCTATGAAAGTTCATGCCAGTGTTCAAGGTGCCACAGAATGTATATCTGCTGCATGAGACCAGCCCAGCTCCTTAACTCTTATGTATACATTTTTTGCAGATTTACGCAAAAACTTTGAGCAAGACCCCCAGGGAAAGGAAGTGCCAATTGAAGGGATGATAGTGTTGCACTGTCGGCCACCAGAGGGAGTACCTACAGCAGAGGTGAGAAATGAGATTTCTCAGAACCTGGAATTCACTTTGTCAGCTTTGGACACCTTTGTATTTATTGAGTTCTAATGGGATTGTAACATCCAGGTGGGCCAAACTACTATTTTTATTGTAAATACCCCTCTGCCTTCTCTTCCATATACTGCATGACCAGACCTTGACATAAACCACATAAGAAAGGCTCAAATATTATATAGATCTTCTGCATGCAAGGATAGCTGTACTGTCCATGCTTAAAAACATATCTTGAATCTTATGCAATACTCTCCAACTGAATGTAAGATGTATCTAATAATGAAAAAGGAGTTATTAAAACCCAATCTCTGATGATACATTGCTTACAATATTAGAAGGACAGTCATACCTGGGTTTGTGGAAGTATTGGGGGCTTGTAGCATTCTTGCAACCCTTGCTTGATTTTTAGGCATATGTGCAGAGTGTAAGTGGAGGCAAGCAGCATGTCCAGTAACGTGTAGCAGCTCCCCAGAGAGCTGGACCCACAAAACAGTTTCAGCTTATAACTTTTTCTTGTTGTGCACACACACACACACACACACACACACACACACACTTCTGTCTTGAACGGCAGCCTAGAAATCTTTTAAATAAGTATATCAATAATCAGAATAGAAAGACTTTATGCTTGCTGGGGAAGAGGAAGGGAACCACTGAAGAAGCAAAATTCCCTAGAAAGTTCCTCCATCCACGTCCCTACATTCCATCCCTACATCTACCTCAGCTCTTCTATTCAGTAGAGTGTTCTGAACTTGTTATCCAAGTATGTCAGAATTAAAGTTGAACTAACTGCTTCCCCAGCCTGAAGATGGGACTTCTATAGCACATGCATTTGCTCTCCAGCCACTTGTCACCTAACCTGCACTTATGATACCTATTCCTATGCCCCAAGTGCAAGACCTTGCACTTATCCACATTGAATGCCATCCTGTTGTCTCCTGCCCACTTCCATACTCTGTCCAGATCCTTTTGGATCTGGAGTACCTGCTCTGCAGTTGTGGCCAGTGCCCCCATTTTTGTATCACCTACAAATTTGTACAGATCAGCAGATTGGTTGCCCCTTCTTACAGGTCATTGATGAAAAGATTGAACAGCATCGGTCCACCAGAACAGAGCCCTGGAGGACCCCGCTCATCACTGGCTGCCATCCCAGTGATTTCCCACTAACCCTCTGCTTTCAGTCTGTCAACCATGCCATAATCCATCAGGCATTGCATTGGTCTATCCCAAAACTCCTCAATTTCTCAACCAGGATATCATGCGGCACTTTATAAAAGGCCTTGATGAAATCCAGGTAAACCACATCCACCATAACCCCTCTGTTCAGCCACCTTGAAACCTTGTCATACAATTCCACAAAGTTTGTTTGGCAGGACCTGTTTTTGCGGAAGCCATGTTGCGTAGCCACCAACCTCCCTTTCCTATCTAGAGTTACTAGATATATCACTATTATGAGCCTTTCCATTGTCTTTCCTACAATGGACGTAAGGCTAACCAAGTAGTAATTTCCCATGTCCCTTCTACTACCCTTTTTGAAAATTGGGACCACTGACACCATCCTCCAGTCCTCTGGAACCTCACCTTTTATCCAAGAGGCCTCAGGAAGGGAGGCCAACAGGCACAAGAGAACCCCCACCAACTCCCGAGGTACTCTTGGGTATAACCCATCAAAGCCCAACACCTTTGTAATGTCCAGTGCCCTGAGGACCACCTCAAATTCTAGTGGGGTGACTCTAATCTGTGCCCCTATATTGCTGGACTCATCTGGTTCCCCATGTAGATCTGCCCCATCCTGCTTTGGAGAGAACACAGGAGCAAAATAGTCATTTAGCATCTCTGCTTGTTCCCTCACATCAGTCACTGCATCCCCTTCCTCCTTATTAAGTGGTCCCACTGCCTGTCTTCCCTTCCTCTTGCTATTTACATTTTGATGGAAACCCTTTTTATTGTTCTGATTATTCTTTGCAAGTCTCAGCTCATAATCAACCTTAGCCTGGTGAAGAATCCTTCTGCAATGGGCCTCCTCCCCCCATTATACCCTTTTGTCTACTTGCCCCAGTGCCCATTCCCTGCAGATATCCCATCCCACTCAGATGTCTTTCCAGTTTCTTTCTGAATGTCTCCAGTGTGGGAGAGCCCACCACCTCTCTGGCAGCTGGTTCCAGCATCATATTGCTCTGACAGTGATGAAGATTCCCTGATCTCTAGTTTGAATCTGGGTTGTTGCAGCTTGACTTGATTATTCCATTTCCTACTTTCTGGTATCACTGAGAGTGACCTTCCTCCTTGTGACAGCTGTTGAGGGATATCATGTCCCCGCTCAGTCTTCTCTTCTCAAGTCTGAACATGCCCAGTTCTCTCAGTCTTTCCTCATAGGGCTGTGTTTACAAACACCCTGTTCCATCAAGTTTCCACATTTCCCTTCCCTCAGAGTTCTCTGCTGCTGCCTCAACTTGCTGATGCTCTTCTTGCTGCTCGACTACACTCAGCTGTTTCTGCTCTTCCACTCTGTCCAGAAATTCATTTTCTTTTATTATTTGGAGGGTGGACACTTGGTGCTCCAGTGCTCTTCCCCTGTCTTGTAACAGGGCTACTAGTGTGCAGCAGCTGCCATTGTTGCAGGCCACCCCCACTGTGGAGTCTCCCCGGTCCATTGTTTGTGCAACCTTAGTGATTCTGTCTCTGGGAGGGCTGTTGTGACAACTGGTGCTTTCACATGCTGTCGCTGATGTGTGCTTCAACACAGTCCTACCAGTAAATGGGAGTGTGTTACAAGGAAGAAAACAAGTGTGCGTGTGTGTGCATGGAGGGAGGAATTTAAGGTGAAATAAGGAAATAACAAAATGTTCTGCAGGAACAAATGGAAAACTTGCAATCTGATATGGACTTGAGTTGGAATGAGCTTCAAGGTGGAACTCAGCAAGCTTCAGGAAGCTCAAGTTTTGCTGCTTTGCACATTCCTTCCACACCTAACAACAGAAAGCTTTACCTGCTGATGCACTTCCAGGCTCAGGTCCCAAGTGTCCAAAAAAACCTCTTCCCATCTATTCCTGCCAATGCCCATTTTAGTATGAACTAGTTACATTCACTCCTTCCAAAACAGAATGCTATTATCTTTCTATTTTCACACTTCTCAAAATTTTATGATACAATAAGAAAATACATATGCTAGGAAAAATTGCATACAAAAATGGCATGCCTTGGGGAAAATTGAATACCCAAAGGCATACATTATGCATATATTATGAAAAGCAATGTGTATATTAGAGAAACTACACAGATTTTCATATGTCTGAATTGTACATGAATTTTTGTTCAGACTTCGTAAAAATTAATTGCAAATGGATGCAGAAATGGGATAGAAGGAATTCAGACTTGTGGGTGGGTGCGGAGGAGAAGTTAACATCAAATGGACAGCTTTCTTCATTTTTACTGGTACTTACCTGAATATATTTAGGCTGCCGGCTAAGCCCTTTTTGTTTTCAGAGACATTAAAGCTGTGTGTGTTATTGCGGTGTGTTTTATGATGTTTAGGATGGTATTAACCCTGATAATGTTTCTTTTTATGATCTTAGTCTCTGCTTCTTTAAAACTGACTGTTGCAGTAGCGTGTTATATGCTAGTCTGTTGCTTGTTTGCTTACTTGCTTGATTCATTTGTGTCATTAGTTTGTCTACTTGGTCCTGAGAACTATTGTTGCAGGGCAATCTATACATCACCCGACTCAACGGATATTCCAAAGTTCAGTTATGAATCAAAGTTTGAGTTTCAATTTTGAGCCGCTAAACTCCACATTATAGAAACATAGAAACAGAGCGAGTCAGAAGGGGTCTCCTGGGCCATCTAGTCTGACCTCCGGCACCAGCTGGCTCCGCTCACGACATGCCCACCATGTGCATTATATGTTGCAATAGTTTTGGGATCATGCCATGAGTGGGATATATATTTCTTTGAAAGTTTCCTTACATTAGTACATGAAATGAATAAATAATCCCCTGTATGTAGATGCATAGGATACTAGATATATGAGGTTAGCCAGCTTTTCTTGTGTGATACTTTTCTACATGTAGGAGGAAGAGGAAGAGAATTTTCACAGAAATTTCCATCATTTCCTCAGACTGATTAATGGCCCTGGTTAATTTTTCTTTACAAGATTTCTCTCTCTCTGGTTACTATTCCTTTTGTGAAAAGAACCATCGCTTGTTCGGATGTTTGATCCTGGTATCTCTGCTTGGGAGGTTGAAAGAGGGCAGTGATTGCTTTGAGCACACGGGTCTGATCCTGCATGGCATGGGTGCAAGTGTCAGTCTTCACAGCTTGGCTGGGGGGCATTCACTGGAACTGGGGGAAGTTGCATTTTGCTGGCCAGGGTTGGGAACAGGTCATGCCCCTCCCTGCTCTAATGGTATCAAGGCTGTTCTTACATCTTCATTCATTTTTCACAAAAGATTCTCATGACATTTTACCAAGTAGAAGAAGGCAGACCTCTGGCCTGAGGAACTTGCAATCAAACATTTGATGACACCAGACAGACAACACTGGCATTAGGGGAGATGGTGGCAGGAACAAGCCAGTGAAAGGTTATTCCCTGAACTTGTTTGGACCCCAAAATCATAAAATCAACAGCAGACTCTCCAAGCAGAAGACCTTTTCTCTGAAGGGATCCTTCGGTTGTGGAACTGCTCCCAACGACACTTGTCTGGCATCTTCTTTATAGACCTTTGCACTCAAGGGAAGTTTTTATTTTATTTCTCAGGCTTTTTAGCTTTGAACACTGTTTTGACTGCATTTTTAGCACTTGGATAGGATGTTTCCTCTGCTTCCAGATTTATTATGATGTTTCTTTTGAAGTGTGGTTGATCTTGTTTCTGTGTGGTATTGTTCTGTTCCACATGCATGTGTGGTCGTGGAGGTGATGTGAGTTTCTGTACACTACCAAGAGAAGTTATTGTTAGTGGAGAACATAAAAGTACCGCTCCTGCTGTTGTGATGGTTGTTATTGTTGTTTCCTTAGATGCTTCATTGAAAAGGTGGATGTTGAAGTATAAGTCAGTTTCCTTTTGCTCAACATTGCTGTAATTCTGCCTCGATTTTCATTTTATTTGTTAATCCTGCTAGCTTCTTACCCACATGCCTTTCCTGGATTGGGAGGAAAAACCAATCAAACAGAACAAAACACAGTTCATTTTTAATGCCTGAGATGTTTGAAATAGATTAATGAAATTTTGTTTGTTTCCATATGCAAACTTATGCAAATATAATCAGTTAATAACATATTAATTGATGAAGTGTTTTTAAGTGGGTGACAACCATGTGTTCTGTTCATATTTTAATTTTAAGGGGAGAGCATCAAAGCATGCAGTTCCTCCATTGTGGTCCAGAAGGGTGCATTACAGCATTAGCTGTATCATGAGGAGTTCGCAATTTGTCCAGATCAAGCCTTAGAAAGGGAAGCAGAGTGGACTTGATGGAAGGCACATAATGATAGGGTGCTTCTAGTAGAATGAAATAGCTATAAAAACAAACCGATTAATCAGCAATTCAGCTGAGCAAAACAGCCTGCCTCAGTTTCCCTTTGATGCCTGTTGATCACACATTTCAAGGCATTCTGGATTTTTCTTAAAGCTTTCCTTGCTGCTGTGGTTAGGTGATCTTCTGTCAGAATTATGACAGACTCTGAGGACTTGCAGCTTATTTCTGAGGAACAGTTTACTTCTCTGAAACTTTTTCTTCTGCCCCTTGCATGAAACATGCACCCCCAATGCACCTTCAGATTAGTAGCTGGGAATAGCATAGAGCAATTGTGTAACTAGTTGGAATGCACACAAATACCTCTTTTGTCCTACTTCTTTCCTTGTTAACTATTGTTAAAATTGTTAATATTGTTTGAACAAAAATAAAGGAAGGCAGTTACCAACTATAGTTAGAAATTTACTGGACTGGCACAGAGAGGCAAGATAAACCTTTGTGTATGTGTGCAGTAGTTGTGGTAGTAGTAAACAGAAACAGCAACAGGGTTGTTGGAATGGAATTTAGATCACACTCCAAGTGGAATTTATGCCACAGTGGAAGACAATCCTGTCTATGGGCCAAACCTCCCCATGCGGGTGTCCGATCCAGCTCATGGAACTGATGACCACATGCCACCTGACTACCCTAATGTCTGTTCCCTAGGGTAGAAAAAACCCCAATACTATTTCCGGCCAATTAGGAATTCCTATAGTTCAATATCAGCTTGCAAGAAACAGCTGAACTTTCTCCCACACCATTTCTGCCACATTTGGGATGTGAGTAGCATGGAAGAAAGAAACCAAATTCAGCTGGGGCTTGCAGGAATAAGCTCATACAGATCCTTTCCTGTGCTATTCAAATTCCAATGGGCTGAGAAGGAGCCATTCAGTTCAGCTGAGCCACTTTCTAGGCAAGGAAAAGAACAGAACTCCATGTAGAAAAAGTTGGTGGAGCGAAGAGAGACATGAGAGCACTGCCAGGGGTACCACAGGAAGGAGTGGGGCTTTGTGGCAGTGCCAAAAGAAGGAGGAGTCAAATGAAGTGCAGGTGATGGGGGAAGATTCCAGTTGCTTAACTGTATTCTTGAAGATGCTGCAGATACATGATGGTATCAGCCTCCTAATTTATACTGTTTAAATGAAATAATTTTTAAGAGTTTCGTGCACACAAATGCAGGACAAGGGGTGCATCTCCACACCTCTCCACTGCAAAGGTTTATTTAAACGATGTTTTAAAGGTAGCTTCTGAAATCTGGCTTTTTTGAAGCAATGACCAAGAGTTCCCAGCTCACGTATAACAGGAAGCTAAGTTCAGAAAGAAGCTTTCTGGCTCCTTTGCTTACTGAAGGGAAGGACCAAGTGAAGCAGCAGCAAAGGGATCATATGTGGATACACTATGCTTGTGCAACCCATGGGCCCATCCAGCCATGAAGTCATTGTACAAAAAGGGCCAGTGTTTCATACATCACTGATCTGCATGAATATCTATGTAAGCCACCCGCTTATGCATAAATACTTTGCTGCAGAGTTTTACATGAAGCTTTCAGCTGAGCAGTCATCCAGGTCTGCATTCTGTCCAAGACTAGTTGGTAATATGAGCTCTTCCTTTTTAGCTTGGGGTGGTTGAGTCCAAAAGAGCTAGATGGAGTAACCCAATTTCCAGCCCTCAATCTCCAGCCTCAGCGGAACCAGCACTGGTGCTTGCATTATGGCAGGTTCTAGCGAGCTGTGGAAAGCTAAATCTCTGGGCCAGCATCTCCATCTGTGCTGTGGCATATTTACTCTCCAAAAAGTCCACAGTTGCATCTGTGCTGCTGCTGCTGCTGCTACTGAGATGCCTCCATAAAGAGAGAAACTGGTGAAAACCAGAGGCTGGTTGCTTCTAATCACTGTCTAAATCACTACGGTATCTATTAATTGGCTGGACAGCAGAAGCTGGAAGGAAAAAAAAACCTGTAACGAACGCGTAGCACATTCTGTTCATTAGTCAGAAGGCTTGCTGAGTGCTTGCCATTGGAAACTGGTTTATAGGATGAGTAATGAGGCAAACTGGGAGGGGTGGGAATGCAAACCCCTAAAGAATCAGCTGCCAGTTAACGAGGAATGTGTAAAGGCTGCATGGAAATGAGGGAAAGTGAGGAATGTGGGCCAAAGCAGATGATATGCATGATTCCATTCAACTGGCCTGTTTTGGTGTTGCAGCTGCTGTTGTAAAATAGGAGCTCCTGGGGAGCAGGGGGAAGATCAGGATTGTGGGCACCATCTGTAGAGAGCGGAACTCAACCGTTTCTTCTATTTCTGCAATTGAAATGAATTTCTCCCCCTGCCCCCACAATCACTGTTTCTCCTAGCAGAAGTTTCCATTGGTGTCAGAGGCAACTCTTGCAGTACATATTAACAGACATAATTATGTGTGCACCAAACCTTGATCTTGGTTGCAGCCAGTACCAACCAACCAACATACCCTGGATATGTTAGATGCATACATTTAATGTACTATGGCAACCAGCCCTACATATGGAGAAAGAAGAGGGTCTTTGTCAGATTTGAAAGAGGGACCCCTGCCTGCACTCCTTGCTCAGCACCATGTCCAGGATTTGAGGCCCTTTGGCAAAACATTCTCAGTGCATCCTTTCTCTTGGTTGACAATATCATTTCACCACTGTGCTCACCAGCTGCCCTTGCTGCCTATCATATTTCAAAATATGGCTATGCTTTGTGTACTTGATAGACAGAGATTCTTGAATCAAGCAGGTTGTGGACTTGGGTGTTTGAAAGAGTGTCTCCTTCCATATATACCTGCCCATCCCCTAAGATCTGGGTCGGAGGTCCTTTTCCAGGAACCCTCTTTGAAGGAAATTAGAGTGACTACCTGGAGAAGGGCCTTCTCTGTGGTGGTGCACCAGCTCTGAAACATGCTTCTAAGAGAGGTGCACCTGGTGCTGCTGCTTTATTCATTTAGGTGCCAGTTCAAGGCCTTTTTATATTCCCAATATTTTAGCACTGATATAGTTTTAATATGGATTTTATTTTGTTATTTATTGATGCTGCTTTTTTATTATTATACCGCCATACTGACACCTCAGTAAAGGATGTGGTAGAAATGCTTTTAATAAATAAATAATAAACACTGCTTCTTCTCTTACCACCAGAATGAATTTTTGGTGCGCAAACAAGTTACCATGATGAAGACTAGAAACAACTTCATGGGGGTTCTTGTCAGTGAGCCCTTTCTAGGACACAAGTAGCCCTTGACAGATGCTTACTTTCGACACCAACCTTTGTTCCCATTCATTGGTTGTTTGCTCATGAGAAGAACAACATGGGGCTAGGCTTGGCTGGGCTAGATCTGGGGAGGGCTCAGCTGTAGGCCAGCGGACTATCAAGTCCAACCCCTTGCTAAGTGCAGGATGAGTCAAATCACCCCTCTCAGATTGCTCTCCAGTTGGAAGCAATGAAGCAAATTGGAGATGCATAGAGCGATAGGGAGGAGGTGTTGTAATATTTTGGATGCTATTAAAATGTATTTTACTACATGTAATGGAAATCTTCTGAAACTTCCCTGTAGAATTTGGTCTTCTGTGTAAACACTAGAAATGTGATTGCAGATGTAAAACAGTAATACAGATCTCAAGCTGTATACAAAACAGCCTTACCATATCTGAAGACAGAGATCTCTTTGGAGGAAGGAGAAATCCTCCAGTAGTTTTTCAGAGCTCAGTCTTGTCATCAGCAGACGTGCATATTCTTCCTTCCTCCAGTCCTTCCAATAGTGGTGTCTCCAACATTATTGTAAACTGCAAGAGCAGTTGCCTGACCAGGCTTAGTGTCATTGGGACACTGTGTGTGTGTTGGAGATGGGGTGGAAGATAGAAATCCAACTTACTCCACTTCAAAAATATGTGGCAGGAAAATTCTTCAAAATGGCCTTTGTTTCTTGTGAATGAAAAGAAGGGAAAAATCAGACATTTGCTCAGGGGAATATATCCTGTGAAATTTCAACTCAGCAACAAGAAAGTTGCTGTGACATCCTAAAGACTTATACTTGGGAACATCCTCTCTTAATCTCCTCAGCACTTGAGCTAAAGATAATGCTATCATATTTGTTTGATGAAAGAAAGTCAGATGAATTAGTATTAGTGCCAAACTTCAGGAAAATGAAGCAAGGAATTTTTAAAAAATGTTATGTGTAATGTAACACTGTGCTTATCTGTTTAAATTTTATTATGATTTTTGAGAGTTAACAGCAGTAAATCTAGCAGGCAATGCTCCTGTACAATGCATTAATAGTCAGACTTCTTGATGTAAAACTGCATTGTATCTGTACTTTATGGACAAGGTTAAGGTACTTAGGAGGGCATCTTAGCGACTGAAGCGTATTGTCAATTTTCTTGCTGTTGAGACCTGGACATGGCAGGAGTAGAACATCCAAGAGGCTTTTTGCAAGGGGGTGGCATACAAATATGTAAAATAAATAAAAAAAAAAAAGGAAATTTCTCCCTACTTCTCCCCTCACAGTCATTACCAAAAGCTCTGCAATGGCTCCTCTTTCTTTTAAATTCAACACAATAAAAGTCCATCACAGGCTATGGCATGTTTCCAAGAGGCTCATCTTTTGAGTGATGGAAAAGCCATCAAATCCGTATCTGTTATCATCTGTGTGGGATTGGAACAGGGATGGTGTGACCATCACAGAAAGTTTTAAGGTGCTCTGTCTTGGAGATGAGAAGAGAAAAAAAATCTGGGTTTTTAAAAGACAGAAAATTAAAAGTTTTAGAAGAAACCATTTTCTCTTTACTATGCATCATATATATGTTAATTTTGTAATGTTAAAATCTAGTGAACCATAAAACCATTCCAGAAATTAACCCTTGCAGCTGCTGAATGTGGCGATGTCCTCTGGACTACTTTCCCATCAATTCATTAGTTTGAACTACAGCACTCTGCATTTACCAGCTAAATGGAAAATCTATCTTTCATAAAAGTTAGGAATGATGTCTGATAAAAAAGAGACATGTTAATGTCTTTCCACAGATTAAAATGGTGGAGTTCTCAATAAACCCTGATTTACTGGTGTTGGTTGTAAAATAGATATTGCTGCTAATAAAGTGTGTAAATTCTAACAGGTCATATTTGCTTTGGACAATAAAACTTCCCATAAAGACTCCATGTATCAGGCTAATTCTCTCTTCTTATCAAGGCAGGCCGTCTACTCAAAGTAATAATTCATAACCTTTGGAGAGCAGACCCACATTTAAATAAAAGAGAATGTGCACCTGACAGCAAAATGACTCTAGGTGGTTCATGGCTTGTTTTGACAAGAATGTTAAAATATATGGTTTGGGGTTAATTTACTCTGAAGCCAAGGACCAGGGTGGCTTCTCTGGGAGGCAGGTCATTGTCCCAAAAGCTCATTAGTAAATGCAAATGGATTTGTATGAAAAGATTAGGGCTGGTTTGGAGCTAGGATTTATTTTAGGATGTCATGTTTAGCTTGCAGTTGTACTGGTATGATGATACTTTTTAATCTACAGTTCTCGTCAATGCTTATGCATTGCTTTTTCTTGGAAGATGTTTCCAAGAGTCTTTGGCTTACCTAGACTCTGCAATACAAAAGAGACTAGGTGACCGAGTGCTCTTTTTTAAACCAGATCAGTGAGGCAACATTTTTGAGTAGAGGTGACTCTGGGGAAGGCAAGAGAATTATAGTGCTGAAATGCACACTCATCATGAGCATTCAGAAAGAGGGGGCAACATGCTGATTTATTGCAACCAGTGACTAAAATTCATATGCATATACATCTTCAAGCCTGGTGCCAGAAGCTGGCACGGTTGGGCAAATATTGGGACCCCTGATGATGGGAGGGTGGGGTGCTGTTGCTAGCTTTTCTTGTTTTGTTATTTTATTTCATTTCTTCATTTTAGGGGCAGTGGTAATTAGTTAAACAGCAGCTGCAACTACCATCTTCCTAATTTTCCAGAATGCCTCCGGGCTCCCAGAGGCACTGTGGAAAAGCTGCATTGGCAGCAGCGAGAGCCACTTTGAATTGTGTTTGTCTTGTCCAAGGGCAGTCTGATACTAGCAATTATATGTTCAGTTCCTCTCCTAATTATGCTCAACATGGAGTTCGCCTTTTTCACAGCAGCCACAAACTGGGTTGACTTTCATATTGAGCTGCCCACCACAACCCAAGGTCCCTTACTTGGTCAGTCAGTGCTCGCTCAGATCCCATCAGCAAACGTGCAATCCTTCACACGTTTTGAAATATTTCTTCTTCCACCCCATCCTCTTCATGCATCTGTGACCTCAACCCATCCTTAAATCCAGGAGGGGGCAAAAAAGCAACCCCGTACGTTAAATTCTCGGAATAGTGGGAACTTCAAAGGCCTGAGCAAAAGGTAAGCACTGTTAGCACTGTTAATACTGAGGTAAATGCTAGCAGCAGCAGCAACAGATATTTCTAGCAGTGTTTTGCAATGAATTAATAGTGTGATGGTTAATGTGTTATTGAAAAAAGGCCTGCAAAACAATCTTGATCTGTAATTTTTGAAAGCAGGAATCTCGGTTTGTGGTTCATAGCAATAGCTCTCTCCTTTCCCTCCCATTCCCTTCCCTCCTTTGTGATGGAACAAAAATTTGAGAAGTGTTTTCAGTTGCCACAGTGCTATGTGTGCTTGTGTGTAATGAACATACTCATTCTCAGCACAACCTACCTCACAGGTTTGTTGCTGTGTGAATAAAGGAAAAAGGTGGGATAGAAATGCAATGCAGTAAAGCAAAGTGCACACTTATATTCTTCCTCAATAGAAATAATTCTTTACATTTTGGCAGTATTTCTTCTCAGCTCCTATTTAACTGTACACCTAGTAGGTATGTGTGACAGTGGATTTCCATTTCAACTGAAATGATTTTGAGCACATTTTCAACCCAGTGGCCAAAAGTGTCCCCATTAAGAGGGGGTATTTCAGCTTCCACAGAATTGTTCAGATTTTGGTGCAAACTTGGAGCTGAGAACTGTGTTTTTCTAACACAATTTTTCTACATTTACCCAAATCAAACTGCGAAGAAAGCTTTAGCTATTGGGTGGCGTAGCATTTAACATGGATGAAAGCACCCTCCTGATGCACGCCAAAAATGCATACATTTGAAAATGAAATCAGTCCAGAGGTTACATGTTTTCCATTCCTGCACTAGAGAGCAGCCCAGAGTTCTGCCCATTTTCCCTTAAAGCCATTCCTTGAAAAGGATATTGTCCTTTTCATGCACATTGAACACCTACATCAGCTGTTGAGTATACTGCTCCAAGAAGACCCCTGTGACACCAGAGGTCAGGGTTGATGGGGAAATTTTGACAACCATTTCTTAATATAAGAGGAGGCAGTACATGTGTTCAGAAAAATCCTTGTTTTTACCCTGAGCTAATTTAAGGAATTACGTGCCCTTGCTCTTAATGTATCTTTCCCTATTTTATTCATACCCTATGAGATGGGGACTCTCCCAACCTGAGCCAATGGTTTTCTTATCTTGAACCCAGGGACTTGATTCTGGTCTGACTTTGTAGGCATTGAACCACACTGAATAAGCACAAGCGAAATGATGACTAATGTTCCACATTCATAAGCTAGGGGAGAACACTGTTACGAAAGAAGCTAAAATGGCCTTTCTTCCCAATCTTTTTTCCGTTTTGCAGTTATACCCTGCATGTTTCAGGAGTTCATGCTGCTCAAAAACACTCTCTTGTGATTTGCCGAAAATGTTAATTTAACAGGAGGTGGGGTAATGGGTTAGATGAACCAGTTCTAAAGCTTTAGATCTGTGTTTGCTGCAAGCAAATTAATTTACAGATAAAAGAGACCACCGTAGCACTGTCAGTGCATCATGCACTCACACACAGTTTAGTTTTAGTAAACAGTCTTTAAGCTGAATTGTGCATTAGTCAAAGCAAACAGTGAGGGGCACCCACAGATAATAAACTGCAGTCCCGTGTTTCCATCTGAATGTTACACAAGCATGAATCAAGGGGCTTTGGTCTGCTGAGGCAGCAGCAGCTGTAATGGGTTTCTTTCTGATTTATACCATCCTGCCTTCATGATTTCCACAGCAGACTGACAGAACAGTGCCGTCATATTGCTTAATAACATGGCGGGGAAGATTTTTCAGCCAAATTTCCATTTGAGAGACCTTTCAATGGTAGGTGGAGCCAAAGGGAAACATTATGCCAGCATAGATAGCTTGAAGGTCTTTTAGTGGCATTTCAGCCTTTGAAAGGGGGACAAACTTGCAGAGAAGATGGAGAAGCCCCGAAGGATTGGTGACTGGGGGAAAATTGAGCAGGGCCAGGGGAAGGGGTGGTCATTTGATAAGGACCAATTGAAAATGAGAAAGCTAGCTTTTGAGGTTTAAGTCTCTATTGTCAAGGCTAATAGTATTAAAACTGGGAAGGGATAAAAAAATGCTGTGGTTAGAAGGCCACAGCCTGTCTGCAATGTCTGCAGCCTGTCTGCAATGTGACAAGGTAGTATAGATTATTGACAATTGCTCATTAATGGGTGGGTATGAGAGATGTGAGGCTGCAGAGTCTAGCCCTGAGCTCTGCAGGCTGATGGGCTTGTCAGCCCTGGCCCCTCCCTTAACTGATTTGGAAGTGCACATGCGTACTGAGCCTCCAAGGCCATGCCCCCCCACCCCCCCACACACAAACAAACACACCCCGGTGTCCTTCATAATGGGATTCAAGAAGCTCTTTGCAGACCAACGCTTCTCTTTTATTTACTTATGTATTTTACATTAATACCCCACCTCACTTTCTTTTGCAAGGAATCCAAGCTTGCTCACCTGGTCATCCTTCCATTCTGTATGTTTATTCACACAGTACTTCTTGTGAGGCTGTGAAATAGTGACTGGCCTAAAGTTTCCCAACTGGCTTCATGGCTGAGTGGGGACTGGAACCCAGACATCCTGAGTCCCAGGAGTCCCAGTCCAGCACTCTAACCACTGCATTGCCTTGCCTGTTTGCAGCAACACCTTGATGCAAGAGAGGAATGCTTCTTTTCTGCTGATTGGGTCAAAGATACTGGCAGCATGGCATTGGATGCCATCCTGCTATGCCTTTGCCATCCACTTACACAGGCTTATTTATTTTATTTATTTATTTGGACAACGTCTACGCAGCCCCATTTGCATAAGCCTCGGGTGGCTTCCCATCCATAAATAAATACAATCAATAGAAATACATAAAATACTGGAGACTTAGAAAGCACTCCATGTCTCCTGAGACAGTATCTAGGACCTCAGAGCTGGGAATCCATGCTCCAAACCCTCTCCTGCTTCCCATCACCAGTATGGAAAGAACCATGTTAGTCTGGTCTCTTTGACTGGGAAATTAACCTCAGAGAAGGGGGAGGGGGAGAAAAGAAGAGAGGAGACTGGAGCCACCAGACTGTTATATCTCTTGATGACACTCCTGCCTTCTTCTCTCTACCTCAGTGTCTGAAAGCTTGATAAAGTTCTGATTTCAGGAGTTTACAAGCATCACGGGCATAGTCAATAGGACTATATCCTTAAATAGCCAGTTCAGTGGTCCCATAGCCACAACTTCAACTGACAAGATAGTACATTGCAGTAAAAGTTTCTGGACTTTGACTGTGCCTCTAAGATATGTTATTTTTAGCTAGGAGTGCTAGACAGGGATCCAGTATTTGCTAGCTATACATGAAAAAATTAGTTTGCTTCTGATTAGTATATACTGACTTCACACCTTCTAAATCAAACATGGACTGGAATTCAGTCTGCACTTAACATCTTCCCCTTCACCTGAAAGAAAGCATTTGACAACATTTGCACATTTTGAAAATGCACATGAGCAGAACATGTGTTTTTCAAAAATGCACACAAGTGCTCTTTCTCTAATGGGAGAGGAATTGGTGTATTTCAAAGATGCATGGAACTGTTGCATCTGTTTTGAAAAATACACTCGAAATTATGCACAAAGGTTCACAGGAAAAGTAAAAATAAACAAAACCAAAAAAAAAAAAAAACCCAACTAAACAAAAAGAACACCAGATATTGCTCTGGTCATAAGATGAAAGGAGCTTCAGGGTAGAATTTGATGATCTCAGAGAAACTCAAGTTTTGGTTGGATGCACATTCCTACTGTTTGTGAATTCTTCACACTCAGTGACCTGATCAGAACCTCCTGGACTAATCCGCAGTTTGTAACACAGTTATCAATTGGATTTTGTACATCTCTTAAAACCATCTGACTTCTAAAAGTACTGTTGTTTTCCAGAGGTACCCATTAGCCAAACTGTACGATTCAATTCCCAAGTAAGACTCTGGCAGAAAGAAATTCAAGTCAAGTCCAATGTCAGATTAGAAAGGTAGTATCCTGTCCATCAGTAAGGTGTACCTTGGCGGTTATATTCAGCCAAAGCCTCTCAAACCATGATGACTTCCATTTGAAGGTAGTGCAGGATTAGTTCCAATAATTAGTAATTAGTTCTAGTCTTTGTTTTATCTCTACATTGAGAAGGAAAATTGGGGAAGAGTGTTCCACATTCCTCACTGGCTTGGAATCTGTATCCTTGTATTCCAAATGGCATTAATGGATATTCTCAAGGGATTAAAGTAGAATTGATTGGAGTAAACTTGATCAGAGATACAGTGGACCAGATTGAAGTAGGACTGCGTAGGTACCACTTGGATAAAACATCTTCAGGAACACTGAAGGAAACAGAGCATTTTATCAGGCTAGGGCAATGTCTGATTTCAGAAATCTTTGGGTTGAGCTACATTAGGATGCTTCTGGATTAGAAATTTAATAGATGTCATTTAAATCCATATGGCAAATGAAGACTGGGTTGACCTATCCTGCTCCTAAGATAAAGTTAGAAATGCATGCATGTTTGAATCGCCACGTGTGTTAACAGTAAATCCACACTAGAACACTGACTTGTGGGATAGATAACAGACTTTGTCCATGCATTTTTCACTCTTTCCCATGAAGTTGCTATTAGCCCCACTGTGTGGTTGGGTGGAGGAAGGCAGGTGCACATATGCGGAGTGCATTTTCTCTCTTCTTTGCTCCATCTGAGGAATCCATAGCAGCTGCACAAGCAGTTCAGAGCTTCATGGAGTTCCTTTCTTCCACTGCTGCTTCTGTTGTTCTTATGTGCCATTGGGTAATCTCCAATTTATGACAATTCTGTGAAGGAAAGCCCTCCAAAATGCCCTATCTATGGCATCCTTACTTGGCTCTTCCAAGTTCAAGGCTGTTAACTGAAATCTCCCCAGAAGTCAATCCTTCTCATGTTTGGTCTTCACTTTCTTCTTCTGCTTTTGAGCTTCTCTGCCATGTTTGCCTTCTCCAATGAGCCTTCCCTTCTCATGTTGTGCCCCAAGTATGACAACCTCAGTTTTGTCATTTTTGCTTCTAGGGAAAGTTTTGGCTTGATCTAGGACCCACTTGTTCATCTTCCAGTGTTGCAACGTCAAGGCAAATCCGGACCTCTCCATGGCTGTTGGGAAAATGTTAGAGGTAGAGAGATGCGATTTCAGATCTGCCATGCCACATCCATGTCAGCCTTGAGTGCACATGCACGTTGTGCAGATGTGCTTTTCAATGCCCCCATATTTCCCCCACCCTTTTTCTCAAACTTGACTTACATCTTGACTCCTGCAGATATTTCAGTTATCTCCCCTTTTCCCAGGAAAGGCTCATCATACAACAATCCATTTAACAAATTATCTCTTCCCCCGCTCTCTCTTCCTCTCTTCTCCTTCCAATCTGGCAAGTTGTTATCTTCTGCATTTCACTAAAGCCAGAACCGCTGTGTGGTTTATAATAACATGTAATAAAGTCCTCTGCTGTTTTACTGCATATGTTCCTTCCACTGAGGTAATTCAGATGTTTTCTCCGCTAAAGAAACCATTTTCGTTTTGCTTCCCCCCCCCTTTGTTTCATCTCCCACACATTCTATCAGTGTTCTGCTGTGTACTTTCTTTGTCAATGTCCTTTGCTTTGGTTTCCTTGGATGTTTCTTCTCCTTCATTGTTCAGATGCGTTTTGAAGGAGAGCAATGTTAGGCTGGACCGAGCCTCTGGTCCTCAAAGGCAAAGCACAAACAGAAGCAGAGGAGGCGGACAAGTGGTGGTGGGAGGGGGTCAGACCGATGATGCCGTTTCATGTTGCGCTGATCTTTTCTCCTCCCTCACTGACACCCATCCGCACAGTTTGTGTCCAAAAGGATTTTATGTCAGAAGGGTTTCCACTGGAAGAAGCCAAGCACTTACCCAGTGTAGTATGTAGGGTTCCTAAAGGTCCCAGCACTTTGCAGCCTCTCTGCTCCCTATGCTCCAAGAACTTGGAAATACGCATCTAACCTCCCTCACAGGGATTTTGTTGTGAGGGTAAAATGGCAAGGTGGAGAACCTTGTAAGCTGCCCTGGGTTCTTTGCAAAAGGAAGAAAGGCAGGGTGATCATTGTACTTGTTATTGGGCTCAGGAAAATGCCACCATAACACCAAAAAGTATTTCTTCTTAACAATCATATAGGATTTATAGATTTACAGATTTGCCAATATTTTAAGTTTAAACCCCATTTCTAACTGAAAATAATGAGAACTTTTCATAGGAAAATATATTGTGTTAATTACTTGGTTGGTCAAGGCAGGAAGAATGGTCACACGTGCTAAAAGAAAAAAAAAAGCCTTCCTTGAAAGAGTATTTTTTCTCCAGGGAATTTTTAATACTGGGAAAAATGTGTTTTTCTATTACCAATGGCCCATCTTTCTTTGCAGTGCATTTTTATTTATTTATTTATTAAAACACTTATATGCCACCCCATCACAACAAAGCCTCGGGGTGGCTCACAACATTTAAAATACAACAATATATTAAAACTTAACAATCTATCCCCCTCCCCCCCGGTGCATCTCGGCCAACCTAAAAAGACAATCCAAAATACAAAATCATAAACAACAACCCACTAAATAAGTAAACACAATTAAACTATAACAAATAATAACCAATTAACTAAACAAAATAAATACATAAATACCAACAATAAACTAAAAGCAAATAAACCATTTAACATTTAAAATAAGATTTAAATAAATAGGTCTTCGCCTGGCACCAAAAAACAAATGCTCATGCAAGAAAGCATTGGAAAATGGTTTTAGTATGAAAATGTTACCCCTGTGCACACACATAAGCAGTGTTTGTATGTGTGTGGACACACACCAACAACATCAGCACATCACATTAGGGAAGTGGGTCTTTCCAGCCTTGAAAAGAGGAGATTCCGAGGGGATCTATGGGGACATATAGATGAGCGAGGGGGTAACATGCAGAGGTGGGTAGAGACCTGATTCACTTGGAGTATTTTTCTTTCCCCATCTATTCCTCTTCCAAGACCAGGAAAAATGGAAGGGAAAAATATCTGGACTCCAAAGTTCTTGACTTTCCTTCGTAAAGCTTCAAAGACTGACATTATTTCTTTGATGCTCCGCTTGGCAGTGTCATTTGAGGGAAGGATATGTGTCAGTGGGCTGTAGGAGCCTTGGCAATCTTTCAGTTATGTCACTAATTTGTTCTCCAGGGAAAGAGTACACCTGATGAGTCCACAGGTCTTCCTGACATATACGTGTTTCTGTCCCAGTCAACAGGGATTCTCCCACAACTAACACTCTTTTTGAACAAACATTCTTGATTTCTCTCCCCCACTTTGACAGTCAGGAATCCCTAGGAACTGTTCCATATTTCTGGTTATCAAATGACAGTTTGATAACAGGGAACGTATCAATGGGAAAAAAAAGTCTCTTCATTTCCACCAGACTCCCCAGTATAAATAAAAGTTTCTATGGCAGCCTCATCAATGCTTGCAAAATACAAGCCATGGTTGTCATTCTCTATACCACAAGGATGATATAGCTGTGTTGCCTTCTATCTTTTAACACACAAAACAAATGGGCAAAGCTCTGTATCCATAATCCTCAGGCACAGAATCCTCATTGTCAAACTGCATGTTCTTGGTGCTTTCTTGCTAGAGGAACTTTATCTCTTCCCCTTTATAGGATATACAGAATGCGGAAGCCGCCACCATTTACTTTCAAAGTAAAACCATGATGAATGTGGATAACTTGATTCTGTCATTGTGTGCGGCTCTGTACAATCAAAGGTGGAACATCCAGAATCAATATGACTAATAGATTCTGGCTCCCTCTGATAGAGTCAGCAAACAGGATAAATTATCACATCCTCTCTGGCTTACTGATGGTAATTCCTTCCTTCTGTTTGATGCGCAACAGCCACGGCATTACAGTGTGCAGCAGCTGTCACAGCAGTATTGCTCTGTGAGCAGTGCAGCACTTGGTCAATATCCACTCAGTCAGGTTTTGAGTAATCCCCACATTCGTGTCACCTTATTACTTCTTCAGGGCAGAGAATCTTTATTACTTTGGGCACAGACACAAAAGAGCTTTCCTCCCACCCCAACACGGTAGGAAGTGCACTCTTTATTTGACTGACCTCTTGTCTTCTTTTATTATTTGAGTTTGCAGTGATGAGTTTAAATCAGTGCCATCAACTCATATCCATCTGGATCAAATCCTTATTCCTATATCTTAGGGTTCTTTGTTATCTATACAGCACATCTGCTTCTGCATGTAAGACAGACCTGCACATGCATTAAAAAGGATCAAGGAATGTGTTTCTCCTGTCTGTTGCTATCTGATTGCTAAGATCATCTTCAGAGGCTTTGCTTTGGGTACCACCATCTGCAATAATGCCATAGGTTGCTCTCACGAAGAAGGGAAGAAGTCTTCTCTGTAATGCTTCCCCCCACCATCTGTGGAATGCCCTCCTCAGAGAGATCTGCCTGATGTTTTCACTGTATACATTTAGATATCAGGTTGAGACCTTCCTCTTCAAGCAGGCTTTTAATCTTTCATCTGCCGCTCAAGCCATTATCTTTACTGCTACCTCTTTAATTTTTAATATTGTGATAATTTGATATTACCAGTTCCATCTTCATTGTTTTGTGCCAAGCCATTTAACAGAGAAATACAACAGAGAAATGCAAAGTGCCAAGTATAATTGCTTAAATGGAATGCAATTAAAAAGAGGAAAGGGAAAGAGGATGATATGAAATATGTCCAATCTGCTGATATTCCAACAAACCATACTATGCTTATTTTCAAGATTTTAGGCTGTAGCCCTGCATACACTTGGCTGGGACTAAGCCTCACTGAACTAAATGGGTCTTCCTTCTGAGTAGATATGCACAGAATTTCCCTATTGCATTATTATTCCAACGAAGTCATGTGAACTATTTATTTATTTAAACCTTCTGGATGGTTTAACAACCCAAAGATTGTTTTCTACATGCTCTAATCTCTGACCCTTCTGTCGTTGTACTATCTACTTTAGCTGGTGGTAACTCCTGCTTGTATGGGTTAAGCACCTTTCCCATCTATATTAGCTGTTTTATACAGATGTAAGGGCTTAACCTTGGAACTGTCTTCATGAAAAGCATTTCTTCCTTCATTAAGCAAAGCCCCCTCTTCTACACTGTTTGCCCCAGCCTAGTTGTGGTTGGCCTTACAGCAGGGCTGGGCAATTCATAGCTTCCCAGTCATTCTATCTATCTATCTATCTATCTATCTATCTATCTATCTATCTATCTATCTA
>JAIXND010000621.1:15979141-15990709 GCA_023646645.1 Varanus salvator macromaculatus
CTATCTATCTATCTATCTATCTATCTATCTATCTATCTATCTATCTACCATGTATGAAATGTCACAATAGCATCTTGGCTGTCTGGACAGTTTACATAATAAAACAAAGAATTTGTCCAAGAAATCTCCCAGCATTGATTTTACTGGTGATGGCCAAATGCAGTTGTGGGTCAAATGTCTTGCCCACACCTTATTTTCATGCTTGCACACAGGTATCCCCACACAGATAGGCAATGATCTCTGGAAAAAGCAGTCTTGCTTACAGTGGTCCCTCAGGGTCCTAACTGTCAGGAAGTGCTTCCTGGCATCCAAATGGAACCTTGGCTCCCTGAGCTTTGCTCCGTTGGAGCGCGTCCTGCCTTCCTCTGTAGGGGAGAACAGGTCTCCACCCATCTGCATGTGACATCCCCTCACATACCTGTATGTCACCAACAGATCCCCTCTGAGTCTCCTCTTCTCCAGGCTGAAGAGACCCAGTTCCCTCAGTCTCGCCTCATATCCCATCCCCTGCAAACCAGCCACCAACCTTGTGGCCCTACGCTAGTTGGCAACCATCTGAACCATTAGGTTGAAGAAGATTGAACCATATCTTGGGATGCCTCTGGAAGCCTGAAAGGCAAGAATCTGTCTTTCCCCAAAGCTGGGCTTGTGTAAGAACTTTCAGGGGAGCCCCTATCATTGCCTTAATTTTCGAAAAAGGGAAAACAGTTCAGCTCATGCTACCTTCCCCAGTTTTATGCTTCACTCCACCATTGACAACTGGAGCTAAGCTTAACAGGGCCCTGCACTGTTTTGAACAGCCCTGTAAAATATCTCTACCTTTTAATTAAAAAGAAATGTCTTGAGTGTATTGGGTAAGAGTTGCTTTTTCAAGCACTCATCATTGCTTTGGACAACTTAATAGACTGTTGTATACTGTGAAAAACCATACTAAAATACTTTTAGCTTATTTAATGCTATTGACTTTAATGGAAATGTAAAGCCATATTTCCTCTGGGCAGTCCGCATTCATATTGAAAACACATCAAGAAAATATGAACAAACCTGTATAAAATTGAAAACATTACAAGTATTCCAAAAGCAGCTTGATTCCTTGCTTGGTATTCTAGATACTGGTGTATTTATAGTTCTTTCACAAAACAGTGTGAAGTGCAATCTAGAAGGATAACTATAATGTAATAAAGCACTATGGTTTTTGCAAAACTGGCTTGTGAGTTATGGTCATCACTAAACCTTGTTTCCAGTTATAAAAAACACAGTATGATTACTTAAGGCATATAACATGCATTTTATGTGCTTCCTTATAGATCTCAGAGCTTGTATGGCTGGAATATCAATATTTGTTTTCCTTTAAAGGCACATTGCTTACAAATACAATAAATATTTTTCACCCATGAGATTTTAATTCCTGATCTTTTAATAACTCTTTTAAGAACACTTTATAAAAGTGTGTAGTTGAAACATAAAGTCCATATTAACCATTGGTGCCTATACACCCACTCCAGCCAGCTTCTCTGTTCTGGGGTTTGAATTAGGGTAAGTAATTGGCCTTATTTCTCCAGGAAAGATCTGCATTCCATAGTGTGTCTCACTGAAATAATATGGAAAATTTGGAGTAAGAGGAAGCAATTTTGCCCAACTATACACACTAGATTTCTGCATGCAGCAATAGGAGAGATTGGTTGGGTAACGATGTTGAACTGCAATGATCTATCATGAGTCCATCCCCTCTTGAGTTCTTTAGGACTTCAGCATGGGTACCTGCTGACAGGGTCATGCGAGTGCATTGGATTTTGCTGACATACCATTCACTCTGTTCCCCAGCTGTCTCCTGGCCTGACCTGATTGAGGTAGTATTGGAGCTTGTGTTCGTATCCACAAAAGAGATTGTGTTTGAGTGACTTCACATTCGTGCCAAAATCCACTCAGTAGGCACAACTCAGGATTTTGTGTGTCCCAGGGCAACCATGGGCTTGCTCAGTTAACACCTGACCCTCCAAATATGAGGGGCACAAACTTGATTTGGGTTTGCAAGGTAGGATGAGTTTTTTAAAAAAATCAATCAAATTGACAGATTCATTACCTGTGAGAATAATAAATAAATACTTGGTAGTATTTGTGTTAAATCTTTGCAGTGAGGGGAGATGTATTAATCAGGGGACTAATTGATCCTGAGCCTTCCTTAAATGTTTTGAAGGATTTTCCTGCCACTAGAATAGTGACCTTGTTGATTATTTAAAATATCTTCTTATAGTGCACAGAGTATGACCTCTTTAGTTACTGGGTACATGGCTACAGTAGCAGTGGAGAAAATCTCAGGCCAGCTCCAAACAAACTTGGATTACAGTCCTTGCTGTGATTTATTCCATGCCAGTGCGAGCAATGTAGAAGTTTCTCTTCTCTTCCTCTTTTGCATCAGTGCAGTGCTGTCCATCTGAGGTTGGGGCTGTGAAATGACTACTACTCCTTGGTCCCAGGGCAGTGAAGAGGTACCATCTGAAATCCACTCTGACAGGTTTACAAAATACTGGTAAATGATTTGAATCTGCTCCAACTTGGTCTCTGCGCTAAAATCAGATTTTAGTATGATGCTTGAGGCAAACATCTGTCCAGTGATGATGGCTTGGTTTCAGTTTGTTTTGCCTGAGGCTATGGAGAAGTTCTTTGGAGGGGTGAGATCAGCCACCTGCTTTTTTGACCACCTTGAGCCATCCTGGCATACAAGAGCTGCCAGAGCTGGCTTGACAGTTAGGAGACAGAGATTTAAAATGCTGCCTCAAAAGCGGACCATGTTCCAGTTTCCCTAATGGAGGTAGTTGTGAGAACTGCTGTAGGGAAAGAGGCATTATTGCTCTCACCATCCTTTATTGGTATTAGCAAGTATTGCATAGCATTTGTTTTGAGTGTGAAAGAGGGGCAGATGGTGGCATTGGAACCCAGGAGAACCAACAGGGACGCACTCCCCCTGGTTTTCTCCCTGCACAGGTCATCGTACAGGGCGACCAAGGCAGATTCAGTACCATACCCGGGTCTGAAGCCAGACTGAAATGGGTCCAGATAATCAGTTTCCTCCAAGAGTGCTTGGAGTTGTCCCGCCACCACCCGCTCCAACACCTTGCCCAGAAACGGGATGTTGGCCACTGGTCTATAATTAGTGGCCATTTCTGGATCCAGTGATGCCTTCTTCAGGACTGGTTGGACTAGTACCTCCTTTAAAGGGGCGGGTACCCGGCCCTCCCTCAGAGAGGCGTTAACCACTTCCAAGATCCAGGTCCCTATCCCATGCTTGGCACTGTTAATTAGCCAAGATGGGCAAGGGTCCAATAGGCAGGTGGTGGGATGTACTAATCCAAGCACCTTGTCCACATCATCAGGCTGCAGTAACTGAAATTCATCCATCAATTTTGGACCAGATGGCAACTTTGGTAACTCCCCAGAAGACTCTGAATCACTAGTGGAGTCCAGCTTGTGACGAATCTGAGTGATTTTCTCCCTGAAATGCTTGTCAAAGTCATCACAGCAGGCCTTCGAGGGTGGAACCAGATCTTTCTTAGGGCCAGGACGAACCAGCCCTTGTACCACCCGAAAAAGCTCTGCAGGATGGCATTGTGAGGAGACAATGGAAGCGGAAAAGAATTTTTTTTTCGCTGCCCTCACCGCCATAGTATAGGCCTGATAATGGGCTCTTAAGTGTGTTCGGTTGGATTCATCCCATGATTTCCTCCACCTATGCTCTAGACGTCTCCCAACCCACTTCATCAGCCACAATTCAGGTGTATACCAAGGGGAAGAGTAGGCTCTGCCTGGTGGGAGAGGACACCTAGGAGTGATTGTGTCAGTAGCCCTGGTCATTTCCCCATTCCATAGTTGGACCAGAGCATCAAGAGGAGCACCAGTCTTGTCAGCCAGAAACTCCTTCAGGGCCTTCAGGAATCCATCCAGATCCATCCGGCTCCAGGGGTGGACCCACACAATCGGGTCCACACCCTTACAGAGGGAAAGGCCGCTCTCGAGCACAAACCTCACTAGGAAGTGATCTGACCATGACAGGGGTGTCAGACATAAATTCCTCATCCTCAGACCACCCTCTTCCTGCCCCATTGAGAAAACCAGGTTCAGAGTGTGTCCACATTCATGGGTCGGGCCTGTGACATGTTGAGACAGCCCCATGGCCATCATGGAGGCCATGAAGTCCTGAATCGCCCCGGTCAGACCAGTCTCGGCATGGAGATTGAAGTCCCCCGACCAACATCCTGGGGGTCCTCAACACCACGTCCGAGATGATCTCCATCAGCTCAGGCAGGGAGAATGTTGGGCAGAAGGGTGCACGGTACACCAACAGAATCCCCAGTCTGTCTCGATCACCCAACACCAAGTAGAGACACTCTAGCCCTGGCCTCGAAGGGACTGGAAGCCCTGCAAGGGAGATGGAGGCTCGGTAAACCAAAGCAACCCCCCTCCCCTCCTCTCCAGGTGTGGACTGTGCTGAACCAGATACCCGGGCAGGCACAGTTGCGAGAGAGCGACATCCCCCCTCCTCTCCCACCCAGGTCTCTGTTATGCAAGCCAGGTCAGCCCCCTCATCCACAATCAGGTCGTGGATGAGGGACGATTTATTGTGGACCGACCTGGCATTAAGCAGCAGCACCGTCAGGCCCAGAGGGCAGACTACCTGGAACTCTCTGGCTGGAGGTAGAACCAGACGGAGGGTCAGGTGTCAGACATCTGTCCCTCCTTCTTCTATGCGGACACGTTAAACCCCCACTGCTGTAACGTCCATTGCCCGTGACCACCCCAATGGCGGTGCCCACGTGCTCCCCAGGTACCTCAACTGTTGACGTGGCCAGGTACAACTCCATAAAAACAGATTAAAATACAATAAAAATATTAAAACAATGTAAAACTCCCCATCTACCCCCCCCAATATAAAATTCCACCCACCGACAGAGTCCCTCACCAGCCCAGCCCCCACACAGCCATGAACAGCCACAAATGGCGGCAACCGCCTTTGACCGTCACCCTTCGGCCGCCAACCCCAGGCCGCATCCAGCGAGTTAAGCCGGCACCCGCCCATGTGCCCTGCCCCCCAATCTGGCGTTGCTCTCACCAATGCCGGCGGGGGGGAGGGGGAAGCAGAGAGGGACGTGGGAATCCATCGGCTGGCCGAATAGGCTTCCATCAGTCAGCTTTAGATGGCCATCACTATTACTGAAGTTGTAAAACTCACCACTAGTGACTAAATTCTACAAATGACATATCTCTTCTCTCATGTAACTAAAATATCTTCCTAAACACATTTACTTGGTAATAAGTCCAATTTAGTTTTACAAAAGAGTAATGCAATCTGTAAAAAAACAAACCAACTAACAAAACAATGATAGAATACATACACATCTGGTTCACATCTGGTTGAATTTACTCCAAAAGGAATGGTACTTTGTGCAACAGGTTCCAAATTCTGGTTTGGAAATTGCAAATTCAGGTTCCAAGTTCTGGTTCTTTTTTCTATGTCACACCAGTATTACTTTGGCTGTGCAGCCTCCAGAGGTGGACTAATGTAACCAATTAACTAATATTAGCTGTCCTAATGGTTGTCCCCCACCCTTGCAAACTGGAAAAGCTGCTGTAAGTCACTAGTTGGGGATCTAACCATGTCAAAGGGACTGCTTCAAAATTTCCCATTGTCGTATCACCTTCTCCATGTCCAGTCTAGAGTGTGCATGGGTTGTGCTGATGACATGTTGGGACAATCCCATGGTTATCACAGAGACCACAGATTACTAAGCTGCCCCAGAGAAGGTGCCCTCACCATGAATGTTGATCAAAGTCCTCTACAACCAGCAGTCTGGAAGAACCCCAACAGCACTTTGTCAGCTTGTATAGGGAGTCTGTTGAGCAGCTGGGTGGCAGGCGCACCAACAGTTTCCTCAGTCTGTCTCCTTGACCCAATGCAAGGGGTGAGTGCTCCAGAACAGTACTCAGATGGACCAGGGGTCTGCAGAAGGAGATAGCTAGACCACAATGCTTCTCCTGCCTGGTCCTCAAGTTAAGTCTAATGCTGAATCCTGTATTCCAGTAGAACTGAGAGAAACTGCCTTCTCGTTTCATCCAACCAGGCACATGAAAGCAAGATTGGCTGTTTCATCTCCGATTAAATCATTGATAAAAGAGGTACTGTTGTGAAGCAGTCCAGCATCAAGGAGCAGTATCCAGGGATCCAAGGGCAAGCAACCACCAAACCTGCCGGTGCGGGGAGAATCAGAACCAGAGAGAGCCATTAGTTGTCTGGGTCATGTTCCCTAACCTGGCTAGCCCTCTTCCTGATGCCACAACTCCCTTGCCTTGTAATCCCATTAATTGGAGTCCCCTCAGTCCTTCCCAGAGAAAAGAAATGCAAAAGACAATCAACCCAATGTTAGAGGTGCAGCCCTGGCCCTTGTACTCCTCCCAAAGCAGGTTTCTTTAACGTCTACTCTATTTCTATCTGTCTCCCTCTTCTCTTTTGCTCACTTTTGACCAGCCAGGCCCCCGTGGAAGCCATTATGTGAGTAGCCACTTCTTCCCTGGAAGCCAGTTTGTACTCACATCAGTTTCTCAAATTCCAAATGTGTCCATGGGTTCAAACAAGGTCGGGGGCTCCATTACAAGGGATCCATTAAAGGGAAGCAGAGGTACATTAAGAACAGCACAGGGAACCCATCACTGTAGCTGCTTTGCTGAAGGGCGAAGCAGCCTTTTTCTTTTTTTTCTTTTTCATGCAAATTAAGAATTAAAACCAATTGCAAAATGTAACTTAGCCAATTCACCTATGCATGCTTCTCTCCAGCACAAGTCCACTGGGTAACGTTAAAGCACACGAACTCTTCAGCTGATTATCATTCTTTTTGAGTGAGCTGTCAAAAGCCTGTGCTTTTGTTTTATTTGATATCTCACAAAATAACATATCTTTAGGGGGAAGAAGCTCTGTTCGTTACAACACCACATCCAAGCTGAGTGGCAGCTATTGATTAGATCAAGGGAGTCTGTGCCTGGTCCCTCGGTGTATACAGTGCAAGGACTGCTTCCAGTAATTCATTGCTGTGTAAGCTTTCCTCTGCTTCTAGCAAGGGATCCAAAGAAATACAAAATCCTTTCTTGTGGCATGTGTTTTCTAAACTTTACAGTACATCCGTGGCTCAACAGTAACACTTGCAAATAGATTTATTTCTCTGTCTGTGCGTTTCTTCACATGGAGTTTTTAATGAAGACCTGCGGGACTGATCACGTGTGAGAGGCAGCCATTCAATTTTATGTCCCTGTGCTACTGCTCCCATGTAGGAGACCATGTGGAGAATCCTCAGTGTGAACATGGCACTGCTGTGCTTTCTCCATGTGATCCATCTCCAAGGTGGAACATCATGTGGAGGAGCCTGCTGCCATGTACAAGTAGGACCAAAGGGGTACAAAGTAACTGTAGCCAGATCCCCTCAATTTGTTAACAGCTGTGCTACCTGGATGCTATTTCTCTTCTCATGTTGGCAGTTCTCATGTGTGTGATCCTCATCCTTTTCCCTGCAAAAGACAGTGTGATCAAATGTCCTGCTTTAGAGAAGACAGACTTCTGACTGAAGGGCTCTCAAGAGGAGAGGCCTCTTTCTGAAGGACTAACCAGCCTAAGTCAAGCTTAAAGATAAGGAATCACAAGCAGGGAGAACAGGAACCTTGGTTAGTCTTGAACAATTAGCACTTGGACAGCCCACTGAGCAGGTGTACAGGTCCCCCATCACAGCCTTCCCTACTATGGGGGCGAGAAGCATGCTATTTAAATTATAGTCATTATTTCTAAATTTGCATCTATATGTATGTATTAGCACATTCCATGCAAATCAGTCCTCTTTCCACCTGCCTGTAGTGCATGCGGGTGGCCACCCTATTAGCCATACTGAACACTGCAAGGCCTTCCCTTTCTGCTGTGGATCCTGAGCTGGAGGCAGGGAAGTGGAGACAGGGAAGAGCTGTAAGTGGGTATCAGGGGATCTCAAGCCAGGGATTGGAGCCAGGGAGCAAACCTGACATGAGGGATAGAGATGGAGAGACTTGCTGAAATTCTCTGGACTTCATTTCTGCCCCACTCAGCTCAGCTCAGCACAGCTCATGTCCACTTTTATTTGTGACCTGTTTTAGTGATATATGAGGAATTTCACTTTGTCCAGTTTAAGTTTGTGTTTGATAACAATTCACCCAGTGCAGAAATTCTGGCCCAAGCACAGACTCAGCCTCAATTTATGGCTGACATCTGTATATTTCTGAGCATGCAATGTAATTTGCGCACCACTTTTTTAAAAGTGTTTTCTACAGCATGCGTACTTTGGAAACATTGTACGTAAAAGCTATGCCTTTGAAAACTGCATATATATGCTCCAGTCAAAGACTGTTTGCATATAACTTCCTGTTCTTTAGTTGGTTCAAATGTGAAAAATTAGAACTGCATGTAAGAAAAATGTGTGTGTGTATTTCAGAGTGTGCTTTTAATGCATTTTTCAAACTCAAATGCAAGTTTTCAGATCTGTGACTTTTTTTTAAGGTCTCCCATTCTGTTTGCATTCAGGGCTGCAAATAGGGCAGGTTCAGATGATTTGTGAAGGGAAATGAAATTCTTGCACTACTACACTGCACATTCTTGCACCATAAACCCCATTGATTTGCCACTTTGACTGGGGCTGCTAGATGTTATATTCCAAACCAGCTAGAAGGTATTAGGTGGGAGAAGAGAGATGACCTAGAAAGATGCCCCACTCTGTAAGGATGAGGGCTCTTCTGTGAGCCGTCCCGAGGCTATATAGCAAGGGGACGGCATACCAAAACTATGAATGAATGAATGAATGAATGAATGAATGAATGAATGAATGAAAGATAGGATAGATATATGCAGAACCATCAGTAAATCAGAAGAAATATGGTGGCAGGAGACTCATGCAAGCCCAACCCACATTTGAGATGGCCAAACTGCAGGGTGGTTCTTACTTCTCAACAGGCATCAGGTGAATGTCTCTGATGATCATTTACAGCAATTAGAGTACCACTGAGAGCTAAAGACATTTCTTTGATCAAAGTTCTGACTTTTTTTCTCATCGTCTTGACTGGAAAAAGAAAGCCACATTAAAAAAGAAAATTGCCAAATATTCTTGAAAGAAGCTGCACAATTGCTATTGATAATGGTGACCCCGCCTCCAAAAATGCAGGTAAAGAATGTATCTTTCCTTGGAGAAAATTGGTGAGATGGTGTGGCCCGTGCTTGCTATGGCACCCTTTATTTTACCATCACAGTGTTTGTTCTGACTTCAGTCGATTCCAGGCTAAACTTTTCATCATCTGACAATTATTCTTTGAAGAAAATACCTATTTGGAGGAATTATCTTTTTGATGATGGTGCTGTTGTTGTTCCTAAATGTTTCATCTTTACTACCCCAAGCATATTTTTTTGTTGGCCCCAGATCATGGATTACATAGAAGAACAGTAGGCACAATCACAAAGCCTGGAGTAATACCCTTTGGAGGTTCAAACAAAGAACGGTTTTCAAAGGCAAAAAGCATCTGATCACTGGTGCTTGTAAAAGCTGTTTTATGCCATGTCTCAATATGATAAAATAAATAGAAAGACTTCGATTTCATTGTGATACAGGATAATGGAGTGTTGTTTGGAACAGAGGGTTTTCTTTTCTTTTCTTCAAAGGTTGAAAGCCTGAATATTTTATTTGTTTTTGTTTGGTTCGGTTTTTAAATTCATTTTGTAATCTTGTGCATGTGACTTTGGAAGTAGATTTCATTGAAGTACATAGGACTTTTTTGCAAGAACTGAGCAGGGCTGTCATGGATGGCACATTTTGGAGGCCTTTCATTCATAGGGTCGCCTTCAGTCAGAGATGACGGCACATAACAACATGAGACTCACCTCTGAGGAAAGCTGCATAGCTTTGCTTTGTTTCTGTAGTAGGTGTGAAGCCAAAGGGAAGGGAGTGGCCATCTGGAGAAGCCCAAGCACCAGATTAGGCTCCTGAGCCCAAGGTTCTACATCACAGGCTTAAAGCTCAAGCCACATGCAGCCAGGTGTTAACCTAACATGGAGGCAGAAGCTTCCAGTCTCCTTGTTGCTACACTGTAGGAGAAATGAAGTGAATCCGGAAAGCCCCAGGCCCATGATTTGGTGCTGCATGAGAATGTAGTTCTAACATTAATGGAAAATGAAGAAAAGGAAAGAAGACAAGGCACATCTGCACAGACATTTCTCTTCATTGCCTTTCAGTTCATTAGGGCTCAGTCAGCAGTATGGAAAACGTGGCTCGGACAAGAGCACACAGCTCACCCATTGGGTTCTGTCCAAATGTCCACTTCCTCCACCTGAAGGAGCCAACTCTTTCCGTGGGAGGAAGGGAAATTTTGGATGAGTCCTCATCTACGTGGGAAATGCAGGCATGAGAGGGGGCTCTGGAAGCTGAGGTGCAGCAGGAAGCCCGTTGCCCTCTGACATTGCATCATCATCCTCCTCCTCCTCCTCCTCATCATCATCCCATTTTAATGGCCTTAACCAAACTTCCTGTGCCCAATCAAAATATTCATTACTGGTCAGGAGCATAGTACAGTAAATCGTATCCCTGAATTGGAAGTATGTTTCTTAAGCTGGCACATTGTTGGGAGAGAATAGAGCATAATTAAATTCCAGGAGAGCTTGTTGCTCCATATCTGTCCAGGGAATCAAGCTTCGCTGAGCCCTGCCTCTCATCTCTCATGCTTCAGTAGAAACTCCTGCTCATGTTAGGAAAGCAGCAGTTCTTGGCTTAGCTGCTTGTGTGACATTTGGCAGGGGACTGGATTTCCAGACAATGCCACGGCAAGAAAGCTAAAGCTGCTTGTGGAGGGAAAAGATATTTTGGCTTCATAGACAATATAGAAAGAGAAGATGCTTCCTGTGCCAGGGCAGCTGTACCTGGAAACAGGCCTGAAGTGAATGCTGTCCCCTTTGGGGTGCATGTAGTCAGCTGCTGCAGCTGGAGCTTGGGTAGGAGCAGTGTGTGTAGCACACAGAAGACAATGCTTTGTGAACTGGGCAGGGATGCAGGGCCCTTAGCTTGGGGGAAGAGCTCTTGCTCGGCATGCTGCAGGGTCCATCCCTGGCGTCTCCTGTTGAATGGGATCAGGTAAGAAGTACTCGTGCCTGAGACTGTGCTGAGTGATGCCAGTCAGAGCGCACACTGCCAGGCCAGACATGCCAATGGTCTGTTGGAGTATGAGGCTAAACTGATTGGCACAGTAGTCCAGGGAAGGAAGAACCAGGGATGCTCGCGCTTGGCAAGATTTTATGGACTGCACTTCAGGTCTTCGTTTCTCTGTCTCTCATTCCCTTGCTACCTGTTTTCCCTTTTGTTTAAAGAGGGAGAATGCACATTTTTAAAGGAGGGAAGTGTGCTTTTTCATACACATTTTAGAGTGCAGTTTCTCTCTCTCTCTCTCTCTCTGACACACACACACAAACACACATTTTGTAATGTGATCACAAGTTCAGGAATCTCTGTGTGTGTGTGTGTGTGTGTG
>JAIXND010000621.1:15990719-16011440 GCA_023646645.1 Varanus salvator macromaculatus
GAGAGAGAGAGAGAGAGAGAGAGAGATTATTTTGGAGGAAAAAAGGGTGGCCTCTCATTGCTGATAGCTTTCATTTTACGACAGCAATTACTCCATAATACAGTTACTTGTGAGCAGCTTTGGTCAAGGATGTTTTTTCTGCCTAAGGTGAAGGTCAAGAGGATTTCCCATCTCTGATCACCATGCACAGAAGCCAACTGGACTGGTGGCAGAATATCACTTCATCACTGAGGGTGGAACAGCCTCTCCCAACACCTAAGGGCAGCTGGCTATTTTAAAGGCCTGAGGCTGGCTACGTTGCATCCAACTTTTTCCTATTATCTGCTACCCATTGCTCACTCCTCAGTTCCCATGCAGATATTGTAACATGGCAGCCAATGCCAGCTTCCGGTTTTGGAATAACCCCTTAGAAGGCAAAATATCCTCTAAGAACTCCGTCCTTCAATAATTTGACCCTCTCACTGTTCCCTGATGCTCCTGTTTCTTGCTCCTTCTCCTCCTACTCCTCTTTGCAACTGCTTGCTGGCATGGTATGCAGAGAGTCAACAGGCGAGCAGGCAGTGTCATCTACTGTTTCTCCTTCTCACAGTGCCCTTGTCTGGACCAGAGTGAGACAGACATAAACAAGTAGTTTGCACTGGTGAATAGGACAAGCAAGTCCTGGCACTTTTGTCAATGGGCCCCTGCTGGGATGTGAACCCTTCATAGATGCCCGTCCATGCCTATCTTTGGAACTGACCCTGGCCACAGCGGATGGGCCAGCACACAACGCAGCAATGCATGTGAGTCCATAGTGCTTCCTGGAGTATATGGCCCAAGCTGGCTATCTCTCTGTTAATTTTCTCAGGGACTTCATCACTGTGAGTGGGAGACGTTGACTAGGTGAGGCCAAAATCAGCCTTGGCACCAACAGGGGGGTGCTAGCTTAGGATCTTCAGGAAGGAATGCAGGAACAAAGGAAGCTAAGTGAGATCAGTGGGCCATCTAGTCCAGTACTGTTCATGCAAATTGGCCTTGGACCAGAATTTAGGGATGTCTCTGGTCCAGTTTCAATTCTTCAGCAGACTGTGAGTGGGCAACATAAAACAGCATTTTTATACTGTTTAGTTCCAGAACATGAAAATGCCACCCCAATTTAAAAGTCAGGGTGTATTTTAGCTTCTAAACTCTTGCAAGAATGTGGGACTGGGAGTCTGTTATGAGAGATTTTTGGTGCCAAAGAGTGAGAATGGGGAACTCAAAACACCTATTGGAATGGTCCAACCTTCATTTCTTGGCAAAATTAATTCACCGCCTTGGCCATCTATTCTGTCTAGGAGTGTCAGAGGGCAAAGAAGGTGAAGAGCAGGAGATGGAATAACTAGAAAAGGAACAGAGAGTGCAGCTTTCTTGCCATTCCTTTCTTTTTTTTTGGCAAAAGTGATGCTTAGCTTCTCAGAATTGAAGCTATTAGCCCATATAGTGGAGCTAACCTTGGTTTCCAGTACATTGGAGCTTAAATAATGGCCCTACTGAAGGAACTTAGGACTATGCTTTCTTGGAGACAGATGATTCTCCTGCCAAATCGCTCTGCAGTTGGAGTTAAGTAATTGCCTACAAAGAAGTAGTCCAGTTTTTGGTCTATACCACAGCACCTACTCCTATCTCATAACTGTCACAAATAAACAGCTATTTTCTTTTGGGTCTATGCAAAGAACCCTACCAATTTGTTTACCGCTGACTACAAATCAACCATTGCTGAATATCATCAGATGATTTAGAAAGAATGTTCAGCATCATTTACTGAATGTTTATGGAGACTCTACCTGTAAATTTATTCACTTAATTTTTATCTCATCCTCCCAAGATGTTTGGGGTGGTGTGTGTCTCACCCCATGCCCCAACATGACAGAAAGAAATGGTGACTAGCCTAAGGATAGCCACTGAGCATGGCCTGAGCATGTATCCAAAGCTGGGCCTAAGTTTATCATAGAATGATAGAATAGTAGAGTTGGAAGGGCCCATGAAGGCCATCAGGTCCAATCCCCTGCTGTTTCAGAACACCAATTTACACCTTATGCCTTCCATACCCTGATGCCTTCCAGACGTTTTAGAGTTCAATGCCATCATCCCAGCCATCATCCCATCCCATAGCCAATAGTCAAGAATGTGGAGAGGTGTCTTCTAGATATCAAAGTTTGTAACATTACTGACACAGCTTCCTTTAGAATGATGGCTTCTAAAGGCAGGTAAGGAAAGAGAAAAGGTCGGGTATGCTTGGACTGAAACACTTGTCACTTTGCAGACTAGGAGAAATACATTTTGCAGCTGCAAACCTGTTCTTCCTGTGCAATGTAAAGACCTGATTTTCAAGGACTGTACATCAAGGGGACTGCACATGAAGACAAGATTTGATGCAGTTTACACCTAGGATTTGGATACAAAGAAGCAATGGCTGATCCCATTTCTGAAAATATAAAAGCTGTGTGTAACATAGTTGTGTTCCCTCATAGAAGCAAAAAGAAACCTTTTTGCAGAAGCAAAGAGGAAACCTTATTGTCTTTATAGCAGAAAAGCCAGAAATAGGTTCAACAAGATGCTGGAAGAGTTTTATGCTCATGTTTGAAGTGAGTAGGATTGGAATTCTATGAAAAACCTTGAGATAACTACTACTAATAACCTGTATTAACATTGTCCCATATTCCTCAATTAGCTCCTCTTGCTTTTGAAAAATGTTTGCAGATTTATCTTAGGTAAGGGTACATGCTTCCCAGCACATGTTTTTCTCTGTGTAGATAATATATAATTTATGTTGATCCAACCCCCCCATCCCCAAACCCACCCACATTTTTTTTAACTTTCCATGGAACTTCCATTTTATTTTGATGCAAGGTATTGATATGGAAATTATGAATAATGCCCTGTGCTTGTGAAAATAAAGTTGTTGAATGCTTATTTATATTATGGCACACTGCTTATAATTTACATAGCATCTTTGGAAGCAGATTTACATTGGCATCCATCCACCCATACAAAAGACAAAATCTCTCTCACTCTCTCTCATATTTATTTGGAATATGTTTACACATGTGGAATATTGTTTATTATTTCGGATATTTTTTAATTTTGCATGACTACAACAAAGTTACAGTGCAGCAGGTGGTCCAATCCTTCAGAGCAGGGCATGTGCGCCTATTTTAGGAATGTCACCATTCTCTGACCACACCTATGCTGGTGGTGCTGCACCCTAGTGGGAAGGGAATAATTGCCTCCTTTTCCTGGGCCAGCACCAGGGGCTGGCTTACATCAGGCAGTTACAGAGTCCTGTTGTTAGACAAGTAAAGCAATGGGCAAATGAATAAGAGGAAAGGGTTGTGGCTACACATGGGCTGGAATTCTGGGACCAGCCCAGGCATACAATAGCAAAGGAACCAAAGGCAGGAAATCAGGAAAGGCAGGATGGGGATCATTCTGGGTTGCAGAGATGAAACAAAAGGCAACCAAGAAGGGCAGTGGGTGGTTGTGTGAATCCACACAGTTTGATATGATGAGTAGCTCAGACTGAAGAAAGAAAGAGTTTATAGGCCTTTCCATAGGTTTGGGACATCAACCCATCAGCTTTTGGTTGTGGGTTCCTCTGAGAACTCTCAGGCCAGGAACAGAAGCTAGAGAAACTTTGCCAAACTGGTGCATGCCTGCTGCTTTAAACTCCAACTCCCAACATTCCTGAGCGTGCTGTTGGGGCAATGGGAATTAAAATCTGAACCATCAGAGCATCAGATAGGGGAAGATTGTCCTAGAGAGTGTCATCACCAGGCTAAGTGCTCTAGTGACCAGGGTTGGGTTGAACCCTTATGGAATCCATCCCTCCAGAATCCATGAACTTCCTCTCATGTTTGGCCCCATCCCACAAGGTGAGTCAAGCCAAGAGAAAGTCCATGGCTGAAGGATGTGAAAGAGGAGAGCTGCAAATGGGTGTGGCAGCCGCCATTGCTGGAGACTGACCTCCTTCTTCCCTCACTGTTGCCACTGCCCCCAGTGATGTGCACAGTGAGTTGGCATGCTGGCCCCTTTCTCAGCAGCAGCAGTGGGGACTGAACAATGGCATCGCTTGTGCAGCTCAAGTGGCTCAATTCCTGGAGAGTGCCTTCAAGTGCTTGCCAGGTGCTCTGGATCCCCCAAGGCAGTGTCCAGGGTGCTGAAATCAGGGAATGGCTTCCTCATAGATCCTACTCATGGCACAGGAAGTGGGACACACAAGAAGGCCCCATCAGCCCTTTTAATTGACCATTGTTCTCTAGCACATGTCATCTGCATGGCTCTTGACAGGAACATAAGGTGCCATGCTGGATACAATTGAGCGAGGCTGATGCAGTCCAGCATTTTGTTTGCACAGTGAGCAACAAGCTGCCCACAGGGGACCACAAGCAAAGTGTAAGTGCAAGATCACCATCCCACCCAAGTCCCCCAGGAGCCTAAGGGAGCACTGACAGCTTCCTCCTCCAGGAGTTTGCACAATCACCTTGTAAAGCCATGTAAATTGATGGCCATCACTATATCTTGTGGAAAGGAGTATTGTTTGGCCATCCTGCTACTGTCAGCAGTGAGCAAACTATATGTGCAGTATTTACTATAGAAGTTACAGCACTGGGTTGTGGGGAAAAATAGACTAATTGAAGAACAGGCAGGATTTCATGAAGGAGCTCAATAGTCAATTGCTCTTCTATAATTTCCCAATTGATCTATAAATATACCAAAGTGGGGAGACACGTATATTGTATTTTGTTTTCATTGATCTTAAAGCGAACGTTTATTTCATCAGTAGAGAACACCTGTGGACCCAGCTGTCACAAACAACTATAGATGGTAGATTCCTTTGTTTAATAAACTAACTTCATGCTCAAACATCAGTGAAGGTTCAAGTAAGTTACTCTGGGAAGATTATCTGTCTATTGGCAAATTTAATCTCACTAAATAATATCACTATCACTTTACAATGTTTTATAAAAGTAGGAGTTGGGCTGCCCTAAATTTTGTTGCATGATGGTTCTACAGTCCTAGGGTCCTCTTCACAGGTGGGATTAAGAAGGTTAATAAGGGATATTTGCCCAACAGTGCATCTAAAATCTAAATTGCTTACTATTAATTATGTTAAAACACAAATTATAGTTTTTGGAAAGGAGAAGAACCAGTGCAAAAGGGCTGTAAATGGAAACCAGATTTCTCTAGTTAACAATTGTAAATAGTCAGGATCATTTTCACTAGCTCAGGATCTTTTAAAATCCACAGGACACTGGCCAAGAGAATGTAGACCAAAACAATCACCAAACTGGTTGAATTTATTTGTGATGAAGGAAGCTGATTAATTCCACTTAAACTTCAGGTTTGTTAGGCAAAGACTTTTGAACAGCTATTCAATGGTTCCTAATTATGAGACTTTACAAGCTAGGACATGATTGAGACCTTCCAAAATCAGTTCTCTGGATTAATGCTTCAGGTTCTATATGGCACACCTTTGTTCTTGCTATGCACTAAAATAAATTTACCAAAGTTGTTTTCTTTTGCATATCTTGCAATCATACCATATTGAATGACGTTATCCTTTGGAGGCAGCCTGAAATGTTCCAAGCCAACAATGACTGTTATCCTGCATTAGTATTAATGACTGGATTAAATCTGTAAGCAGATAGAGAACAATGTTAGTAGTTCCCCCTGCCTTCATGTTATCACAGGAGCAGGAAAACACTTTAGGTCAGATGTGGCAACATCTACTGCATTTAGTTTTCACAAACTACTTGCTGGGATCATTATTCAAGGAACTTCTTTGCTGTGACCAGTATTGAATGTCAAGTGTGTGCTCCCCATTTCAGAACTATGCTTAGATACCCCAAACTCTGAAGGGTACTTGCTCCTAGCAAGAATTAAGAGCTTAGAGGGATTCCCCTGAAAAAGCATCCACACCTTTATTCTCAGACTGAGGTGGAGACCTTAGAAGATGGTTCATATCACATGGTAAGCCATGGTGATTTGTAAGCTGAGGGTAGCATGTTGTGCTGGCGGAACCTAGTAGCATGGTTGGTAATTACATGGGCTGAGTTCAGCCAACATGATAAACTATTCCTGTTTTACAAGCCACCGCGATTTAGAGTGTGGTTGTGAATTCAGTCACTGAATTACAGTATAACTTGAAAACTGATTGGGGATACAAAGAAGCTGAGCAAGAGAGGCAATTTTAATATTTCTCCTTACAAACACACCAAGCAGGAATACATTTGAATTTGCAAACTTTTAAAGTGCAGTTTGAAAGGGCCCATTATATGGTTGATTTTCAAATGATATTTAATAAAGGAAAGGAATATGCTAATATTCAAGCTTTTTAGCTTAAGGGTCCTGGCAGGAGAGGCTAGAATGCTTGGTCGGGGAGTGGCTGTTGTTTGTCTTAACTAGTAAATAACTTGTTATGTTGGTAAGTTGTTTATATGACAGTTTTGTGGATTTTCTTCTGAAGTTGCACCATGTTCTTGCAATGGCAATTGTATCTGATTACCTGGAGATTCTTGGTTTCAGTCCCTGTGTATTCAACCATGGTTATGGTTACTCATCTGCCCCCCCCCCTTTCTTGTGTGCTCCCATTTTTTAATGGTTAAATGACAGACAGGTATAGTGTAGTCCTTTCCATGTTGGAAAGAGTTGCTCTAATTTATTTGGTGCAGTCGGTGCAGGAGTGTTTGCTTTGGCTTTGATTAAAAAAAGTACAAAACTTTGCACAGGCACACAAACACATGCACAGTGAATGAACGAAAGAATGATGGAGACAGTGGAACTGACAGTGAAACGCCATGTTTCTTTAAAGGCAAGACACATCAGCAACTTGTTGGAACCACATGGGGAACGAATCTGGATCAGGACCACTATGCATTGGTGGGGGAGGGGGGGCGGTTAATTGTCTGATCCAGGCACTTTTTCCATTAAATTTACCTTTTCTCACACACAAGTTCACTCCCCTTGCCTGTAGAATACTCCAGTAAATAAAAGCAAAAGAGCAAAACTCAGTGGATAGAATTTATGGTCCCCTAGGCTTTATAGGAAAATATGTATGTTTGCCAATTTAGTAAAATTACCAATTTAGTAAAAAGAGAAGTGCTTAATGTAACATGTTACATAGTCCTAATGTTTCTGTCCATTCCTAGTTTGAGTGCACAGACTGTCTCTTTCATCTCAAAAGGTTGTATCCTGCCTTTAATGTTCTGCTGCTTATGGTTTGCTTGTTTCTTTGCCCATGTTTCTCAAACACCAAGTCTTGAAAATGTTTGTATCTCCAACTGAAGGACAGGTCCAGCCAGGGAGCTCATCTTGCCCATTATATGTGTCAGCATCTGGCTTTGGAATAGCAAAGGATGAACAGATTGGTGAATACCTTTGTTTGGAGACACTAAAACTCCTCCCCCCTCCCCTCCAAGCTGGTTCAGCTTGTTTCCATGGTCAGCACATTTGTCATGAGATGGTCCAGTTGCATTTCTTTTTACTGCACACCTTCTGTTAGCATCTGAAATAAAAGCAAGGAGGGGTTCTGCACACAGTCTGTAGATGCAGCATGCCTAGCTGTGAGCTTTTAACAATCTTGGGGAAGCACCATAAAACACAAGCCCAAACTGCAACAGTTTTACTATTAAAGAACTGGGTTTATTTCTTCTGATATAAATCTGTACCTATTTGAAATTATGGAGGGACTGTTAGGAGAGAGAAAGCTCTCAGATACTCAGTTTCACTACAGACCTGGTATTTAGGCGTATTAGTATGCATCTGGTTGCACAGCTAAATGTTAAGCATTCATTAACCAATAACTCTACTTCCTAGCTGTAGCTAAACTTACCAGAAAAGTTCAAGTATGTGCACTAGGAGGAATATAATGTGCTCACATCATTAAGAACTCTTTCACATTTCCCTATGCATACAACCTGGAATGCTGAAATATGATCATAATATTGCAGCATTTACAGAATATTCTCATATTGCATTTGAAGTCAAAACAGCAATTAGTTTGCATGTTACCCTTCAGGAAAATGGACAGGCAACTTGTTAAATGCAGCAGCTCATATGTAAAATGGAGAGTTATTATTAGTCATTTCTACATAAGTATAACATTCTATATAGCTTCCCATGCCTTATATATTTAACAATAAAACAAGCTGTGAGAGGATAGATGGAAACTCAGACCAGTAAGCTTTCCCCAGTAAGTATGAACAAGTATTTTAACCTGGATTTTCTGTATTCACACAAAATAGTGGGTGGAATCACACAACCAATTTAATATATGGAAGATTTGATGGAAGGTGTCTATTTTTTAAAATATTAAAAGAATTGCTGTTCAGGCAGGAACACCAGCAAATGAAGATCATCCTGCCTGACGTGGATACAAATGGCCACCAGTTTGTTTCGGCTTTCAGGAACTGTTCTAACATAGTCTTTATTTTTCTCTGCACACTGTTTCTCTGGTGTGTCTCATCTTTACAGTTTGTAACCAATGTCGGGGTGTTGGTTTCTCACTTCCCTGATGAGAGCTTCCTTGGGAGGTAATGATATTTTGAAAAGCAGGATTAAAATAAATAATAAACATATTAAAATATGATAGTGATTAAATTAATTTTATGCTTACAAATATTGCAAGTATTTTGTATTGATGCTGGGGGGGAAAGTAAATATTTTAATATGGAAAAATGTGTTGACTTCTTTTATGGAAATCCCAATCCATACACATATAGACATCACAAATGTAAGAGAACAAAGCAAAGCAAGGGGAGCCTGCAGACCCTGAACCTTCACTATAAATTATGATGTATTGCAAAAAAGCAAAACACCCCTCTGCTTTTGCATTAATGTGGATCACAGAGCAACCACATGATAGAAAACATAAAAACCTAGGAAGCTGGTCATCTGTATTCACCCATTCTCTGCAATGCATCATTTTGCTGATGATAAACATGAAAGAATGTCATTAAATATGGTTGGTAAAAGACTCTCTGTGATTCTTCTCTGAGGAATGCACGTGGCTCCCTCCAGTTTATGGTTTCAATTTAAAAGAGACATCAAAAAGTAGAATGAAGGCTTGCTAGAGCTTTCTGAAGTTTGTGAAGAAAATATATTGAGTTATACTATAAATGGTGCATAAAACACTAGAAAGATTTGGGGATGGAGGTTCCGAAGCTTTATCTAAAATGTTTCTGCTTAACCTGTTCTTTGAAGAACTGGAGGGAAGGGCCCAATGAACTGCGACAGTAATATTTGGGAAAGCAATCAAAGGGAACCTGTAATGTTTGTACCTGTTTGATAGTTGCTGTTTTCATACATCACTGAAAAGGTGACCCCTCCCTCCTACACACAGAAAGCATTCATTTTACTCATCTATTTAATTTAATAATGCCTAGGTGTTTTACAATTTAAGAGAAGGGGATTGATCCTATGAATAAGGCAAACAGAGATTACAAGAGACTAACTTGTCCCAAAGGCTTCATGGGAAAGGAAGGAAAGATGAAGACTAAAGACGTGCAAATCAGCAAAACCTAAGCTTTCCAAAGTTTTCCAAATTCCTTCTTGAAATCTGTTCTGACTCAAGCCCATATCTGTTTGCAATCTTTTGGGGGTTTGTTTTATGCATAAAACTCCATGTATATGCTCTAGCATATTTTTCCAAATGAACAGATCAATTGTGCAACTTTTTACACATTCTTCTCCCACTGGTTAAAGCAATTTGTGCACATTTTTCAAATACATTAATGCATTCAGTGCATGCATTCAAATCTACACATGCCCTTCCGTACAAAATTCACAGTTTTGAGTTCACAAAGATTATTGGAAATTCAGGAATATATGGACTTTGATCACAGATTGTATCTGAGTCCATGTTCCATACAGAAGTTGTGAAGTGGGCAAATTCTGATCAAAAACCAGGTATGAAACAATTTTTTCATTGACTCCCAATTGAAGGCATCACATGAGCTTCAAGGTAGGGAGCTCCAAGGATAAGGTATAACAAGAAAGAAATGACAGAGTTCATTGATTAAGCTGGACATTCCAGTATCATATCCTGAACAGAGTGCACAGTTTGAGAGGGCTCCTCGATGCAAAGCTATTCCTGGAACTTCAGGTGTCTATTGTGACTAGGAGTGCTTTCCTTCAACTTCAACTGGTTCATCAATTGTGCCCTTACCTGGATGAGCAGAGCCTAGCAACAGTGACCTATGCTCTGGTAACTATTGTGACATGCTCCATTGTATGTTCCCTGGATCTGAGAGGAATCAAACAAAATAGCACATGGATTGAATGTCAGTGGAATTAAGACACCTAGTAGATGCAATTAAATTCTGACCTCCATGGTCAGTCATATGTAGGAACAGTCAGGGGACAAGGAAGCAATATCTCCCTACTTTAGTACAATTAATCTTCCCAGTGGAACTTTTTGGTGTCATCTGGGGTCAATTGCATCCTGGCTCTAAGGACACAGTCAGTCTTTCTGGGGCCTGCTGAAATACATTCAGGATAAAACTTCTTGGAAATGCTGGACAGCAGTTGAATCTGGCAAGATATTCAGTATGTAGCCTGGTCCAGTTTTCTTGGATGAGTTCAGCTGCTACAGCTTGAGAACATTGGCAAAGCATTCAGAGAGGTTTATTCAACTACTTCCATATTTGATCCCTGCTCCTCTTGGCTTATAACATCAAGCAAAGAGGAGACAGCTTGCTCAGGAAGGGAAATGATTAATGTAGCCTTGCAACAGGGAATTGTTCAGACAGTTCCATGCTATCTGAAGAGGTGGCTGTGAAACTGATTCCAAAAAAACCCTCCCTGGACTTTGTAAGATCTTAACAACATTGGGGGAGGGAGACTCTGGATCTTTCGGCAGTGTTCTGTAGCATTGACCATAGTATTTCTCTGGGCCTACTGTCTGAGCTGTGTGATGTACTACATGGAAGTATGCCTGTTTGTCCTTGGAAGATCTGCTTTAGAAGATGACACTTGAGGAACATGGCTCAACCCTTTGGTCTTTCCAGTCCAGTGGATTTCCTCAAGGGCCAGTTTTATTTTCTGTGCTATTCCTTATCTTCATGAAGTGGCTGACTGGTGCCATCCAGAATACTCCACCTGATGAAGCAGGCACATACCTTGGAAGAGTCTGATAGAGTCAAATGTGTCCCTTGAGGCTCAGGTGCCCTCAGTGGTGTTGAGTGCCTTTCACAACATTTGGCCCAGTTATTCCCCTGTGTGGACAGGCTTATCCTTGTTTCAGTAATCTATATTCTGGTGACACCCAAGTAATACATTCTACTCGGGGCTTGTCTGGTCAGAAGCTGCAACAACAATCCCCTCACCCCCATCCCCAGACTAATAACTGAGTTCAGAATGTCTGAACATATGACACCAATTCTGACCTGCTTCTTCTGGCTTTCTGTATGCTTTCAACAAGATCTAAGGTGCTGGTTTTTCTGTAAGAGACCTTACTTGGCTTAGGACTACAAAACCTGATGGAACCTGTATCCCAACCTGATTCTACCTGAAGTGATGATGAAAATATGAGGCATACCCCTGAGTATCACCTCCAAAGGAACCTCAGAGGGTAGCAATAAAGACCTTCTCAGTGGCGCATCTCCCATGATGGAATGATCTCTCCACTGAGACCTGCCTGCCACCAAATCTGTCATCTTTCAGGCATCAGTTTAAAACTGTGCTCTTCTCTAAGGTGTTTAATGACCCCGAATAGGGTTTAAGCCATGATGGAGCATTTTTGTCTGTTGTAACAGGTCTCATTTACACTGAAAATATTTTAACTGTTAAATTGTTTTGTTCTGTTTTCTGTTTTTTGTTTTAATTTTGTAGATTGGAAAAAAATTCTGTGGTATTTTCATTTGTGTCAGCATTTTTTATTGTTGGAAACAACTTAGATACCTTTGGCTACTGTGAGGTATAGACATGGAATAAACAAATAAATGCATGTTTCTGTAAGAGGAAGGAGGTTCCCCAGCACCTGAGCTCATCTTATTTAACTGACTCTCTGAGTAATGTTTTCATTGGACTGGATGGGCCTCCATAGGACGGACTGGTACAGAAGTCCAACACAAAGCCAGCAGTTTGATTTTCTAAATTCAGGACTCTAAATCACCCAAGAGTAGAGTCAAGCTCTCCATGTTGCAAGAGATCGGGCAGAGGTGATGCACTCATCCTCACTTCCCTTCTTCATGTGTTGGAGCTTGCCTGTGCATTGAAATCTACTTAGCTATATGCGCTCCTGTGAGTGCGCTTTTAAGAGTACACTCTTTTATGGAGCTAGGGAGTGGTGCTTCCTGCAAAAAGACAAAAATAATTGGTTGAAAAAAAAGCTCCAGTCTTGGCTGGGAAGATTACCAGTTGCGCATCATAAAGTCCTTGTGACTTTGTTTCCTTGATGATTTTTTTCTGCCTGCCTCTCTTTGATATCGCAGTGTTTTATGTTGCAGAGCATTGCTGGTATTTAGTTTCCCCACATGCAGATATTTTCAAAAGCAAGCCCATTAAAGCATCTCTTTCCCGCTGAGCAACCTGTAGGCTTGTTTGGGTCCTATTTATAACAGATGTTTATAAGGCTGATCACGGCCATGAATACAAAGTTGTAGGCACTGTACGAGTTACAGTAATTGCCTTTCTTCTTTTAATTCCATGCTTTTCTTTTCCTTTTCCTTTCTATAAGGGGGTGGGGGAAGGAGGGAGAGAAGGGGAAGTTGAGCTTCTCAGAATAAAGATGAGAACCTAAGTGTTGGATGAGTCAGGAGGCTGTTAGTGCAGCACAAAGATAATCGGCCATTTTAAATTGAGAGTGCGTTGACTCATGCTTGTTGCTCTCATCAAATGGTGAATTATGTGCAAGGCAGATCAAACATTAGTCATAATCACAAACATAGCATGTCTCTATGGAGGCAGTTCACTTATGCAGCTGCAACTCCCTGACTTGATTGGTGGAGTCTGTGAGGCCGAGAATCCAAAGCTATGTGTGATGCTTCCCTCATAAGGTGGGCGCCTAGGGATATGGTTGAAGGACCGTTCCAGGCACCAAAGGATGTCTAGGCTCTAGAGTGGGTGGCCAAGGGCTTTTATCACCAGGAGAGAAAGACTATTTTCAGGCACTAGCAGCACTAGGTCTGAGAACATTTGTTTTCTCTACAGGTTCCCCTGTATAGGCTACCAGAAATCCAGTGTAGAGCATCTCCTATTCGGTTATCACACGAGTAATTTGGGTGGGGTTGTGCATATGTTTAGCAGAGAGGTCCGCATGGGGCCCCTACTTTTTTCAACTGAATGCAAGGAGAAGCCTCCACACAACCAGGGTTTCTGAAGGTGCAAACTGGTCTTTTCATATTCAAACAAGCCTGCTGCAGACCTACCTGTCCAAGAAACAAAAGTTGGGGTCTGAGGGGAAGGTGTTCATGTGAAAGATGCTGGTTGTGAAGCCAGGGAACTTTATCTTTTCTACTCAGGTATATAAGCCATTTTCAGGACTGGTGTCTGAAAAGGGCTCCGATCAGTGAACTATTGTCTGTCTCTGGACAGGTTCCATCAGCCCAGACTGTCCACTGGGCACTTCTAGAGGGAGTGTGGAGCTATGAAGGAGTTAAAGTTTGGGTTGGGACTTCACCAGTGCAGGGGTTTTACTGCCTTCTGTGTGTTTCTGTAAGCTCCTTTGCCAAGTTCCCCTGGCAAGGTTATTTTGTTCTAGGCTTGAAGATGCAGGTTCAATCCATCCTTCCTTTCTGAATTATAAAATGAAAATTAATGTGGCTTAGCTCTGAATGAGGGAACAAGCATGAACAACAGTAAATTATGTTTCTGGTTCTTAACACAGAGTGTACAAAAATTGAAATTTGAGTCAAACCAAGTATCTGATGCAGCCCAGTAGACATATTCAGTCTGCAGGTGAACAGTTGCATATTTGAATCATTTCACAACCAGAATTCCACAGATCACAATGGCACAAAAATGGTAGAAAACACTAGTTTCTCTTGCTGTCTGTCTGTCTGTCTGTCTGTCTGTCTGTCTGTCTCTCAGCATGGTAATGGGCATTCCAGAATATTGTTCCCTCCTGCATTTTGTAGCAATGCACTACATCTACAAATAGACCTCATTTCTGAATTATCCATATGTATTATTCTGACCTAGTTATGATGAGGGGAGAAGTTTGTACAATGATTGCTTGACAATGCTTGCTCCAGTACCTGCAAACAGAATCGAGGCAGATGCTGCTCAGCCATGAGTGGGCCTCTGCCTTATTCTGCTTACTCCTACCCATTCAGGCCATTTCAGGTGCACCTGAGCAGGGATGGGGAGAAACTTCATTTCCATTCAGATTTGATAAGAATTTGGCAAAGTATGTGACTTTTTCCATGTTGTTGTTATGTGCCATCAAATCATCTCTAAACCATGGTGACCCTGTAAGTGAATGTTCTCCAGAATGTCATGTCCTTGATAGCCCTGAGCATTTCTTCTAAATTCAAAGCTGTGGCTTCCTTTATGGAGTCAGTCCATTTCATAATTGCTCTTCCTTTCCCTTTTTAGCTTTCAACTTTCCCTAGCATGATTGCCATCTCCAGGGAGTTTCGCCTTCTTGTGATGTGCCCAAAATATGACAGCCTCAGTTGTGTCATTTTTGCTTCTGGGGGAAGTTCTGCTTTGATTTAATCTAGGGCTCACTTATTTGTCTTTCTGTTGGTCCAGGATATTGACAAAGTTTTCTATAGACAGGACAAAAGGACTTGAAATAATAATTTGAAAGAGTAGGGGAAACTTAAACTGAAACATTCATATGATAATTCCCTTTAAACACTTAGCTCTTAAACATCTGGGTTTTGGTTAATGTGCTTAACCTTCACCCACATCAGAAAGAAACCAAGAGTGGTGCCACCACCACCAGGCATTAGGCTCATTTTTGCTCAGTTTTCTGAAACATTTCTCTTTTCTTATTTAGGTTCATCTTTATATTGTCTGTCATTTTCTGAGGACTGGCCTGCAAAGAATACATGGGGATGAGAACACCCATTCTTGGTTTCTGTTCTACCTACATATTAATATGAAACTTCTCCTCAGAGGGAGAATCTCTGCAAATTTGTTCCAATTCTACTGAGAAATTTTAAAAACGATCCCTTTTAATGTGTGTGCACACACCTATGCATAGCACAAGACCTCCCACACCTATTTCCTTCCCACAAATTTAGCAAGCACAGTCCCCTCCTAGGGGCCAACATGCAAGTCAGTTACATCCGCATCCTATTCTGACAACCTTTCCCTTGCTCCAGTGGTTGTTGGAAATCCTCCAATGGGCCACATTGTGGTAGACAGAATGCTTTCAGACAACTGCTACAGATAAAGTTAGGATCCAGAAATATCAACCTGCTCCGCTCAGGCATGTTTGAGGAATCCAGTTGGGTGGCGGAAATTCAGAGGACTGGTGTGGCTCAGTCCCCTCCCTGAGACTCAGATTCCTCCCCTCAGTCATTCTGGCATGATTCATCACCTTACGAATTGGGCTACAAATTGTTCCTGTTGCTGTTTGTGTGTGTGTGTGTTTTTTTAAGCCATGAAGATCCAAGTAAATTCCAGGCACATTTCATACAAATGATGGTTGTAATGGTGAAAATTGTGGGCATAAATTATGCAAATTTCCCTGGCTTTAAACATGCAAATTGAAGCCTGCTTTAAATGTAAAAGCTGTAACATCAACAACAACAACAACACTGATCAAAGCCACTTTTGACTTTTGAGTCAGCAATGCACCAAAAGTACGCTGCATGAGAGCCACCTGAGCGTCTCAGAGACCCCCATTCCCAGCTGACCAAGTGCAGTATAACATTCTTAATTATGTGTTGCCACTGCATGTGTGAGCATCAAAGCAATTTTTGTGCTTGTTTAATTTTGATATACCTTTGAAAATAGTAAGTCCTACTGTTAGAACTGGTGTACATATTGACCTTTCTTTGACTTTTTAACCAACACCTTTGTCTCCAGTAGCCAACTCATTTTGCTTTCAAGGGGAGCTGGCAGTCCCGCTCTCCTATCTGTATATTCATCCTGCTTATTGACTAAACAGGAAGGTCAGACTTCTCTAAAGGTCAAACCAGGTTCATGTAATACCTGAGTACTAAATGTTGTTGTATCATGACCAGTAAAGTAATTAGGGAAGTTCAGGGGAGTCTGTGTGCTCTGTCCTTATTTATGAGGAACAGGTGTGGGGTCATTTTGGGTGCGTGGGTTGGTTCCTAGGAAGGTACTGTTTTACTCCCCCACTCCCAAGATTCTTTGGTCACTTTCATTTAGTGCATTTTCCCAGAGTTGCTATTTTTCAGGGTTCACCTCCTTCCTTAGGATCACTGGAATTAAATCTTGAAATGGGTGTTCGAACATGAACACAAGTTTATCATGCAGCACATAAACAACCATTTCCTACAGTAATGTTGTTATTTTCAACTCTTGACAAGCTATTGTATGAGAACTGGGTTGCTTCACAACAACTCTTCAGGCTTTTAAATTGGTGGAAGATCAGATAATTAAGGACAAGTTCTCTCCTTCACTCCCCTTCTATAAATCTTTCAGTTTAAGTGAAGAGTTAAAGTTACAAGGTCTTCATGTTTTGTTCTGTTTTGAGATAGAAATTGTGAGTTTGTGTAGTGTGGAGTTATGTGCAACACAACATCTGGGTTTATATCCATGGGACATGTTGTGTCCTGTTCTGCCTAACTGAACAAGTGCTATCTCACTTGCAGCTAATGGAGCAGAACATTTAGAAAGGTAGAATTGTCAGGGTGGGATTGCAGTATTTCCTGGTCTGGAAACCATGAGTCTGACAACACCCTATTTTCTCCTCTGAAATATTGGAGGGTGTATCTATTTTTTTTTAACCATGCATGATTTTCAAACTAGAAGGGGAGGAGACCATATCCCAGTAACTGACATTGAAGTGGAAAATTGCGAACATGGGCTGAATGAAAAACGAAGTAAACAAATGGAAACATCCATGCTCTCTCAGTCAATTATTTCTTTACTTAAAGAATGTTTGATTCTGTTAAAATTCATAATTTGTGTAACTTGCCTATATAAACTGGGGATGATTCAGTCCAAGGAGGAATTTTTCAGACTAGGAATCAGGAGTGTGCCAATTTCAGGCATATGTTTGACAATTTACACATGCGTTTGACAGGCTTTCTCACATTCAGAAATTCAAATGGGCATCCTTGCATGTTTTATGAGAAAAAGCAACATCTTTAATTTTAATTAAAATTAAAAGTAAAAATAATTTAACATATGGTTGATCTAGTGATGTTTGGCATTAATGATGGAAGGAAGTGTAGAAATGGGTCAGAGAACAGAATTGGAAAAAAAAAGAGATTTGATGGGGACATTTGTTTTTGCAACATGCATAGCCTCCCCACACCCCAACTGCTTTTTTTGTGTTGCACATGGTCCAAGACAGAAAGCTGTATCAGATATCCTTTGGGTGTAGAAGAAATATGGAGATGGACCAAGATCATAATGGCCAGTCTATTAGGCATCTCTAATATTTTTATATTTCTTCTTATTCATGAAATTGTTTACTCTTCCCCACCCTCTGCCTCAGCTTCAGTTTCCTAAGCATCAATAATTGGGTAGGGACTTACTAGTCCCTTCAATATTCTTGCATTGAAAACTGAATGATGGTAGTCCAGGGAAAGGATGGATAATACTTTGTTTTGTTTTGTTTTGCTTTTTTGATTCACATAATGCAAACATTCATTTAGGTAATTTTGAGGAGACCAAACATCATCCTTTGACTTCATTCCCTAAATACAGTCTTCCATTTCTGAATTCAAGTTGATATTGGTTCTTCTTCATCCATGTTATTTGCAGAGTAAGTACCAAGATTATACTTGTTTCTGTTGAACAGAGGAAAGTGTTAATCTTGGCTAGCTCTACCTGGGCTGTGGAGTGCTTAACTGATTCCATTTGGAAATGCTGTAAGCTGCTTTTTCCTAACTGCATATAATTGGAGCAAATTTATGATTATGCTAATTTATATGCTGCTATGCTATATAAGGAAGTAGGGTTAATCCAGAGTTGCCCCATGTTGCTTTTGTAGCTCATTTTGTAAATCAGCAATACTTGACAAGAGCATTTCAATTCTGAGCATGCCTGTTTTCAAGACATGGGGGATGATAAATTTAGAAGGTGTTATATACATTTTGTTCTGAAATTTAGCTCATGATCCATGCATTAAACCTTCCTTCAGGATGCCTGAAATGTTAGCCTATTATGAATAATTACACAATAGTTACCCTTGATAAAGCAAAAGAAGTTCAATACAGATTAATCTTTACTGTATTTCTTCCCAAGTTAAAAAAAAAAACACCAAAACAACATAGAGGGCCTGTTTCTATTCAGATATGGAAATAAGCCCCCTTTCCCCTATTTGTGTCTCCTGTGGAGACAGTCTAGATATTCTCCAAAGGGAGCTCAAACTGCTGGGAATAATAAAATGAAAAGAAAGCATTAGTGTCTCATTGTTTAATGAAATTTAATTCAAGTTCTACTGCTTTGGAAACAGTGAACTTCTGGGGGAGGATACACAGTGTGACATTCGTGCCTGTTTTTGTCTAGAAGGCCACACCTTGAGTGGAGAACTGTAATTAAGGCAGAGTCTCAGAGATGCAAATTAAAAGTGCATGATGTACCACACTGTCTTCCTAATCATCTTCCTTACAAATCATCATCCAGCTGTATATCTCCCTGAGCTTTTGTCTTTATGTCCCTTCTGCTTAATGTTTTCATTTTGCTCTGATCATCATTCTCTTTAAATAGTGCACATTAACATAAACATTTTTCTTATACCTAATCTTGAAAATTTCAGACTTAGCAAAATAATGGGTCTCTCACACCTATAAAATATTAAGCTGTTTTGGGTGAAAGGTGACTATCATAAAATATGCATACGGTGGCAGCTTTCCAGGGGCAGTTGCTCTCTTTTGTTATTTGCCCTCTGAAAACAGGGCATCCCTTGCAGAATGAAGGGTACTTGCTATCTTCTAACAACTCCCTAATATACATGTACATAGAGGATTTATTGTAAGGGAGGCTTACATTCCAAGCTTTACCGGTGCTATCCAGGGTTCTGAAACTCTCTTGACCAGCACCATGGATGGCTCGTGTAAAGCTTGGGTGACTGCTGCAATGGATGTGGAGCTCCATCCACACAGGGCTCACCAGCTTTCCCTGACTATCAAGTCTGGGCTCAAGCCACTCCTGGACACTTGCAACCTCCTAACTTCCCTGTGAAAGATACATGGGCTTTTTATGAGGTTTTTCCCTTCACAGAGACCAGGATGACTTGAAAGAACTATCCACCCTCTATCCTAGTACTGCTTCTTGCTAAGTACCTTAAAGCTGAGTGAGGAGGAAGAGAAAGAGGAAGAAGAGGTGCTGGAAATGGTGGGAAAACTGTCTCTTTACCTCCCAAATTCCTCTCTCAGCTTCCCAGCACTTAATAGGTAGCCATCCTGAAAAGCCCAAAGCAAGGAAATCCATGCTAAGCCCCAGAAATTCACCAAGAATCCTATGCATCCATTTTCTGTTTTAGGCATGATTTCTTTTTGCCCTTCCCCCAATAAATGGTTGAAAATAAACATGCTGGGGAGAAAATGGCACCACGTTATGCATGCTTTCCTTCTCATGTGCTATTTTTTTAATTGTGGGAAGTGTTGCTTTGCATGGAAGAACATTCTTTTCCTCTGGTCTGAATCAGTTCAGAACAGACACAAGTTGACTGGAGAATTGAGTCATATGCATATTGTCCCTGAGAATTTTCTGGCATGATGCCTGTATGTCCCTAACCCCATAAGTTCAGTGGTTCCTAGCATGCACTTCAGGCCATGTACAAGCAAGATGGAAATGCACCATAGGACATTTGGTATGAGAACAACAGTGAGGTGGGAACAATGTTGGCACAAGATGCCATCTGTCTTCCAGAAAGATTAAAATGAAAGTATGGGGAATGAAAAACCTGAAGAAAAATAGACTCAGTAAGTATTAGGATATTGGTAACTATGTTGTTATTGCCTGGATGACTTTTGACTAAATTTAAGTATCATTCATCCATGCCTTTTCCAGCAGGCTTGTTGGTCCCCATGCATATATCTAATATAGCACTACATCTTTTTCACAAATCCCTGGTTTCCTGATCCACCTCCACTTGTTTCCCACCATGCCAACTTTCAGAGATGTGAGGAAGGCAGGGTGAGTCTGTTTTGCTCCTTCTGTTCCCAGATAACCCATGTGATCAATGGTGGGGGGGGCGGGGGGCATGGAGTCTAACTGTCTGTGATGGTCTATGGCTGCAGATTTGTTTATAAACTAGAAAATCTACCAATTGCCAACCATCTACACAGAGCGGTGTGCTAATGAATGCCTGTGGCCTGCAGATCCATAAGCTGATTACCTACACATTACAAGCCTTTCTTTTACTGGTTTCCAGCTGAGGTTATCTGTCTGGGCTTGAATCGTGGAAATTGTAGCTTAACTGCCACTTGCTAATTCCAATAGAGCTGAAAGATCGGCCTCTACGAATGGATGCTAAGTCTTCTAATGCTCTGATAGAGGCTGCTGGTGTTGCTCTGCAAGGCCAGTTAGCTGTATGGGGGTTTAATTTAAGCAGCCTTTCCTTTCCTTTCCTTTCCTTTCCTTTCCTTTCCTTTCCTTTCC
>JAIXND010000621.1:16011450-16093841 GCA_023646645.1 Varanus salvator macromaculatus
CCTTTCCTTTCCTTTCCTTTCCTTTCCTTTCCTTTCCTTTCCTTTCCTTTCCTTTCCTTTCCTTTCCTTTCCTTTCCCACAGTGAAACAGTAACTTACTGGGCATTTCTGGGTATTCAGATACACAATGAATGGATTCACATCCACCAATTGCTGATGATTAGAAAAGTATATGAAATTGTAGGCATCTTATGATGGCTTCATGTGCTGCGTCCGGGAGAGGGAGGTGCAGTTGATCCCTCCTAATTTGTCCTGCTGGAGGAGGTGGTTTGTTGCTTTGGGACAGGAATGGAGAAAAGCAAACTTAGGATCAGGATTCTTTCAGCCTTTAGGTTTATTGGCTGAAAGATGAAAGATGGTGAGGATGAACAGAAGTCTAAAGAGATAGTTGGGAAACAGTCCCTCTCCATTTTTATGATTCAATTGTATTAGGAAATGACAAAGGAAGCTGCTTTCTCTATAGTCAATCCACTGGTTCAACCCGCACAGAACTATCTACAGGATGGGTGACAACTCTTCAGAATTTCTTCCTCTGAAGATCTCCTTTGTCTGTCATCACCCATTCTTTCCTGAAGGCTATTAATTATTTTGTAATGACCCAAGGAATCTTTATCATTAGTGATGACATCAGTTCTGTGTTGATTGTTAGACCTGGTTGAATCTGTCAAGCTCAATTGCCCTCAGGCTCTTTCTTTCCATCCTCCTGCCCCACTTTTAAGTTTGTTATATCTCATTTCCCCTTGCATTAGGATAGAGTTCACTTAACATGGTGAGGATTTTCATGTGAGTGTTTTTAAACCTCCTTTACAATGTGAATATCTGCATATATATTTTTAAAGTGATTCCCCAGTGAATTAAGCATTTTTTATCTCCTTTCCTCACCCCAAATGCACTACTTTAGACATACTTTATATTTGCAAACAGCATTACTAGCTTAAGAAATGTCTGGATGTTGATAGCTAACATGAAACTCTGTTTCATTTTTACATCTGGGAAATGCAAATTTACTACTTTGCATGGAAATGTGAACCAAACAAATTGGTCACCCATCTCTATTCATTGACTATGCCTTTTCTCCAAGGATCCCAAGACACACACAATTAATGCTTCCTATGAATTTATGAAACTGCTGAGAGATCATGAATCATCTAGTGAACCTCATCTCTAGGTTGGTTTGAACCTGAGCTTTTCTGGTACCAAGTCCAGCATTTTGTCTAATAGTGGTTCTCTTTTGGTGTGGTCTTATAGCCTTCTGCCAATGCCTGGGGATGGGGGGCATAGAATAGGCTGGAAGTCCCAGCTCCAACCATGAACAAGCACCCTGACATCATATTGGGACTCTGACCTCAGGCAGCCAAACCTCTGTACTCAGAACTGGCACAGCATCATCATCCTGGATGAATCTTGGTGGTCTCAGTCTCTCATTTTCACAAGAAACAGGGCACAGTCCTGTGTTTCTCACCCTTACTGCATGTAAGTCTCTGATCTTGAAGGCTTGCATGCATCCTTTGCATGGAGTAAGGCATAGGGGTAGTTATCTAGGTAAGATACTGAAGATGAAAGGAGGTTGTGGTGCTGATAAGAAATGGCATACATAGAAACATAGGAACAGAGCAAGTCAGAAGGCACCTCCCGGGCCATCTAGTCTGACCCCTGGCTCCAGCCGGCTCTGCTCATGACATGCCTACCATGTACATGTCTACCCTATCCTTAAACACCTTCACCAATGGGGCCTCAACCTCCTCCTGTGGAAGCCCATTCCATACTTTCAAAGTCCTAACTGTCAGGAAGTACTTCCTGGCATCCAAATTGAACCTTAGTTCCCTGAACTTTGCTCTGTTGGAGCACATCCTGCAAAAATACACCAAGCAAGGCCTTAGCTCCTCCCCTCTCTAGTCTCTGGCACAGCCATTTTTGCTTCTCCAAGATCCAGGTGTTATTTCAGAGAGCTAGTTGGTGCAGATCTTTCTGAAGTCGGAGCCTGGCTTTTAGAACTTCAGCAGCAGGTTTGTAGGTCCTTGGAGCTGATCCTTGGAGCTGGCACTCTGTAAACTCCAATGGTCCCCTAGCCGATGTTGAAGAATCTCTGTTTCAACACCACATTGCAGGAAAAACAGTGAACAGGGAGAAAGATCCTGTAATTCATCAGAGTGCCCTTCTCAGGGTGCATATTAAAAGCCCATTAAAAAAGAGCCTGCAAACCATTCCACAGACTAGCCGGCAGTAACCCTGGATTTACCATGGATTGCTCAGTGAACAATGAGCTGTAGCCAGTGCGATTTCTGTCAAGCAAACCCTAAAGATAACTGTGTGGTTCTTTTTGTTTTTGTTTTCCCATCCTGTAAAATATCTCTAGAACCATTGCTGAACCAGTACCCCCACTGCCCACAATGATCATCCATCCATTTCCCACGTTAAGGAAGGATACACCATCTGGGCAGCTCACAGGTTTACTTATCACTTAATTGTTGTTTTTCTCCCCCCACTCCCAATTTAATGGTTTATTGTTTGAATTATACCTGTCAGTTCATTCTACAAGTGTGATTTTAAAAAAATCTGTTTCTATGAAGTAGTCATTGACCACAATAAATGATTCATTCATCCACCCACGTTCAATAAAATGGAAAGAAGTCCTATATCATTACACAGCATTGTTTCCATGGGTAATTTGATGCAGGACCCCCAGGCAGTAGACTGTGGAGAGGTTCTCTGTCATTCTGAGCATTCTTGGCTGCATATACGCTGAAGGTGAACAGAGGCCAAATGGGCCTCTGTCTCCAGTCCACCCCTCCCAAACTACAATCCCTTACTTAAAAACATAAAAACAGAGTAAGTCAGAAGGGAGCTCCCAGGCCATCTAGTCTGACCCCTGACTCCAGCTATGTGCATGTCCAGTTTATCCTTAAACACCCTCACCGATGGGACTTCAATCACCTCCCATGGAAGCCCATTCCATACCCTTGTGGTCCCAACTGTCAGGAAGTACTTCCTGACTCCCACCTTGAATCTTGGTTCCCTGAGCTTTGCTCCATTGGAACGCACCCTGCCCTCCACCACAGGACAGAAAAGGTTATGACCCACCTCTATGTGATACCCCCTAACATATGTGTATGTCACTAACAGGTATCCTCTGAGTCTCCTCTTCTCAAGGGTGAAAATACCAAGTTCCTTTAGTCCCTCCTCATATTGCTTACTCTGCAAAGCAGTCACCATCCTTCTGGCCCTTTGCTACACTGATTCCAACCTTGCTATATCTCTCTTGTAATGAGAGGCTCAGAACAGGACACAGTACTCCAGATGTGGGCACACCAGAGTCATATAGAGTGGCAGTAATACCTCTCTTGATATAGAAGTCACTCTTTGGCTATGCATCCTAGGATCCAGAGCACCTGCTCCTCAGTTGTGGCTACTGCATCTGTGATTTTGATCAGCAGACTTGTCACCCCCTCCTCCATGTAACTGATGAAAAGATTGAACAGGATCAGTCCCAGAACACAGCCCTGGGTGACCCTGCTCATCACTGGCCACCATCCTGATGATTCCCCACTAATAGTTACCCTGGTCTGTGAACCATGCCCTAATCCATTGGACAATCCCAAAACTCTTCAATTTCTCAAGCAGGATATCATGCATCACTTTGTCAAAGGCCCTGCTGATATCCAGGTTAAACCACACCCACCATTTGCCCCCCTTCTAGCCACCTCTTAAGCTTGTCATAGAATTCCACAAGGTTTGTCTGGCAGGACCGTTTTGTGTGGAAGACATGCTGCATGGCCACCAACCTCCCTTTCTTATCTAGGGGTAGTACTATTATGAGCCTTTACATTTTCTTTCCTAGAATGGACATAAGGCTAACTAGTCTGTAATCCCCATGTCCCTTCTACTACCCTTTTTGAAGATTGGGATGACTGATGCCACCCTCCAGTCCCCTGGAATATCACTTCTCCATGAGGCCTCACAGGTGGAGGCCAGCGGATTATCACCACACCAAAATTACCCCAGCCAACTCCCTAAGTACCCTCAGGTGTAACCCATCAATGCCTGACACCTTTGTAACATCCAGTGCCCTGAGGGACTCCTTGACTTCTGCGGGGGTGCCCCTAATCTGTGCCTCTACATTGTTGGCCTCATCTGGCCCCCCATGTAGATATCCCCTGTCCTGCTCTGGGGAGAACACAGAGGCAAAATAGTCATTTAGCATCTCTGCCTGTTCCCTCACATCAGTCACTGAATCCCCTTCCTCCGTATTAAGCGGTCCCACCTCCTGTCATACCCGCCTATTCCCAGGAGAGCCTCAAGTTCTTCCTGCTTATTACCCATGCTCCTAGCATTGGTATCATGCATCTCAGCACCTTCTCCCAAATCCCTTTCTTTGTGTTCCCTGGCCTCCTCCTTCCTCTCATCTTCCTTGATACCAACATCTTCTTCATAGGAGTCCCACCAGCCTTGGCAGTACTTCTAACACCCTGCTCCCAAAACCCTGGTTCTCTCCCCTCACTTGTCCCACTTGTACTTAAAGAGTGAAGACTGATAAAGAGCCAAAGACTGGACCTGGAGATGGGGCTGCCTCTCTAGTCTTTGGCTTCTTTCTTGGTGCACTACCTGTGCCATTGGGCGAAAGTGGGAGTGTGGGAGGCATTTGATTCCTTGCCCTCAAGTGGAGGATACTTGTGGAAGCTCTGACTGTGTTTCAGCAGGACACATGGTAACAGTATACCGGAGCAGTGCACAATAGTCCTTTGAGCTTTCTTTTTAATATTGTGTGGGTGTGGCTGTGATTGGAGAAAATAGGATTGAACAGACTTATAACTGAATGGACATAAAAACTGCAAGGATTGGAAATTGACTGATCCTTCCATTCCTGTGCCAGGATATTTCTAAATAAAAAAAATCTTTCAAAGGCACCATATGACACCAGTGTTCTCTCATCCAAAGAAAACCAATCCTCAAAACTGCTGCCCCTGAAATGTCTCACTGCTCTGGAGGAATTGAGGGACAGTGATAAGATTTGTTTTTTGTTCCATGATGTGGATAAATTACTCACAGCAGTTTTTGGGAGAAATGCTTTTAGTTCACATTTTTATGAGAACTTATTTCATTTTGCATTTTCAAATCAATGCACGAACCAAAACTCAGTTATCCTTGAAAGGCATACATTGGTGAAATAATATTAAAATGCATTGTATTAAGAAAAATGCTTTCAATGATCGTGTATATTAGGCAAAATTGCATACAAAAATTCACTGGGAAGAATGTATACAAAAATGTTTACACTGTTTGATGCAAGCTTTTAAAAAAGTATTTGCAAAGTTCAGAGTGAATGGAAGTTTTTTTTTTTTTTTAAGTTCAGGACTAATTGAAAGTAAGGCTGAACAAACAAGAAGCTGTTTTCAGCTTTCTAGGAGCTATTCATGGTGCTCCATGGCAGAGAGCTCTGTTTTGGGGGATAGTGTTCAGCACCATGGATAGCACCTAGACAGCTGAAAACAGTGCCGGCTATAGAAGTCCACTGATGTAGAAATCACCCACTTCCACTTCTGACAAACCTGCCCCTCATAACTTTGTCTAATTCCACAAATGAAGCCTGTGTTATGAAGAGGCACCTCTATTGTTTATCTTGATTCTACACCCAGGCAGTTATTTTGGCTGACCAATGATATAGGCTAAAATATTTTAAATAAATGGCTTAATGCTTCACCAATGTTATCCTGCTTTCTTCCACACTGCTCCACTTACCAGGTGAAATGGCTTAAAAATGAAGAACCCATTGATGCTGAGCAGGACGAGAATATTGACACTCGAGCAGATCACAACTTGATCATTCGTCAAGCCCGTCTGTCTGATTCGGGGAACTATACATGTATGGCAGCCAATGTTGTTGCTGAGAGAAGAAGCTTGTCAGCCACCGTGGTAGTCTATGGTAAGTAAATATGAATCACTCTCATTTCTTGGCCTGCAAGTGTTGATCTGCTAGTTCATTCATTCTAAGCATACATGCAATTTTACAAGCAATTCATATTAAAGATGGCCAGTTGGCTGGTCTTCCGATGGAGCAGAGTGAAAGAGATCATGGTGATTTTCCCTTGCCTGACCTCCAAATGTTCACTAATTAGTTGTGTGTATAAAAAGCTCACAAATGTACATCTTTGTGCATATGTGTGTGCTTGTGCATTCATTTGCACATGAATGCAGGCTTTCTGTACACAATTGAATGTCTTGGCGGCTTGGTTTTCTTAAATTTTGTCCTCTAGGACTGTGGGGCCCAGGTAATGGGCACTGTATCCCCTTTAAATCCCACCTGAAACATTCACCCAAAGACTTGAGGCTTTGGGATAGGGGTTTAGTGGGGTGAAAAGGGCTTCTCTTAACCAGTATGTGGCTCCATGAAAGTGGTAATGCACTGTTTAGGCAGCCCTCCAGCATGGGAATTATGGACCAAAGGCACTCCAAAGGCTAGATTTCATATCCCTTGCTTTGAATGAACTGTAAGATGGAGGCAGTGATGATCATGATGAAGACATAAGAGAGAAGCTTGGAAGAACCTGTTGTTTGTTAATAAATAAACCTGGGGACATCTTTATTTCCAAAGAACTAGCACAGAACAAAAATAGCCTTGCATGCATGCATTCTCTTTTGGTCTCTTTTATTTTCATTCACTTCTCTCCACTTGCCCTTGTGATTGGATTATTCTCTGTGGAAAGATCACCTATCAGTTTGTTGGACATGGTTTCCTTCATTTGTTTGAGAGACTTAAAACTGATCTGTCAAACTGGAAAAAGTGTATGTGTTTCAAATGAGAAGGATGGCATAGATGCCCATTCTGAACTCATGTCTTGCTTCTTGTTGAGTTGTAACCAAAATGAATTCACCACATATTCACTCCATAGCCAAAATAAATGTTCTTCATTCATGTCAGTTTTTCCTCATGCATCAAAAAATAAATGCACACACCCATTTAACAAGATTAGAGTAAGCTTTAGGAGAAGCTCCCATGCTTAAGGAACGCCAAAAGCAAACTCCTTGGATCTCTTCCATTAATGAGTTCCTCCTCCATACCCACCCCATGTAATAAATGGCTTATCCACAGACATGAGTAATGGAAATAGTTACTTTAAATGATTAATGGAGATGTCTTTCTTCAGTGTTCTAAAAATATCACTTGGATTAAGATATTGCAATGAGCATTTTAATCAGTGAATAGAATAACAGTTAACAACAAGATCATTAATTAGCTTTCACACCCGTTGATTGATAGACAGTCCTAACATACCTACTTGATGACTTCAAACATTACACTAACCAGCCATTCCAAATGACATGCTTCAACACAAATTATTAAATTGCTGCTAGGCAATCATGGTGCAAACAGACAATCTTAAATACCCATCCCATCCCAAGAGTCAAGCAACTGAGAAAAATAAAATGTATGTTGGATCATGTTTTAAAAAATCCTCTGTCTATGCAACCATTACAAAGTTTATTTTGTGCCAATAGTCAGTTGGAGGCTGTACAAATAGTGCAATCCACAGAGCTTCCGGTCTATGACAGAAAATAAAGGAGTAGGCAGAGAGCGACTCGGGATCAATGTATCTAGCCAAGATCACTTGGCAGTAAAATGAGGTTACCGGGGGCAGCTTCCAGTCCTGTCTGTACCCCACAACCCACCAATCATGCAACAGGAAACACTGGCTCCAGAAGTGACCACCTGGTACCCCTCCCTCCATCATCAAAGAAGGGCAGGAATGCAAACAAAGCAACTCAGCTTCAAGGAGAAATTTGGAGGAGCTCAATGAGTTCAAACTTGTTAATCCATCCTTAGCCTATGATCCCTCTGATCAGTGAAGCAATATTCTGAAAGGAGTCTCAGTCCCTTGTAAGGCGTAGATTTTAAACTAAGGAGTGCTTCTTGATCCATTCCTGCTTATTGCTTGTGGCTGTTCAGGTGGTGATGGTGAGAAGACTTGCTTTATATCAGCTTTTGCTCACATGCCAGGCGACTGATATGCCTGACTTTTCTCTGGGATTGCTCAGATAAACATAGGACTCCTTTTCACTGTGACCTGCATCAGTTGCCTACTTATTTCCAGACCCAGTTCAAGGTGCTGATTCTTTCATTTAAAACCTAAATAACAGGATTTTGAAAATTAAATGATTCACATCTTACGTATATATCTATTCTGCACCAATTTGACCAATATTAGAAGTTCTCTTCCAGAAGAACAGAAGACAAGTTCTGTTCCACTATTCTACTTGCTGAATTGGGTTCAATGGTGATGTGGTCATGATTGCTTAATCCACAGTTCAATGACCACTTTAGAAGAGACTACAGCTCCTACCGTCACCAGCCATGTTGGATGCGGCTGATGGGAGTTAGAATTTAACAGTATTTGGAAAGTGACAGGTCCCCTACCACTGTTTGAGATAATCAGCCTAATCTCCATGCATACATGGGACTTAATCCGTTCTCTTTGGAGGGGCTTGTTAACTGAGCTTTGGGCACCAAGTAAATGATGCCCATGCACAGATTTTCAAGTAATGGAATCTGAACTGCCAAAGGGAAGTTTCCCGGCTCTTTTCCTCTTCACTGCCTCTTCTTTCTTCTCATTAAACTGCAGACTGACATTTTATTGATTAAGTCAGAAGGATGCCTAGACAACCACTCTTCATCTTTTTTTCCTTTAAATGTTTGTGTTATCCTTTAAGTGGAATGTGTTAGGAGAGAATTGTGGTAGCCTCCCCTTTCTCTCCCACAGCTTACTGTCCTCTCTAGCACCACCTGGCACATAAATCTGCCACGCACAAAAGTACCTGTTCTTCAACACCAAGTTCTTTATGTAATTGCACCTCAGTTCTATTCACACAGCAGTATCTACAAGTGAACTTAAAATTTAGCATGGAGAATACAGAAAGAGAGAGGGGGCTTTACACTGGAAGGATCTGAAGTCAGGATTTGCATTTTAATGATGCTAATGTGCTATCCATTGTTTCCCACTCCCCATATATGTTGGCTGCAGTGAATGGAGGCTGGTCTTCATGGACAGAGTGGTCCACCTGCAATGTACGATGTGGCAGAGGGTGGCAGAAGAGATCGCGGACCTGTACCAACCCGGCTCCTCTCAACGGAGGTGCTTTCTGCGAGGGAATGTCTGTGCAAAAGATCACCTGCACCTCATTGTGTCCTGGTGAGAGAGATGTTAGCTGACAGGCCCAAATGAAAATGTCACCACACCCTCGAAATGAACTCATCATTCTTAATGTGTCACAATCAAGGAAGTCCCTGGGGTATTTTATTTGCTTTTGCAGCAGAAACCTCTGGCAGTCCCCAGCCCCATGAGTATCTGCAAGCAAGTGTGCATGCATTACTGGGTGCTCGGTCTGCTGTGATGGCGCAAAATTTCCGGTGGTATATGAATGGCGTAACTTGATGTCCTGCACTAGCAGGCGGTTCGACCCAGTGGCCTTTTAGGCCCTGTCCAACTCTGCTATTCTGTGATTCTGTGAATTGGGAAGGACATGTCCCCTGAGGGATCACATAGTCATCCTACTAGATGTGGAAATAAATATTAGCTATTCAGTCTTGTTTCCAGTGTGCCCCAGCTGTTCCTGTCTAACCTTGCATAGGATTGTGTCCTAGCTGGAGTTGTAAGAATGTTCCAAAAAGCCCTGCTGTATTAGACCATTTTTTCCAGCTATTCCAGAAGCTTGCTTCCCACAGTGGGCAGTCATGTGTACTCGGGAAACTCACGTGTAGGAAAGCAAGTCTTCTTTGCATGTAACATGGTTCTATCATCTTTTTAAACTGCTTCCCTACCCTGACTTATCCCTTCCCATTCCCTAGAAGAAATGAACCTTCATTTATCATCCAGTGGCATTTATAATGGCTAGCAACCAGTAGGTTTCTCTGCTATTCTGATTATATGAGGTTTTCATGTTCCTCTCTCTCCACAAATGAAGTTGAACGGTGCATGTCAGTAAATGTTAAAATTGCACCCACATTCTATTTTAGGTGTTATTATCCAAAGAACTTTGAACACTGTGGGTGACTGTTCATGTCCACAGGATTTAAATTGGAATTTATTGCATCTGGGATTTCTTTCTTTTTCCTCCTCCTTCCTTTCTTCTTTTCAGCTCCCTTTGTTAATATGTGTAATCTGGCCACAAGCAAGATCAGGTAGAACTGGACAAGGGGTTGCAAAGACCATGAGGCAGAGAGTGGGCTGCTGTAAGTCAGTTGACAGATGTATTGATCCTGAATTTCTCATAGACATTAACAAGAGACCTTCAAGGCAAGCTGTGATGTTTCTTGCACATGTCAGCCTCATCTTAGCCTTCAACTTGATTGGACCTTGAATTTCCAAAGCAACATTTCCATCACTCTGAGTGGCTATTCAGCCATAACACCAAAACCATGGTTTGGCATTACAAGTATAAGCATTCTTCCTTTGTTTCCAAAGACCCTAATCTTTTCTTTTTTGGCATGAAATGTGGGATGACAATTCAATCCCATATTGGTTGAATATGATTTTGGGACATGCAAAGACATTCACGGCAAGACAGAGTGACAAGTTTCCCCTGTGTAAGTTTATTTATGTTGCATGTACATCACAGTGTATAAAGCTTAATGTTCCTCCTTTTTGGATCCCTTTGACTAGTTTTCCTTCCACCTCTGCCAATTAGCAGAATACCCCCTGCTGATTTACCCCCTCCAAATGACATGACAAAATTTCAGCAGAGAATCTCACAATAGGTATAATGTGAACTGACACTGTCAACAAGTTGAGAATTACTGTACAATATTAGAAATGATGAATTCAACTCTTGTGATTAATTTATCACACTTTTGTATTGTCCAATAGCCAACTGAGTAGTTTACAAGTATTTAAAATAATCTGACAATATCAAACACAGCATAAAATTCAGTATTGAAATTAAATGGTTAAAACAATCACATGAAATAGTTCTAACAACTACAGTATCACATAGCAACAGTACAAAGACTTAAAATACAATAAAGGATTTAAAGCAGATTGATACTAAACTTTCAGGATAATTTCTGGGGAAATAATGGAATATGCTCCCCAGAGAGGTCTTCCTGGCACTGACTCTCTACTCTTTCCAGTGCCAGATAAAGACCTTTTTATTTAACCATCATTTTAATAATTAAATTAATAATTTTAGTAAAATTAAGAACATTTTACACAGTCACATTTTCTTTTTCTTCTTTCTTTTTCTTCCTATCTTTCTTTTAGTTTTGAATTGTTACACATATTATAGTTAGTTTTGACTTATTCTTATTGAATGTTTTAATTGTATTTTATATTATTATTTAATCTTTTGTAAGCTGTCCTGAGGCTTGTACAATGGACAGGGTAAAACTGTAAAAAAACAGAACAGAACAAAACAAAACCCGAAGTGTTCACCTGGTACGAAGGTTTCATGTGAAACAGTTTAGTTGTGTTGGGTATAGGCATGCCAATTGGCATGTAAGATGGTTTTATCTTCTTTGTAACATGACCATGGAACATCATGGTATTGGGTCAGATTATAGAAGTGGTATTTCATGAAAGAAAGTTACATAAAAGTTGTCAAGTGTGAACTAGCCTTTGCTACAGACCCACTCCAGACTGAAAACTAGTCTCCGGTTGTCAGCATTTTTCCTAAGATATTTTTTGCTTTGCTTTTCACTTCAGGCAACCTCCCTTTCTCTCTCATTTTTTCCATTGTAGCAACTCAAATGAATGCGAGAAAATAGCACAGAAATTGGGCGGAAGATATATGACCTAAAATAAGCCATTTAAAGCTTTTATTCGATGGTAGATTTTGATACATGTAAACATCTAAGGAAGTCATTTGAGCTTGAAATTCAAATTCAGTAGGTTTTTATTATGGTATTATATTGTATTTATTTTAAAAGCTTTAGTCCAACTTCTTTTGTATTGCAGAATGCAGGCCTGTTTTCCCAATTCTGTTGCATATTATTGCACACTTAGTGTGATCAGCCAATCTGGGGTGATGGTTAGGCTGGAACTGGGGAGACCCAGGGTCAAGTCTCTACTTGGTCATGGAGCTTATTGGATGACTTTGGGCCCATCACTACTTTTCAGTCAAAACTACCTTGCAGGTTTGATGGGTGGATAAAATGGGGAAGAAGAGGTGTTGCTTGGGCTCCTTGGAGGAAAAGGTGAGCTATACGTGTAAGAAATAATAGTAATAAAAAGCCAAGTTCTGAAATCCTGTTTGACTCTCCAAAATATAGCCTTTAATTGTTGCTACATATTAATTTTAGGAAATGTGTATAGCTGGTTAATTTTGCTTCCACGGACTCTTGCTTCCACAGACTTGGAATAAGTCTTTCCAAATTTACTTTGGATGTCACTGCTGGTTTTGGATTAGGGATATGCAGATCAAAACAACTCAAGTTTGCCAAGGCTTTCTGAATTCACCTTGACATTCCTTAGGACTTGTATTCATATAAGATGGAAAGCTTTGGGTGTTGGTGGCGGCGGGAGGGTAAGCCCAATGAAACTTTGAGTAGACTCTTGGATGCTCTTTCTAAATGTGCACATGAGTTGTGCACATTTTCATTGGGCTTCACATCATGTTCTCAGACAAGAAAACTTCGTGCAAAATTGAAGGTGTGTTGGAAGGAGGGCAAGAACCAGGCTATATTTTCCAGGTTGGGGGAAGTCTATCACTCCCAGATAGGGGGCCATAGAATTTATTTATTTATTTATTTATTTATTTATTTGGAAATTTATAGGCCGCCCCTTGCCACAAGCCTCTGATTGTTCTGATTTCCAGTGCTCCAACCATGGAATCGAATATTTGAGCTTTGATCATCTTCTCCCTCCCCTTGCATCTGCTTCATCATGAACCATGCCAGCTACTTCTGTGAGGTTGGGATTGTGAGCCCAGAGAGGAAGAAAAGAGGGAGGAAACAGGAGAAACTAGGTTATGTGCTCTGACATGAAGTCTCCTGTTTAATAGGATTGTATTCTAACTTGTCTTCTTCTGTCTAGTGGATGGTAGCTGGGAAGTGTGGAGTGAGTGGTCTGTCTGCAGCCCGGAGTGTGAACACTTGAGGATCCGTGAATGCACCGCTCCAGCTCCACGGAATGGTGGGAAATTCTGTGAAGGGCCAAGCCAAGAATCCGAGAATTGCACTGAAGGTCTTTGCATTCAAGGTAAGTCCTTGTGCAAACATTATCCAAACTCTCTCACTTCAAACCACCCTTAAATGAAGATTATAAGTCATGTTAGAGACCAGGAAGAGTTGGATATATCAAACTTCTTCCAAAAAGTGTGTGTGTGTGTGTGAGAGAGAGAGAGAGAGGGAGGGTGGATGTGTTTTGTCCACAACTTTGAATTTCATTTTGCTGATGTCTTTTGCTGGGAGCACAAATCCTTTGAAGTCTATGAAAGAGCTATTGTGACTGGAAGGGAAGTTTTGAATTCCTTCTGTGGTGAATAATTTATCAGATATTACCTGGTCCAACATGTATCATCAGCTCAAAAACATCTGGTGTCAAAGGAAGGTCATAGAGACTGAAAAATGCTCTTTCTCTGCAGTGTCCAGATAAACAGTAAATCATACAAACACCTCTCCTGACTCCACAATAGGGAAATTTTAGGAGTTAACTCCCTGCAAATGTTTGCATGATGGATGGGGAAGTGGGGGTCAGATTGCGTCCAATTATCAGTGTTGGAGTCAAATGTGGGTGGGGTCAGTTCCACTTCACATTTTCTTCCTTTTCTCATGTACATTTATTAATTACTTAGGTTTCTTCTTCCCAAATATTCTTCCCAATATTTGAAGTTCATTCTCTTTCTCTTCTACTTCCCTTCTTCTTTCCCTCTCCCTCTGCCTGCCCAAACAAACACACTGAAATAGTCAATTAAAACAGAATTAAATCTCATGCTGCACAGAATCTCCATGTCCATGGCTATTGAGAAAAAAGTTGCACTTGGTTCAATGGGAGTTGCACCCACTTAAATGAGTCCAGGATTGCATCCTTATATTTTTAAATGGGTGGGGCAGTTAAGGAATGATTTTGTCAAGATATTGTGAGGAAGACTTATTAACCAGGTCAGGGAAGAAGGTTCAATATTGAACATGCTTATTTGGAAGTAAGAGCCACTGGACTCAATAAGACTTACTTTTGAGCAGATTATGCTACTGATCTGTTTGCTGTCTGTCTTGTGTTCATAGAATTATAGAGTAGTCCAGTTGGAAGAGGCCAGAACACCATCAGGTCCATGCCCCTGGTCAGTGCAGGACTCTCAGATGGATGTCCAGTTGCATCTTGAATGCCTCTAGTGTGGGAGAGCCCACAACCTTTCTAGGTTATTGGTTCTGTTGTTGTGCTGCTTGAACAGTCAGGAAATTCTTCCTGATGTTCAACCAGAACCTGGTTTTCTGTAACTTGAGAAGTTTTTCCTGATATCTAGGCAAAATCTGGCTTGGTGTAACTTGAGTCCATTATTCCATGTCGTGCACTCTTGGATGAATGAGACGGGATCCTGTTCTTCTTCCTTGTAATAGTTTTTCAAGTACTTGAAGAGTGCTATCATATTTAGAAACAGACGAACAGAGTGAGTCAGAAGAGACCCCCAGGATCCAGCCAGCTCCATTTGTGAAATACCTACCATTTCCCCCTCAGTCTTCTCTTTTTGAAACTAAACATACCCAGTTCTTTCCTCACAGGGCTTTGTTTCCAGTCCCTATATCATCCTTGTTGCCTTCCTCTCAATCTTTACCAGCTTGACTGCATCTTTCTTCCACTGGGATTCCCAGAACTTCACACTGTACTCCAGATGAGACCAAACCAATGCTGAATAAAGGGGAATTACAACTTCATGGAATTTGGAAGTGATAGTTATATTAATGCAGCCTAAAATAGCATTCTTCCTTTTTGCAGACACATCATGTTGTTGACTCATATTGAGTTTGCAATCTACGACCATTCCTTCTCACTTGCAGTATTGTTGAGCCAAGTATTCACCATCTTGTAATGATACATTTGGTTTCTTTTTCCTAGGTGCAGAACTTGGGCATTTGTCCCTACTGAATTTCATTCAGTGGTTTTCAGCCCATCACTCCAACCTATCAAGATCACCTTGAATTTTGTTTTTATCTTTCAAGATATTAGTTTCCTACCTAGGTTTGTGAAATCTGCAAATTTGGTAATTGTTCCCTGCATTTCTTCATCCAAATAAATAATTAATACAATTGTCAACAAGCACTGTGGTAACCCACTTGTTACCTCCTGCTCCCATCTGAGAAAGTGCCATTGATGAGCACTCTATGGGTCCAATTCTGCAGCCAGCTGTAGATCCACCTGAGAGTTGTTCCATCTAGCCCACTATTATCTGATCTACTAATTAGAGAATCATGATGTGCCTCATAAAAGACTTTATTAAAGTCAAGATAGATTATGTCCATAGCCTTCCAAAGTCCATTAGGGAAGTTATCAAGGGAAGGGAAGGGAAGGGAAAGTGATTTTGGCAGGATTTGTTCTTGAGAATCCATGTTGGCTTCTAGTGATAGCTGCCTTGTTTTCAAGTCTTCTGCAGACTAACTGCTTTATAATCAGCTCCAGATTTTTCCCAGGAATTGATTCCAGACTGACTGGTCTATAGTTCCCAGGGTTTTTTTTTACTTTTCCTATTTGAAGATAAGGGGCAACATGAGTCATATGGCAGCTTCTCCAGTCATGTGGCACTTTCCCTGTCCTCATGTGGTAAGATAGTACCATCCTTTAATTTCTGATTTTAATGCAGAGACACACGCATTTAAATATATTTTATTTAAATATATTTTATTTGTTCTAAAATGTGTAATTTGAAATTTAATGTAATACATAGAATATAAGCTCTCAAACATCCCAGTTCAAAAGCAAAAACCTGCCTCTTGTGCATATCATCGTAACCACTTAGAATACAGCATTACCCAGTAATTGTGACTTTTCCAATGTATGATCCTGGAAATACTTAATTAAAAACAAAACAATACAACACTACTTTACCAGCAAAAATCACTGTTTGAGCATAGAGGAGAGGAGAGGAGCAAATAGGGCAGGAAGACTTTTTAATGTTTGTGGGAACTCAAAAGATAAAGCTCTGCATTTTTATATGGATTTCCATACTATGGCTATTACCTAGAAGGTATCACAGAATCATAGTACTGGAACATACATGAAAGATAATCCTGTTTGCTGCTAATGGCAGGATCCATCCTGACTCTACTTGCAAACTTTTCACACTGGAAAGGCTGACACTCTTGTCCGTTTCAATGAGCTTATCCCATCAAGAAGGTTCCCATCCCATTTAGTCAAAAATCACCCTTCCTGTAATTTGAATCTGTTGGTTTGGTCCTGAACTCTAGAACAGCAGAACATTTCCCCCTTTCCTCTATTTGATGGCCCATCAAATCTATGAAGATGGTAAACAGCCAAGAGCTTGGTAGGACCTTGAAGACTTATCCACAACTTTCTCCAATTTCACTTTCATGTCTGTCTCCCAAGACTTGAGTACTAAAAACTTCAATTTTATTTCTGAAAGCTGAAGGTTAAGATGCTTCTTGGTGTTTCTTGGTGATCTGCATTCCATGATTTGATGATCTCGATGATGATGATGCTGATGCTGGAGAAAGGTATAGGTTGTCCAGGGTGCAAAGTACCCACCCTTCTTCTAGAGTAATTCACAAACTACAAACTACATTTGGTTTTGGCTTGTCCTCTGATTATCACTCTACCCCAGGCAAATTTGGCTTGTCCTCTGATTATCACTCTACCCCAGGCAAATCCATTGCTCCAGTGAAAAAAGAAGTAAACATCTAGGCTAAGTAATTGTCCCTTCCAAGCTTGCTGAAAGCTGGAGCGGCTGCGTATATCACTACAAGAGTCTTGCTTCAGAGCACACATCCATCTGGTGTGCTTTCTGTGCTATCTTTGCTGAGTCTTAGGCTAAGCAAAGATAGCAAGGATGAGATGAAGCACTATTAGAGGGAGAATTTCTGGTGCCTCGTTTGGACTAAGTCAATGATCAGATGCCTTTTTAAAATTCATTGAAGAAAAGGGGTTTATTGTTCTTTTAATGTGGTGTAATGTTTGTAGGCCAAACTATGGGTATACAGATCAAAGGCCAAGCATCGCAAAGAAAGTTTTATTATTATGTGTTGTTGTAGGAAAAAAATGAAGTCTTAAATTACCTGCACTAGCTGAAACCAGAAATCCAATCTTAACCTGACTGAGACCTCCTGGCAGAAACATGCAGCAAGGGCAAAATCTTTCTGTGCTGTGTTTGTCTTGTCTGAGGCACTTTTGGAGTCAAAAGTGACCTCAAATGCAATTAATGCTAGGTTTAAGAGTCATACTGGATGATAGTTAAGACTGTTTGCTGGTGTTTTTAGCTCCAATGGTTGGTTTTGAAAAGAAACTAGGATGACCCATAGGTGACCTTCCTTATCACCTTTTTCGGAGTCTTTCATTTGGGTAATATAAGTATCTTACAACCTGTGCCTTACACAAATTTGGTGACATTTGTAACCAAAGTGTGTTTTAGTTTATTAAAAAAAAAAAAACATTGTAAAAGGATGGAACCTAACATCTGGGGATGGCTTATATCAGCCTGAACTTGGCAGTGACCTTGAAGAACTAGATTATAGGACTAATTTTGGATCAATTACGCCTACAGTCCCCAGTCTTTTTGGCACCAGGGACCAGTTTCATGGAAGACCATTTTCCCATGGACCGGGGGCAGGGGATGGTTTTGGGATGATTCAAGCACATTGCATTTATCATGCACTCTATTTCTATTAATATTACCTTGCAGTATATAATGAAGTAAGTATACAACTCACAATAATGCTAGAGGCCCAAGACCCAAAAAGGCTTTGCAGCAGTAGCAGCATGGAGCATCAAATAGGCCTTGTGGCCTGCCAGCAGCTCTTCCTGCCCCCTTGCACTTCATTACATCTGCACCACATGCCAGACTTGCTCAGCACCTTGCTTGCTCCGCCTCCCCCTCCCCCGCAGCCCACAGCCCAGCCCTGACCTGCTTTCCAGTTCCCTCACTGCTTGCGTTTGCCCTCCTGGGCTTCTCCACATCACTTGCTGCCTACCACCACTGCCACCTCTCCCTCTTCCTTTCAAGACCCAAAAGGGCCCTAATGGTAATCTGTATTTGCAGCTGCTCCCCAGTGGTGATGCTAGCACTGGGGAGCAGGTGCAAATACAGATGAAGTTTCATTCACTTGCCTGCTGCTCACCTCCTGCTGTGTGGCCCAGTTCCTGACATACTGGTCCTTGACCCAGGGGTTGAGGATGCAATAAAATGTGAACTAGAGGTCTTCCAGGCATGCCATAATACAGGAGTATGTTACCCCATTCCACAATTTTTGATGCATACTGCCCCCCTTCCACAAACACATTTGCAATTTGAGCTGGGATCCATCAGTGTGCAGTTTTGAGGCCACTTGAAGTCTTTGTAGTATTTGCTCTAGATGTTTGCTCAAGTGCCCTATGCTCTACCACAGGCAAAAGTCTCCAGGCTATTGCTTGGATCTCCTCCCTTTTCAACTGGTCCTGCCTTTTAGCATGTTCAGTAAACAAGTGAAAGAGCAACAAAGGGTCGATGGCATGGAGCAAAGGGCAAACCTAAAATGAAGATCTACTGCATAATGAAAACCAGTAACATTTGCCACAACAATGAACAACAACCCCACTGACAGATCTGTATTGTGACCTCCTTCTACTTCACTGTGTTAACTTGGCTCTGCACTTGATTACATATATAGAGAGAAAGAGAAGGAGTGAGAGAGCTACAGTAAAGTGTCTTCTTTCTTTCCTCCTCCAAACTGTGTTCTGTTTGCCTGGATCCAGACACCTGCTCCTGATGTAGCCATTGGATTTAGCAAAAAGCTTACACTTAAATCCCATCAGATAGAAGAGGAGGTGCTTGAGACACAGGCAGCTTCAAATGTTGCCTTTTGCTTAAGCTCATAGAAAGCAAAACTTGACTTTTGTCCAGTAGTGCTGCCAGACACAAGCTCAAAAAGCACATTTCTTTCTGAAGGGATTAGTACCTTTCTTATGTACCAGTTCACTGCTGGGGAAATAAAAGTTCATGAAAGCACAGGTTTTAGGGTCCCTGCTGCTTGTTTGCCATCTTGCCAAGAGTCAAAGAGATGATTTTTCCCTTCTCCAAGAAATAGTAGCATGATAGAAAATTGCAGAAGCATGGTCCAGCCTCCCTCTCCCCTCTGATTTTTCCTCAGCTTCGTATTTACTTTAATGCTGATTGGAAGCTACTGGGTAGAAAATCCCAGAGCGTGCAAGATGGCGATTCCACTCCGCAGAGGATGAATTCAACACTGGCAGCTTATTATTGTAATTCTGCTAATCCTTGTGTGTTTGACATTCACATCCTGGCTCTTTTTATTTTACAAACACTTAGAGATATTTTGAAAAGTCTGTGCCTGAACTCAAAAATGGCACATATGGGCCAGCCATTTAATTTTCTTCATGGGGTCCCTTTCCTGTATGGATCATAGCACCAAACCCCTGCATGAACGGAATAGCACGTTCATGACAGGTAGCACTAACCCCTTCCCTGACTGGCCAAAAAACCCAACTTACATCAAGTAAGTTAGGATAAAAAGAAACATTAGAAATAGACATACAATGAAGTGCTGTCACGGCTATTAGTTATAAGCTGGGACGATTAGTGCCATCCTGATTCGTTCATTCCATTACATTCTAAATTTCACTTCATCATTGTTGATCTTCTGATCTCCAACCAAGGTGATGGAATCTTCTTTGAACTCCTGGACTGAATGTGAATATGTACAAAGAGTGCCATCCACCAACCCCCAGAACTGGCTGTCCAAAACGCTGCGGTTGTGTCCATGCACATGGGAAGAACTGCTGCTCTTCCAGCCTGAAACCATGCTAAGATAATGTCACCCACTGAGCCCAGCCAGCAAGCTCTTGTCATTGCATCAGGAAATTCTCATTCTGATGTTCCAGGGCTCCTCGGCTTCAATGAAAGGAGGAAGTCTGTGGCTGAGGAGAGCTGAACGAGAGAGAACAGGAAGGAAGATGAGATCAGCACAGTGTTGTTAGATGTTTGATAAGTTACTGCCCTTGTTTAGATGAGCTCAAAGTGTGCATTTTCTCAGATCCAGATCTCTGTTAGTTCAATCAGACTGAAATATTAAAACTATCTTTTTAAGTATAGATCTCTGATATTTTCATTCCTTTTTGGGTCATGCTATTAATTTATTTGTGTGTGTGTGTGTGTATAAAATTTTTGCTTTCTCAGCTAGCAGGGATTGATGCAATTATGTTACCTAGGTGTCTTCCCTCTCCCCTACTCCCTCTCATTCCAATATGCATCATTCTAACTCTGATTTTCCCCTATAGGAAATTGTGAATGAAATGCAGTGAATTTCTAAACCTATTTCTTTGCTCTCTACTTCTTTCTTTTTCCCTCTTTACAGGAATAGGTTGCTATTGTTCTTCCTTTCTTGAGGCTAAAATAAATAGAACCTTTTCTGTTATTAACAAGTATTGATCCTTCCCCACATTTGTTGCCCACGTACAACATCAGGACTACCTGCTTCCAGTTATTCTGACCCTCTTAGAGATTGACAAGTCTTCTTGCTGCATGGCTCTTTTTGCTACATTTGATAGCTGTAGAGTTAAAAAAAAAAACCCAAAAAACGAAAACATGAGGCCCTCTTCTGAATGCCTCCTCCAGAGGGACTTTCAGATGGCAGCAGAAAGGTGGTGGCCCTTTCAGCGATGCTCCTCTCTGGACTGGAGATCACCTGCTACACTGAGGCCCACCTGAGACCCGCATTGCCATCTTTTGGATCACAGCTCAACTTCTCCAAGGCATTTGGAGACTGGGTTAGGAACAAAGGGCTCAGCCTGAACCCTCTGTAACCAAGTCTGGTTGGCTTTGATTGGTGGTGGTTTTCCAGGATTTCAGGCATGATTTAAAGTGGTGTTACCATGATTAGTGATAAGCTGGGAAGATCTGGGAAGAGGTCCTTTAAAACACAGTCCATTGTTTGCCTCCCAAATGGAAGGGCAATTCAAAAATTGGTGCCATTCCTTGCCAGCTTTCAGAATGCCACAAAGCACCATTCTGTTGGTTCTAGAATAGCCAGCAAGGCCTCTCTGGAGATCTCAGAGGCTGCTGGGCATGATCCATAAGGTATCATGACACTCCTGAGTTCAGGCCTTTGTGATGTAGAACATCTCAGTTTCAATGTAACAGCTGAACATGCATGGACTTGCTATGACGTAATGTGAAGTAGCATTTTGGGTGAGCAGGAGCTGGTGTGTAATAATCTCTTTTTATATTTACTTTTTAAAATGGCAGTGGAGGGGGCTGTTCAAGCATCACTGCAAGTCAGAAAGAGAGAAGCCGTGCATGCAGGGAAGGCAAAGGAGGCAACTAAAGCATCTCCCAGTTGTTGCTGTTTTGCTAAAACACCAATAGGACACTTCCCATGCCCCACCAGCCCACTGAGGTCTCTCCTAACACACTCGCATATACCCTGGGTGAGGGGACACGGGGATGAAAAGTTGAGGAAAAAGCTGGTCAGGAGAAATCCAGGATATAATACCACAAGGAGGGCTGTTTCAGATGAGCATCATGTGATACACCTGTGAGGAGGACATTACACTGCCAATAAAAATCCCTAGTATAGGTTAACCCTAAATGTAAGGGGTGAGTTGGCATGAAACCTGAAAACAACAATAAAAACAGAATTCTAGGATTGTCTTTTATAGGTTTTAATAGTATCTCTCTTCCCCCCTTTCCCCTCCCCTCCCCTCCCCTCCCCTCCCACTTCCCCCATCATCACCTCCTTAACTTGCATGTTGTTATTTCATGGGCATGTCAGGGCAGAAATGGTTAGATTTTCAACATGAGGAGCAAATGAGTAAACACAAGACTGGTTAGAGGCTAAACTTGGAGAATAGGCAAATGGAAGGATATGTATTTGGAAGCATGCAATGTATTTATTGTATATTAACCTACAAAGAATCTGCTTCACATTATTCTGGGAATGTAAACGAGTAGAAGCAACTACTTCTACCCAAGAGAGGTATGCGTTATATCCAAGAAGCATCTGGAATTACATTATTGGAGAAGTGTATGTGTGTTGGGGCACTGAGGAGAGAGGGCCACAATCCTCATGAACTACACTTTGACAAAAACCCTGTTGAATTATTTATTTATTTAAAAATTTGTATGCCGCCCCCTTGTGACAAGCCTCCTATGGATTTCCTATGTTGTTTTACATAGGATCTCCTTCATAAAAATGCTTAGGGTTGTGTGGTGTATGGTAAGTTGTTAATGGCTCCAGAAGTACATGTGCAGACTTTTACCAAGCTCATACCATCTGATTTTCCCATATTTGATTTATTCCATGATTACAATCACTCTTCTGCATTTATAGTGTGATTAACATACATGGTGTTTAAAAGGAACAGGTCTCGTAAAGCTCCACCCCAAGGGGCTTACAATCTAAAAACAAAGCAGCCAAACTAAAAACCAGAATGAACCACAGAAGAAGGAAAAGAAGCAAGGCTAAATGGAAAGGAACTGTGAATATACATTAGAATTTGTTGTGCAAAATATTGAAATTCATTGTTAGTTTCCAGCATCTCACAGGACAATAAAAAGTGCCAGCTTGATATAAGGGTGAAAACAGATACTCAGCATTCTAGCCAATTTGTCCAGAACTGCAATGTCTTTATAATATATTTGACAAGGGAAAGGAACTACATTTACAAATCCCGCTGTTATTAAGTTGCCATGGTTTAAATTATTTGTTCTGTTCTCAGTTTAAAATATTGTGACAATGTGCTGCTGTAAGATGTGTGAATGCTCCATATTTATAATTGCCTGTTCTTTCCAGATAGTTTAATAAAAATAAACATTTTAAAATCTCCCCCACAACCACCAGACACCCACCTGCTGATTCTCTGCTGAAAACTGCCTCCTCCTGAACCTACTTTTCGGTTTGGTGGGCAAGGAGGAACAGCAGCTGGGGTTTGCTTGCAGTGCATAGTTCTCCCCTCAAGAGTCTACCAGCTAATTATCTGTAATACATTATGCATGATTCTTTGGGCTAATTTCCACATTTGAGTGGCAGGTTATGGGTAGCAAAGAAGCGTCTGTGCAAGCAGCAAGGTGAATTGGGAAGAGATGTGTAAGTGCAAGCAGCAATAGTTGCTGTGATTGTGGTGAACGTCTGTGCAGTAACTATACTGCAAGTTATGAGAAGGCAAGACTCATGGAAGAAGACAACCGTGCTAGGGAAAGTCAAAGGCAGAAGACAAGGAACGCCAATTAGGATTGAGTCCATAAAGGAAACTGCAGCCTTGGATTTAGAACAACTAACCAGGGATGTAATGGATAGGACATTTGGGAGGGCTTGATTACACACAACAGACAAAACAAAACAAAAATGTGGAAGTAACAACAATGTCCTCTATGCACCTTTCCCACCATATGTAAGGTTTCCCCTCCCCGCCTTCTGTGTTAAGATGGGGTGGCTGAACCTTTGAGTACACATCCCCAGTCCTTTTTGACACAGGCATCCTTTGCTCTGGGATAGGAATGGGAGAGAAATTCAAAGATGTCAAAGAGAGCCAGTGCGCAGGACGACCTTAGAGGAGATGGATGGTCCCACCTTCCCATTCATGTATTCAGTTAATGTAAAGGGACATTTAAGAAGTGGCACAATGAGTAGAGGTAAGAAGGAGAAATTTGTTTGGTTCACATTTCAATATACATCTACCCAATTCACTCTTTCCAAATGAGTGCAAACTGAAGCACAACTTTTGCCATATTCCCAATTTTGCAATGAAATTCAAAATTTGTGTACGAATTGTGAACACTAGGGGGAAATGAGCACAAAAACATGTATCATCATCAACATAGCACACATTTATGAATAATTACAAAATTCATCTATGAGGACATATGAGCACAAAAAGTCTTAATATTTTTTGGTTAGGCCTTTAAAATTGCATACTAATACAAAAATGACAAGAATATTCAGTTGGAAAAATGAGAAACTGAGTAAAGTAAAATAGATTAATTCTGGTGCAAGTGACGCCTTTCCAGTTTTATGTTAATTTTCATATGTTAGATCTACCCATTATTGGTATTGTACAAGTGACACAACTTTGAATAAAGTGCTTCTAGACTTTTAACTTGTAGAAGAGCCATTTTGACTATGAGAACTTGTGCATCCATGAGTATTCCAGTCAAGGGAAGGTTATTCATATATGTATGCCATTTTGGAAGGGAAAAGGCCTAGGGTGAAGTCTAATGCACATTTGGACCAAAAGAAGTCCTTCATCTCCCAGAACTGCCCAGCTGGAGTGGCTAGCTGGAGAATGCCGAAAGGCACCGTGCCTTACTATAGGAACTGGAGAAATGGATATGGGGGTTGAGCAGATTTCAGGCTCTTGGGATCTACTCTCTGTGTGTGGGTGTTTTCTAGAAATGCACAGTACAGGCAGACTGGACTACTTATTAGTCCACCAGGTGTAAAATATTGAGGTGGATAGTGGAATCAGTTACCTATTGTATCCCATGAACTATTCACTGAATCTACAAATCTGAATTTGGGTCTGTGCAGATGCATCGGTTCTCACCAGTTAATAGTCTTATTTTGCAGGAGAGGCACACAGGTCAAAAGAAAATCCACACACGGCTAGCAGAGGCAGCTATAGAACATTGTTATTGGGAGAGAGCAAGTCTTGTCAGAAGATCATCCCATAGCTCCTGGTCTGCCTTCTGTCCATACCTGCCACATGCACTGAGCATTTATTCAGTGGTGGTCGGTTCATAGTGACGCATGAGAAATTCATTTCTGTTCATTTTTAAATTGGGATCTACTCAGTTCACATCTTGCAGACTAAACATAGTGCAGTATGTGTTGAAGTTTGAACCTTTCTGTGTTTGCTGTGTGAGTTACAGACATCTAAAATGGGGTTTTGAAAAATGAGCATGAGAAAGTGCGTACTTTTAAGAATTCATGTGGAAGTGCTTTAATCAATAGGAGGGGAATGTGTGCATGTTCCTCTGGCAGCGTTTGCTAGAAACCTCCAATGTTTAGGGCTTCTCATCCATGAACATCAGCCAAGGAACCAATCCAAATGTGCAGGGACTGAGCCACATCTAAAATGTGCAGTGGATTACTGAGGAAGTGAGCTCAGGGTAGCTGTTTCAGTGGCAGCTATTGCTCTTTCTGGGCATGAATTGCTTTAAAATAGTGGCAAAGACAGGTATCTATTTCAATGTCTTTCTAGCTGATATTTTCCTTTTCACTTTAGAGGAGACTCCAGGCTTGGGCTTCCCTAACCTCATGTTAGGGGTATGGACTGCTTCACACTAGGAATGGAGTCACAAGATACATATTGAAGCAGATGCCTGTCTGAGCCAATTAAAATGGTTTACACCAACCACAATAAATATTCTCCCTCAGTTCATATTTTTGTCCCACTTTCAAGCTATGCAAGATAGATAGGGGCCATTGGGCATGGTAAGATCTGATTAGTTTTTGGATTCATTTGGATTAGTTTTCAGAAATAACTGTTGGTGTGCAACCCATGCTTCCTTGTTGTTGGATTCTGTCTCGGTTTCTATTGTATCATGTGAATTGGAATTAACTGTATCTGAAAAGGGGCTATTCAGCAAAAAGTTCCAATTGTTCAGTTTCTTCTCCCCCACCCCCCTTTCCCCCATCGAGAAAGAGTTTCCAGGCTACAGTGCAATTCTGAATTATATCCTTTCTATTCTATTTTTTTCATTCTTGCACACACTTGAGATAAGATTAGCATCCACATCCTGTATGATTCAGTGTCACACATCTCATTGACTGAAGTTGCAATTGTCCTCACTTAAACATAAAATATATGACCTTTACAACAGGTTATCTATTTATTTAGAATGCCATGTGCATAGGCATGCAATTAAGTAGAAATTTGAAATCGGTAAATGCCACCTCTCTCTTCAAACAAAAAAATATACAAAGAAAACAACCAATATAACCCAAACATTATATATCAGTATGGAAAAAGTGGGATATATTTGCGTAAAGCAAACTGGAGCAGATGTTATATTAAAAATGGTTATTGTTATCAGCCAAGAAGAAAGTGTTTCAAGTAGAGAGACTGACAGAAAGTGATCTAGGAAAAAAGATACATTCCTTGTACATTTATTAAGTGCAACTTTCTTTCTTTTTCTTTCTTTTCCCCCCATCTCTCTCTCTCTGTCTCTCTCTCTCTCTCCCCCCTCTTCCTCTTTTTAGATAGAAAGCCTCTTCATGAAATAAAACCCCAAAGTAAGTTTCTGTGTTTCCTTCTCAATCTATTTTCTTCAACACAGTATTTTTAAAGAACTCCAATAGCATATTAATTCAGGTGTGAATAAGAGGTTCAGATTAGATATAAAAGATGTGACCCATTGGAAAAAAAAAAGGTCCTTTTTTATGTTCCCACCATGTTTTGTGGAATGCAGAGGGTCATGCCAGGCCTTGCTGGTTCTGGGCCAACATCAACTGGGTATGTACAGATATTGTAAAACTGTACCCCATGTATATTGTCCAGATTATCAGGAGCCTTCAGCCCATGATCAGCTCTTTGACAGAATCAGTTATTATATAAATGAGTTCATGCACATTTGCTCAGATTCACACACAAATGTACATTCCTGAAAATGTGCACATCTCCCCAAAATTTGGAACCCACCAACAAATGTATGTGCCTTTTAACAGTTTAGTTTATTGGATAAGTACACATTTTGGGTCAGTGGGTTTATGTGTGTGTGTATTTTCTTCTATGACTAAATTTTTGCAAAATTATGGGAAATGGAAGCAGTTGAAAGACCACCTTATGGTAGGATTCATGGGTCATATTACAAATGTCTACTCATTTAAGTCCAACTACAGATTTCTTCAGTATCAATATATTAATGGTTCCTGCCCCCCATCCCCATCAATGAGGAGAATTTTCCCTCATTATACTTGGTGTGCAGAACCTCAGTTGCATGGGTCATATCCTGTCCTACTTGGGGTCCCAATTTGCTCCTGTAGGCTTTCCTAGATAGCTATGCCCTTGCTCATGTCCCCTTCCCACTGATTGGCAGTTTCACAGCTCCCCCTACCCCTGCTATTCTAAAAGGATAGAATGCTTCTCCTCTACTGTGGTCATGTTGATATTGTGAGCAAAGTGGTGATTGATTCCCACTCTCGTATTTGCACAAACATGGAGCATATAGGAAAGGAAGTTTAGGGGAAGAAATTCATTCCGGTTTCCATGTCAGTGTGAATTTACTCAATCCTCACTTTCTAACCCAACTACAGTTATAGTTTAATATTCACACACCCTAACTTTGTAATGAGAGTCTCTAATTAAAAAGAAAAACATGTTACATTCATGTATTAAGGGGGAAGTGTGCCAAAAATGTATATATGGGGGGAAAATGTGAACGTTAGACAGTAGAAGCCAGCGGCTACTGACAATACTGGATTGTACTCAGAACATTAAATGAGCTATTCATGGTGCTGAATCTACTTTGGAGAAAGGGTTGGGGCCATGCACAACTCCTTTAAAGTTTAGAGTAAAATCCAAATGCGTAAAGGCACACTGACCTTGGGCCACTACCTTCCAGTGATGTTAGACATGATTATGCACAACAACAACATATTAGAAAAATAGAAACATAGAAACAGAGCAAGTCAGAAGGGGTCTCCCAGGCCATCTAGTCTGACCCCCGGCTCCAGCCGGCTCCGCTGACGACACGCCCACCATGTGGATGTCCAGACTATCCTTGAACACCCACACAGATGGGGCCTCAACGACCTCTTGTGGAAGCCCATTCCACACACTCGGGGCCCTGACTGTCAGGAAGTGCTTCCTGGCATCCAAATTGAACCTTGGCTCCCTGAGCTTTGCTCTGTTGGAGCACGTCCTGCCTTTGCAGGGGAGAACAGGTCTCTACCCATCTCCGTGTGACATCCCCTCACATACCTGTATGTCGCCAACAGATCCCCTCTGAGTCTCCTCTTCTCCAAGCTGAAGAGACCCAGTTCCCTCAGTCTCGCCTCATACCCCATCCCCTGCAAACCAGCCACCAACGTTGTGGCCCTACGCTGCACTGACTCCAACCTGGCTATATCCTTTCTGTAATGAGGGGCCCAAAACTGAACACAATACTTCAGTTGCGGATGCATCAGAGTCGTGTAGAGTGGTAGTAATACCTCTCTTGATCTAGAAGCCACACTTCCAGCTATGCAACCAAGGGTGGCATTTGCCCTCTTGACCACCGCACCACACTGCTGACAGTCAACCTGCCTGCAGGTTAGCCTGCAGTCAACCAGTACCCCAAGGTCCCTTTCACAAGTGCTGCTCTCCAGCCACTTGTCACCTAACCTGTACTTATGACACCTATTCCTATGCCCCAAGTGCAAGACCTTGCACTTATCCACATTGAACGCCATCCTGTTGTCTCCTGCCCACTTCCATAGTCTGTCCAGATCCTTTTGGATCTGGAGTACCTGCTCCTCAGTTCTGGCCACTGCTCCAGTTTTAGTGTCATCTGAGAATTTGATCAGCAGACTGTTCACCCCTTCTTCCATGTCGTTAATGAAAAGATTAAACAGGATTGGCCCCAGGACAGAGCCCTGGGGGACCCTGCTTGTCACTGGCCACCATCCCGATGATTCCCTTCTTCTGAAACCTTCTGCTTTCGGTCAGTCAACCATGCCCTAATCCACCGGACAGTGCTTTGGTGTATCCCAAAACTCCTCAGTTTCTCCACCAGGATATCATGGGGCACTTTGTCAAAGGCCTTGCTGAAATCCAGGTATACCACATCCACTGAATCCCCTCCATCTAGCCATCTTGAAACCTTGTCATAGAATTCCACAAGGTTTGTCTGGCAGGACCTGTTTTTGCGGAAGCCGTGTTGTGTGGCTGTCAGCCTCCCTTCCTTATCTAGCATCACTAGATCTCTCTCTATTATGAGCCTTTCCATTGTTTTTCCTACAATGGACGTAAGGCTAACTGATCTATAATTCCACATGTCCTTCCTACTACCCTTTTTGAAAATTGGGACCACTGATGCCACCCTCCAGTCCTCTGGAACTTCACCCGTTCTCCACAAGTTCTCAAAAATGGAGGCCAGCGGGCATGAGAGAAACCCCGCCAACTCTCTAAGTACTCTTGGGTGTAACCCGTCAGGGCCTTGCGTCTTTGTAATGTCCAATGCCCTGAGGAGCCCCTCAACTTCAAGGGGGGTGACTCTAATCTGTGCCCCAAAGTCCACAGCCTCATCTAATGTCCTATGCGGATATCACCCATCCTGCTTTGGGGAGAACACAGAGGCAAAATTGTCATTTAGCATCTGTGCCTGTTCCCTCATAGCAGTCACTGGATCTCCTTCCTCCTTATTTAGTGGTCCCACCACTTGTCTCCCCTTCCTTTTCCTATTTACATGCTGAAAGAAGCACTTTGTGTTGCTCTTGATATTCTTGGCAAGTCTCAGCTCATAATCAGCCTTAGCCTTGCAAAGAATCCTTCTGCAATGGGCCTCCTCCTCCCGGTATACCATTTTGTCTATTTTCCCCAGTACTGATTTCCTACGGAGGGTCCTCTTTTGTCTAATCCCTCTAACCACCTCCTTTTGCATGCATGGAGGCACTCTCCTCTGCCTCCCCACCTTACTGACTAGAGGTATCATCAAGGCTTGCACCTCCAAAACCTCCCTTTTGAGTGCCATCCATCCCTCCTCAACTCGCTTACCTTCCAGTAACCTATCCCAGGGGACTTTCCCCAGTCTGACCTTAAGTTGGCCAAAGTTGGCCCTCTTGAAGTCCCAGCTTCTAGTGCTTGACCTGCTGCATGTCCCCAGTCCCCTGATCTCAAAGGAAAGGATGGAGTGATCACTCGCATCCAGAGCTCCCCTAATCTGTAGTTCATCTATCAGCTCCAAAGAGTCCTGTATTGTTATTTTTTGTCACTACGAAAATATGTATGGATCTATGGATGTATGTTTGTGTAGACCTTTTTCTTTTCAAACAGTTAGTAAATGATGCCAAAACGGGTCAAAAATCAACTTTGAGCAGACTCTACTAGAGTATTAGATTTTTTTCCTTGCCAATTCCGTTCTGGATGTGACAGATCCTGCCATCACTTACACAAAAGCAGTTTAGTGCTTCCTGCACAATATCCCCAAAACACTCATTTCTGTAAAAAGACAAGTGGCAGATTTCCTTTATGTGAGCTCTGCTGATCTGTCCCTTTCCATGAGATTTCCTGTTGCTTCATTTGCCCCCAAAACATTAAATTTGTGTTGGGCAACAGGGAGTTGTTGGGCAATGGAACTGCTGGGGTAGAAGCAAATTGCCAGAAGCACAAGTGTCCATTGGATTTTGTCTCCATTGATGGGAAAATGTAAACCTGAAATGATAGATGGGTTCATCCTAACTATAGATAAACTCTGTTATGATTGTTGTCAAAAGTAGGGATAGCTGAGAGAGTTAATTCCCAGTGAATACCAGTTTTGCAGGTGTTATATTTACATAGTAATTTTCAATATCTGTAGCAATTTGGGTAAAATAAATGAGCCCAACTGAAATCCTCAGCCATCTCTGTGTCCAGACTTACTTCTAAATAATGTTACATGGCTGATCAATGTATCAATTGCAGCAGATCAAACAATGTTGCAGTGGATCAAACAATGCTTTTGTTTCTTTGTGCTGTCTTATGGCTAAGTATGGGAGAATCAGAGATGCTCTAAACTCCACTCCAAAGCTCAGCCTGTATTCCATTTTCCCTTCAAATAGGGAAAGTGCAGTATTCAAAAAGGAAATGTGTATATTTTTCAAAAGTGTGAAAATGCAGATTTCCTAAAGTGTGCATTTCTCAACAGAAACAGCAGTTTGCAGAATATACATTACCATTTGGGTTTGCATTTGGACTATTTCTTTAAGATTTATGGATTGAAATGAAATTCTCATACATCCCTGCTTCTGGATGAAACAGATATAACACAATCAATCATTGGCTTATTCATCAGTGGAAAATAACTTCTATTTTACTAGTTACCTCTAATTAGTCATATGTACAGATTGCACGGCAGCACTGAGGGAGGCCCATTTAACCACTTGCTCTCACACCATGTTCTCAGTCGACCCTCTTCCCAGGAGGTAGGGTCGATCTCACACCGGGAAGACTCCAATGGCCTCAGAACATCTGGATGATCGTGATGGGCTAGTAATAGCTATAAAAGGAGATGTTTGGTCTAGGTGCATCATGGTAAATTTGGGGATTCTGCTGCACAGTGCTTTCTTTTATGCAGCATTCCCATAAAAGAAGGTATCCTTCAGCAGGTTCCTTCAACACTGGTATTCTGGTGTACTCATGTCTGTTGATATAGCAGAAGAATGATGTAGCCCCAGAACAAACATCTTGTAATCCATATACCAGGCTTGTTTTTTGTTATGACTCCTTTCTTTGTGCAAACACTTGCCACAGACCAGGGGGCAGAAGGAAAATCCCTAACCTAACTCGGTTGCTTCTCCATTCCTTCTCCTTTCACCCTGTGTACATTTATGCTGGTGAAGTATAGAATAATGGCATTTAACACAAAGTGTAATCCACAATAGGCACCTGTCTTGAGGCATGAACAAAATGGGTCCATTGCATAATTGCTCGCTCGCTCTCTCTCTCTCTCTAATAGCAAGCATAAAATCATGTCTTAGGAACATAGACAAATTTAATCTTTGCGTGCAAAAGACATGAAGCCCTGAGGACATACACACACCTGCCAGAAATGATAGCAAGTGGAAGCAGGTGCTCATCTTGGACTCCTTTCTGATTTCCAGTTCCAGTTGCACAAGTGTCCAAATGTACATGGGTTTCCTTAGCAGATTGCGTTTGCTCGTTTTTAATTAATGGAGGAAGTTTCTTCTTGCATTAGCCTGGAGAAATATTTTGTCCAAATTAGGAAATATGCATAGATTAGTGAAAATTTTTGAAAATCTCCCAGTTGATCACTTCATTTGCTCAAAAGTTCCATCCATGCAAAGTGAGAAGGAACTACAAGAATGAACAGGAATCAGACACAGGATGAGTGGCAAGACTGTGCTTGGAGAATCCTAGAATCTCCAACTTCTTTTTGTTCCTCTATACCTAGCATTCATGGAATCCACTTGGAATCCATCAACATTATGCAAAGTTTGACACATATCCATAAGCAATAAATGGTTCTGTTTACTGGACTGGCACCACCATTGGCATTTCCAAACAGGAAGACCTACTTTCAGGCAGGCCCTTCTTGCCCTGACTATCTTGCTTGAGGTTGGCTGACAGCTTCCCCTGCCCTCAGTCTTTCTCCATGAATTTGTATTTGTATGGTTTTGAAAAGCTTGTTTTGTACTTGTTTTTACTTATGTCATACCTCAAGCATCCCCAATATAATATGTTGTATATTTGAATGAGTTCATAAAATTAGATGCATTTAATGTTCCAGTTTCCAGTGAACATGAACGAAGTTCCAACAACTAGGATTTCTGCCTAGATTACCTGGTTCACAAGTGTCTAATCACAAAAATATCTGAAAGCCACTGTCTGCAAAAGATACACATGAGCTTGGATGTTTGGGACCCTTCCATGAGTTTGGCAGCCAGGCAATTCCTCTGATTGTCTGTCTGACCACGCTTTTTTTTTAATCACCTCATCTCTGGCATTGTGATTGCATCCTTAAAGAGGGCCAGCCAAACCACCGAGGTCGATTTTAGTGCCTTTAATTCTTTGGGGAATGAAACGATTTATTTTAAATGGGGAGATTAGAGACGTGCTATATAGATACAGCTTGCAGCTTGCTGCTGAATGGAATGGACATTAAGTTTAAGACAGTATGAGTCATCATTGATGCAAAATCAAAGTCAATTATTAAGATAATTGAGAAACAACCAATTGTGGTAAATAGCCTTATATATAATTCTCTCTGACTCAGAAGTGTGTTCCCTGCATATTAGGACTTCTCTAAAGGTAGGCAAAGGAAGAGCTGAATAGGGAAGTAGCTTTCTCTGGCTGGCCAGAATAAAAGGTTGCAGAGGGGGAAGGAGACAGAGAGCTTGTGAGAACTGAGAGTAATTGTTGCTATCTGCTAGAAAATGAATAACAAACCAGAGGAAATGTGTGCTCTGCACAGCTTGCACAAAACTTTATTGCAAATGAGATAATTTAATCTATTATGATTCCTAATGCATTAAACAAAAATGTTTCATTTTGTGCTTCTGCACTTCTTAAATTATCTTCAGGTGTTTTTATAAGCTTAATCATAGTTAACAGAAACTTCATTACCATAAAATATGCTTTCAATAAATGTTGTTGGGAAGCACAGTTAAAGGCAGGCAGTCTTGGTTCAGATGTAACATCAAACTCAGGTTTGGGGGTTAACTGCCTGTGACTCAGGCTCCTTCTCTCCCTCCTCCCCTTATACATAGCAATGTCCTCTCTTTGCTCTGGGATTGATCCAGTCCTTGGTTAGAAGGCCTCAATGTGCACTTGCACTAACAATTCAGGACTGGTCCCAAGGGAAGACGTGGCAAAGCCCCACACAGCTCAACAGGGACTCTCTAGGGATTAGCCCTGAACTTGTTCCTCCAGCTTGTTAACTTCCCTCTTGCTGCAGGCTGGTTTTCTGGCTCTCTCCAAGCAAGGGAGCAAGTGGTAGCAATGCTGGGGAGAGGAAGAGCAAAGGCAGCTGGTGGACTTGGGAGTAAGGTGGCAGTCCCACGTAAAGACAGCGAGTGCGGCATGCTGTTCCGAATGGTGAACCGGGAATCAGCAGATCTGGGTTCCAGCCCACACTCAGCCACTTTGCTTTACTCATTGACTTTCAGCCTCATAGCATATCCTTGTTGTTGTGGCTGAGAGGCTAAAATAGCCAGGACAACAAGCTTTAAGTGGTTGTCATTTCCTTGAAAAGTGAAGAAAGTTTGAGGTATACATGAAATCCATTTTGTGGCAACTTTTTATGATGGTTTGGTGATTGCCTGGCATAGGAACACATAAATACTCATATAGATGTTCTGCCTAGGTGTCTCCACAACCACACCTTGCCAAAAGTGTACAAATCCTCCCATAGGCTACACTATAAAACCAAGTATTTGGGGGAGATCTGCATAATTTGGGGACAATCTGTGCAAATATTTTTGTTCAGACCACAAAGAGATTCCTGTGAATTCCAGATCTGTCGATGGACAGATGATGGTGTGAAAGTCACCTGAAAATCTGCAAAATATGTGCAGAATGGATTTTGCTCTCTTCATGCATCACTCATTATCATAACTGCAGAAAAATGCTTCTGGGGTCACCATGGCAGCAATATCAAAGGTTGTGCTAGTTTTCCTGGATAATCCATGGAAATGGCATCTTTAGGATAGGCAGCTAACACTCACCTTGCAGACCAATGATTGCTCGCTAGAAACAGCAGAAATGACAAATGAGTTTTCACAGCTGGCATCTTTCATTAGCCATGAACGAAGTTTCAAGAGAAAACAGAACATTTTCAGAGGCAATTGGTATGCGATATATTTCTGTTAAAAAAAAAAAAATGGATGGGTTTTTGAAATGGGAGGTGCAGGTCTACTTACAAGGTCTACTTGCAGTTCAGGAAAGGTAAGTAGTGCTCCCTGTGTACCTTGATTTTCAACACAGTGAGACTTGTGGGGCATAAAGGAGTGGGGCAGGGCCTGGCCAGCATACACGGAGATATCGAAGGTGGTGGTAGCTTGAATGGTCTTAGTTGGAGACCTTGCTCATATCTATCTGTGTATCTATATAACTCCCTCCTTCTCGTCCTTTCTCAATATAGTTTGTGTTGTTTGGTTTCATTTTTCCCCATTTTTTTCAAGTAGAACAGAACCCATTTTTGGACTCTTCACTTTTCCTGAAATAGCATTGTTAAAAAAAAGGGGGGAAAGACAACCCAGCACTGTGACATTGCCTAATTGGACCCACTGACAAAGATTAATGCCTTTTTCAGCATGGAGAGGAGATTTTTCTCCCCTTAAAAAAATGAGAGGGGAGGGGGATACCAATAAAACATATCAAATAAACTGCATGGCCCCAATAACATATTTCACTGTTTGTATTTCTGAACTGTGAATTTCTAAGGTTAACCCATTTTTGGCATCAGGGATTTCCACATTTTAGACAGAGTAAAGGAATAGCATCAAACTGGACACAGATGTTCTGTTTTCATTGCTGCCCTCATCTCTTTCTCCTGGGTCTTCTTCTCCATGTTTCTCTTGAAGGTGCAAAAGGACATTTGGATTGCCTCCATAAAGCACAGTGCAGATGATTAGATACTAGCAGTATGTTATTTAGGTAGGGTAGAACTCTGGTAAGAAAGGGTATCAGACTTGAAAAAATGAAGAGTAATAGGCCAGTTATAGGTAGGGGCATGTTCCTCAAATATTTTCAGCAGAGGGAAGGGGGTTTCTCAGCCTCCTATACATTTTTACTTCCCAATCTCAACACCACCAGCATCACCCCATGCTTTGCACACCAACTATGTGTTCCACAGCAGAATGTGCAAATATTGAAACACTAGTCCAAGAATATCATTAGAAAGAGAAACCAAAATCATAGACTCACATTGGGATAGACCAGTGGAACAGAGTGGCAGTTTTCCTCAAATTATTTGCAGAGGTTCGTTTATGTAGAATGGGCAGTTTGAACTGGTGGTGGTACTTGGTATAATGCGACTATGCCAACTAAGTGTTTTGACATGTACAGTGATGGGTAAGAATTCTGTTTCACATTTGTTTTCATAATACTCTACTAATATTCAGAGATATTCAGGGGAAAGGGACTTAAAATTTGTTTGATTATTTTTAACTGAATGTGGACAAAACTGAAAACTGACAGATGTGTCCATGTAAGCCAAGCCTGGCTTTGAATTCTTCTATAGAAACATAGAGACTCATAAGAGATCTCCTTAGCCATCTAGTCTGACCCCTGGCTCCAGCCAGCTCCATTCCTGAAATGCCTACCATGTGTATGTCCAGCCTATCCATGAACACCCTCGCTGAAGGGGCTTCAAGCACCTCCTGTGGAAGCCCATTCCATACCTGTCCTGAGATTCCATGCCATCCTGAGCTTTTCATATAATAGGACAGCATGTAAAAGCTTTTAATAAATAAATAAGTACCCTAGGAGTCCTAACCATCAGGAAGTACTTCCTGGCATCCAAATTGAACCTTGGTTCCCTGAGTTTTGCTCCACTGGAACACATCCTTCCCTCCACTGCAGAGGAAAAAAGGTCACAATTCATCTCTGCATGGCATCTCCATGTGGAACCCCTCCACGTACCTGTATGTCACTAACAGGTCCACTCTGAATCTCCTCTTCTCAAGGCTGAAAAGACCCAGCTCCCTCAGTCTCTCCTCATATGGCTTCTTGTGGCCCTTTGCTGCAATGATTCCAACCTTGTAGTGAGAGTTGGAATCCCTCTTGTAATGGAGTCCCTCTTGTAATGAGGGACCCAGAATTGAACACAATACTCCAGCTGTGGGAGCACCAGAGTCATATAGAGTGGCAGTAATACCTCTCTTGATCTAAAAGCTACTCTTCTGGCTATGCATCTTAGGGTGCTGTTCGCCCTCTTGACCACCATGTCACAATGCTGATGCAACCAAGGATGTGTTCACCTCTTGACCACTGCATCACACTGCTGACTCATGTTTAGTCTGCAGCTGACCAGTACCATGAGATCCCTTTCACAAGTGCTGCTCTCCAGCCACTTGTCCCCTAACTTGTTCCTATAATAGCCATTCCTTATACCCCAAGGGCAAGACCTTGCACTTATTCTCATTGAATGCCATCCTGTTGTCCTCAGACCACTTCCAAAGTCTGTCCAGATCCATTTGGATCCGGAGCACCTGCTCCTCAGTTGTAGCCACTGTCTCCATTTCAGTATCATGTGTGAATTTGATCAGCAGACTGGTCATCCCCTTTTCCAGGTCATTGATGAAAAGATTGAACAGGATCTGTCCCAGGACAAAGCCCTGGGGAACCCTGCTTATCACTGACCACTATCCTGATGATTCCCCACTAGACTTAACCATGATTGTCTCATGGACTGCACAACCTTATCAGCCCAAGGCAGCAGCTAGACAGCCATAGTGGTTTAGGAGAAGCAGGTCAAGGTCAGAGAAGAGTTGGAAATTAGCACTCAAATGCTCCTCTTCCCCTTCCAGCAGCCCTTTGACAGCTGGTGGGCAATTCTACCCCCCCCCACACACACACACACACATACACACACAATAATAACTTGTTTGAGGACATAGCAGCATTCTTAGAGAAGGATTCCTGGGGGTATTCCAGGGGATGGAGAGGCAAGAAACCAAGACACAGCACCCTAATGGTGTCATGCCCCCCTTCCCCTCCAAAATGCCACTCAGTCAACAATGGCTATGTATGTGCTTTGCAGGCAGGAAGAACATGGAGGTGACCTCCATGTTTCTCTTGTTTTGCATAGGATGGTCATAATCCTGCAAATGATGGAGGAGGAATTATACTTCCATCTCTTTGGAAGGTCTCATCTTTGCCAGCTCTACTGCAGGCTGGTACAAGAGAATTCTCCTCTGCATTCTGGGAACAGCAGTTTTCATTGAATTTTGCAAGTCAAATGGATTAGTATGTGGCTTGATATGTGTAAGAGTTTACAAAAATTGAAAAGTTGAGGAGATAAAGGAGATGAGATTTATTTTTTTTAATTGAATGCAGGAGAAAGGAAAATGGACAGGTGCACTTCTCTTTTTGCTTGATCAACCCCAGAATGCCATGCTCCCATGTGACTTTGCATCCACTTTCCAGGAAGAGCCATTTTATTGTAATATGTATGATAGAGATGGGCGCTTCTTTTTTCCAGGCAAGATTCCTTGTTCTTGGACTGGGACTTGGGAGATTTGGGTTCTAGGCCCCTAGCCATGAAACTCACTCATTGACATTAGGTCAGTCACTGATTCTAACCTGACTCTTAGGGTTTTTGTGAGGATAAAATGAAGAAGAAGAGGATCATGCAAGCCAACCTGGGTGCCTTGCAGGAGTAAGTAAAATGGGATACCAGCGCAATAACTAGTAATAATACAATAAAACAGAAGTCTAAGAGGCTGGACATGGACCACTGCGAAATCTGAATTTCACTGTAACTGTTCCCCCACCTCAGCAGTGCAGGTTTTAAAGAGTCGATGCGCTGCTTATGGATGTTTTATTTACTGATTTCTTTATTATAATATTTAGTTCTTTCTTTCTTTATTATTTCGAGTTATATGCTGCTACATTAGCCCATGGGCTCTGATAGCATGCATATTTCTCCTCCTTTCCAGGTGCCAACAACCCTCTGAGATTGGGACTCAATGATACCCAGTGAGATTCATGGCCAAGTGGGGACTGGAACTTGCATCTCCCAGTCCCCAGACCAGCACTCTAACCACTGTGCCATCCTGGCTCTCAGAGGCAGCAAAAAAGCTGTGTTGCATGGGTGGGAGCTTCCTTACACATTTTGCCGCCAAAAGCCCCTCTTTGAGAGGAATGTGAATTGGGCAATGCTTTCACAAGTACCACATATCTATCAAAATGCACTGTCTTTTATAAAACAATTGGATATGATTCTCACAACAATCCTGTAAGGTTTTAGGCTTCAGAACCCAGGTTCCCCAGTTTGCTTTACGGCTGAGTGGGGACTAGAGCTCAGATTTCCTGACTCCCCAGTTAAACACTCCTAACCACTACACCACCCTGCCTCCAGAATGCTCCTAGAACTTAATGCAGCATTATCCTGTGGGAATTCTAGTAGACAGGGTGGCAGAAACACCTCAGCTAAGGCTTAGTCAATATTTTGATATTCATTCATTAATTAAATTTATATCCCACCTTGTCTTTTCTTGCGAGAAACCAAAGGCCGTGTACACAGCCTTCCTCCTCTCCATTCTGTCTTCACACCACACCCAGAGGACTCGAATGCTACCCCATCCCAGCGCAACACTAACCACTTCTCTAGGCTTAGTCGATCACTCTATTTACTGTGCCACACTGGCTCTTGTGGATGTTAATTGGTCCGCATCTATGTCTTTCGAACAGGAAGCCTGCCATCTGTTGCTCATTTAGTGCCATTCCTTCTCTCCTTCCAGACATTGAAAATGCAACGGATATTGCCTTGTACTCAGGCTTGGGTGCCGCTGTCATTGCAGTCGCCATCATTGTAGTCGGTGTGACTCTCTACCGACGGAGCCAGAGTGAATACGGTGTGGATGTGATCGACTCCTCAGCTCTGACAGGAGGCTTCCAGACCTTTAATTTTAAAACTGTTCGGCAAGGTTGGTAATTCAGATTTCTGATTATTGGAAAAGAATCCACCCTGGCATGAACTAGCAAGGAGCTTGGGTGCACTTGATACTTGAGTGTTGTTGCTCCATCAAGGCTGGGTCCTGCACCACAACTGTAGCTAGGGATGGGAAGCTCATTCCGCTGAAGTTCAGTGGACTTCCCCCACACATTACTTGCCCAATGGCCCAAAGCAGACTGAGTTGGTGTGGGTTCGGATTCCAGCAAGCAGCTCAAAGTATTTTTGCAAATCGGGAACCAGGAATTGGGGCATCCCTACAAATCGGGGCTGATGCATTGGATTCAAGTTGTTGTTGCCTGTTTTTGCTACCTGGAAAGGAAATGTGTATCTCTGCAATATGGGAAGGAATTGAATATTAATCAGAAGGATTTGGTAAGGAATTGGGTATTCATCAAAGAAATCAGGAAGGAACTGTGTATCTCCACAAAGTGGCAAAGAACTGCACATCTCTGCAAACTGAGTCCAATATATTGTTAACATAAGACATATAGAAACATCTTCCTTTCACTATATATGCACACATTGTATCATGACCACCTTAAATTTTCTGACAGTTCAGATTTTGGGAAAAATGTGGATCTCCACTCTGCAATTTGTGCAAATTCTCCTGGTTTTTAAAAAGAAAGGGTGCGACAGATGTGAACTACAGCTTGCTTAATAGAGAAAAGTTTGTGTCCTGCCTGAAGTCATACTGGTTGGGGAATGCTGTTCTAGGATTCCCACCCACACATCTAAACTGGCATAGGATTGTGTCTTAACCCGGGCTCTAAGACACAGTATTTAATTTGTACCCATTTCCCCCACTTCTGGAACACTCTTTCTTTGGGGATATAAGGAAGTGGGTGAATTCTTTGAATTTCTACCACTGTTATATCTGAGATGGAAACCTTATTGTAGGTGGGAGGAAGTGTTGGAAGATGTGTGAATAAAGCTCACTCTTAATACTCCTTGAGAGATGATACAATGTTTCATAGATAAATATATAGATGTTCTCCCCATGGGACACATGACTAGCAAAGAATGCATTAAAATAACTGAGACAGAGAGATTCACGAACACATCTGAGATTAAGCACATCCCGGGCTATATTTCTACTCCATCAGAGGCAATTCCTTCCTTGCGCTGGCAAGTGTGGGTAACCTGCTGAACCCCATTCATGATGGGATCAGGAAATGCAATTATTCCCCATGAACAAGGAATTCCCAGTAAGTGTGGGTCATAAGCTCTCATTGATTAAGTCCTAATTTTTTTTTGACATGCACATGGTTGGCATGTCATAAGCAGAGCCAGCTGTAGCCAGGGATCAGACTATATGGCTCAAGAGGTACCTTCTGACTCACTCTGTTTCTATGTTTCTATGTTCTCTCTCCTGTCCCTACTCTGTCTGTCTGTCTACTTACCTACCTATCCACCCATCTACTTATCATTTCTCTTAACCTGGATGTAAGAATCAGCAATATACTCTTTCATTGAGGTTCTTCAAATTCCATCTTGAAGCTTGTTCTGACTCATCTCTGTATCAGATGGACAGTGTTGTTCCTTGTTTGTTTTTCTGTTTTGTGTTTTTCTGTACAAACAAACTTGGATATTTTCACACAGGGCTGTGTGAAATCTGACAGATTTCCTCAATTCACATTTCTGGATTCCATTTCACCACCCATGCACTACCTTCAACTCACTGTGGTGTCAGTCTAGCCAGCTTGCAGATGTTCATCTGAAAAACAGAGTGCTGGTTACCTGCTGTTTTTGCAAACTACCAGTAGCACTTTTCTGAACCAGGACTGGGAAAACTTGTCACTTCAATGCATCTAGCCCTACTTACACAAACAGAGCCAACCCATGGACATTTTGAAGATATTTTTGCCCCAAACAGAGCCCACATTTCTTGGTTATATTTTTTCAAACAGAACTATGACACATGTTTTAAGGGTCACCTGAAAATGGCACCTGAAAAACACACGACTTACTGTTCTTTGCACAAAAAGGAATAATTGCTTTAAAGTTACGGTTTTCTCAGTGCCATTGTTTTCTCAAAACATACACAAATCACAGGAAGTATGCAAAAGGGGAAAAAATGCAACCTGGATTGTTTCCATCATTGGTGAGCTCCAATGGGCAAGATGTCTTTGTTTTTGTACATCCCTATTTCCATTCATATTTCTCCAAAAGCACACATCAATTGTGTGCATTTTTGGAAAATGTACACATTTTCTCCTATCTGAAAATCTTTGTGCAAATATATCCAATTTTCAAATGCATGCAAATGTGTCTAACACATTTTTTGTTATGAAAATCATAGTGCAAGTTCAAAAAAGTACAGATTTTATTTTATTTTATTTCCTGTGTGATACAAACTGGATAAATCATGGTCAAAACCAAACTGAAAGACATTTCTTATGCATCCCTAATACATACTCAGATGTGTTTTCCACACATGCATAAATGCATTGAAATTGACAACTTCAATATCATCAAAACTTGCATAAGCTGCCCTAAAGCTCTCAATTCCTAACTTTTTGCTTGGAATACCAACTATTAATGAAAGTATTATTAGCATTAAGGGCCTCGTTTAACTACTGCAATCCTCTCCCTCAGAACACATTTTTTAAAATTGTCATTAAGCTTTTCATTCACTTTGTAATCAGTGCAGTCTCCTTTCATTTCTTTTTCTCAACATTTAAGGAACTTTCTCCCCTCGTTACTGCAGGATCTGAAGCGTACTGCTTACCATTTGAAAGGATTTGGCCAGAATTGAAAATGTGGTCATTCCTCTCAAAGCTAGCCAGTGTCTGCCCTTATCCCATGCTAGACTGGATAGACTAGCAGGGATTTCCTGAAGGGAGAAGTGCCTGAAAGCTACTCTGACCCTCTAGAGGCATTGAAGGAGGTGCTACTGGCCAGGTGCAGAACTCCATGAGCTACATCATGCTTCATGCCAGAGATCACACACCCCTGCCATGGCTGTTCAGTTCCCATGGCTGTTAGCAGAAAACATAACACATTTACTTCTGTTTGCAGCTTCAATGTTTTCCATCTAGGTGTGAAGGTCTTTTCCTACTTGTCACATGGAGTGAACCATGAAATGTCAGATGGATATGACATCTTAGGCATTCTGGTTTTTTTTTAAAAAAGCAAAATGATGCAGACCTTTTAGGTACTCTCTTCCCCCACTCCTTATATTTTATGTAATCTGTATAAATTGTTGAAATTAGATTTATTTCCAATAGAAACAAATGGAAAACAAAGGCTATACTTTTTTTTCATTCAAAGCACATTTGTTTGAATTCCCATTTCTTTTTATATAACAGATATAAAGGAAACAAATACGCATCCTACTTTTAATTTGTTAAAGGATACTTCACTTCCCCTGCTTGGCACTGGTAAGCAAGATTAGAAACATGCCCCAGCCTGGTGCCTTCCAGATTCTCCTCATACCAGCCAGCATCCCCACTGGTCAAGAATTCTGGAAACTGCAGCCCAACACACCTGGGGAAGCATAGTTTACAAATAAGACATATGAAACCCGAGCCTGAATAAAGCAATTCAGAAATCATTTCCACTTTATTCAGTGTGATTGATTTACCAAGAAGTGTGGATATAGTTACAGTGCTAGAGTCAAGGTAAAAAGTTACAAAGGGCTATGACTTTTCTTTTGTTTTTACTGTTATGAGATGAAATTTGGTTGCTGACACTTGGGGAATGTTATTGTTAACTCCCTTTCCATTGTGCATCACTTGTCACAAGTGAAAGGGAATATGAATCCAACGATGGACAACAAGTGGTCCTCCATACATTTCTGTTCTACAGCTCTCATCAGCTCTGGCCAGCATAGCCAATGGTGAGGTATGATGGGAGCTGTAGTCTAGAAACAGCTGAAGGGGAACACATTCCCCATTCTAGTAATAGGACATATCATAGCTGATACCATGTATGGAAGATTGCTGCACATTAATGAACACCATCATCACAGCTGAGTGTTCACAATCATTAACCATCTTTAAAGATTCTGTTGCTTGCGACTTTTCTACAATGCTTTGAGTCTGATAGATTGATTAAAGGATCGCTGATCCAAATTAAATCATCATGGTTACAAGCTAAAACATAGCCTTTTAATCCATCTGCATCCGGAGACTCACTTCTTCTGCTCTTAGAGGGTTACCTTAAGGGATATGAATAGGATCCTCATTCTAGGTGGTTTGGCGGTGCAGTTCTGGGATGAGAGAGTCCCTGAGGTATGTACCTGGATAGAAAGTAGATTGGAGGGAGGGAAGAATCATGATTTTCTCTGAATGCTTACAGAATTTGCATTTGCAGGATACCATCTGAGTTTCCAATGTTTCATTTTTCCAAGAATTTCCATTATGTAAACTAAAGAGAGAAAAAAAAAAGTGTTTTCAGTCCATTGTCATGCCCATTTGTACCACAAAACAAGAATTGATGAGAATTTGACTCATTTTATGATAAGTACATACCAAAAATCATACAAACATTCATGCACATCAGAAAAAGGATGAACTGAAAAGTTGCTTGTTTAATATACCATGGGAAACACATGGAGACACAGAAACTTTATTCATCAATTCATCCATCCAGGCCAAGGTCTTTGAGTTTTTATTTCTTATACCTTGGTGTTTGAATCGCTGCATTTCCAAGCAAGTGTGTGGTGCTGAATTAGGGTTTTTAGTCATATCACCTCCTATGGCTGGTTTTAATCTTTAATCTGAAATGGCAGGCAGGTAAAGCAGGAGACTTCTCTGCTCTGAGAACAGCTGTACCTGTTCAGTTTGAGCAGTGAATATGGATTAAAAGTTTGCTTGGTTCAGGATAGCACCAGGTTTAAAAACAGAACTACATTTGAAGTAGAATTGATTGTGTAGAATGTGAGGGAAGCTACAATTTCTATACTACAATTATTCAGTAGTGTTTGGGAAATGCTGTGCAGCTTTGGGAATTTTTGGGTGATATTTGATGAGGTAACTCTCTCTCTCTCTCTCTCTCTCTCTCTCTCTCTCTCTCTCTCTCTCTCTCTGTGTGTGTGTGTGTGTTTAGAAGCTGATTTAGTTGCAGTGGATGCCAAGTAATTGTGTTACTTTTAATTACCTGAAAAATTCTCAAAGACCTAAGGACCAACTTTGAGCATACCTTGAATGCTAGCTTTTCTTTTAAAATCCCCCCTAAGAATTAAGACAATGAAAAATGAAGGCACTGGAACAACAACAAAAATCAATAGCCCTTTGGAAAGTCTAGGACTCCAATTTGTTCAGCATTCACCAGAATAAAGCTATCCCATAATAAGATTTCTAGCAACCTCTCCCTGAATGTACTTAAAAGAAGAATAAAATGAAGAACTGGAGAGTAAGGGTGTACTCCTAAGTATAGCTGCAGCATCCTGGGGATTGTAGTACTTTTCCCCATACAAACATGGATAGGATTGCACCCTAATCAAAACAAAACAAAACACAGGCTAATCCTAATAGGACAGCCCAAATGGGAACTGAAGAAATTAAGTACAGATAAAGAAACAGACAAGTATTTTTAAAACAGGAACTCTGTGTGTGGATGTGTGAGTGTTGATAGGGTCACTAGAGCAAAAAAGAAAATTTTCTTCCAGGAATTCAAGCCAATATTAATGAATGTTAATGAACTATTTTTTTCCCCATGTCAACCCCCTGTAAGGGAAATTCCCACATTTCCTCTGAAACGATAGTGCCGACAAAATTATATTTAATACTTCATCAGGAGACTGTTGAAAGCAAATGTATAACCAATATAGGAGACACTATCACGCTAGATGGAGCAATTCTGTGTATAAAAACCAAGTTCAGAAAATAGCTTGACTGTACCATAAGCCCATGTCTCAGGTCAATTTGGTTCCCGCTGTGCACCTGGTGATATCATCAGGAATGTGCTACAGCCTTATCTTACCTATAACCAACCCACCTGCTTGGTTTCATCTCCCCACCCACCTGCCTTCTTCCCTAACTTTCTGTTCTGGTGTTGACAATACATGGGAATAAATGGAAGATATCCCTGAGAAGCCCTTTGCTGGCTGAGTGAGTGCTTTGTGGATCCTCTGGAGGAGAGGCTGGGTGAAGTGTCCGTGGATGAGTCCCTTGAAAATATTAAATACTGTGTGGCCCTCACTTGCTGCAACAGATGTGTTCTGCCTGTTTCTTCTGTTTGGTGACATGAAAGTCGTCTCCTTTCTTCCCTTTCTGCTTCTGGGCACCCTGCTGTCACTGCACGTCAAACATCAAGAGCACTGGGAAATGCAATTTTCCCAAGGCTACTGATATATTAGGAGCTCAACAGGTTCCAATTTCCCTCCATCCAAATGTGCTTAGTGAGCATCCAGTGTGAAAGAAACATGTAAGGTAGCAGGCAGGGGAAAAAGAAAAAAAAATACTTTTTTCCTTAGTATTACAAATTTCTGAGCACAGAATTAGATAAAATGGGGTGTGGGTGGCCATGCAGGTGTGAAGGAGACACAAAAAGCACTCTCAAAGGCAATATTTGTCTTATTTACTGACACTGCTAATGCTAACCTTCACCCCACCCCAAGAAAAGGTTGGGTGTTATCCTTTGCCTTGCGGAAAATTAGTGATGTGGTGTTGTCTGCTCCTTCCTACAAGTTCTCTGCCCACAAATGAGGTGGATAATTTTGGAAGGCAACTTGCTCACTGGGGAATTGTCATTGATCCTGTTCCATCACACAGAGCAACTATGATGCCCCATGCAGTACTAGACAGGGAGAAATCAGAATGCTCAAGGTAGAAGGGAAGTTGAGGAATGCTTGAGGAATGGTTTTGCCAGATGTCTGAATCACAGTGATGTATCAAATCATGGAAACCTGGCCTGTTGGAGCTCAAGTTTCCCCGCCCACTTCTGATCAGATGGTTAGATGCAGACTAAGTCCAGGAGGTTTCAGGGACCTCCATCTCTATGAAGGACCATGCTTTGCAGTTACTCTTTTTCATCTTTAAGGAAATTTGTGCAAATAGGCACCCTAAAACCATGAAGCTCTAGTCCATTTGTGTAAATTGGTCCATTTGCAATAGAGTTGCATGGCTTTTGGATGTTTATTTGCTCAATTTTCACTCCATTGGTATAAAAATGCTCAAATTGCAGTCCATCTCAGAAGTGGAGCTGGCTCAACAGATACCCAAGTGTGTTAGCAGCAGTGTAGGGCCAATTAAATGAAAGCCAGAGGGCAGGGGGTAGAAGGCCATGAAAAGTCATTGGGTTTTCACCTGCTCATCCACACACACATCAGACTCCTCACACACCTTATTGTTATCTCATTTATATTTACCAATCAGTGTGCCAAGAAACTTCATGCAATTGATCTGCTCCCACAAGCAGATGTATGAACACCAGACATACAAACGCATGAGAGATTAATTTGCCCAGCTGTCTTTGTTTTGTTTTCTTTGCTTTTCACCAAAGAGGAGTTGCAGTCCTGTCTGAGACCAGAGCACTGCTGCATTGCTTGCATAAGACCACCAATCTCACAAGCAGATTGGTGAGTGCTTATGTCATTCAGTTTGGGTTTTCAAACAATTGCATTGGTTGCATGTATGGAATAAAAATGTAGCAGGCAATTAAAATAAGTATACTAAGAGGAAATAGTGCATGTGAGAAAATCTGGAGGAAAGTGCATTACTAGATGATGTCTGGTCTTATCAGAGGTGACTCACTGAGTGCTATTTTGGCAAGCTACTTTTGCTGCATCAAAAATCCCTTCTCCAACATGACAATACTACAGAATGCAATAAGGATTGCTATAATCAATGAAGCATTTTCAAAAAGTGTTATCATTGTCAAACTGTGTTATTCTTTCTGCTAGAGATGTTTCTGCTAGAAATCTGATAAATGGACAGGGGGCATTTTTGTTTGTTGATTTTAACTGATGGATCCAAAATTAGTCATTCGTTTAGAGCAGGATGTCAAACTTCTTTCATCTGGAGGACAGAATCCACTTTCGGAGAGGCTCTCACAATCTGGCAGAGGGTGGGATGCAAGGGAAAATGTGATGAATCCAAAAATATGCTTGTCTTTTAGCCTAAAGTTTAGTTGCACTAACTAAGCCTTAGGAGAGACAGATCAGTCTCCTGGACCAAGAAGTGAGTAAAATGTTCACTTTGAACTTACTCCTGGGTAAATATGAAATGATTGCAGTATCAAACTCACTGTTAATTGTCCTAGTTCTCATTGAGGTGTTTAACTGTTGTTTTGGCTATACCACTTTAGACTGTTCCTGTACGTGAAAACCATAATTTGCTTCAGATGGGAATCTAGCAAGGCTAAGAGAAGCATAGATGAAATGCTAATCCTGACACCTGTGAACATATGCTTTATACATTGATTGGCTTGAATGAATTAAAGTTCATTCATTTAGGTGTGCTCCCCCTTGAATTTTGAAGTAGCATTATCCATACAACAGGTGATAACCTCAGGCAGAACTAGGCAATTCTATAGGCAAAGCTTTATCCACTAGTTCCTTTCTAGCCCACAATAGTAACTGATTGCCTGATTAATTTCCTTCCATCAGGTAACTCCTTGCTTTTGAACTCATCCATGCAGCCTGACCTGACCGTGAGTAGGACCTACAGTGGACCCATTTGCCTTCAGGACCCCATTGACAAGGAGCTTATGACAGAATCGTCTCTCTTCAATCCTTTGTCTGACATTAAGGTCAAAGTTCAGAGTTCATTTATGGTTTCATTGGGAGTGACAGAAAGATCGGAATACCATGGAAAAACTCATTCTGGGACCTTTCCACATGACAGTAACAGAACCTTCAATGCCATCCATGCAAAGAACAAAGCTGCATACATCCAGAATCTTTCATCAGTCTCCAAACAAAGTGAGATGAGGGCTATCGGTGTATTTAGTCACCTGGGAGGACGCTTGGGAATCCCCAATACAGGTGGGTTGCTGCCAAGTCTGAATGCACTTTGAAATGCATGGGTGGAAGATGTGTATAAACTATTCTACTTTCACTTAAAATGTGTTGGTTCTCTCATGAGGAACTGTGGCACAAATGAAATCTTACTTGTACACAAGTAACTCGTTGACAGCTTGGTAAAGACAATGTCAGGGACAGGGTACTTACCTGGGAAAGCCAATCCTAGCTTGAAAATGTAGGGTTGGTTGGTTGGTTGGTTGGTTGGTTGGTTTTTCAGGCATTCTGCCACATGCTTTTCTGTTCAGTTAGTAGGGATGGACAAACAAGTGATGTTCAAGATTTCCAGGATTCTATGAACAACCATTCACCACTCATCTCCTGTTCAGTTTCCATGTACTCTTTGTGGACAGGAGATTTGCAGCAGCAATTGAATGGAACATTTTCCAAATCTCCCCAAATTTGTACACTTCTCCTCCATAGACTAAATCAGGAATGGTTTAGCCTACTAGGAAATTTGCAGGAATTGGGTACAAGATAAACACAAGCAGGTATTCAAAATATCTTCAGTGGATACATGTCTGTGCACACTCCTGCTGCTTCAAAAGGGAGACCCGTGTTTGGTTTGAAAAAATGCAATTCTCATGCATCCCCACATGAGAGCAGAGCTAGCAAGACCATGGTGGCCACCTCTGCTCCTTCTGGCACATCCTTGATGACTTCCATACTTTGGATGGAGCAACTGTCTGCAGGAGAAAGCTTGGAAGCTCCTCATGTGTGGAGTCAGGTGTTCTAAGTGACATGGGTGGAGACTACATGCACAGAAGATCTCCTCTTAGGAAGCCCCCCTTTCTGAGGCAGGGAAGCTGTTGGGGACAGGGGATGGGGTTGTAGGACCCCACTGTTCATGTCCTCCCCTTCACAGGATTTCAATTGCCTGAGGGAGAATGCCCAGTTGGGCTACGGTTGTGCATGTTCCTGGATTCATTTTTATATGCAAAATAATCTGAATCTCATAATAGGCTGCTCTCTTTTCACAGGAGACACAAAAGGCTGTCAGGGTAGCAGGTGTTCTTCCCTTTCTTTCTTAATCAAAGCTAACTGCTAGAGTGGCATTTCAAAATAGAAGCCTGGCCCTTGAGCATCCATCCAACTATTTGATGAAATCTTTTTTTTTTTTTTTTGCCCTGTGAGATGCCATTGTTTTTCCTTCAATGACACAGGTTTTCTGAGTCATTCAGACATTGTGCTTGACTCATGTGTGCTCTTGTGGATCAAAACAGCAACCAAAACTGTGCCAACCAAGGGCAATGGCAACTCATACACAAAAAGTGCAGATAGTCATGAATTTACATTGTAAATTACAGGCAAGGGTTTAGCCTTCAGGGCACCTTGCTCTTTACAAGACCAATTGCTTTCCCCTTTAAATTACAGGTTTCTGGCCGTTCTTCACCATGCAATTGTACCTTACTTGATTGTATACAGCAGTAGTACTAGGCAATATTAAACCGTTCTGTAAACCAGGACAATATGTCATTCAAATGAGGTTATAACCTGTACAATTCAGCATTACATTCTTAAATTGGTATCCAGCCCTTTGACCGCAGGTCACAAATTGGACAACTTAGCCCCTGAGGAATTTCCTATATTGTATAAGAGTTTATTCTATATGGACTGTCTCATCATGTTTTTGAGAAGTGCCCCAAAATGCTTTCCTAGAAGATCCATATAAGGCATAAATCAAGTAAATGGGATGAGTGATTCAACATTGCCAGACCCCACAGAGGTCTTCCTTCAAATGTGTGTTTATATGTGAGATTAGCCAAAACTGTTTCCATAGGAAATGCATTTATGCACACGACATTGGCCAATAAATCCATTGTCTGAAAGTGGAGTGAACAGTGAAGTCTTTTGAAATCTAAAAAATCTCAAGAGAAGGTTTTTCTGAAAAGGTAACATTAAATAAAAAGAACATTCTTAAGATTAGACTCACCAAAGATGATGCTTGGAATTCTTTGTTCAAAAGCCCATTTTGTAAAGAGTGTTAGCACTCAATTACAAAAACGGCTTTCAAAATGTGTTCGGTTTGGAGCAAATCTGAGCTAATCATGCTGTGATCAGAATTATGCCTTACAAAAACCAGATGCTGGTGTGTCCTGGACATAGTAAGCAGAATAGTGATGGTGCTCAAGACATTAGAAAAATGGTGCAGCCACCAAGCTGGCAGGTGGGTGGAGAGTAACCATAGCAAACTGTCTTGAAGTTGAAGTGGAACAGTCAGTGTGCTGCTTCTTACTCAAAGTCAGGCCAAGCTATAGGAAGAATATGATATTATTATGTTCTCATTGCTATTATTATGTTGCATTTATACCCCACTCTGTTTCCTTTTGCAAGGGAACCTGGGTGGCTTACATAGCTCTGTTTCACAAGCAACAGTCCTGTGAGGCAGTTTAGTTGACAGTGAATGACTGGCCCAGAAACACCCAGTGAGCTTCAGGACTGAGTTTGGACTAGAACCTGGAACTCCCAGGTCCCCAGTCCTTCAAAATGAACCTAGTCATAGCATACAATTTTCCTCAGATGCCCTATTTTATGTCCATCACCAATAGGGCCTCCAAGGAAGAATGCTTGCTTAAGAGTTGATATATATCCTTCCCATTTTCTTTTGGATGTTGGCAAAATGAGAAAGTTATGGATCCTGCAGATCCAAGTTCTCCCACAGCACACTCAGGAAGTATGTCCTTCTATGGCTGAGATAAACTCAGTCTGGGAAATCTATTGGGTATATCAATACAGCAAGGTCAATGGCAGGCTGACATCAGGAGCACAGTTTTACCAGGTAGGAAAAGAGCTGTCTAAACTAAGTCAAACATTAAAAGGCAACCAAAATGAGGCACAACCCAAGGAAATGTATCTTAGCAAGAATCCATGTAACAGCAGCACAAGAAACCAATCCAAACCAGAAGCAAGGTCGGAAAATTTAGGTCTTTCCCAGGGGATATCTGACTCCAAAAGATTGCTGGTGGTGATGTTCCAATTCTTTCCTTCCAAAATTGCCATCAAATTCTTTCTGGATACAAACTTCCAAGAGTGTCTCTTTTCTTTTGTTCTGTGTTTTCAAAAGGCAGTATGGAAATGGACTTATGAAATTTGCCAATCAAAACCAAATTTTACTAGTGTATGCTGAAAACCCACCTCCACCTGATAGTTTCTGAGCACTCCACACAGAAGGAACTTAATCTTATCTAAGACCTTGATGAGTGATTGCAGTACAAGCATTGTGGTATACTTAATGCCTACAAATTGGAACATGGACCATGTTATACAATCTGTTGGAGGATGATGGAGAAGATTCATGTACTGAAGCCATTATGAGTGGAACTGCACCAAAGCCATTATGTACCTTCAGTCTAACACTTTGCTGCAACTGCGATTCTCTCTACTTTCAGCAGAGATTTGGAATCCAGACGAGTAACACTTATTTTGTTGCAGGTGTTAGCCTGCTGATCCCTCATGGTGCTATTCCTGAAGAAACATCTTGGGAGATCTATCTTGCCATCAACCAAGGTGAACCCAGGTAAGGCAGGGGCCAAAAAGAAAAAGCGCAAATGCTTTCTATTTAAAACCAAACTTCTATTCTAATATCGCTTGGAGCAGTTCTTTCCCCTCACTTGGCCAGCCTTTGCATTACCTTCTGCCATTTACTGCCTTTGACACATTTTCCTCTGCGTTCCTTTCTGTGTTTGAACTTTGGTTCAGAGACATGGGCCTGTACTTCAGGCAATGTGTGCTGGTTGCCCCTTCCCTTCCACTGTTGTCTGATACCTGCCACTGATGTCCTTGTTACAGCTCCATGTGGGCACTGGATTCATTATGTCCATGTTCCTCATGATCACTCTTTGTAGGGTGTGGTGGGATACACCAAGCAACATTTGTCTGGTGCAGTTAAATTTTATATTTATTTTATTTTATTTTATATGTGGGCACCATATTTGCAAGCTTCCCTCCATTCCACCTTCATGATTTGCCTTTAAAACCTGAGAAGATAAAGTCTACATGGAATATTTCTTTTTTGATCACAAAAGGCAGCTCTCTGTGGGGCGAATCAGTGCTGGATCCAAACACCCTTTTAGACACAGAATATTGTGACTCTCAGTTGCTTCCTGTCAGAGCTTTGTTCTGCTGGGTGCATCCCAGAGATCAGAAGAAGAATTTGTGCCCAGGAGAATGGAAAATGCAAACACTGAGACCATCTTATGTTTTTTTGCATACATCTCTGAACTCTCTAGGTGCTGAGACAACAGTAACATGGCTACAATTTTTCTTAAAATGAACAAACACCCCAAAAGTGAAATATTTAAATTTAAGAGCTCAGAAGGCTAAACGTATCTGACATTTTCTTTAAGAAGACTGTGTATGTGTACATGAGAGGGAGATGGAGATGGAAAGGGAGAGGAGAGGGAGAGATGGCAGTGAATTCTGATGCCTGGAGATATTTTCCAAACATAATCTGAAACCTTTTCCAGCCTTTTCCCCCCTCTGATAGTTCATCTCCATTGCAAGACCTTTCATATTGCATCCCCATCTGCTGCTGTTGCTTTTTGATCATTTTCAATGAAAGATTAAGATATGTGAAGGAAAAGCGGCAAAAACACAAGGAAGAACCCAGCTGTTTCATCTGCAAGAACTTGGTAGAAGCAAATTAAAACGGGTTAATTAAATAGAAGGAGCACATACTTTGCCTGCTGCTTTACTTCTATGGGCTAAATGTGGGGAGAGCTAGCCAGACCAAAAGAATTGTCATGGAGAGATTTGCTTCCTGAAACACTGCAGGGAAAGGGGGGAAAATCAAACAAAACCAGCTTTAATTAGAATGCCACACAGTCTTTCCTTTTCAAAGACTTGAGACAACTGTGATATGTGGTTTGACTCCCTTAGTACAAAATGTAGCTAAAGTTATCTTTACTGATGTGTGGGGGAATAGAGAATCAATTTTATAGTTAACATGGCATGAATTTTGCCCAGCTAAGATGGCTGCCAGAAAGTGTCATCTTGTGTCCATGCAAAGATGTACTTGAAATCCACATCTGAGTCAGTGGTGTCAGAACCAAATGTTTGAGGCCTTCCTTGTGGTAGCACCCAAATTATGGAATTCCTTCCCTAAAGAGGTGAGATTAGCTCCAAGCTTGCTCAGTTATAGGTGGATAGCAGAACTTTATGTTTCATGCAGCTCTCATTGGTTTTTAAATTAAGGTCGACTCGGGTATACCCTTGGAGGAAACAGGCATAGATGCCAAATGACTATTTTGCCTCTTCTCACAATATGAAAAGCTCTGGAGTCCCTAGATAGGGAAGGGAGGGTGGTGGCCATGCAGCATGGCTTCCAGAAAAACTGGTCCTGCCAGATGAAACTTGTGGAATTCTATGACAAGGTTTTGAGGTGGATAGACAGAGGGGATGCAGTGGATGTGGTTTACCTGAATTTTAGCAAGGCCTTTGATAAAGTGACACATGATTTCCTGGTTGAGAAATTGAGGAGCTTTAGCACTAATGTGCTGTCCGATGGATTAGGGCATGGCTGATGGACTGAAAGCAGGGGTTACTATTAAATGGGAATCATCAGGATGGCATATGGTGACAAGCAGGGTCCCCCAGGGCTCATTCCTGGGACTCACCCTATTCAGACCTGGAGGAGGGGGTGACAAGTCTGCTGATCAGATCCACAGATGATACTAAGATGTGGGCAGGGACTACAACTGAGGAGCAGATATTCTGGATCCAAAAGGATCTGGACTTGTGCTGGTCCCTCCCCTCACTACTCCACCTTCTGGGACCACCTGTGTGCTCATCCCTTCCCTGGACTCCTGTGAGAGTAGACCCTGGGGGTGGAGCAGGGCCGGAGCCTTCATTTCACTGGCTGCAGCATAGATCCAGTGGCCTTGGGCCAGTGGCTGAAGTGCACATGCCATTTGGGGCCAGGTGGGGCTGGGCTGAGCCGGGGTGTCTGTTGGTTTACTGTAAGAGGTGTAGTTGGATTGGTCGGTTTTTATATGTTTTTGGGTCTGAGGCTTTTGCAAGCAGGCTCTATTTTTATTATATAACATCCAAGTTTTATTAGTTTTAACTTGTTGGTTTTAATTGTTATGGGAGTTCCTGGGGATCAGGTTGGCGCCCCCATTGGCGTGGTTATGAGCAAGGGAAGATATGACATTGAGGATCTAACATGTCCTTACAGAAGAAGGAGGGACTGATGGCTAGTATCTGTCCCCTCTTCTGGTTCCTCCTCCAGACTTGGTGCTGCTGCTGCTGAACACCAGGTCGGTCCAAAACAAAACATCTCTCATCCACAATTTAATTTAAGTTTGCCTCCAAAGTGTGCTGATACTTCATGATTGCAGTCCCCGTGGTACTAAAACAAACAAATAAATGGAAGTTCAAAATTGTACAGACTGAGTTGGCTGAGCTTCACAAAGCTCCTCTTAGATTAACTCTTAAAATATACAAGTTCTACTTTTGAAAGAAAAGCAACCTCTCTCTCTCTCTCTCTCTCTCTCTCTCTCTCTCTCTCTCTGTGTGTGTGTGTGTGTGTGTGTGTGTGTGTGTGTGTGTGTGTTCTGGGCCGATCCATAATGGGCAGCATCACTTTCTTCCATAGAATTCTCCATCCTAAGGCTTAGTAAATACTAGACTTGGGCTGTTGCCTTTTTAACAATTTCATCTGGCAGGTGTCAGGTGTTTTCCACTGCTCTGCTGGTATCACAGACCTGCCTTAGAAGATTCTTGCCCCACAGGCAGAATTGTAGATAGTGTAGGCACTTACCACTGCCTTCGAAAATATAGATCTCCATAAAACAGTGATCTCTAGATTCTTCAGTAGGGAACTCCATACAGAATAACTGTCTGCTGCATGAAAATGGTAGCTACGGGTCAGAGAATTCTCATGTTCTCTTTTGATATACTGAGTTCTCACAATGGCCTTGAGCAGTTCTTCAGTTCACTGTAGAACAGGAGACTGGTTGCAAGCCAACCAAATATTTCCAAACTACAGAACTAACCAAGACTGTGATTTCAGGAATGGAAATGTCCTTCTATGCTAACAAAAGCACCCTGAGATTATCCTAGCAACATACAGGTTTTGTTAAATCTGTTCTTTCAGTTTGTAGGACAACCTTCTGTCATTTGCAGCTTGGCAGAATCTTTGTGTTGAAGAATCTTTGTGTTGAAGTGCTCTGATTTACATGAGTGCTGATGTTCCGTTGCACAAATTTTCATATTAACACGAGCTAATGTGCATTAAACCTAATGCATATTAGGTAATGGGGGTTTGTGCAAATCTCTCCAAAAGTGAAACAATATTTAAAAAATCTACATGCCTCCTCAACTCCTTCACTTTTCATACTGTGGCCTATAGAAGAAGCACACAGTTTTTGATGGGTGTTGCTTTTTGTATGCAATTCTGGAATGTCTGTAGTTTGTGAGACTTGGAAAAAGCCAGTCCATTGCAGGATCCATGGGTTGGACTCAAAGGGATCTGAATTCAGTTGAATCTGTTGCAAATCTCTTCTCTATCTTTTGTTTCAGCTGCTTTGGCACTGGCCACTGTTGGCAAAAGATGGCAACCAGCAGAGAGAGCAGAGCCATTTGTAAACCCTGATTGATTTCAGTATCCACATTTGTCCACCTCATCATGTTCAAGCATTTTAGCAATCAAGTGTCATTAATGTTTGCAGGCATTTTGTCTTCTCTTTTCCCTTGGAATTATGAGTGAGAGTCTACACATGCATAGCTAACTAGAAGGTGCATACGGAACAGTTTTTCAAGGTTATTGCCTTAGTCTGCATGAAATGTTTGTTGATTGTTATGAGACTCTGTGACCTTTCCAAATGTTTGCGCCTATTCCAGTCAACACTCAAAAAACCTGGCCTACTTATGTAGGAACAGTGAGAAATTGGTTCCATTTTCTTTTCAGTTTGAAAGTGCCAAATTCATACTCCTTGAATCTGAACACAGAATGCATTTAGACCCTAAAGTCTGTAATGTTCAAACATTTGTGATGCAGTTTGCTAAGGAAAATGACATAAAATAAAAATAAAAATGCCTACATTTGAGAAAGTGCCTACAGACAAAATTATATTGTTGAAACAGTGCATACAAAGGGAGAATGAGTCTCAACATCTGCTGGGCAGTCCATAAATATCAAGCCAATCCCAAATCAGTCTGAATGCAGCTCACACATTGCAATATTATTCTATTTCATACCTTATTTTCTAGCTATTAATCCAGCTTCTTTCATTTATGGGCTGTATCTATCCTGGTACTGTGTGATCCTGGTCTATTAGACTACCAGGATTGGTGGCAGCACTTTTAGCATAAAACCAGAGTGGTTTTGAGATACTTCCTATTTTGATGTTAACATTGTTATGGAAAATTGGGGGACTCTAAAGTTTGACTGCTCATGATAGCCCCCAACCCAGAGAAATGTCTCTCCAACTGACGTGATGAAACAAGGTTACGGTCTCAGAAAAACCGTGTAGGTTGCAATGGAAGAGCTGGGAATGGTTTTTCTTCTCTTTTGTCCAGTGAAATGCATCCACAGGTACTGGCAACCATAGCATAATGAAATGTATCTCACAGTCGTATTGCACACATACATACCCCTCTTTACTTTCTGGGAGAAAGCTTGCATGCTTCCAAAACGCATACATCCTTCAAACCCACACCCAGTGTCCCGAGTAATATGCAGCAAAATTCTCTAACCCATGGATAATCTTTCATATTTGCCTTATGTGTGCAGCACCACAGGAGAAGCCTTTATGTGAGTGAATGATCAAGTGCATACAAAAGAAGGCACACACACACAGAGAGAGGAGAGAGAGAGAGACCATGTGTACAATGTGTGCTAAAATGCTGCCTGTAATATCCTTAGAGGATGACAGAAAATTATTGTGAGGATGCCCTGTTTAGGAAGGGGAGACAGAAATAGTGCCCTGCTGTGAGCACTTCCAGTGAAGCAACTCAACAATGGCTGATACTTGTGGTATTAAACAATAGGACCAGTGCTATGGGAAACATGGAAAAAAAGCACTTAGACCTCTAATGCCGTATACAGAGCCTTGATGCTTTGGTATTTGGCCTTCCATTCCTGTAGGGGTTGCTGAATGCCCTGAATAGCAAAGACTGGGACTGTGGAGCAGCATGAACAATACAAACAGAAAATAATGAATGAGGCATTTGATCAGGTGCTCTTAGGAATATCTTCCTTCAAGGCCAGTTCTTATTAGCAGCCATGGCAAGTGATGATGCCCTTTAAGCAGAAAGAGAAGTGATGCTCCAGATGGATTTAGCAAGATTTTTTCCATCACTGAAAGGCGAAGGAATGCTGTGCAGGCACTTTCTTGTGGGATGTGTAACATCACAAGAGGCTTGTGGGAGATGGACCACAACAGTCAGAAACTTAATCAGAATATGCTCCCTCAGTGCTGTTCTACATATTACAAGAATGTATATGAATTTCATTTCCATTCATTGAAAAACAGAGCTCTTTTGAATGGAATCAATTTGTGGACAAATTTCCTGCATTCCTGAGCTCGTGGTGCTCATTTGCAAAGTGTACTATTTAGATTAATTGGCTTTTTGAAAATGTGACACATTAGTCAGTGGCAGGAGTGTTAGCAGTAGGATTTGCATTTCAGTGTGCATTTAATAAATGCATTCAAGAATGCATGTTTCCCATTTAGATGGGAAGAAACCCCCATGGGTGCCAAGTTACAAAAATGGAGAGTTGATAAAGGTATATGGCTATAGATGTGTATAGAAATATTAATGCTGACACATGGATCCATGGCCATGATGGGAAGGGGCATAGCTCAGTGGAAGAGCATAAGCTTTGAATGCAGCATGTGGTTGTTGTTGTTGTTAGTCGCGAAGTCGTGTCCGACCCATCGCAACCCCTTGGACAACCTTCCTCCAGGCCTTCCTGTCCTCCACCATCTCCCGGAGTCCACTCAAGCTCACACCAACCACCTCAGTGACTCCATCCAGCCACCTCATCCTCTGCCGTCCCCTTCTCCTTTTCCCATCAATTGTTCCCAGCATCAGGCTCTTCTCCAGGGAGTCCTTCCTTCTCATTAGGTGGCCAGAGTATTTGAGTTTCATCTTCACTATTTGGCCTTCTAAAGAGCAGTCAGGGTTGATTTCCTCTAGGACTGACCAGTTCGATCGCCTTGCAGTCCAGGGGACTCGCAGGAGTCTCCTCCAGCACCACAATTCAAAGGTCTCAATCCTTCAGTGCTCAGCCTTCCTTATGGTCCAGCTTTCACAGCCATACATTGCAACTGGGAAAACCATAGCCTTGACTATACGCACTTTTGTTGGCAGGGTGATGTCTCTGCTTTTTAGTATGCTGTCTACATTTGCCATAGCTTTCCTCCCCAGGAGCAAGTGTCTTTTAATTTCTTGGCTGCAGTCCCCATCTGCGGTGAACTTGGAGCCCAGGAAAAGAAAATCTGTCACTACCTCCATTTCTTCCCCATCTATTTGCCAGGAAGTGAGAGGATCGGATGCTATGATCTTAGTTTTCTTAATGTTGAATTTCAAGCCAACTTTTGCACTCTCCTCCTTCACCCGCATCAAGAGGCTCTTTAGTTCCTCTTCACTTTCTGCCATGAGAGTGGTATCAACTACATATCTGAGGTTGTTGATATTTCTCCCAGCAATCTTAATTCCAACTGGTGATTCATCTAGCTCCGCCTTTCTCATGATGTGCTCTGCATACAAGTTAAATAGGCAGGGCGACAGTATACAGCCTTGTCGAACTCTTTTCTCAATTTTGAACCAATCAGTGGTTCCGTGTCCAGTTCTCACTGTTGCTTCTTGACCTGCATACAGGTTTCTCAAGAGACAAATAAGATGGTCTGGTACTCCCATCTCTTTAAGAACTTGCCACAATTGGTTGTGATCCACACAATAAAAGGCTTTAGCATAGTCAATGAAGCAGAAGTAGATGTATTTCTGGAACTCCCTAGCTTTCTCCATGATCCAGCGTATGTTGGCAATTTGATCTCTAGTTCCTCTCCCTCTTCGAAATCCTGCCTCTACTTCTGGTAGTTCTCAGTCCACATATTGCTGGTGCCTAGCTTGTAGGATTTTGAGCATCACTTTGCTAGCATGTGAAATGAGTGCAATGGTGCAGTAGTTTGAACATTCTTTGGCATTGCCCTTCTTTGGGATCGCAATGTAAACTGACCTTTTCCAATCCTGCGGCCACTGTTGAGTTTTCCAAATTTGCTGGCATATTGAGTGTAGCACTTTTACTGCATCGTGTTTTAGGATTTTGAATAGCTCAACTGGAATACTGTTGCCTCTACTAGCTTTGTTGTTGCTCAGACTTCCTAAGGCCCATTTGACTTCACATTCCAGGATGTCTGGCTTGAGGTCAGTGACCATCCCATCGTGGTTGTCAGGGATGTTAAGCTCTTTCTTGTATAGTTCTTCTGTGTAATCTTGCCACCTCTTCTTAATCTCTTCTGCCTCTGTTAGGTCCCTGCCATTTTGGTCCTTTATCATGCCCATCTTTGCATGAAATGTTCCCTTCATATCTCCAATTTTCTTGAAGAGATCTCTGGTCCTCCCTATTCTATTGTTTTCTTCTATTTCTTTGCACTGTTCATTTTGGAAGGCATTCTTATCTCTTCTAGCTGTTCTCTGGAATTCTGCATTCAATTGGGTGTATCTTTCTCCCTTGCCTTTTGCTTCCCTTCTTTCCTGAGCTATTTGTAAAGCTTCCTCAGACAGCCATCTTGCTTTCTTGCATTTCTTTTTCTTTGGGATGGTTTTAGTTGCTGCCTCTTGTACAATGTTGCGAACCTCCGTCCTTAGTTCTTCAGGCACTCTGTCTATCAGATCTAATTCCTTAAATCTATTTGTCACCTCTACTGTATATTCATCAGGGATATGATTTATGTCATACCTGAGTGGCCTAGTGCTTTTCCCTACTTTCTTTAACTTAAGCCTAAATTTTGCAACCAGAAGCTTATGATCTGAGCCACAGTCATCTCCTGGTCTAGTTTTTACTGACTGTATACTGGAGAAGGAAATGGCAACCCACTCCAGTATCTTTGCCATGGAAACCTCATGGACAGTACCAAAAGGAATGCAGCATGCTCCACATTTAATTGCTTGAGCTGGAGAAACAGCTGCCTGAATTCCCGTAGAGCAACTACTCTCTGTGTCAACCACATCAAGGTCTAGATGGACCAGTGGTCTGATTCAGTAAAAGGCTGTTTTCTGTCTTCCTAATGTTGAATATTTTTGTACTAGAATCTTAACAGAAGATGTTCGGAGCAAGCTTTTGTCACTGCTAGCATGAATTCATGGTAATTATGTGTGAAGGTCATAGGTATCTTCTTCCAAGAACTATACAATTGGACACCACATTGTGACAGTGAAGATAGAAGTAAAACTAATTTAAACTTAGTGCTTGGTCTGCCCTGCATGATTTAAGCATCATTGATAGCAATTTGTTTATCAAGGTTCACTTTCAAACACTGCTCTTCTCACACTCCATTGAATTATTTTTCAACCAAATAAGATATCTCAATAGGTCACAAGACACAAGTGATGAGAAAAATAAAATACTATTTTGAATTGAAGATGAAACAGAGGAGAGAGAGACAAGAAATGTGCATATTTCCTAATAGCTGGACATGGCAGGGACCTTGCATGGGTGAAAAGAAAGGGGTGATGCACCAAACCAATTGTGTGCTATAAAGCCATTTAATGTGCTCTAATTACACATCCTGGATATCAGTTTTTCTATTGTCAGATATTCTGGAAGAAAGAGTATGCCCTGTTAAGATGATTTATCATAAATAACCATCCCTGTTAATTATACCCTAGTGAAGCTGCCAAAGCCAAGGGGAGGGGAGAGGGGATGGGAAGCCAAAGGAGTATTGAAACCAGCTTTGGAAGCAAAGTCGATCTCCATGTACAGGCATTGTTCACTTCGTTGGTGTTGCTCAAAACTGGGTAATAAGTGAAAATTGAGCCATGCAAACTGTGATACATTTCTATAACACCTTTTAATTATTATAGTGCTTAATATTAATTGTCACCTTAATGTTCACAGCAGTACTACAATAGGATCAAAGATGCAGACAGCTTCATCTACCTCTCTTTTTGTCTGTCTCTGTGAATCAGAGGAAAAAAATCTGCTAGGCATCAGGGGTGGATGATGATGATGATGATGATGAGCTCAGGGAACCAAGATTCAAGGTAGATTCCAGGAAGCACTTCTTAACAGTTAAGAACCTTAACATGGAATGGGCTTCCACAGGAGGTGGCAGAAGCCCCATCGGTGAGGGTATTCAAGGATAGGCTGGACATGCACATGTCATGAGGGGGTCCAGCTGGACCTGGCAGTCAGACTAGTTGGCCCAGTAGGTCCCTTTTCACTCACCATGTTTCTATGTTTTGATGATGATGATGATGATGGAACAGGAAGAGGAAGAGGAACTAATGTAAACGATGGCCCACTAACATAAGAGGATATCACATGACATTTGAATGTGTGAATCAGTAAAACTTGGGCTTGCTAAAGTTCTCTATAGGCCACCTCAAACTTTGACTTGAGTCCATAACAGAGTATGAACTTTGGTTTCATCTTTCGCAAGCATGCCTTTCCTTCTTTCCCAGCTGTGCTCATCAGTTGCAGTTGTCCTTGCAACAGCCTGCCTTTGATTCAAGCATAGTTGGTGCAATTTTCAGAGAAGGTATTTTTACTTTTCAATAATATTTTCCAAATGTGTACACATTGTTGTAAACTGTTTTTGCAGTTTCTTAAATCGCATTGCAAGCTTGGAAATTTGCAGACATTGTCCACAGATTGCATCCAAGTCCATGTTTAGTCTTGCAAGGTACAAAACAGTTGTGACCAGAAATGGACTGAAACTAATTTTTTATACATTTCCATTCTAGCACGACACGCTTACTAGCCAATAGGACTGGCTGGGAATGGCTTTCCCATGAATTCAGTCATGTCAGCAAAAGTTACTGTGTTGTCATTTATGCTAGTGTAACATAATTTACATCAGTGGTGATGTTGCACTGGATATTGCCAACAACATACTGTAAGATTCCCTCCACCTCCTCCAGCCACCCCCCCCTCCAATCAGGAAACACAGGTGCAAAAGCATAGAATACAATAAAGTGTAACCGTGGAATTAAAGTTAAAATTGAATGGTGATATAAAATATTAGTGTTGAAAGCTAAAGTGGAACTGAAAAGTCTTTTTATTGCCTCCCTATAGCAAAGGAGAGAAGGAGGTGCTCTTCCTTCCTTTGAAAGGAATATCCAGACTTGGAGGAATGCTAGCAAAAAAGGCATCCTCTCAGGTACCCACCAACCAAACCTGTCTATGTGGTGGCTTGTACAGCAGGGCCTTCAATGGTCATCTCATGGCCGTAATCATAGAAAGGCATATATGGAAGGAGCCAGACTGGATTATGGTCTGAGAAGGGAAGATTGAGTTCCCTCTCTAGCAGCAAAGGAGTTGTACTGGGGTCAGTGAGTCTGAGAATAACCTGAGAATAAACAGAACAGAGTTCACTGGGACTTGGGTTATACCCAGGGAGCCCAAGATGGCACATCAGCCTATAACTTTGGTTTGGAAAACACTGAATTCCTATTTTTCAAAATGCTACATGCTCCTATGTAGTGCCATGGGGTTTTAATGTAATTTACAGTGCCAACTTAGGCATGTTTACTCATGAGATACTCCTGCTGTGTTAAGTAAGGTTTATTCTCAGGTAAGTGGTAAAGCATTGCAGCCTAAATTAAGACTTTTTTCCTAGCTATTTGCTAGCATTGCTGATTCAAGGATGCTTTATAGTGATTTAATTGTTATCTGTTCCATTTCACTCTCCTAATGTTTGTAAAGCATCTAGATCATTTAGAAATGACTAGGCAGGGTACAATAGCCTAACCATCATTAGCTTGAGCATCTTAACATGCTTCCGTTTGTTCCAACCCAAATGGCCACATGATACATATTTACTGGATATCTTCTTCTATGCTTTATTATGCAAAGAGTAATTTCAAGATCTTCAGGACAGAGCAGTATTTCTAACCCTGATACCTGCAGCAAGATTAATGGGATTACTTGGTGGGGCCTCCCATACTCTGGAACTCATTGCCAAGAGAGACCCCATGGCTCACTGCTTTCCACAGGCTGACAAAGACATTTTTAGTTAGACAGGCCTTTGGACAGAAGGTGTTATGACCATATTGTTATGATTGATTTAATTTCTGTTTTTCTTGGTAGTATTAATGTGCTTTGACTTCCCATGTTCACATTTCTCCTCTTTTTTATTGTGTTGCATTAAAGGGGTGCAGAAGTGTCCCTTTCGTTAAGGCGAACTGGGAAAAAAGTCCATCCATTGTGTGGTGCACAGTCCTACCGCTTATAAAAATGATACCTGTTGAGCTAATCATCTGAAACATGGCATCCATGTTCCACATGATTAGGTCTACAGCTGTGAAAAATTTCAGGCTCCTCTGCTACAAATTGCCACAAGTACAGCAAGTTAAAACCTGTTGAAAATGAAACATCTTTTTATTGCAGCTTGGCATTTCATGTATTTCTTTCATTTTTGGGTGAAAACTACTGATGTATGTTATACAGGCTGGTTGAGACAGTGTGCTTTTCATTCATTTGGTGAAATTCTAGCAGCAGCTCAAGTTTTCTTTAGGCCTTTGCTTGCTTGCTTGCTTGCTTGCTTGCTTTCTTCTGCATAAAATCCTATGGCAGCAACTGCTGACAAAATTATCTCGGGCATGCTCTAGTTACTTGGAAGCTAGAAAGCTGCCAATACCCCATTTGTTGTTGGTTGGACTAGTTCATCAAGAGGGTTTTTATGTGAAATCTCTCTCCTTTCTCTCCATGGCCTGATTTTGTTCCTCTGTGGATCACACACCGACATGTGTCAATGATTTATGTTGCCAAGGTGAATTGCAGGGTTACAGTCTCCTGCCCTCCATGCTAAGGTCTTGGTCCACATGAGATCCCTTGATTTTACCCTAGGAAGACATTTTCATCATGTGTGGGTACTATAAGGTGAGGAAGGGAAGCAGGGCTTGTCTCCTCAGCGCCATCTCTCCCTCAAAATTTTCTACCCATGGAGCACAATTGCCAGCAGAGAACAGCTCCTACTATCCATGGGTATTTTCTCTGAGATCTTGGAAACTGATTATTGAAATAAAATTACGATTATTCTTATAATACCATTTATCATATGGTTGGACTTGCAAGAAGCAAATTCAGCTAGGGTAGTGCTGCTGTGATGATGAATTTCTAAGAAACAAATGGGAAGGAAGGAAGGAAGGAAGGAAGGAAGGAAGGAAGGGAGGGAGGGAGGGAGGGACATAGATCAATTCATGGGCATATTTATCTAGGAAAACAGCCTGAAATGTTTAAAGGACAATACAAGACAAGGACAAAACATGTCAGATTTGTTAATTTTGAGCCCTCCATATTCCTCATCTGGTTTGGACCTTTACAGACAAAAGAATAATAATGATGAGTGGAATGGAAGTTGCAAGCAAGCACAGATTCTGATGTCAATGAACATTATCATGGATCATGGGGTGCATTATGACTTACGCCCTACCTTCCAACTCCCTGGCTTTGTGGAACTTGTGTCAACGTGAGCAAAGTGGGGAAGACAGCATTTAAGGAAAAAAAGTATTTTTTGCTGCTACGTACCCACCTTAATAGATTTATTTATCCAATACATAGCTAAACTTGGACCCATAGTGACCTTTTTCTAAATGTGGCAATAAATATAGAAAATATTCTAAAGTGTTCAAATAACTACTTCAGACATTTCATGCATGCTAAATTAAAAAAAAGAAGAAGCAATTCTATTATATTGTGTATTCATCCCCAAATTTAGTGTTCCCTAAATTTTTCAGAAATGTTAATAGTGGCTTTAAGACATCTTTCTGAATTAAGGTTCTCTACATATATGAAGGGACTGCAGGTGGCGCAGTGGTTTAAACCGCTGTGCTGCTGGGCTGGTAGATCAAAAGGTCGCCCGTTCGAATCGGCACACGGGGTGAGCTCCCGTGCGCCATCCCAGCTCCTGCCAACCTTGCAGTTCGAAAGCATGCAAATGCAAGTAGGTAAAAAGGTACCACTTTGCTAGGCAGGTAACAGCGTTCTGTGCACTTTGGTGTTTAGTCATGCCGGCCACATGACCGCAGAGACTGTCTGCCGACAAACACTGGCTCCCTTGGCCAGGAAACAGAGATGGGCACTGCCCCCTAGAGTCAGGCATGACTGGACGTAATGTCAAGGGGAAACCTTGACCTTTTACATATATGAAGATGGAAGCCAGTTTTCAGGAACTCTGAAACACACAACCACAGTCTGTGCTCATGCATTTCCATGGCTCAGTTGTGGGAATGCGTTCTGGGTTTGGATGAAGTCCAAAGGCCAACACAGTCAGGACGCTTTTGCAGGACGCTTCCCATGCAAAACAAACTCCCCACTGAAGCCTACAGAACTACAGTTATTCCAAACAAGGCTTTGTGGGTGGCTCTACTTGCAGATAAAATATGTGCCCACAGAGTTTGTCTCCAAAAAGTATCATTTGCTTTCATTTCTGTAAATACAGATGGGGAGGGAGGGAGTGTAGTTGAATGACTGAAGGTCTTCCTTTTATTCTGTGAGCACACTTTAGCATGGACTCTAATGGATGAGGCTTTGCTATCCCTATTCTTCCTATTCCAGCATGTTTTACTTTGGGAAAAAAGAAAAGAAAAAATATAAACTGCTTTCAAGCATCACAATTTTCCAGTCCTTTTACCTAGCAAACCACTGATGATTCTCCTCTCCTTCCTTCTTTCCTTCTTTTGTTTTCCCCCCTCCACCATATTGCCAAATTCAGGGGCAGCAGGAGTGAGGACTGCAAAAGGTCCAAGGGGTAAAAAATTGCCCATCCTTTAATTTAGAGAGCTGGATGAGGGAACCTGGGTTCAAACTCTGGCTCATCACTTATCCAGAAGTTATTTTAGACACTAACCTCCTCATAGTGCAGTTGGAAGAATCAAATGGAGAACACTCTTTATATCATATCCTAGGTTTGTGAGAGAAAGGATGTTGATAGAAACATGAAAGATAAATATATTATTGGTGTATGCAAATTCATGGAGAAGAATGGATTATTTTGTTGCTTGTCAAACTGAAGCCTATTATCTGCTTAAGGAATAGAAAAGTGGCTTTCAGCCCAGGCATTATCTTAAAACTATCTTTATTTTTACCTAGTGTTTTGGACTTGGAAACTACCCCAAGTAAAGGTTACAGAGGGCCACCAGTATCCAAGTGTATGACCTTGTCAATGGTTCTAAAGGTCCTAGAGTGTACACTTAAAATACAATGAATCATGTGGCCGGGCTATGGAGAAGATGTGAAGATTTGAGAATTGTGCAGGACCTAGAGAAGAAACAATGACCCCAGAGATGTATCACTGACATGAGGCTGACAGGACTCCTTTTCACTGCTTTACTGAGCCCATGTGTCCTACTTCAGCCTAAACACAGTGACCTGCACCACTTTAACACAAATGTAGGCAACCCACGATTATGGGCCAAAGAATGGTCAGGCATTGCAAAGTGGCTGATACCCTGGGAATGCTTGGATGTTGCCTAGCATTTCAGAGCAAGTTTAGGGTGTTGCTTGAGATTTCTTAGATAGGACAGTTAACCTATATTTACATCCTCACCTTGCATGTGTGTGTGTGTGGCACTGAGCTTAAAAAATGTGACTTGACTTTACGGGCAAATAGTGAGGTTACCAGTACAGTTTTCTGGTTCCCCTTTCGCCAGATCTGGGGCTTCTGGTAGCCAAAGAGGAAGAGCAAGCTCTTTTCCAGGGGCCTGCTGATGTTTGCCCTTTATCATCCTCTGGATAACGTTGTGCTGCTCCTGTGCTGAGAACCCAGTGTGAAATTGCTACCTCCTGAGCCAACCCCTTTAAACATAGTGTCCTGAGTACCTCTTCGTTGTTGCTATAAAATGGAAGGTAATCCTCAACCCGAGTCCATGTGTCACAGGCACCTTTCTTCCTGGTGCCTGCCTTCCTTTTAATTATATGCCATGTGGCTCACCTCTGTGCTTCTGTGTCTGTTCCACTAAGATACAATTTCCATGTATCAATACAGTCCGTGACTTGTTACAGTGGCGTTTTGTCAGCCATGCATTCAGACCAGCATCTAATTCCATGAAATGTAGGGCGGCAAGGTGATTGTTCCTGCCTGAATCTATAATACAGACCTTGTTAAAACTGGAGGCGGTGTGTGAGAAGCCAGTGTGTGCACTGCTGCCATTAAATACTGCGGCAGAGGAATGGAGGCAAAAGAAGAAATAACAGCAACGGATTGCTATGCTATGCCAAGCAAAGAGGAGAGAGTGTGTGTGTGTGTGCATGTGTGTGTGTGTGTGCATGTGCATATTTCAGCTACACAGCTGCAGTGTATCTGAAAAGGTTTGATGTCCATAGTTAGCACCAATGTGTGTTGATCTGCAATTAGACTTCCTCTATACAAATCTCTTCACGTCAATGTTTTGCTGCCTGTCTCCAAAAAGGGAAGATGGATTCTTCTGAAATGCAGAGTTCTACCACAGGAGATGTCACGGCAGTGATTCTATGCACTGTTACATAGAAGTAACGGTGTGTGAGGAGTTGTGTGATTTTGACCTGGATTTACTGAGTTCTCACCTCCTGAAAGGAATGCGATCTGCAGTCAGAGTCCACACGTTCTGAGTTTGCAGCATGATCTACAGATGCCTACCCTGCATCAAACTGCATTTGATGACATACATGCTGTTGAAAAAGAAATGGGTAGATTTGGAAAATCTGCACAAATGCACTTTAATCGTTTTAAGGGAGAAAAAAGGCAATGCTTTAAAATGTGTGCTCTTGATACAGACAGTTGGAAAAAAGGCACACAGAAATAGTCACAGATTTTCATGTAAATCTGATTCAGAAGTGGATTATGCTTTGGGACTTCACAGCATTTTGTTGAGGCTGGGACTTGCTGATTCACACATCCTTACCTGGGACTAAATTTGCATGGACACAGTGGGGTATGCCTTTTAGCAGCATGCATAGACTCACGCTGCAAGTTCATTAAATTCAGCTCCATGTGCTTGTGCCTCATATTAAATCTGTTTTCCCATCTAGCCAGGTCTGGTCTCTTTACTTGGCACCAGCTGTTGAAGGTCTCAAGCAGGCATCTTTCCCATCACCTGCTGCTTGATCTGTTTAACTTAGGGCGAGGGTTGGGCCTGCATGTAGCCTGCAGGTGACATGAAAGCTGCTGCCAGAGACTTTGTGGCTAAAGAGTAAAGAAAAGCACTGGATTAAGTAAACAAATGGAAACAGGGATTTCAGCTGGGACTTTCTGCTTGAAAGTCACATGCCCTTCCATCAGGGCTGCCCCATGTCTTGTTTCTGGAAGCAAGCTTCTCTATCATTCCATATGCAGAACCCAAGCAGATCAGTAGTAGAATCATCATCCAATTTTAGCAATAGGAAAGGATTTTCCACCAAATGACAAGGCAGCAAGTTGTCTGAAAGGGATGCAGTGGGTGAATGAACACTGCTCTTCAACACCTTATTTCTATCCTACTTCCAGTATTTGGTTCCTGAGAAAGCGCTCTTGCTCTGCCCCATGGCAGGCCCAGCCCTTTCTATTCCAGGGCTATGATCATTCCCATGTATGGAAATTGACATTTACCAGTCGAGCATCATGCATCTTAACTGGCATTGTCCAGTTTATTTAGCAAGAGCAGGTGTAGATACTGAAAAGATTTGGCACCGGTGGAAAAATGCACTTATTTGCATTTGTTAATTTATATGTGTTTTCAGGGAGTGTGTGTGTGTGTGTGTGTGTGTGTGTGTGTGAAGGAGCCTGTCTCCCAAGGACACTCCTATTTGCAAACAGGGAGATATGGACTTGGGAGAGGAAGGCATCTGATTTCAGAGAAAATAACCGCCTTGAATCCCAAAGCTAGAGCTTCAGGTAGCTTCAGGTTAGGTCACTTGAAGAATCATCTCTGCTCTGCTATATCTGCTTAGACCTTGACAGCATCTTCAGTGACCTTTCTCTGGGTACCCCAGTAAATGCAATGAGTCAACAGGCTACTCAAGAGAAGGCTTTTCTGCCATGGAACTCCAAATGGAGCAACCTCCCTGAAGAGGCTTGTTCATCAACTACAGCATGGTCTTTTTGATGCCAGGTACAGAAGGCATATTCTTCTGGATTTTAAAGTACATGTTTAGATAGAAAAAGGTACTGCGTGTCCCAGAATTTCCCAGCCACCATTGATGGCTGGAAAATATGGAATGCTTTTAAATATCTATACATGCATAAGATGCATAGTCCCTTCCCCACTCCATTTTTTCCCATTAGCCTTTCTGTCACTGTATTTTCAAACCTTTACATTGCTGCTGGCTTTTACTTTGGTGTCACACTGTAGTTTTAACTTTTCAAAGTGTTATTATACGTCTGATCATGCTGTATTTTATGGTTTTACAAGTCCCTCGGGGAGTTTGTAGGAAGTATAGAAATGCAATACATAAAATGTAAACTACCTTTAAGTGGTTTAAGAAAGAGATTATGATGACGATGAAGAAAATGCATTTCTCCATCACAATGTGTCTAAATCAATCTCAAGCACTTTCAAGTATTTCTTGATTGTCCTTTCCAAAAATTGTAATGATTAATAATTTGGAGAAAGGTTGAAAGAACATTGCTGCTAGCCCATCCTTTCCAGAAGCTGCTTTTTTTCTTTACAGCAGAAGCTCATTTTTCTCAATGGGGTAAATAGGCTATATGTTTTTCTGGCACATGTGTACATTATGTGTTTTTCTGGAGTGTGCATGTAGGCGTGTGTGTGCACATTTCAAATCACAAAATGGTTCAAGAGGGAAAGGTTAATGTCTGCCTTAATGGCACTGCCTTATTCAGGGCAGACCCCCTTTCCGTGGCCCATTCCATTGTGTTTAACTTCTAGACCCATGGGAGATCCATGGACAGTATTCCCCATAATGCAGCCCTGGGCTCCAATAGAGGAATGATGTGGAAAGCCCTACAGGAAGTGTGGCTCACTTCCCTGGTGTCCAAAAGCCAGCAGAGTGTTTTGGAACACTGCCAAGGCATCATGCCCTTCAGCTTGTCATGAAGAGTACCAGAAATAACTGCCCTGAAGCTTCTTCCTGAAACATCCTGTAGATAAGGAATATTTGTGCTGTGAAAATGGGACTGTTTGCCTTACTAAAAGTGTCCTTCCCATTTCCCTGAAGGAGGGCTGGAACTTGTGTGCACTGAAGCAGTCAAGATCTTTAAAAACCCATGGCAAGTGGCATAGTCTTGTTCTTGGGTAAGAGAGATGGATTGATGTGTTGTTTGCCCAGGTAATTTTGGAGGTCCATGGAGAATCCCCTGCCTTATACAGGGGACCAGTGCAGACACAGATAGTAGCAATGCAAGGGTTCTTTTGCTTGCTGGCATTTTGTTGCTGCATCCATATTGCAACAATTTAGTCAATAAGCTGTATCTTATATTTGACACTTTCTAAGCCTTGGTTGGACCAGGACCCTGGGGATTGACATAATGGTGTTGACTGTGAATGTGAGAATTTACAAGAGGAACAAAATTTATATTTATTGATTACATTTCTACAGTGCCCATCAGCCTGGGCTCTCACTCATTCACAAAACCTGTTGAGTTTCCTGCACATGCTTAATAGATTATAATCTGTATTGATTTAATGTTAAAAATATGGCAGTGCCCACTGGCTGTCCTTCTTGCGTTAGGCCCACTGAAATGATTGGGACTGTGGTGACTCTCTTTCATTTCATCTTTTCTATTCTATTCAGACTGCCAATTGGATGCTGCCAAGTGGGTGTTTAAAAATGTAAGCTTGGTGAATTAATATATGAAAATTTCTGAACCCATTATGATTGGCTGAGGAACACTGAACCTCATGTTGTTTTACAAATGCTTCCTATGACCAAATAATTTATAATATTTTCTTCAGTTCTTCCTGTGAGGGAAGGATTAATGTAAACATCTTTTTCATTCACATTTGTGTGTGTGTGTGTGTGTGTGTGTGTTAAGTAGGAAAACATATATTCTCAATTCAGCAAACCATCCTCTGATAAGATAAAGGGGAAAAAAGAAAATTCTAAGATTGATAATTCCATTTTGCGGAAATAATTAGGCCATGGTGCCTTCTACAGTTCTTTATTGTGATAAAACACCCCCTATATGTTCATGCACTCATAATTTCTAAGAGTGCTAAATGCCATGAAATTAGAATGAAGGGAAAGTCTGTTTTTTCTCCTGCCTCCCTCCATTTCTCAAGAAACAAAACAAGCTTCTGATTTTGATGGAGTCAAAAGGATTAGATCTGGTTGGTGCTTTGTTTACTCTGCACTCCAGGGAATGTTAAATACCTGCAACTATACAATGTTTTCCTTCCCTGCCTCCCTTAATAAACAGTGTCTGAGCTACCTTACAGTCCTCATGCCATGCCAGTTATTAGAATACTCTTGCTGTTTGCAGTGTGTGAGAGTTCATCTAATTAGCTGATTTCAGTTCATTTGGCATTAGATAATTCCCACAATTGCCATATATTCATGCATTATGTTCACTGGAGGGAGATGCTTCTCTGAAAGCAATTAAAGAGCTCTTTCCAGAAGAATCTTCCATTGGTCACAGTACACGGATGGTAAATATCTACCAGGATGATGGCAGACAACACTGCCTCCGAAGAATGAAATGAACACAGAGGACTTTGAGATCCCTGCTGCTGCAGCTGCACCTTTCATTCCCATTTCAGGGACCATTAGAAAACATATGGAACCCCGACCAACAAATCAAGTCAACAGAAAGTAATTTGGGATAAGCATTTGGCTCCGCTGAGATGGCAGGGGCACCCATGCATCAGGTTGCACGAAGGTAGCAGAGAAAATTTGCTACCCGATCAACCACAGAGAGGTAAAGCCTCAAGAAAGCAAGGCAGACAAGGGTTATTGTCTAACACATGCATTTCTTGAACATTTCTATTTTCCTAACATAAACAATTACACTTAAAAGAATATGAAATGGAATAAACTATAATGAACAAACTTGCGCAAATGCATTTTGAGAATGTGACTACAAGCTTGGGAATATGCAAACTTTACCCTTAAAATATGCTTGTGTTTTAGGTGCAAATAAGGCACATTCTGATGTTCAGCCAGTTTTACAAATGGATTCACATTTGTCCCTAGTTCCTGTGCAAGTTGTCTCAGCCGCACGGTTTCTAGGCTCAGGTGGACCATGCGAAGGACATAGGTGCCAAACAACTATACTTCCTGACTGTTAGAGCAATACAGCAGTGGAATCCCACAGGAAGCCACCTCTGTTGCTGCCAACATCAGGGGAGTGGGAATAAAAAGTACAGCTGCAGTGACATGGATCTCTCAGAGTTGCAGTGAACTAGTTACAAGCTGAGCCTGAATTTCATGGTGTGTGAACTTCTTCATGCTATATTTGGAAAGGACAACTTCACCCTTTTGTGTGCATTTGGAATGACAGCTGTTGGGACCAAACAACAGTTTCTTGTACTTGGGTAGGTGTTGCAGAATCTGAGATTTGTCGTTTGTTCCAGTGTAATAGTATGTGGCTTCAATTCAAATCAGAACCAGCATTTCTAGGAGGAAAGGGTTAAACTGAGAGCAAAGGATTTAATTTCAGGTTTAAACCTTGCTTCCTGGAGCCCCCAAATCCCAATCTGAATCAGAGCCCTGTGGTGCTACATGGGGTAAAAAAAACTATCAGGTTGAGGCACTCTTGTGTGATGAGCAGAATGTATCTTTGTTCCCACAAGAGGCAGGTTTCAGAATGAAGAAGAGGTCTATGCAGCCTGATCCCCACTACTATTTGAAAGTCACATAGGTTTGTCTGTTCATTTGAACAGTTCTGTGACCCCACAGTTATGCACCTGCAAAGTTCAGGGTGGTGTTTTATAAGACATCTCATGGATGACTATTAAAATATGTTTAATATAATGCACTGAGGCTTTTACCAGTTGCCCATGAGCACACACACACAACTGGTGAACTGCTCTGTTGCCAGAAAATGTCTTGTGGGTGATGGTATATGCAGGCTACTGGAAAGACTATTTATGTTTCGTCTCGTTTCGCTTTGGTTTGGTTTGGTTTGTTCCATTTCTGTGCTGTGCTGTGCTGTGCTATACTATGTTTAAAAGCTTTTCTATGTTGTGATTTATTCCAGCAATCTTATGATGGTTTACAAAGTTAAAACTAGAGGATAGTTACAATAATTAAAACTCCACAGTGCCAGTACTTAATGATTTAAAATAGTATCAACAATATAAAAACTTGGAAAATAAAAAGGGGTTGGAATGAATGCAGCATCGGAGCTACAGCATCCCAGGACCTCTCTGGGAAGTAGATCCCACTATCAGGGTGCAACAGCAGAAAAGCCCTTTCAAGCTTCTCTGAGAGCTCCTTCAAGATGGGGTCTCAGAGAAGGACCTCCACAGGTAATCTTAAGGTCCAGGCAGGCTCATGTGGAAGGTGATGTCCCTTTAGATATCCAGGCCCTTAAAGGGCTTTATATGTCAGCATCAGCACCTTAAATCAGGCCTGGACTTCAAATGGTAACTGATATAAGACCAGTGTGACAGATTCTCATCTACTAGTCCTAGTCAGCTATCTGGCAATGCATCGCGTGTCCAATATCTTGTTGAGTATACCAGCAACAATAAAATCCTCATACTTCCTTAGATGTTGCTTTAAGCCTTTCAAGTAAAGCCTTTCAAGTAAATCTGGGGCTAGAAAACAGAATCAATCTGATTATTTGAAGCTGCCTTTCCTTTGGAATATGTAAAAACCAAGCTGTTGGTGTCAGGCAGGGACAATGAGCAGAAAGCACAAACGTAAGCAATGAGCCTGCCCTTAGAAAAGAGTTATATAAATAGATCTGAGAATGAGCACGGGTGATTCCCAATTTTTCACCAGCCAGAACCCTAAACTGTCTCACAGAGTATAATGAATTTTTAATTTTTTTAAACAAGGAAGTTTTTTTCTTTTCATTTAAAATATACAATACAACTCATGACAAGTAACACTGTAATAAATTACAATTGCATTACAAATACAAAGGATAAAGCAGTTAAAATATCTTTACAATAAAATGCCAGCATTTTTTTAAAAAAATAATGGAATGACAAGTTATGTGCCAATAAAAAGGAAAGGTTTCATACAGTAACAGAAAGTGTTTATTATGAATTCACATTACATTGTATTTCTGCCATTTTTCATTTGAATACTTTCAGCATGTGTATTTCTGAAAAGTAACCTTGGTAGCTTTGTTGAAGGGTCATATAAAAGCTGAGTAAGAATATAATTGTTGTAAGCAATTACAATTAATTGTTGTAATTGTTGTAATTGTTTTATTGTTGTAAGCCGCTTTATTGTGGGCTTTATTGTGATGGGGCGGCATAGAAATGTTTAAATAAGTAAGTAAGTAAGTAAGTAAGTAAGTAAGTAAGTAAGTAAGTAAGTATGGAAATGCTATTTCAAGTAGGTCTTTGTTGAAATCTTAGGCAAAAATGGCAAGTATCACTGGTAGTTGCTTGTTATTGGACTTAGCTCACCTGTTTGGGTGCAGATACAGTTTAGAAGCAGGAAAGTTGCCCGTAAAGGAAATAAAATAGCAACTGTCTAACAGGAAGGAAACGTCTGTAGTTCCAACAGTGTGGTGTTTGCTTTAAGGAACTGGACACTGGTTATCTCAATCTATGCTTGTTCCTCCGTGCTTTGCATGCACATTTGTGGATAAACAGATCTTTTAACAACACTGCAATTCTCAGCTCATATCTTCTTGTAACAAACCTGACCCTTGTAAAAAGCTGCCTCAGAAACCCTACAGCAAGGGGAAGTGGGACCTATTAAGGAACTGAATTATACTGTAGTTACTGTGTTATTTTGTGGGTTTGGAAGTTTCTTCTTTTTGTTTTTCTGTTTTTTCATCTCGATGCATGAAAAGCCAGATTATTTTCAGTTGGGAATCATCCTTAAAGGCTCGACTTACCTGCTAGAATCATAGTCCTTGGGAGGAACTAATGCAATGGCTTTTAAAGCTTAACCTATATTTTGTTCTCACTATGGGATGTGATTGCCTAACACGCACATACACACACACCCCGCCGCCCTAACACATGCACCGCACATATACACACAAAACTTTTCTATTTATTTGTTGTCAGTGTATTTTTTGACCCAGGAGGTGAGCTTTGAATTTTGTAAGCCTGATGTGAATGAGATAGGAAGGATCAGGATGCAGACCTAAAGTTAAATAACAAGTGGGTTTTACTCATCATGCTCTGAAAATATGCCAGGAAAAACAGCCCTGCTTGGAAATGTTTTGATACACACACACACACAGACATTATGATTGAGTAGAAGGTAGCTCTCTCAATTTCCATGGCTGCTGGATGGAATCCAGTGTGCGTTTTGTATTGCTTGTAGTCTAATTCATGTATTTGGTAATGTACAGGCAGTGTATCTTTTATTTATTACTGCCATTAATAAGAAAATGTTAAAATATCCTGCATGTGTTAGGAGAAGAAGAAAGGAGAAGAATAAAACAAATATAAGAAACCAATAATCAGTGGGAAAAATAGATGTACGATCTCAGATGCTGATAGAGGGAAGAACGGAACTCTTCCATATTAAACGTCCCCATGAACAAAGATACATCAAGGCCAGGAAGCAGGGCCTCCCCCCAACCACTGAAATAATCACAGGGATTGGGGAGCACAAAGAAGATAATGCTGGGTTGCAGTAATTTCTGATGGGCAGCACTTCCCCATTCCAATGTTCCCCATTCCAGGCTCCCTAGAAGGCTAGAAATGCAGGCAGCTGTGCTGAGCCACCTTGACAAAGCAGTTTGAGTAGATTTCATCTATACCAGGAGCAGGTCTTTTGTGAAACTTCTGGACGCTAATTGCCAATCCAAGTCTACGATATCCCAAAATATTTTGCATAATTGCGGAGAATATATTGTTGCTGGAAAAATGTATCTGGTCACCTCATGCCAAAAATCAATATTTATTGTTGGGGGGAGGGGCAGGAGGAGATGGGGGGGATGCATTTTAATAGAAACATCACAAAAGAAAAGATTTGGAAGGGGGAAATGTGGAAGTGTAAGGGTGTCCTGTGGAAATGGATCTGGCAGATCCACTGATCATTAATATTAGTGACAACATATGGGCAGTCCTGGGAACCATGTAGAATATTGTCATTGCAAATGAAAAAAGCATATTTTTTTTGCCTTTGCAGCTCATGTTACACATCTGTCCTTCAAACATTTGAACACCTGTTCATTCCACAGAAGTCCAAAAGGTTCTGGATGCATTTGAAATTGCAGGGTAAATCCATTAGTTTCAAATTATGCCACTCAAAATTATTATTTTTACATCTTGAGAGCAGAATATCGCCACAACAACCCTGAATGCATTCCTAAAGCGTATGTACCAATGGCCCCAATTTTGTCCAGGAAATGCCTTGTTTTCTAACAGCCACTCCTGCTTATTTCTTGCCCCAATTCTGTCCCTGTTGTTCTATAAGGAGATGCTTGATGGAATGCATTGTTCCTGTGAGCTGCTAGATTTCCCATCCTGCTTCTCAAGGTCCATCTCAGCTCATATCAGAGCCAAATGTAGTAATGGATACACCTTTTTCTTTGGATTTCCGCATGGAAATCCAGTCACACCCACTTTAAAGTGCCACATGGTTTACTGTTTGTCCTAGTGAGACTCATCTTGAATTGTTGATAAGAGGTGGTAGGGCAATTATTATTATTACATTTGCATGTTTCTTATTTTATTTCTGGCACATCTTTAATAAAAGCACAAACATCGTGTTGGTTGCATCATGGTGCAACTCAGGCTGTTGTAGAGCAAATTAAAATTGAAATGGCATTTGAGAGACAAAGAACAGTCTTCAGGGATTCGTATTACTGGGAAAGGGGTGCCAGAGTCCCTGGCAGCATATGACTTCATTGGGCCCTAACAAAAGTCCATTCCTAGCACCTGACGCCTCCCTCAGGGGAGATGCCATTTAAATTACCCACAATGCCCTGGAGTGATGCTACATTGGAGCTCCATGGTAAATTAAAATGTATGCCACTGAAGCAGGTGAAGGGTCACTGGAGGACACTTTTTTAGCAGCCTCCACAGAGTTGAAGGCCACAAAGGGAAAGTGGTGCCCTTCTTTGTTATGAGGTATTACAGGTGTGTGTGCATTTTCATTTTTAAAATATTGGAGATGGGGCTAAAGCTCCTCCAAAGGACTTCTGCTGTTTACTCCTTCCTCTGCAGACCCTTGGGTATTTTCAGCTGCTGCTTTGGATAGCTGCCTAGGGAAGGCTCTCTTACTTTTTCCATGGAGAAGAGACTGTTATGGAGAGAGGAAGACTGAAAAACCCGGCTGCCTGCAAGAAACACCATGTTTCTTGTGTGTCATCCTTTGGTCCTGGTCAATTTTAACCATAGTAGTATTTTCAGGTTTTGGTGTGGTTTTGTTTTTTTTCCAGAGATTTATTAAATCATTAGTCACCCTGATCAAGACATTTCTGGTGTTCAGCTTTGGAATCACTATGAGAAGTTAATGTCACCTATTAGTGTTACCTATTCCGTGGCTTGGTAGCCTGCCACCTTCTGGATGTTGTTGGTAAATGCACATTATCCCTGTCCGTAGCCACACTGGTTGGAGCTTTTGGGAGCTAGTATCAAACAGTCCCAAGCTCCCTACCTCTCACCTAGCTCATAAATTTTCATATATGAAAGGAAAAAATGTTCTGCTTGCATTTTCATGCTCACTTACCTGCTAGTTAGTTAGTTTCATACTCCCCAACCAGGGCTCTGCTATCCTTTGAATGGTGCACTTCTCAGGCTTGGCAGTGGTCACATTAAATGTGTGTACATTAGCGAAAACAATGTTAAGCATGTATTATAAAAAGAATTTTGCTTTCAGGGAGTGTATAAATTAGGCGAAATTACCTACACAATCCATACACTAGGGGAAAAAACACACAAGACAATATCAACATGCAGGATGATCCAAATCCGAAATTGGAGAAATGAGACAGTGGCATGGACAGGTTTCTGCTGCCCCTACTTCCATGCCCTATTGTATCTGAAACTGCCTCTTTTGTTCCCTTGCCCCATTCACTTAGCTTGCAGCATCTGGACTAGTGTCAAAAGCTGCTCTGGGCAGGTACAGCTAGCTCTCCCTCCCACCTCCAAAGGGACACAAATGGTCTTCATACCTCAAGGTTTGCAAAAGGGGTTTCTTTACAACATTAAACCAAATCAGCCTCCAGCCAAAACAAGGCTGCAAATATATACAAGCCAATTCTGAATACAGTATTACAGAATACATTTTAAAAGTCCTTGTTTTCTGCAAGGTTGAGGGTGTTTTTCCTGGTTTGTGTTCAATACGTAAAACAGCATGCAAGGGGGTGGGGGGAAGGGTTCACATGGAGCGATGCTAAATTTAGACCGAAAAGACTGTTATCTTATGCTTCATACCTTAATATCAACTTTATCTATATTACCTATTATGTTTCTTTAGCAACAGATAAGCAGTATTTTCCAAGCTAGAAAACCACCATGGAATCAAATGATCCATGTGAAGATGCATCACTGGAGTCATAATTATTTTGTTCCTTTACAGCTACAAAATGTTGCTATTAACACTCCAATAAAGTGAAGAAAAATGCCACAGCAATTCTGACACCTAAATCTAGTCTTTGCTTCCATTAATGCTAAAACAAGAATCTGAACATAGTAGTTGAAGTGTGAGATAAGAAAACAATCGTGAAAAAGAAAATGGATGGGGTGGAATGGAGTATCTCCAAAAAGGGCCTGGTTGGCTGGAATGCTGAACAGGAGTGGTCCACAGGGTAACATTTTGCAGTTGGAGTGAGGAAAGGCCTTGTTCCAGTCAGTCATCTCCTCTTGAACAATATCCTATTCACCCTGTTTCCTCTTTAGTTTGACTCTGACTTCCTACAAAAGTCAGACAGCCTTCTATGCTCAATCTTCATCAGTGTTTTAAGTCCCCTCCCATATTGATTGATTGATTGATTGATTTTATTTAAAGTTTTTCTATGTTGTCCCATTACTAAAAGTCTCTGGATGGCTTACAGAGGACAAAAAAACAAAACACCAAGAACAAAAAGCAATAACAACAACACGCAATGTTTGTTTTGTACTTGTGGAAATCTTGGGGTTTTCCTGACATTTTCATTACTTCCTTGCTGTGCAGATGGTGACATAAATACCAAGATGAGGATGATGTTTTCAGAAATATGAGTCTTTTGTTTATTGTTAGATAGGATCTCCCTCTCTAATTTGCAAAGGAGTACACACTTCATTTTCCTCATTTAAACTCTCCCTGCATATGTAAATATCTCCAAACAGATACAGCTTTGCAATAGTAGTAGAAGGTATTTTAATATTTAATTATTTACACTGGACAATCATACAAGCTACAAAGGAAATGAGCAAATGTTCACGGAACTTCTATGCTAGCTCCAGGTAGAAAGTTTTATATTTTGAAGTTGAGCTTTCCTTTGTAATAATGTTTCTCTGTCTCTGTCCATCTCCATGTAAAGCCTGCAGCCAGAAGGCAGTGAAGTCCTCCTTGGTCCAGAGGTAACATGCGGCCCTCCAGAAGTGACAGTCTCTACCCCATTTGCCTTGACAATACCACACTGTGCAGAAGTGAATTCTGAGCGCTGGAACATCCATCTGAAAAAGAAAAGGCATCAGGGCAAGTGGGAGGTGAGTAAGATGTTCAAGAGGAAAGACGGATATGGAACGGGGGTGTTGCTGATTGCTTAGGGCAATCATGGCACCTGAGCTGCTAAAACAAAAGCAAGTCTGCTGAGGAGTCCAGAGATCATGCAGTGCAAAGAGCTGATATGTTTGTAAGGTTAAGAGCACTAAGCATCCCATGCGGCTGCCATGACCCTCAGAATAGCAGAAACTATGGTAACCAAAGCGTGCAGGAGGAACACGGAAGCAAGGGTTGCTTCTGTGCTCTCACACCCAGCAAGGACATGTACAGCCAGTTTTGGTCATCTTTGCTCCTGGTTATGAGGAGCAGGAGCTCAGGCACCACCAGGAGCTTCAAGCCTTCATGTTCACCCTTACCAGCTGCAGCGATGAATCTCACTAACAAAGGAGTAAGGACAGGGTATTTTGCAGTCAGAGTCCTAGCTGGGACTTCTGAGCACATTCATCAGTGCTATGACTCCTGGCTATCCCATGGCCTTCTCTAGAGAGTGTCTAGTAGCCATACAATTGCACCCTTAAATACCACAAATTCTGGGAGAGTGGTCGTGATAGTAATGATGACAATCGTGGTTCTTCACTGGTCACCCACAAGAAAGCATGAGGAGAGAGGGAGACTGTGCAGGAATATATAGGAATGGTGCTCCTATTCATAGATGACGTGGCCATGCCCCATTTACGGCCCTGAGTGCAAAGGTGAGCATTTATAGGTTAGATGGACAATTTTATTAGAATAAATGCTATTGTGGCAAATGGTTTATGTAGGCATCAGGCATTCTTGCTCAGCCCTTCATTATTCCTGATGAACCCTCTCCCTGAGCGGTTTCTGTCTACACTTCCATGCATGAGCCATCTCACTAAAATGGATGCAAGTAAATCAATTCTGTCTAGTGGTTTTGGTGAATTAGAAAGGAACTGCAAACTTTTGGGTTGAGTTCATTGTTGTTGTCACTATTGTTGTTATTATTCTTATTTATATCATGTTGTTTCTCCAGGAAGCTCAGACTTGTGTCCTGTGTGTTAGCCCTTGCATTAGGCTAATACATAAGCCGCTAATGGATTTATTGGGACTATTTGGGCTGTTGAGTCATACTGTTTAAAAATATTTTGGGAATAATTATATGCATTTTACTTGGGAGTAAGATTCATTTTAATTAATCAGATCTATTTATGCGTGAGCATACATGGAATCATGTAACCCATTACATATAGAAGTAAAAAAATAACTCCCTTGCTTTCTTTTTCAACAGAGTATTTCTTTTACTCACACCATATTGTATTACCACAGAACAATCAGCCTTTTTGTTTCATTTTTCTGAAAGTATACCTGCTGGTGCTCTTTGACGCCTTCAGGTGTCCCATCCCCACTGCCACCCCCACAAGGCATGCATGTTAGATATTTTCAACATATGGTGGAAATTGTGGCCAAGAAACCACCCTTGGTTTTAAAAGTCATTTGACATGCAAGGCAGGGTCCTCTTGCTTGAAAAGTGGAGGTCTAAGTCTCTGTTGGACTTACAGAAGTTTCATCCACAGTAAGACGGATCTCAGCATGATGGTGAACCGAGTGGAGTTTGCATTACTTATTACTTAATCCATGCATTACTTATATTGCAGAGCAATATACACAAACTCATAATCAGGCTTCTGCCTTTGTAAACAGAGCTTTCAAAATAGGACTTACACATAACACTTATGAAAAGCAGACAGTCAGAAACAGAAAGGAAGTTCTTGAAGGTGGTTCTTGGTTCTTGAACCAACCAAGACACCAAAAACATTGGGTTGGATCCAGTGACTCCCTTTTTTCCCAATGTAAAGAGCGTTTCTCCATTGAATGAAGCTCTTTCTTCTCAGAAGAAGAAAATCTTTGCATCCAAGTCATTGGTTTTCCTATGAGTTATAACTGGGGTCTTGAGCATCCATCTGCAAATGCAGTTGCACTTATGTGTGTTGGACCATGGTGACTTCAAGACTCATATCATCGCATCTTCTAATCACATTAAGAAAACATGGAACACAGTAACTGGTACTTATTCTAAAAAGTCTTTCTTTCTTTCTTTCTTTCTTTCTTTCTTTCTTTCTTTCTTTCT